>JAGIQG010000002.1:72815245-73416290 GCA_024679065.1 Sphyrna mokarran | reverse complement strand
CTATAGGGTTTTCAGTTGGCAGTTAATTCCACTGTCAATAGCTCTGTACCCTAAATGCTTTAAATAATGATCCCTATTTTCTCTTCTAAAGGTAGCTAATGTGTCTCTTCCCCGTTGAAAATTTTAAACCAATGAGACTTATAACTGACACCCCAGCCAGGGGAAATAATGTTTCCCTATACAAACTACAATGCTTCATAATTGTAAAATATGCTTTAATCAGCTTTTCTCTAATAGAACATGTCCTCGAACTCAGATTTCTCTTCATAACTGCAGATTCCACTTTTTTGCATTTTGATGTACCTATGTTGTACATTCTACACAGCTTTAAAATGTTTATGTAATAGATATCTAAACCTAAATACATTACCTTAACTGAAACAGACCTGTGTCACACTTGTGAAGGGAAGAGTTATACAATAAATGACAGGGCCATCAAGAGTATAGAAACACAGAGAGACCTAGGTGTGCAAGTCTACAAATCCTTGAAAGTAGCAGCACAGGTGGAGAAGGTGGTGAAGAAGGTATATGGTATGCTTGCCTTTATAGAACAGGGTATAGAGTATAAAAGCTGGAATCTGATGTTGCAACTGTATAGAACGCTGGTTAGGGCACATTTGGAGTATTGCGTCCAGTTCTAGTCGCCGCACTATTAGAATGACATGGAGACTTTAGAGAGAGAGCAGAGAAGGTTTACCAGGATGTTGCCTGGTATGGAGGATGTTAGCTATGTGAGATTGGGTAAACTGGGGTTGTTCTCCCTGGAAAGACAGAGAATGAGGGGAGACCTAATAGAGGTGTACAAAATTATGAAGGGTATAGATAGGGTGAAAAGTGGGAAGCTTTTTCACAGGTCGGAGGTGACAATCACATGGGGTCACGGGCTCAAGGTCAGAGGGATATTTTTTATGCAGAGGGTGGTGGGGGCTTGGAATGCACTGCCAAGTAGGATGGTGGAGGCAGACATGCTGGCATTGTTTAAGACTTGCCTGGATAGTCACATGGGCAGACTGGGAATGGAGGGATACAAACGAATGGTCTAGTTGGACCAATGAGCGGCACAGGCTTGGAGGGCCGAAAGGCCTGTTTCCTGTGTTATACTGTTCTTTGTGACCATGTTATCAGACATGATAAGGTAAAAAAGCTCAAATGTAACGTGAATGTTTTATTTTATTTTCTTCCCTTATTAAGGCAATGAATTATGCTGAAGCAGATGTTTGACAAGCACTATAGCTCTTTGGGACCTCACTAGATTGAGTTAGCATGGTGCTCTCAATTTTTTTTTTCCAATATCCATAAGGAAGTATAAGTAAGTATTAATAAACAATAAGTCAAAAGAACTAAACAAAAATTGGAAAGCAAAGTGTGTAATTGATTAACTTTTCTAGTAGCTAATTTACCATATCCTAATAATCAATCTAATCTAAGATAGGAGTGAAATTGCTGGTGGGAGTTTGAGAATGCTAAGAAAAACACTAACTTGGAATGAACAGACAGGTTGTATAAAATATTGGATTGACTAATTGACTTTAGTTTGACTAAACTGGTGGCAATTGCTCATTTGAAAATCACCTTTTATACTGTAGTGTAGATAGAGGATTCCAACTTAACTATGTATCTATAAATGAATAGAGCTGATTTGATTTAAATGTTCACGCTATTAAGGAAAACAAAGACAGTAGACAGAAAAGAACCATATCTGTTATTTTTTTCTAGAGTAAAGGGACATAGGGGCATAGTCTAAAAGAAAAGTGCCAGATCTTTTCAGGAGTAAAATTAGAAAATATTCATGTACATGCAAAAGTTGGTAGCAGTTTATAACACTTCTCCACAAGCAGCAATTGATCTTATATGAATTGTTAATTTCAAATCTGAGATTGAAACATTTTTCCCCAACCAAAGATATTAAGAGTCACAGGACGTTAAGTTTTCTGGTTTCCATAAATTAGAAGAAATTGCACAGATTTTAAAAATGGAAAAAAAGTAAAGTGAAGTGCTTGTCTTTTAGAGAGTGAGTGTGATATAACACTTTTAAGATTTTAGTTTTCCTGAGAAATTAAGGAAATGGCGGATGAATTCAACAAATATTTTTGCATAGGATGGTGGAGGCAGGCATGCTGGAGTTATTTAAGAGATACTTAGATAGGCACATGAGTGAAATAGGGATGGAGGAATATAGTAGATTGATTTAAATAGGGATCATGAGCCTTTTTTTCGTGGGAATTGCATAAGTTGTGCATGTTGTTGATGTGTTTCTCTTTTATCCTACAGGTACTTCGGTCTGCCTTATTGTTCAACAAGGGGCATACACGCAATAGGTCGTGAGAGAGCTGCTCTTGGATTTTTTTGAGCGTGGCCTATTGCTTCATGTCATTACTGTACGCTTAAACTGGACCAGTTGATGGGCAACAAGACAGCTCAGTGACTATCACTGTGCTGTGCAGATACATGGATTTGGGCCTGTGCCTGTTGGAGTTTGCGCATTCTCCCTGTGCTTGCGTGGGTTTTCTCCGGGTGCTCCCAAAGATGTGCTCTTAGGCTGATTCGCAAAACAAATTCTCCCTAAATTTTTTTCGCAAATTTGATTCCAATGCATAGTTCTATAAACATAGACAGGGATCATGGGTAGAAGTGGGAACATCAAGATGGAGGCGCAGGCTCATTGGGCCGAAGGGCCTGTTTCCTGTGCTGTTTTGTTCTGTTCTTTGTTCTTTATGTCTTCATCGAAGAAAACATAAATAACATCCCAGAAATAACTGAATCAACAAGTAAAAGAGAGGGATGAACTTAAAAGATTTACAGTCACCAAGAGTACTGAGAAAATTATTAAAACTAAATGTTGACAAGTCCATAAGTCATGATAGACCTCATCCTAAGGTCTTAAAATAAGTTGCTCCTCAGATAGTAAATGTATTAAGTTTTGATTTTCCAACATATCCTAGATTCTGGAAAATTACTCATCAGATTGGAAAATTACAAACGTAATTCCTGTAGTCGAGAAAGGAAGCAGACAGAAAACAGGAAACTACCTGCCAGTTAGCTTAACATCTATCATAAGGAGAATGCTGAAATCTATTATTAAGGAGATTATAGCTGGACACTTGGAAAATCTCAATGTAATCAGGCAGTCAACCTGGTTTTGTGAAAGATAAATTCTGTTTGACTAATTATTAGAGTTCTTTGAGGATGAATCAAATAATGTAGATAAAGATGATATGATGTACTTAATTTCCAGAAGGCATTTGAAACATTGCCATATTAAAAGCAAATGAACAAGATAAGAACTTACGGTGCAGGGGGTAACATATTAGCATATATAGAAGGTTGGTTAGCTAATAGGAAGCAGAGATAGGCATCATGGTGGCACAGTGCTGTTACCTCACAACACCAGGGACCCAGGTTCAATTTCCAGCTTAGGTCACCATCTGTATAGAGTCTGCATATTCTCCCCGGATCTGTGTAGGTTTCCTCCAAATTTCCTCCCACAGTCTGAAAGACGTGCTGATTAGGCCATGCTAAATTCTCCCTCAGTGTACCTGAACAGGTGTCATTCATACAATGGCAACTAGAACAAAAACAAAGAACAGTACAGCACAGGAACAGGCCCTTTGGCTCTCCAAGCCTGTGCCACTCATGCACCCAACTAGACCATTCATTTGTATCCCTCTATTCCCAGTCTGTTCATGGCTATCAAGATAAATCTTAAGTGATCCCAGTGTGTCCACCTCACCTACCTTGCTTGCTAGTGCATTCCAGGCCCCCACCATCCTGTGTAAAATATGTCCCCCTGACATCTATGTTGAACCTTGCCCCCAAGACCTTGAACTTGTGGCCTCTTGTGTTCATCACCTGCAGCCTGGGAAAAAGCTTCCCACTGTTCACCCTATCTATGCCCTTCGTAATTTTATACACCTCTATAAGCTCACCCCTCATCCTCTGTCTTTCCAGAGAGAACAACCCCAGTTTGCCCAATTTCTCCTCATAGCTAAGACCCTCCATACCAGATAACATTCTGATAAATCTTTTCAGTACTCTCTCCGAAGCCTCCATGTCCTTCTGGTAGTGTGGTGACCAGAACTGAATGCAGTATTTCAAATGTGGCCTAACCAACATTCTATATAGCTGCAACATCATATGCCAACTTTTATACTCTATACCTCATCCAATAAGGGCAAGCATGTCATATGCCTTCTTCACCACCCTCTCCACTTGTGCTGCCACCTTTAGGGATCTATGGACTTGTATTCCCAGATCCCTCCGTGTCTCTATACTCCTGATGGTTCTGCCATTTACTGTATAGCTCCCCCTACATTAGATCTACAATGGAATTTTCACAGTAACTTCATTGCAATGTTAATATAAGCCTACTTGTGACTAATAAACTTTAAATAGATCATTTTTGTCAGCAAGATGTAACAATAATTTGTACATTTCTAAGTTCAAATATATGATGGCAATTGATGCATACTGTGCATCTTGCAAATTCCTTTTGAAGTCGAATAACATCAGTAACTTCACAGTCCCCGCCCTCACCAGCACTCCCTCACAAAAATGAGTCACACAAGTTGAATTTCTCACCGAACAAGTCTTGCCTTGAATGTCTGCAACAACTTTGCCAATAGTTTTTCCATTTAAGATCATTTCACCAAACCTTATCATTCGGTCAACCCAAAAAATCCAACGAAGTAGCAATCTTCATGAAATAAAAGCAATCAAGCTGCTGGTGAATGCAGACACACGATGAGTGCACTGTGTTTCCCTATAATGAAAAGCCTACGTGCATAAATAAGTACATGTAAAGAAATACAAACAGGAAAATATCTCAAAAGTAGCTTATACTGGATCTAGGCCTGCCTCTCTCTCTATCTCATCACTGTTATTTCAGCCGTCTTGATCATTCTGTTCAGCACGAGACTTTAGTTACTGACCTTCAATCCGAGTTGAAACTGCCAGTAAAACGCAGATTAAAGTCCGGCTCCTCGGTACTTCCGTGATGTTGGTCTGGTTCCAGGAGGGCAGGTTTTACAGCAGGCCTCAGCTCATTTCCTCTTCTCTCACAGTTTACCAGCCTGATGAATAACCGCGGGCCTGTAACTCACCGCTCGAACCAACCGCTCCGAATCCCGGGAACCACTTCGCCTCCAACTGTCATCATCCGGAACCTCGCCAGTAGGGGAGTCGGACATGCGCACTTCAGCACCGCGCGGCAGCTTCCTGACCCCTGAACCGCAGTCTCCCTGCTGCACGCGCGGGCTCCCCGAGAGAATCTGGCTCCTGCCGTGCCATTGGCTGCGCGGGCACGGGCGAGCCGGTGGGCGCGCGGGCCTTACAGTGCACGCGGCCAAGGACCAAACCGCCGAGGGGATGAGAGCTCCTGGCTCTGGTTATTTATTATTGCGCTTGCTTCCACTCAAACTATTGCTTCTTTGCTTTTCAGCATTTTTTGCCGATATCTGCCCACAAATGTTAATGTAGAAAGTAAGTAGTTGAGTTGATTTGGCAGTTGACATTATAAATATCTGTATTGTTAACGTTGGAAACGATGACAGCCACGGAACAGGCTCCAAAACAGCGATGTACCGGGAAGATCAAACCATTTGAGCATTGGCCTCAGAACCTGACTTGCAGTTTGATGTGAAGATGCCGGTGTTGGATTGGGATCGGTACCATAAGAAGTCTCTCAACAACAGGTTAAAGGCCAACAGCTTTATTCGGAATCACGAGCTTTCGAAGCGCCAGTCCAGTTGGATTTTAACCTAGTGTTGTGGGACTTCTTACTTTGACGTTTGAGCTCCACTTTTCCATTTTCTCGATTACAGTTTTGCATGGAAGAAGCGAACTATGAATAACTCATTCCATGGATTCAGAAATACAGAAGGCGAAGGGACATCTCCAGAACTCACTTCCTAACAAAAAGTGAACTTAGAATGAGAGTTTTACGGCACAGAAAGAGGCCTTTTAGCCTATCATGTCTGCACTACGTCAGGCATCAAGCACCGATCTATTCCTATCCCATTTTCCCATTCTTGGTCCATTGGCTTGTATGTTATGTTTCAAATGATCATCTAAATGCTTAGCTGCACCTCTACCATCCTCAGACCATGAGTTCCAGATCCCTTCACCCTCTTGGTGAAATGTTCTTCATCAAAGCCCTTCTGTAATTGTCTGCCCTTCACCCTAAATCTATGCCCTCTAGTTATTGACCTCTCTACAAAGGGAAATGTTTCTTCCTATCTACACTATGTCCCTCATAATTTTGTACACCTCAGTCAGGTCCCCCCTCAGCCTTCTCTATTCTAAGGCAAACAATCCCAGCCTAGCTAACCTCTCTTCATAGCTGAAATGCTCCAATCTAGGCAACATCCTGCTGAACTTTTTCTGAACTTCTCTAGTGCAAGCACATTCTTCCTACAGTGTGGTGACCAGAGCTGTAAACAGTGTTCTCACTATGGCCTAACAAGTGTTTTATATAGCTCCATCACACCCTCCCTGCTCTTATATCCTATGACTCAGCTAATAAATACAAGTATCACCTTAGCTACTTGTCCACTCTTTCTGGTTGTATCACAACTTGGTATGGCTCCTGCTCTGCCCAAGATTGCAAGGAACTACAAAAGGTTGTGAATGTAGCCCAATCCATCAGGTAAACCAGCCTTCCATCAGAATTCTCACCCACCTAATGAAGGAATAGCCAGTTCCAAAAGCTATTGGTGTTTGCTATAAATAAACCTTTTGGACTTTAACCTGGTGTTGTGAGACTTCTTACTGTGAAAACATACCTGTCAGGGGTCTGTAAAATCCAGTCCATTACTGCAATAAATCTGATCAATATCTTTTACTAGATTCCATTAGCATAAAGTACCTTGGAGTAGTTATGCCTTACAAAGATGTTCATGTATACACTCGATCTGCCATGGGCATGCCTGGATCTGAAACTGGATTTTCTGACCGTACTGGCCCCAAGACTGGAAAATCCTGCTCAAGGCCAACATGGCAACGGGATGGGAAAATTCTGCCTGCTGTGTCCTAGGTCATCCTGTAGGGGAAGACATAGTTGTCAAGCAGCAGATCGTAGAATCACAGAATCCCTGCAGTGCAGAAGGAAGCCATTTAACCCATTGAGTCTGCACTGACTCTTGATCTCTAATGTAGTGATGACATTTTATAAAATAAAATAAATCTCATATCCTCTCTGTTGACAGCTTAAAAAGAATAATCCTTGCCAGTGCTGCTCTGAGAAGATGGCTGTGGTTTAGTGGTAATGTCACTGAACTAGCAATCCAGATGCCCTGGGGACAAGAGTTCAAATCCCTCCTTGGCAGTGGGTGAATTTAAATTCAGACAAATAAATCTGAAATGGTGACCATGAAATGATTGTCATAAACGTTAATCTGATGTGTTTATGCCCCTTAGAGAAGAAAATATGGCATACTAATTTGATCTGTCCTCCATATGGGATGGCATGGCAGCACAGTGGTTAGCATTGCTGTCTCATAGCACCAGGAACTCAGCCTTGGGTGGAGTTTGCACATTCCACCCAATTTTGTGTAGGATTCCTCCAGATGTTCCTGTTTCCTCCAAAGTCCAAAGATGTGCAGGGTTAGGTGGATTCACCATGCTATATTGCTCCTGAATTTTCAAAGATGTGCAGGTTAGTTGATTGGACGTGATAAATGCATTGGGTTACAAGGATAGGGCAGAGGGAAAAGCCTGGGTAAGATGGGATGGCACTGTGGTTAGCACTGCTGCCTCACAGCATCAAGGACTTGGGTTCAATTTTGGCCATGGTGACTGTGTGGAGTTTACATGTTCTCCCTGTGTCTGCGAGGCTTTTCTCTGGGTTTGCTCCATAGTCCAAAGATGTGCAGTTAGGTGGATTGGCCATGGTAAATTGCCCCTTAATGTCACAGGATAAGATGTTCCTTCAGAGAGTCAGTGCAGACTTGATGGGCTAAATGGTCTCCTTCTGCACTACAGCAATGCTGTGCTCTTATGGAGAATGGAACAGGTTTGATGGATTGAATAGCTTCCTTTTGCACTGTAGGGATTCTATGACTCCTGCCCACAGCAATGCCACTGACTTTGAAATGGCCTAGGAAACTATGCAATTGTATCAAACCACAACAGAAAAGCTAAAATGGAATAAAGTTGGACAGACCACCTAGCAGGCATTGGAAACGATAATGAGAAGTCCAACCATGTCCTCCTCACTAACAACTGAGAGTTTGTGTCAAAATTGAAAGAGATGTCATGCACAAACTTGTCAAGCAACAATCTGACAATCATACTCACTGAATCATATCTTATAGACAATGTCCCAAATGCCATCAAGAAATGTCTGAAGCAACTAGATACTGCAAAGGCCCTGACAATATTTTGACATTAGGACTGAAGATGTTTGCTCCAGAACTAGCTGCATCCCATCTAAGCTGTCAACAACACTGACATCAATTCAGCAATGTGGAAGATTGCTCAGGCATATCTTGTCTACAAAAAGCAGGACAAATCCAACACATCCAATTACTGCTCTTTCAGTCTACTTTTCATCATCAGCAAATTGACAGAAGGTGTCATCAAGAGTTCTATCAAGCAGCACTCAGTTTGATAACCTGCTCAGTGATTCTCAGTTTGGGTTCTGCCAGGACCTCTTAGCCCTGATGCCACTATAGCCTTGACCTAGACTTGGACAAATGTGCTGAACTCCAGAGATGAGGTGAAAATGACTGGCCTTGATATCAGAGCAACATTTGACTGAGTGTGGCTTCAAGGAGTCCCACATAACTGGAGTAAATGGAAATCAGGAAAAATCTTCACTGATTGGGCTCATAACTGACACAAAGGAAGATGGTTGTGGTTGTTGGAGGTCAATCATTTCAGTTCCAGTATATCACTTTAGGAATTCCTCAGGATGGTATCCTAGACCCAACCATCTTCAGCTGCTTCATCAATAACTTTGATTCCACCACAAAGTCAGAAATGGGGATGTTTGCTGATAATTGCTCAATTTTCAGCATTTGTGCATCCTCAGAAGCTGAAGCAGCCCATGTCTATATATATATATATGTAACATACATTTGTGCTCTTACATATTGTCCAGCAAGACCTGAACAATGTTCAAACTTGTTCTGAAGTTGGCAGGTTACATTTGACATTCAATTGCACTATCATTACTGAATTCCCTCACTACCAACATAATTGAGGAAACCACTGACCCTAGAACTCAACTGCACCAGCCATATAAATACTGTGGTTACGAGGGCAGGTCAGAGGCTACATATTCTGTGGTGCGTCATTCATTCCTAGTTCTCCAAGACCTGTTTACCACCTACAAGGCACAAGTCAGGAGTCAGATGGAATACAATCCAGTTGCCTAACCAAGTTCAACTCCAACAACACTGAAGAAGCTCAAAAATATCCAGGATAAACAGCCAGCTTGATTGACATCTCATCTAGCACTCCTGATTGGCACCCCATCCAGCATCTTAAACATTCATTCCCTCCATTACCGATGGACAGTGGCAATAATGCGTACCAAGTCATCGGGACTGTTTCAACAGCACCTTTCAAACCTACAACTTCTATACCAAGAAGGACAATGGCAACAAACATATGGGAACATTACCACATGCAAGCTCCCCTTCAAATCCTGGCATGGAACTATATAATCGTTCCTTCAATGTCACTGGGTTAAATCCTGGAATTCCCTTCTTAATAGCCGTGTGGGTGTACCTACACCAGCTAGACTGTGGAAGTACAAGAAGACTCACCACCATCTTTTCAGGGGCAATTAGATATGGGCTTAGGCAGTGATGCCCACATTCTGTGAACAAATAAAAAAAAAGATCCTAGTAACCCCATGAAAAGCTTTCAGAAATGTAAAAATCTCTTATGAAATTTTCTTTACTGCAGTGTAAATAGTTACAATAGATACATCAAGTATCTTCTCAAAACTATAGCTTATCTTCTTTGCTAATATCCTTGTGAATCTCTCTGCTACACATTGTTTATGGCTTTAATATATTTTCAATAATAGGATACCCAAAAATGCACACAGCAATCCAACAGTAGTCTAGCTATTTTCCTCTACAATTTTCTTTGATCTTTTATTATTAATTTCTAATTTATAAAACCCTTATTGCTTCAATGTACTTTTCTTTGTGAGCCTATTTTAAGGTGTCAGAAGTGAGTTAATGAAGCAAGTTGACACATGCCTTGCTGTTATGACCCTGTGTATCATGAACATACAAAGAACTGTAAGATTGTCTTTGTACTGTGCATTGGCCAGCAGGAAATACTGTCATAGATTGAGAGGAAGCACTGTCATGCATACTTGGTCCATTTGCTTGGAATTTAATTTGCTAAATTCTTTCAAGAACGAGTGACTGGTTCTGGCTAAAATAAAAATCACCTCACAAAAAAGATGGAGACTGTGTAACATTAATCTTTACTGGAGTTTTCTCCTAGACTAGTTGCAATGGCCTACAGAAAGAAACTTTCAAGATTTTTCTACTTCTAATGGGACTGGACGTTTAACTTCTCTTTGAATTTCCCAGGATGTTTTTCGAATGATGTGGAAAGTGCACAAGACATTACAGCTCTAGCTGAATGGATCACTGAATCTTTATATGTTTGTATTGTTTAAGTGCTTTATTTTGCAGCTGTTTTCAAGTCTGCCACCTTTGTATTCACTTGCTTCCAAGTTTCCTGGATATTGCAAATAATATTCAATCTGGGGATCATGTCCTTCCATGTCCCCTGTGCTGCCTTTGAACTCTGAACTATATTTCCTTTCTTGGCAGAAGCAGTTCCTCTATTTGAACACTGTTACAAATCGGGAAATTTATTTTATTCCATTTTATCTCTGCTGCAGTTCTCAGCCTCATAAAGATCACCATTTGTCCTTCAGCTTCCTCTCAAGATGACCTCATATCCACTCAAAGAATCATAGAAATGCTGATTAACTAGCAGCACAGATACAAGTTTAACTGCCACAGCAACTCCCACTGAGGAACACTGTGATTCAGATGGATTAGAAAGTCAGAAAGGTTTTCCTTATTGGATCACCAAATGTAAGCACAGCAATAGGCATGAAACAATCTCCAAATTAGAAATGGATGGAATAAATTTTGAATACTTTTATGTTTCCTTTTTGCTGATACTGTTTGTTGGATGGGGCCATACGAAGCTCCAGTGAATAGTATGCTGTAGAATAAAGCAATTGGAAATGTATTGCATGGTAATTCCTGGACATTGCATTATTTGGAAACAGTTGGCAGCCAGTCTTCCTCGCTGTGCAGCTATTTTCCTTTTTGTATCATTCTCTGCTAATGAATTTGCTTATTACTTGAAACAATTCTTGAAACACAGGTATTGCTGGACAGGTCAACATTTATTACCCCTCTGCAGTTACCTTTGAAATGTGGCACAGAGACTCCTTGAACTACAGTCTATCTCGTGCAGCAGATTCCTAATGCTATCCAAAATTTTGATCCTCCGACAATGGCGGAATGGTGATATGTATTTCCAAGTCAGGATGGTTTGTAACATGGGCTTTCTGCCCATGTCTTTCCAGGTAGTAGAAGTTGTGAATTTGTCAAGTGTCAAAGAAGCCTTGGAGAACTGCTGGTGAACAGTTCTCCTTGGAGAACTGTTGTCACTGTACACCGTGGAATAAATGTTTAATGTCAATGGGGTGCCAATCAAGTAGGCTCTTTGTCCTCAATTCTGTCAAGTTTCTTGAATATTGTTGTTCTACTCATTCAGGCGAGGGGAAAGTATTCCATCATCCTGCTGTGATTGTATATTATCGGGAGGCCAGACAGTTTGCCCCACTGGAAGGAAAGTCAAGTGTAAGGTAATCCATTCTGCACCAGACCATTCCACACCATCACATGCTGCAAGTGGACTAAATCAATTGATAATGGGATATTTGCACCTCACTGGGGAGGGAATTCTGCCCTCAGGAGTGGCTGGAAGCTCCAGTAGTCCTGGCAGCACGAAGATCTCATTAGTGGACACTGCAAGGATGTAAGCAGTGTCAAGATTTAGAAGGTCCTATGGATCCCAAAGTAAGGTTTGTCTGGGTATTGGGTGGGTAGGGTTTGGCAGCTTAGGGAGGGGAGCAGAGATGTGGACAAGTAGGAAGAAAGGGGAAGGATATTTATCTATGCAAGGTCCCTTCCCTGCACCAATGCACAAAGGACACCCTCCAAAGATAGTACCCCCATTTCCTTCCTGCTCCTTTTAAAAACTTTTTAACAAAAACCGTCTGCCCTCTCTAACTCAACTGTCCACGTCAAGCACATTATGTTATGGACAGCATATCATGTTATGAGAGTCAATTGACTTGTTAACAAACTCAGTTGGCTCATGATTATTTGTTTAAATATGGTAAGTGAGCTGCCTATTCAATGCTCGCCCAACAACTCTGTTTTGGCTGTGAGATCAGGGGTGAGCAGCAAGATGGTGGACTAAGCACCAGCCATATTTTATGATCCCCTTCCACCATAAACATGCCAGGAAATGTAAAATTCAGCCCTGATTTGTGTTTTATGGATTGTGGAAAGACCATGACCTAAGATAAGCCAGGAGTTAGACTCACTAGACTGAGGAGTTTGTCTTATGAGGAAAAGTCAATCACGTTGAGTCAATACGTACTGGAGTTTAGAAGAATGAGAGCCGATGTTATTGAAGCAAGTAAGATTATGAGGAAGCTTCACAGGGTAAATGCTAGGAGGATGACTCTCCTCATGGAGGAATGTAGAACTATGGGACACAGTTTAAAACTAAGGGATCTCTCATATTTAAATTGGAGAAAGAACAATTCACCCCACCCCATTGGAAGGTGGTTTCTTTCCATCTTTATGTCATTTAACATTGGGATGTTCTTTAAAAACATTTTAAAGTTAAATATCAGAGGTTATTGAATTTTTTTTCAGATAAAGTATCTAAAAATATAGCAGGAAAAGCCGGCAGCACATCCAGGGGGCCATCCTCCACTTTTCCCACAAAAGACGACACTGCCGCAAATGGCAAAATTCTATCCCATGTTTCAAACTTTTCTTTACTCTTTCACACGATGTGTGCATCGCTGGCAATCTCAACATTTGGCGCCTATCCCTAAATGCCCTTGAATTGAGAGGCTTGTTGGACCATTTCAAAGAGCAGTTAAGATTCAACCACATTGTTGTGTATCTGGACTCATATGTAGGCCAGATTGGGTAAGGACAGAAGATTTATGTTCCTAAAGAACATTAGTTAACCAGACAGGTTTTTCTGACAATTGTTGGTGGTTTCATTATTGAAACTAGCTTTCAATTTCAGATTTATTCATTGTTTTTAAATTCCACCTGCAGATATATTATGATTGGCATAGTGTTTATCACTGCTGCCTCACAGTACCTGGGATCCAGGTTCAATTCCGGCCTTGGGTGACTGTCTGTGTGGAGTTTGATGTTCTCCCTGTGTCAGCATGGGTTTCCTCCCAAGTCCAAAGATGTGCAGGTTAGGTGCTTGCCTCTTAGTGTCAGGGAGATCAGCAGGATGAATACATGGAGTCACGAGGATAGGACCCGGGTGGGATTGTTGTCAATGCACACTTGATGGGCTGAAAGTCCTCTTTCTGGACCGTAGGGATTCTATAATTTTAACCCATTAGCCTGGGCCTCTAAATTAGGAGTCCAGTGCTGGTAGAGCTATGCCATTATCTAAAACATCCATGAAAGAGTACAAATCTTAGCAAGAATTGAGAAAAAGTAATTGGTGTTTGACGTTGCTCAGTCTTCCTTGAAAAATCTCAGTTTCAGCAATATTTCCTGAAATTACAGGAGATACCAATATATTATATCCAGCAAAGTCATTTATGGTATGCCTATTCTGCCTGACAGCAGATCTATGTCTCATTGTCTGCTGCTGCTTCGTTTTGATTTGTTTCTCTTGGTACCTTCTGTCAGAAATGGTTTCCCATTACCTCCTAAATTAAGGGCAGGTTGAGGAGACAGGACTTTTTACTTAAACCAAAATGGTAACCAAACTCATGCTGTTACTCTGAACCATATGCTAGCCATCAGAGCTAATTGGCCCATTTAATGTCATTTCTGAACAAAAGATCCATGCTTTCAATAAGGAAATTAGTAATGAAATCAATAGTAACAGGATCAGTGACTAAGTCACATTTTAAATTAACTTTGTATAAGGGAACAAGCAAATGACTTCCATTAATATCCTGAACCAGTATTTTTGTATTCAATGAATTGTCTGGAGAGAAATTCATGTCGCTTGTGAATATCAGTGGCCCCAGTATCTCTAAGGATAACAGTTGACTAGCCTGCTAGAGACTCTTTAGCTTCAAACAGAAAACTTCTCTAATTTCCTGTGCCTTGATGCACTTTATCAGTCAATGTAGGAGAAACTACCTGCTCATTGTGAGCTTTATCTCTTATGTATTTTTGGAGGGATGCGATATGACTGTACAAATACAACAGTCTTGTTTTTCTCTTTCAAAATTCAGCCTTAACATGTTTCTTTTATGACAAGAATAACATGTCAGTCCCCTCTAACCAAACCTTTCCTCTAAATATTCTGTTTTTAATCTGATGAGTGCTTGTCTCTGCACTCTGGCCATTTTTATCTCGAGAACCAGGTCAGACTAGAAAGCAGGGATTTTGAAAATGTAATTGTAAGTGAGCTGGGAGAGAAATTTTCACATGGGTATTCAAAGAACAAATTCAAGGTGGGAAGAAATGGGGGATCTGGAATAAGAGTGATACAGGAAGATGATCAGAGATGGCCTGTAGAAAGGTCATATTGAAGTGGCACAGTATTTGGCACTGCTGCCTCACAGCACCAAGAATTCTGTTCCAGTTTTGTCCTTGGGTGACTGTGTGGAGTTTGAGCACATCCTCCGTGCCTGTATAGGTTTCCTTCAGGTACTCCAGTTTTCTCCCACAGTACAAAGATATGTAGGTTAGGTGGATTGGCCATGCTAAATTTTCCCTCAAGGGGATTAACAGAGTAAATATGTTGGGTTACAGGGATAGGTCCTGAGTGAGAATGTTGACGGTACAGCCTTCAGGGGCTAAATGGCCTTCTTCTGCGCTGGAGGGATTCTATGATTCTGTGGATTCAAAAGGCAGAATTTTCTCATCCTGGCCCTTACAGGAAGTGTAATGGGCAGGATATGGACTATACAAAGGTCTATTGACCTCAGGTGGGATTGTCCAGCATCAGGACAAGCATGGTTGGAAAATCTTGCCCAAAATGTTAACTCTGCTTCTCCTTACAGATGCTGCCAAACCTGGTGGGTTTGTTAGCATTTTCTGTTTTGTGGCCTAATGTGTGATTGATCTTATTGGAATGGTGAGACCTTGCAAGATAGCCAGCACAATAGGAGTAGTTGTTAGTATGGATTTAAGAGTTTACATGGAGGGTGGTATTAGGGGAGGAAGGTGAAAATGATGAATTTAGATAGGGATAGAAATCACTGAGGATGAGAACTTGTTCACTGCAGAGGCTGAGGGAGGAAGGCAGTGAAGATAACTTGTTCAGAAAATTGGCATGATGCTTAGATGCATGATAAAGAACGAGAAAAATAAATGAGAGATTAGAGGGATAGAATAAAGTACAATGCTCATAAATTGAAATAGTGCCAGAGGAGTAAGTAGCCAGGCCAAGGTATGATTTGGTGATAAGAGCCACATTACCATGTTTTGTTCCAATACTCTCTTCTACTATCATAATCATATCTGCTAAAGGTACTTTTTCTTCCTTGTACTTTTATGAAGTCTTTTTATGAATAAGAATTGAAGGGGATTTCTAAATGCTGGCAGTCACATGTCATTGCTGATTGTGTAAATTCTGCTTCATTCAACCTTTGGGAACCTGTTTTAAGATTAGCCTTTTTGCAACTCCTGCCTCACCCTGCCGACTCATTCAACCACTAATAGAAGTCAGTATACAAATTGCCCATGATTAAAGAACAAAGAATAAAATACAACACAGCAAGGAAACAGGTTATTTTAACGGCGTTTTGGAAACCAGATTGGGAAGATAATTTAGGGACAATTTGTTTCACCAATCAGCCTAACAGCACATCTTTGGAGTGTGAGAGGAAACCAGAACACCCAGAGAAAACCTACACATGCACGAGGAGAATGCGCAAACTCCCACAGATACTGACCCAAATCCATGTATCTGCACAGCAAACAGTGATAGTCACTGAGCTGTCGTGTTGCCCATCAACTGGCCCAGTTTAAGCATACACTAATGACATGAAACACTAGGCTACTTTCGAAAAATCCAAGAGCAGCCCTTGCACGACCCATCGCGTGTATGCCCCTTGTTGGACAACGAGGCGGACTGAAGCATCTGTGGAACAAAACAGAAAAACATCAATAACATGCACATCTTATGCAATTCCCAGGAACATCCCAAGCTTCTTGATCCCTATTTAATACAGTCTTCCATATCCCTCCATCTCTATTCTGCTCATGTGCCTATCTAAGTATCCCTTAAATAACTCCAGCGCCCCTGCCTTCACCACCTTACTTGGCAGTGCATTCCATACTCCCACAACCCTCTGTGTGAAAAACCTCCCTCTAATATCTAAATTATACCTGGCCTCCCTCACCTTAAACCCATGGCCCCTCGTAATATTTGATTCCAACCTAGGAAAAAGCTTACCACTGTTCACTCTATCTATACCCTTCATAATCTTATACACCTCTACTAGGTCTCCTCTCAGTCTCCGTCTTTCTAAAGAAAAGAGCCCCAATTTGCCTAACCTTTTCTCGTAACCCAGTCCTTCCATACTAGACAGCATCCTGGTAAACCTCCTCTGCACTCTCTCCAGGGTCTCCTCGTTCTTCCGTTGTAAGGCGACCAGAACTGGATGCAGTACTCCAAATGAGGTTTAACCAATGTTCTATACAACTGCAACATTAAACGCCAGCTCTTGTACTCTATACCCCTTCCTATAAAGGCCAGCATACCATAAGCTTTCGTCACAACGTTTCCACCAATACTGCCACTTTCAAAGACTTATGCACTTGCACCCTCAGGTCCCTCTGTGTTTCTATACTCTTAATAGGTCTACCCTTTATCATATAACTTCTCCCTACATTATTTCTCCCAAAATGCATCACCTCACATTTATCAGGATTGAATTCCATCTGCCATCTGTCTGCCCAAGCTACCAGCCTATCTATGTCCTGCCATATTGCTTGACACTGTTCCTCACTGTCCACAAGTCCAGCCATCTTTGTGTCATCTGCAAACTTGTGATCACACCTCTTACTCCCTTTTTCAAGTCATTTATGTATATTTCAAATAGAAGAGGTCCCAGTACCGAGCCCTGTGGCACACCACTAGTGACCGACCTCCAGCTAGAAAAACACTCTTTCATTACCACTCTTTGTCTCCTATTACCAAGCCAGTTACTTATCCATCTAGATACCTGTCCTTATATCCCATGAGCCTTGACCGTTTCAACCAATCTCCCATGAGGGACTTTGTCAAGCGCCTTACTGAAATCCATGTAGATGACATCAACAGCTCGTCTTTTGTCTACTGTTTTTGTCACCTCCTCAAAAAATTCTACCAGATTCGTAAGGCACGACCTCCCCTTAACAAAGCCATGCTGCGTATCCCTAATCAGATCGCAACGCTCTAAGTGCGTATACATCCTATCTCTAAGAATCCTCTCCAACAGCTTCCCTACCACTGATGGTAAATTCACCGGCCTATAATTACCAGGGTTATCCCTACCAGCCTTTTTAAACAACAGTACCACGTTCGCTGTCCTCCAGTCCTCTGGGACCTCACCTGTGTCCAAAGAAGAGACAAAAATTTGCGTCCGGGGGCCAGCAATTTCATCTCTTGCCCCCCTAAGCAGCCTGGGATAAATACCATCAGGCCCCAGAGATATATCAGTTTTAATGCTACCTAGAAACTCTAACACTTCCTCCCTCGGTATGGATATTTCCCTCAACTGGTCCACAGCTCCCCCAGAGACAGAACCGGTCAACAAGCCCCTCTCCTTCGTGAATACTAAAGTATTCATTCACGATCTCCCCCATTTTCTTGGACTCTAAGCACAGTTCTCCTCCTCTGTCCCTAAGAGGACTGATTTTTCCTCTAACCACCCTTATAATCCTAACGTAGGAGTAAAAAGCCTTTGGATTTTCCTTAATCCTGTCCGCCAAAACCATTTCATGCCCCCTTTTTTGCCCTCCTAACTCCCCACTTTAGTTCCTTCCTACTCTCTCTGTCTTCCTGTAATGCTCTCTCCACTCCCAGTTGCTTAGACCTAACATACGCCTCTCTTTTTTTCTGAACCAAGTCCTTAATATCCCTATTATTCCACGGCTCTCTAATCCTACCTTTCCATGCTTTCTCTTGGCCAGCATATATCTTTCCTGCAATCTTTTCAGTTTTCTCTTGAAAGACTCCCACGTGCCGAATGTGGACTTACTTTCAAACAATCTTTCCCAATCAGTTTCCATAAGTTCCTGCCTAATCTGACTGTAGTTAGCCTTCTCCCAATTTAGCACCCTCCCCTTAGGACAGCACTCATCTTTTTTCATTTGTATCCTAAAGTAGACAGAATTGTGGTCTCTGTTAGCCACATGTTCTCCTACTGCAATCTCAACCACCTGACCTGGCTCATTACTTAGAACTAAATCCAGTATAGCCCCCTCTCTAGTCGGGCTAGCTACATACTTGTCCAATGATCCTTCCAGTACACATTTTACGAATTCCTTCCCGTCCGAACCCCCAGCTCTAGGCACCTTCCAGTCCACCCCATTGAGAGATAGGGAATACAATGTTTTGTTTTATATAATATTTTACATTAATATTTTCATTTCTAAAAAGCCTGTCTTACTGTCAATTGATTATGCAACATAAATGTAGTTATTATGAGCTTACTTTAGTGATGGTGAGGGGAAGCGGGGAGGATGGGTGAGTACTAAATCACACAATTTAAATTAAATTACGTTCATTATTTGGATATTTTGATACATTTTGATTTGTAACTACTTTACTCCATCAGAATAAAGTGGATTGCAAAGCAAAGAAATGCTAAGGAAAGGTTAGTATTCTGAAATTTAATACTCCATCGTGGCTGCTGTATTTTTGTTTTTATTCCAATTCAATCAAGTCAATTCAGAATCTCAACAAGTTTAGACATTTCCGATCCAAGCTGACAAAACAGGGTTGTCACCTCCCATCTTGGGCTTGATCTACATGATCCAAGCTGATTGGAGTAGGCATAGCACCTCCTCCAAGGCTTGATCTCATTTGCAATTTAGGCAAAAGTCTGAGATGCCGCTTTTCAAAATTGTTTCAAATGAAGCTAAAATGTAACCTAATGACTTCAACCAAGCACAGCATGTCGATACTGGATCTTAGCCAAAAGCCCAAGAAGCAACTACTGCATTTACTTCAAATTAATTAGTCAGGAATTTCTCTCTACTTTTGGAAAGATGGAATATCAACAACAAAATCTTGTAAAGTGCCTTTAATGTAGGAATTCATTCCATAGTGTTTTACAGAACCTAATTCAAAAATATGAGTATTGCGCCAAGGAAGGAGATATTGGAAGAGTGACCAAAACTCAGATTACAGTCTAGTTTGATTAAGTTTATATTTGTCACTGCATTGAAAGCTTATAACCATATTTCCCACATATGTGCAGGTGGCTGTAATAAATACTCTAGAGCAGTGATTCCCAAACTTCGGATATTCTGCAGCAGGCCAGGCTTGTCTCTAAAATTTGAAAACATACAGAGGTTAGTTTCTCCAGAACCCAGCCCTAGATTGGTTAAGCTCAAAATAAAACTAAAATGAGGTGGCACAGTGGCACAATAGTTAGCACTGCTGTCTCACAGCGCCAGGGATCCAGGTTCAATTACTGGCTTGGGTCACTGCTTGCGTGGAGTCTGCAAGTTCTCCCTATTTGCGTGGGTTTCCTTCGGTTTTCACCCACAGTCTGGTTAAGTGCTGGTTAAGTGCATTGGCCGTACTAACTCTCTCTCAGAGTACTCAAACATGTATTGGAGTATGGCGATGAAGCAATATTCACAGTGATTTAATTGCAGTGTTAATGTAACCCTACTTCTGACACTAACAAATATACTTTAAAATCTTTAAAAACTAAAATTTCAAGATCAGGGTGAGCATGGACAATAGAGTGAGATGGAGAAAGCGGGGTCACAAAGAAACTTGGAGAGCGGGGTCACAAAGAGATGGGGAGCACAGTGGTTCAGGGTGGGAGCAAGGGAAGTGGGTCTCGGAGAGGATGAGTGGGTTAGGGTGAATGGGGGAGTGTGTGTGCATGTGCGTGTGTATGTGTGCAGATATGTAAGTGAGTTTGTGGTGTTTAATTATAATAAATGTATACATACAGAAAATAGAAAAGGCTTCTGTAAATTAGGTTTTTGTATGTTTGTACCTATTGTGCCAAAACAATTATTTTTTTGTGGTTTGACACTTCAGCACAATAAGAGGAGTTCTCAGGATATGGGGTAGAGACCATTTAGAATTGAGGTGAGAAAAATTTCTTCACTCAAATGATAGCAAACTTGTGGAATTCTCTACCACAGAAAGCTGTGGAAGCCAAATTACTGAATGTATTTAAGAAAAAGATAGATATTCTGTTAGATTTAAATGGCAACGAGGAGAATGGCGAGAAAGCAGCAATGTAGCATTGAGACAGAGGATCAGATATGATTATATTGAATGGCAGAACAGGCTCAAAGATCATAATGGCCAGCTCCTGTTCCGAGTTTCTATGTTGCTGTCAGTACTCTTGAGAGGTCAGAAGGGTTCTTTGGTTGGAAAGTTTGGCAAACCTCACACTAGAACAAGCAGGTCAAATTATGCCTAATGATTTGCACTCTTGTAAAAATGGATCAACCTACAAACTTTCCAAAACAATATATCACTCACCTCTGGAATACAGATACATATGACTCCTTACCCTGCCCCTTGCCTGAAACACCCATGGGGAAATTTCTTC
Source organism: Sphyrna mokarran (assembly GCA_024679065.1). Lineage (NCBI taxonomy): Eukaryota > Metazoa > Chordata > Chondrichthyes > Carcharhiniformes > Carcharhinidae > Sphyrna > Sphyrna mokarran. Next base: position 73,395,274 of record JAGIQG010000002.1, on the reverse strand, counting down.
GGAGTGTTATTCATAGAAAAATCATAAACATTTTTTGTTCTAACAAAGTAAATTTTCCAATAGCTAACAAAAATGAATTTATCTTTATGTATTTGCAATAAAGCGTACACCAATTATATTTCACAATTGTTTGAAAAACTATTTGTATTTATCTAGTGCCTTAAACACAGTAAAGTATAATAAAACAATCAAGACACTTTATAGAAGTACTACAGAACAAAATTTGACACAGGAGATATTAGTTTGATCAGTGAGATAGTTTTTAACCAGTATCTTAAAGACTTTGGTGAGGAAAGGGTGGTTGGAAATGGAACGGTATTAGTGGACCAAAACTGAATATATTTGTACAATATTATTTGGTTGTTTTGGTAGCAGTATTACTAAATTAAAATGTTTGCATTCACTTAAAAGACAAAGAAAATTCATACATATTTATTAAATGATGATCTACTAATATAATTTGTAAGTTAGGTGGATTAGTGAGGTAAATGTGTGGGGCTATGGGGATAGGGCAGGAGTGGAGGTGGAGTGGGGCTGAATAAAGTGCTCTTACCCAGAGAATTGATGCAGATTTGATGGGCTGAATGGCCTCCTTCAGCAATGTGAGGATTCTATGATTTTTAGCTTTATACACTATTTGCAGCCTTCCATCCCATAGGATGATGGTCTTATGATATATATATAATATATATGTGTGTATTTATATAGATATCAAAAATACATTGAGTTTTTTTCAATGACTGCAAAAAGTAACAGTTTGTGCTTTGTGTTGCAAGAGTGATGAGAACAAAATAGATACCTTTATCTCAAATCTTATACATATTTATAATCTTCATTCCATGGATCTTCAAAGCTTAATTAAAACAGCAGGTGGAGCCCTGAGCACATATAAAACACCTTATGCTGCAAGGAACCAGTAGGAAATACAACAGAGAATTTCCCGAGACAGAAAGAGGAGAAAGGATGTTATATCAAATCCTCGCTGTACAGAGCTGCCCAGCATTTTCTTGTGCTTCCTTATAAAGTGATATTGGTCCAGCCTTGTTATTTCACTGGGATAGGAAAGGATGTTCTCTGGAATTTTTCCTATTTAATGACATAGGACATAGCAAAAAGGAGCAGGAGTAGACCCGTCAAGACCGCTTTGCCATTCAATATGTCGTGGCTGATCTTGGGCTTCAACTCCCATTTTCCCCAGCTACTCCCCATATCCCTTGATTCCCTGAGAAATGGAAAATCTTAACTATATTCATACATACATTTGATGGAGTATCCACAACCCTTTGGGGTAAAGAATTCCAAAGATTCATGTTTTTCTCCTCACCTCAGACCTAAATGATCTTTATCCTAAGAATTTGCCCCTATACTCTAAACTCCCTAACCAGACGAAACAACCCCTCAGTGTAAATCCTCCTCAGAATCTTGTCTGTTTCAATGAGAAACTCTCATACTTCTGAACTTGAGAGTGTAAGGATCCAATTTATTCAGCCTTCCATGGATAAATGTAGTGAACTTTCAGTGCCAACTTCAATGTGAGCATTTACTGCAGATTCCACTCAGTGAGTACTACAGCACAAACATCCCATAGAAATCTCTCTTCATAGCCTAACCTCAGATCCTTATTAGTCTGAAGATCTGTAGCAGTTGAGGGCAAACTAAAAACAACAAAAGCATGACAAACAACATTTTTCACAAGCTTAAAGTTTATTTATTAGTGTCACAAGTAGGCTTATATTAACACTGCAAATAAGTTACTATGAAAATCCTCTAGTCACCACATTCTGATGCCTGTTCACGTACACTGAGGGGGAATGTAGCATGGCCAGTCAATCTAATCGGCATGTCTTTTGGACAGAGGAAACAGCAGCACTTGAAGGAAACCCATGCAGACACAGAGAACATGCAAACTCTGCATAGTCAATGACCCAAGCATTGGATTGAAACCTGGGTCCCTGGTACTGTGAGGCAGCAGTGCTAACCATTGTGTCATCCTAATTTCCTACATCCACCCCACCTCCCGAAAGAAAGGCTGTTATTTTAAGGCACACAACACCTTTTAGCTTATGATAGAGACTATTAACCAGAAGACCCCAATCTCAGCCTGATAGCTGAGAGGTAAACACAGTAAGAAGTCTCACAATACCAAGTTGAAGTCCAACAAGTTTATTTGATACTAAACCCACAAGCTTTCAGAATGCTGTTCCTTCACCAGGTGAGTAGAATACTTTGGTCAGAAAAGGGCATATAAAGGACATATATGTTTTATATGCTCTTTTCTGATCAAAACTTTCCACTCACCTGACAAAGGAACGACATTCCGAAAGCTTGTGGGTTTACTATCAAATAAACTTGTTGGACTTTAACCTGGTGTTGTGAGACTTCTTACTGTGTTTACCCCAGTCTAATGCCAGCTGAGAGGTCTACAGCTGCACTCAGAAATCAGAGTAATACATATGCATGGTTAGCATCTGGAAGAGAAGAGATGCTGTGTACTATAAGTGTATTGACAATAACAACATTAAACAGATGAGCACAGGGTTGGAAAATTCTACTCATCAACTAGCTGAGGAAGAGTTGTTTTCCAAGTTTAATCAGCCTCAAATACAGAACCACATTATTAGCTTGCAAGTCACCTCTACTCCTCTGTCTCTTGCAATGTTAATTTTTATTCTCCAGTTGTATCTGCTCCTGTGTTGCCGACTACTTTTCTGCCACTTTTACAAGCTTATCAAAGATACATAAACTATTAATTTTTCACTCTCTATTCCTGGAAAAAATCTTTCAGGTTCATTGGGTTTGCACATGTCTAAATCCTTTCCTTACGACCCTCTAGCCTTTATAATGCTACTTCTGCTAACAGCAGTTCCATTAGCTCGCCTTTTGATAACATTACATTGCATGTCTCTCAGGGTCTCCCACCTCCTCCCATTTTCTTTCTCATAAAGCTGCCATTTTCGCACCCTAAAATCCAAATATCACAGTCTTGAGCATATCTGGTATTCAACCAGCCTAATTATCAACTGTAGATTTTACTGTCTAAAAGAATAAATTTCTAAATCACTCTTTCCAAACCAACAATGCCAGATTTAACTTTACAATGACATTGCATTTTCAAACACTCAACTTTCCTTCTTCCAGAAAGTTCCTGGAAGTTCCTTCTTTCTAAGTGTCCAACATCAAGTTGAAAGAAACTTATAAACTTCATAGGCTTGATTTTTAAAAACTCAGTAAGAATCTAGCAACACCAATTTTAAATCCAACCGATTTATTTGATAGTAAATTTGCGAGCTTTCGATCTTTTCGTCTTCGTCAGGCAAATGCAGTGTTCTGGTCTGCAGTAGCACACATCAGCACAGACAGTCACAGATTGCTGATTAGAATGCAAATCTTTACATCTAACCTGCTATTCAAGTGTTAAAGTGGCTAACAATGTGTGTGAAGGGAATCCTGAGCATTGGTTAGAGAATTGCGTAATTTCTCCAGACAGCGCAGTAAGTGAGGTTTTTTGCTAACCCAGGCAAGTTACGGGGGTTACAGATAGTGTGTCATGAAGCCAAGATCCCTGTTAAGACCAACGTTGTCTACCTAATACGTTTCAAGAAAGGATGTCCCGAAGCATGGTACATTGTGGAGACCATGCAGACACTACGACAGCGCATGAATGAGCATCGCTCAACAATCACCAGTCAAAACAGTTCCCTTCCTGTGGGCGAACACTTCAGCAGTCATGGGCATTCAGCCTCCGACCTTCAGGTAAATGTTCTTCAAGGGGGCCTTCCTGACACACGACAGCGCAGAGCCACTGAGCAGAGACTGATAGCCGAGTTCTGCACACATGAGGACGGTCTTAACAGGGATCTTGACTTCATGTCACACTATCTGTAACCCCCGGGACTTGCCTGGATTAGCAAAGAACCTCACTTACTGTGCTGTCTGGAGGAAATACACAATTCTCTAACCAATGCTCAGGATTCCCTTCACACACATTGTTAGCCACTTTAACACTTGAATAGCAGGTTAGATGTAAAGATTCGCATCCTAATCAGCAATCTGTGACTGTCTGTGCTGATGTGTGCTATTGCAGACCAGAACACTGCATTTGCCTGACGAAGACGAAAAGATTGAAAGCTCGCAAATTTACTATCAAATAAATTGGTTGGATTTAAAATTGGTGTTGCTAGATTCTTACTGAGATCTTACGACCCCAGTCCAATGTCGGCATATCTACATCTTGATTTTTAAAGACAGTCCAGATTGCTGTCTTCTCTTATATTGTCTTCTTATATCAGCCTCTTCCTCGTCTCGACTGTCAGCCAATTTATCCTCAGCCTGCATATTTCAGTCATGAGATCTGGGGAATGCTACTTTCTTGAACCCATCGCATCAAATCTCTGAATACTCAGCTACTGTCCCCTCAGTCCATACTAACATTATTAATGGCTTTCTTTGCTCAAATCTTCCTTAGAATCTTCGGTACAAAATCTTTCTTCCCCCCATTGTCAGCCTTTAAAATAATAATTCTTACTCTTCACACTCCTCGAGTGGCGCCCTACTAACCTAAACCGAAAATATTCTCTTTTGAATTCCTACAATCTGGTTTATGCCTGGCCTATAACAACAAGTCAGCCTTATTCAAAGACATTAAAATCTTGATTTAATTGCCCTGTGAGCTCAGCGGAAATTGAAGAAAGACACTGCCCAGCATTACCCTGCCTTAATTACAGATTCAACTTAATAGCATCAAGTTTTTTTTTAATCTTCCGACTTCAGTAGTTCTTTTGATTTGTTATTAACTGTCAATATGATATCGGATTGTACTAAAATACAGTTTTATGATTGAGATTTTTTAATATCAGGTTCTTGCTGCCATCATAGAGTTGATACTTTGAGGGCTAAATTCAAAAGAATGACATCCCATTTATAGGGCACAAAGACTCAGTAACAAGGAGTATCAAAATGTTTACTGAAAATGGCAGTTTCATAAAAGTTGTGTCACGCATGAGCTCTCAAAAATGAGTATAAAATTTTAAAATCCTCTCACTTCAAGTATTAAGAAATTCATAAATCCCGATACTGAACTCTGTGGTAACCCACTTGTCACTGCTTGCCACTTTGAAAAGCATCATTTATTCCCACTCTCTGCTTCCTATTTGCCAACTAGTTCTCTCTCTACGTCAATATATTATCCCCCAATAACATGAGCTTTAATTTTGCTCACTAATCTCTTCTGTGGGACGTTATCAAAAAGCCTTTTCAAAGTCCAGATACATAACATTAGTGGTTCACTCTTGTCCATGCTGCTGGTCACATCCTCAAAAAATTCCAGAAAATTTGTCAAGCACGATTTCCCTTTAGTGAATCCATGCTGACTTGGACCAATCCTGTCACTGCTTTTCAAATACTCTGCTGTTACATTTTTAATAGTTGACTCCAACATTTTCCCATCACCAAAGTCAGGCTAACCAGTCTATATTTCCTGATTTTCTTTCTCTCTCCTTTTTTAAAAAGTGGGATTACATTAGCTATCCTCCAATCCACTGGAACTCTTCCAGAGTCTATGGAATGCAGGTAAATGATCACTATTTCTAAGGGCACTTTCTTCAATATTCTGGGATGCAGTGCTCTGGGGCCTTATCAGGTTTTAATCTCATGCCAGACCCTCTGTCCTTTAGTATTTCTGGAAGATTATTTGTGCCCTCCTTAGTGAAGTCAGATCCAAAATATTTGTTCGGCTGGTTTGCCATTGCTTTGTTGCCCGTTATGATTTCACCTGCTTCTAACTGTAAGGAACCTACATTTGTATTCACCAATTTTTTTCTCTTCTAATATCCATAGAAGCTTTTGAAATCTATTTCTATGTTTTCTACAAGCCTATTCTCATATTTTATTTTCCGCTTCCACATCAAGCCCTTTTCCCTCTTCTGTTGGATTTTAAATTTCTTCCAGTCCTCAGGTTTGTTTTTTTTTTGGGCCAGTTTATATGCCCCCTCTTTGGCTTTAACACTGCACCTCATTTCCCTTGTCAGCTGCAGATGAGCCACCTTCCCTGTTTAACTCTTATGCCAGACAGGATGTACAATTAAAGTTTGCCCATGTGTTCTTTAAATGTCTGCTATTGCCTATCTACTGTCAACTCTTTAAGTATCCTTTGCCAGCTTATCCTAGCTAATGTACATCTTTTACCATCAAAGTTAGCTTTCCTCAAGTTCAGGAGCCTAGTCTGACTTAACTGTGTCCTCCATCTTAATGAAGAATTCTACCATATTATGGTCACTCTTCCCTAAAGGATCTCGCACCACAAGGTTGCTAATTAATCTTCTTTCATTACACAAAACCCAGTGTAGGATGGCCTGCACTCTAGTTGGTCCCTCAAAGTATTGGTTGAGAAAATCATCCCTAATACATTCCAAGAAATCCTCTTCTGTCGCATTGCTGCCAGTTTGCAATATGCAGATTGAAGTCACCCATGATAGCTGCTGTACCCTTACTGCACTCATCTCTAATTTCCTGCTTAATGCCATCCCCAACCTCACTACTACTGTTTAGTGATCTGTACACAACTTCCGCCAGTACTTTTTGTCTTTTGGTGTTCCACAGCTCCAACCATATAGATTCCACATTGTCCTATTGCATTAATTTTCTCTTCAATCAGCAACACTATCCATCCCCACCACCCCCCACCCACCTCCCCCACCCTTTCCTTTTCATCAATTTGTCTTGAATATTGAATACTTCTGGATGTTGAGTTCCCATCCCTGGTCACTCTAGAACAAGATCTCCCTGATCTCAATTACATCATGTCCATTAATGACTGTCTGTGCAGTTAATGCATGCATCTTATAACAAATGCTCCTCGCATTCACAGAGAGCCTTCAGGCTTGGCATTTATTGCTGTCTTACAATTATGATGTAATGTGGCCCTTTTTGATTTTTGTCTTTGATTTTTCTGCCTTCCACTTTTCCTCTTATTGCCTTTTGTTTCTGCCCCATTTTACTTCCCCCGACTTCCAGCATCAGTTCCTATCCCCTGCCACATTAATTTAAATCCTTCCCAATAGCACTAGCAAACACTTCCTCTAGGACATTGGTTCCAATCCTGCCCATGTGCAGACTGTCCGATTTGAACTGGTCCCACCTTCCCCAGAACCGGTTCCATTGTCCCAAGAATTTGAATCACTCCCTCTTGCAGCATCCCTCAAACCACATATTCATCTTAGCTATCCTGACATTCCTACTCTGAATAGCATGTGGGCCTTGTAGCAATCCTAAGATTACTATCTTTGAGGTTCTACTTTTTAGTTTAATTCCTAGCTCCCTAAATTCAACATGTGGGACCTCATCCCGTTTTTGACCTATTGTTGGTGCCAATATGCACCATGACAGTTGGCTGTTCACCCTCTTCCTCCAGAACATCCTGCAGCCACTCCAAGACATAAGAACGTAAAGACTAGGAAGAGGGGTCAGCCATTTGTCTTCTTGAGCCTGCTCCGCCATTCAGTAATCTTTTCTGATCTTTTCATGGACTCAGCTAAACCTACCCGTCACTCACCATAATCTTTAGCTCCTTTACTGTTCAAAAATTTATTTGTCCTTGCCTTAAAAACATTCACTGAAATAGCCTCAACAGCTTCACTGGACAGGGAATTCCACAGATTCACAACCCTTTGTGTGAAGAAGTTTCTCCTCAACTCAGTCCTAAATCTGCTCCCCCTTATTTTGAGGCTATGCCTCCTAGTTCTATTTCACCCAACAGTGGAGACAACTTCCCTGCATCTACCTTATCTATTCCCTTCATAATCTTATGTGTTTTTATAAGATCTCCCCCCATTCTTCTAAATTCCAATGAGTATAACTCCAGTCTACTCAGTCTCTCTTCGTAAGCCAAACCTCTTCACTCCAGAATCAACCTGATGAATCTCCTCTGCACCCTCTCCAGTACCAATTTCTTAATACCCTTTCTTAATTAAGGAGACCAAAACTGTACACAGCACTCCAGGTGTGGCCTCACTAATACCTTATACAGCATAACCTCGTTGTTTTTAAACTCCATCCCTGTAGCAGTGAAGGACAAAATTCCATTTGCCTTCTTAATTACCTGCTGCACCTGCTAACCTCCTTGTGATTCTTGCACAAGGGCACCTAGGTCCCTTTGCATAGCAGCATGCTGCAAATTTTTACCATTTAAACACTAGTCCATTTTGCTGTTATTCCTACCAAATGGATGACCTCATATTTACCAACATTGTATTTCATCTGCCAGACCCTCGACCATTCACTTTATTTACGTCCCTTTGCAGACTTTCAGCGTGCTCTGCACACTTTGTTCTGCCATTCATCTCAGTATCATCTGCGAATTTTGACACACTACACTTCGTCCCCAACTGCAAATCATCTATGTAAATTGTAAACAATAGCAATCCCAACACTGTTCTTTGAGGCACACCACTAGTTACTGATCACCAACCAGAAAAACACCCATTTACTCCCACTTTTTGTTTTCTATTAACCCATCCTCTATCCATGCTAATATATTATCTGTAATACAGTGCATCTTTATTTTATGCAGCAGTCTTTGGTACAGCAGCTGGTTAAATACCTTCTGAAAATTCAAGTACATCACATTCATAAGTTCCCCATTGTCCACTGTACATGTAATGTTCTTAAAGAATTTCACCAAATTGGTCAAACATGACCTGTCTTCATGAACCCATGCTGCATCTTACCAATAGGACAATTTGTATCCAGGTGTCTTGATGATAGATTCTAACTTTTTCCCTACTACAGAAGTTAAGCTAACCAGTCTACAGTTACCTGCCTTTTGTCTATCTCCTTTTTTAAACATTCTTAACCTTTGCACCAGGGAAGCAAGGTACCATTCTGGAGTCTCATTTGCATCTGCAGAAACGTCTGTCTTCCTCTCCTAATTGAATCACCTATCATTATAGCTCTACCACTCCATCTCAGCCATAGTGCCATGTACCTGGCTGCTGCCACCTTCCCCTAGTGAGCCATTTACTGAACAGTATTCAAAACAATATAGCTGTTTTGGAGGGAGATGACCACAGAGGACCCCCTGCACTGCCCTCCTACTCTTCCTCACCCATTCCCTATCCCACCCCCCGCCCCCCTCAGTAATTGTTATCTGCAGTGTGATCAACTCACAGACGTGCTTTTATGACTTCTTCAGCATCACAGATGCTCCAAAGTGAATCCATCCCCAGCTCCACAGCCATCAAGTGGTCTAACAGGAGCTGCACCTGGATACACTTCTTACACATGAAAGAGCCAGGGACACCAGAATTCCCACATCGCATAAGAGGAGCATGACACAGGATCTCAGGTCATGACTTAATCCTTAAGCTAACTTAACAGCAACTACAATGCCAAAAAAAAGAGAAACTACTTACCAGTCACCAGCCAGTACTTATCTGCTGGTTGCAATGGCACAGTTCAATTTCTTCCTACTTTTCACTTGCCCTCGAGTCTCTGTTGTAGGTCTGTCTTTCCACTCCCCCAAAAGATGAGAACCTCTTTCCCCTCAGCTCCAAATTCCCATTCAGCTCCAAATTTCTGATGTCCTCTGTCTGGCTGAATCTCACTCCAGCTGCAGTCTCTCTCTCTCATTGGTATGCGCAAAGCATCCTGTTTTGAGATATCCACTAATTCTTTAGGCAAGCAGTTCTTTTTGTAAAACAATCTGACAACTGTTGATTTTTGTCAACATATTTTATTTTTTGGAATCTCCTTCCTTTCCAACATTTCTTTTATGCTAACAAGAACAATCCTCAATCTCTTTTCTGTGACACTCTTTGCTGAATGGACATTGCCCCAGGGTGAAAGGTTATCTATATAGAAATCTGTATGTACTGTTTTCCCTGGTTGTCCCTTATAGAGGAGTTCCTTTAAAATATTTGATAAGTGCATAGCCATATCTGCCGCTTCTACAAGTGTAAACTTTTTTGCAGCTAAGGTATTTTTAACAACTCTTTTTTTTTGATTCACATACTAATTAAAAACATTCATTGTTACTATTCAGTAAAAATATAATCAATCCTGCTGGGCTCCAATAAGCATTGGGAAAGTTAGCACGTGTACTATAACAGAAATCCCTTCTGGTTCACCCAATCTGGAAGCCTGAAATACATTCTACTGAACTTAATTTATTCAACATCTTTTCTTTCACATGTTTCACCATGTTGCTCAATGCTAATACATCATAGATGAGTTTATATGCATAGCCAGTTTAATCACCTAATGAAGCTACTTAATTGATCTGCTTTTGTGTTGGTTATACAGTCCGCCTTTTGTGAGGATCTGACCTGATTTATTGGATCTCATTAACATTCTCTCAGTAAGAGTTAGAGTTATTCCCCTCTTAATCTGCCTAATGTCCAACTCTTTATACTTGAAAGTCCCAGAAGCTTCCAATACTGAATTCCTTTATAATTTTATTTAACACAGATTTCTGAAAGATGGAAGATGCATCCACCCACCCCCATCCTGCCACATACCCAAATATACATACATGCACGGTTTTCCTTCCATGTACAAATAAAACATTGCTGGATTTACTTTTAGCTGAAGACAGCCAGTTTTTTTTGTAGGACACACTAAAACAGAGAAGTGCCACACCTTGAGTGCATGATTTGGCCAGTAAACACATTTGTGTACCTTCATAGGAACAGGAGTAGGCCATTTAGTCTATCAAGCCTGCTCTGCCATTCAATTAGCAGATGAATGATCTGTCTCAGTGCAGCTTTCCTGCACGATCGCCATATCACTTGATGTTACTTGTTAGCAAGTGTGAGGTTATCCACTTTTGTAGGAATAATGGTAGGAAGGATTACTATTTAAATGGCAAAAAGCTGCAGCATGCGACAGTGCAAAGGGACCTGGGGGTCCTTGTGCACGAATCACAAAAACACAGCCTGCAGGTGCAGCAGGTGATCAAGAAGGCGAATGCAATGTTGGCCTTTATAGCTAGGGAGATAGAATATAAAAGTAGGGAGATACTTTTGCAGCTGTATAGGGTACTGGTGAGGCTGCAGCTGGAGTACTGTGTGCAGTTTTGGTCACCGCATTCGAGGACGGATATATTTGCCTTGGAGGGGGTACAGAGAAGGTTCCTTCGTCTGATAGAGGACATGAGGGCGTTGGATTATGAGGAGAGACTAAATAGGCGAGGTTTGTATTCTTTGGAGTTTGGAGAGGGGATCTTATAGAGACGTATAAGATAATGAAGGGGATGGATAGAGTAGAGGTTGAGAGACTCTTCCTGCTTAACAAAGATAGCAGGACTAGAGGGCACAGCCTCAAGATTGGGGGGGGGGGGGGGGGGGGGGGCAGTTCAGATCAGAGTTGAGGAGGAATTTCTTCAAGTAAAGGGTGGTGAATCTTTGGAATTCTCTGCCTGTTGAAGTGGTGGAGGCTTCCTCGCTGAATATATTTAAGTCAAGAGTGGATAGGTTTTCGATTGACAAGGGAATTGAGGGTTACAGGGAGAAAGCGAGAAGGTGGTACTGAACCACTGCAAATCAGCCATGATCTTACTGAATGGCAGGGCAGGCTCGAGGGGCTGGATGGTCTACTCCTGCTCCTATACTTTATGTTCTTATGTCTCCAGAAATCTGTCAATTTCTATCATGAATATGTTCAATGATTGAACCTCCATAGCCACTGGAATAGAGAATTTCAAGGATTCACAACCCTCTGAGTGAAGACATTCCTCCTCATCTTGGTCCTAAAGGACATACCCCTTATCCTGAAATTAAGTCCCCTGGTTTTAGACTCACCAGCCACGGGAATCATTCAGCCTGTCATGCCGTAAATATTTTGTAAATTCTGTCTTTTTGTTTTTCTACCAAAGTGAATAACTCCAGACTGATTTATCTACCATGTACTCAACTATTCAATTAGTTTGTCCAAATTCTCTTGAGCCTCCTTGCATCCTCCTCACAACTTTCATTCACACCCAATAGATGTCACAGCAAAATTGAAAATATTACATTTAATCCCCATATTCAAATCATTGATAAAGATTGTGAATGGCTGTGTACCTAGCACTGATTCCTGCAGTACCCCACTAATAATAGCCTATGATCCTGAAAATGATCCATTTATTCCACTTTACTGCTTCCTGTCAACCAATTCTCAATCCATAACAGAATATTTCTCCCAATTCCATAAACTCCACTTTTATTTATAACCTCTTTTGTGGGACCAAATAATCCAAATACACCATACTCACTGATTCTTCTTTATCAGTGTTACAAGTCACATCTTCAAAAGAATTCCAAGATTGTCAAACATGATTTCTCCTTCATAAATCCAAGATGACTCTGCTCAATTTTACCATTATTTTCTAAATATTCAGTTATTGCATTCTTTTTAATGAATTCTAACATTTTCCCTATTACTGACATCAAACTAGCAGGTCTGTAGTTCTCCATTCTCCCTCTTCCTCCCTTCTTAAATCGTTGGGTTACATTTGCTATATTTCACTCCACAGAAATCTTTTAAGAATCTAAAGAATTTTGAAAGACAATCACCAATAAATCCATCATCTTTATAGCTACCTTCTTCAACATGTGCTGAAGCCCATCTGATCTAGGAGAATTATCAACCTTCAATCCAATTTTATTTTGAAGTACTACTTCCTTGCTAATATTAGTTTCTTTCAGTTTCACAAATTCCTTTGTTGCCTATTATTTCTGAGAGATTTTCTGTATTTTCTTCTGTGATACAAAGTAACTGTTTGGCTTCTCTGCCATTTTCTGCCATTTTCCTCTTCTCCATGCCCCAACATGTTGAGCCCACATTTGTCCTTGCTCATCTTTTACATTTCGCAAACTTAAAGAAGCTTTTACAGTCTTCCTTAATGTTCCTTGCTAGTTTGCATTCATACTCTCTATGCCCTTTCTTAATTAGTTTCTTTGTCCTTCTTTTACAGGTTCTAAATTTATTCCAATCTTCAGGCTTACCATTTTTCTGACATCCTATAAACCACTTCATTTGCTCTAATGCAATTTTTAATTTATTTTGTTAACCACGGATGACTTAACTTTCCCTTTCTGTGTTTGTGCTTGGACTTCCATAATTTCCCTTCTATATCTTTTGGAGGCCTTAAGAATATTTCTCTTTGAAATTGTTTCTCTTGCAAAGATGCTGTTTTGACATCATCAGATTTATATTCTTATGAATTGATGTCACTAAGAGTGTTGGAAAATCCTAAACCGTATCTTTCCTGCAATTGGAGAATCTGCTGTGAATTTCTGGTTGACGAATTGTTCCTCAAAGTCCCAAGCGACATGTCTGACTGAAGCTTTATATGTACCATCAAAAAGTACTTTCTCCATACTTATCCATCAATGGGACAATGCTGGATATCTTTTCTCTGGTGTGTCCATATAAAGACCACACTCTCTCCAGCTGCCGAGTTCTTTTTGTTTTGCCTCCTTTACCAAATTACCATCTAATTTGTTAGTAGCCACTTGAGCTTCTCTATCATAGGGGCTCCTAATTCTTGTGTCAGTCCTCTGGTCGTTGCTTTAGAATATAAAACGTAGGAAAACTACAGCACAAACAGGCCCTTCAGCCCACAAGTTGTGCCGATGATATCCCTACCTATTAGGCTTACCTATAACCCTCAATCCTATTAAGTCCCATGTATTCATCCAGAAGTGTCTTAAAAGATCCTATTGAATTTGCCTCCAAGACCACTGATGGCAGTCGATTCCACTCACCCACTACCCTCTGAATGAAAAACTTATCCCTGACATCTCTTCTGTACCTACATCCCAACACCTTAGACCTGTGTCCTGACCTAGCAACCATTTCAGCCCTGGAAAAACAGCCTCTGAGAATCCACCTGATCTATACCTCTGAACATCTTATACACCTCTATCAGGTCACCTCTCATCCTTCGTCTAAGGAGAAAAGACCGAGCTCCCTCAACCTATCTCATAAAGCATGCTACCCAATCCAGACAACATCCTTGTAAATCTCCTCTGCACCCTTTCAATAGCTTCCACATCCCTCCTGTAATGAGGCGACCAGAACTGAGCACAGTACTCCAAGAGGGATCTGACAAGGATCTTATAAAGCTGAAGCATTATCTCCTGACTCCTAAACTCAATCCCTTGATTGATGAAGGCCTGTACACCATACACCTTTTAACTACATCCTCTACCTGTGAGACCAATTTAAGAGCCTATGGACCCGGACCCCACGGTCTTTCTAATCTTCTACAGTGCTAAGAGTCTTACCCTTACCATTGTACTCCTTCATTCCATTTGACCTGCCAAAATGGACTACTACACATTTATCCAGGTTGAAATCCATCTGCCACTTCTCTGCCCAGCCTTGCATCCTATCTATGTCACGCTATGGACCCAACCCCAAGGTCTTTCTGATCTTCTACACTGCTAAGATTCTTACCCTTAATATTATAGTCCTTCATTCCATTTGACCTGCCAAAATGGACCACTACATATTTATCCGGGTTGAAGTCCATCTGCCACTTCTCTGCCCAGCCTTGTATCCTATCTGTGTAACTTCTAACATCCCTCCAAGCTACCCACAACACCACCAACCTTCGTGTCATCAGCAAACTTACCAATCCATCCCTCCACTTCCTCATCTAGGTCATTTGTTAAACAGTTTATCCTATTAAATCTTTTGTCCTTATCTAGTTTACTACAACTCAATATGTCTCTCTTTTCATAAATTTTTGATCATTTCCTTGGGCTGTGATCACCGTTAGCCCCACTGTCTGAACTTCTTGACTTTACACATTTTCACTTCTTTCTGCCAGTGTATAGATCTAATATTTTTCCCATTGTCTTCTACATTCAGCCAGTTTTTGTATTTCTTTGTGGCCTTTCTTGCCCTTCCTACAGTAGTGGCTTCCCTCCACTCACTAGCCCCTCCTAACAAATATGCCACTCTAGTTCCAACTTTTGGAAGTTGATCTTTGTGACAAGTGGCTCTATCCTGATCTTCACTACGACTTGATCTACTCTCAGTTAGTCAATTTTCTGTCACACTTTATTGTTTATACAGGTTATGGGTGTAAAGTGCGTGGTGCATCTTTGAGTTCCATCATCTGTTCAAGTTCTGTCAATATATAATCAGTGCCAGTAAGCCACGCAGAGTGTTCTCTCAGTTTGATTCCCATGTTACAAGATTGTCATGTTGCTATCAGTGTCTATAAACTTCTTGTGGACCTCTTCATTATTTCAGCTCTTTACTTTTATAATATGCCATGTTCCTGGGCTTAAAATTAATTTTTGATCTGCATCTGAAAGATCACCTGATTTTTTTTCTGAAATCTTTGTCTTAATAATTGCTCTCCTCCCTTATGCGTGGCATTCATATGTTCTTCAAAAACTGAACTAATTATAATCCCCTCAAGCCAAGAGATGGTCTCACATTATTGAAGGTATTTTTAGATTCCTGTCATAAACTAATTGATAGGGGCTGTAGTCCCCAACCACGAAGCATGCTGGAGCAATTGCTAATCTACAGCTTAAATTGGTCAACTAAAATATTTCAGAGTATTTTGTTAATTCATAGCATGTTTCTCACATTTCCCATTGCTAAAAGAGCTTTCTCCTACTGAAGCACTGCTGCAAGATTCAAATTTTCACATGTACTCCTGAATTCATTATTGGCAAATTCTCCTCCATTGTTCTGTGAGAGTTGAGTTGGTGATCCCAGCCCCACTCCTTCCATGTCTTACAATCTTTCCATTATCTTATAGATAATTACTTTTTTCTTTACTTGACTCCAAATAACTATTGGCAATCTAAATCTAGTCACTCTGTCTATAAAATGTAGGAAAAAAACATTTTTTTCTGTATTCCATATTTTGAAATCCATTGCTACAGTTTCATAAAGCATAAGGAGATGGCAGATGAATTTTGCATCGGTTCTCTCTAAAATTTATTTATTAGTCACAAGTAAGGCTTACATTAACACTGCAATTAAACGACTGTGAAAATCCCCTGATTGCCACACTCTGGTGCCTGTTCAGGTCAATGAGCTAACCAGCACGTCTTTCAGACTGTGGGAAGAAACTGGAGTACCTGGAGAAAACACACGCATACATGGGGAGAACATACAAAATCCATACAGACAGTAACCCAAGCCAGGAATCAAACTCGGGTCCCCGGCACTGTGAGATAGCAGTGCTAATCACTGTGCCATATACCACCCATATGATGCAAAATGCCTGTTCAATTCATCTGCCATCTCCTTATTTTGCATCATTAATTCCTCAGACTCACTTTCTTTAGGATCAACTCTCAGATTGTCAACTCTTGTTTAAATATCTATAGAAAACAAGCAATGATTATTTCAATATTTTTCTTGCACGTCCAAGTTATTTCTTCCTGTATACTCTGTCCTTTGGCATAGCAATAATAAAGTGGCCTATAAACTACTCCTAGTTTGTTCCTTCCTGGCTCATCATCAATTTATATCATGACTTCTTATATGGCACCTTGGGATTTTTTTAAAGTGGTAAGATAGGCATTGGTTGCTGTTGTAATTAGCTATAACAAATAGCGTGAAATAAATATGATAGCTATGAATACATCATTGCTTCATTGAGTCCTTTGGTTTATTGATCATTCACCTGGCCTTTTTTGATTTATAAAAAAAAATCACATGTAATAGGGGAAAATTAGTCTAATGGTTGAAAGACCATGGTAGTTCCCCAATTGTTTAACCAATGAATACCAGTTCTTCATTGGTTGAAGATTTTCTCATGTTATCATTCAGCAGAATCCATTTATCATACATTTTACCAAACATTCTCAAAAGTGTGCTGTAATAATACCAATGTTTTTTTGCATTAATTACAATACATTTATTATTTATGAAATAATGAGGCACATTAAAATACAAATTCTTATATGTGTTGAAGCATAAAACAGATTCTGCTTTTGTACCACTCGCTTCATATTAACTGTGATTTCCATTGCTCAGATCTTCGAACATTAGATTATGAATATCTGTTTTATTACAGAGCATACAAAATTATAGTACATCAATTATGAGACAATTTATTTCCCCAGTTACAATTGACACAACCAAGTATTATCAAAATCTGTTTATTACACTTTAGAATAATATGTGGCACTGCCTTAATGTTCACTGCACTTTGAATGTTTGTTATTATGGCAATAAAATAGAATAACTTCTAGTGGGGGAAGGCATAACAATTATGTATTTTAACAATTCATACCAATGAGGGATACAATATAGACACTTCTGCTAGCAAATTAAAATAAATGGCAATCATTTAATATCATTTTTAATTATTTTATTAACGTCTTTGGACAAAGGTTTGTACTGTCTTCCACTCAGAAGGGGAATCTGTAGAGGGAAAAATATAGTTGATCAAACTTCAGTGAGTGGTCAGATCAAAAATAATGGAAATATGTTTTATAGAAAATGACCTATTATAGTAAAAAGATCTGTTTACTTTTATCACCTTTTACTTACCAGCAGCTGAAGATCGTTTTCCCATGAGTCCAACAAAATTCTCTAACTTATGTCCTATGAAACAATGAAAGTACAAAAAGAAAACTTACTAATTATTGATCCTACTTTGCATTTGTCAAAAACTTGAGATTTCTTTTAGTGACAATACATTTTATTTTCTACACCAAGATGAATAATAATTGAATGTGAAATTGAAACAACAGTTCACTTGAGTGAAAATCAAATACTAAATAATATTGAAGTAAAATTGTGTGTTATGATTTTATTTTGATTGCAATTGAATTTGATTACATCATTAGTGGCAATAACCTTTCTAACATTTAGCATTTGTCCTCCTTGGAATTTTAATTATGCCCAATATCCATTTTAATTCATATACTCATAAGTAGCTTGATTACTGAGTTTTTAAATGCTGACTGAAATACAACACATGCTCCTATTATAGTAACGAATCTGAATCAAGTGTACTCAGTTATACCATATCATTTACCTCTTAGCTTTATACCATGATGTATCTTCCAGTCTCTGCCTGCCTATATACATTGCAAACAATATAGAAAATTTACATTCAAGTTTTGCAATGTACTTATACATATTTTATGAATAAAGTATATTTTTGGGTAAAAAGTTCAGACTTAGAAAATCAGGTTTGTTTACTCAAGAAGAAAGTCTAGGTTTTGGATAGAATTGATTAAGTCTTTTAAATTGACAAAGGGACTAATTGCATCTGTATAAGCGGACTATGTCAAGTACGACATTTTGGGAATGTCCAAACAATATTAAGCTATGCAAACAGGTTAGGTGTCAGAAGATTTTACTTTACACAAATGTTGACACTAAGATTAAATGATCTGCTTCTGTCAGTAAGCGCGGAATGAATGTAACAGTCTAAATGGGCAATGCAGGAGTTTACCACTATCTAATATTTACAAGTTGAATATGGATATGTATCTCATTGTGATTGATCTCCTGGAATTCATGCACATCACTTTCAGAGGTCAGAGCAGAATATTTCATATTTTGATGGCAGAATGGTTAGCACTGCTACCTCACTACACCAGAACCCAGGTTCACTACTGGCCTTGGGTGACTGTGTGGAGTTTGCACATTGTCTCTGTATCTGCATGGATATCCTCCATATTCTTCCACAATCCAAAGGTGTGCATGTTAGGTGGATTAGCCATGGTAAATGCTTGGGATTAAGGAGATAGAGCTGCGGGGGAAGGGCATGGGTAAGATGATCTTTCAAAGAATCAATGCAAACTTGATAGGCTGAATGGCCTCCTTGTACATTGTGAGGATTCTATAGTAATAATAGCTGCTGTCTGTTTTAACCAGTTCTTTTGCTTTTTCCAAAAGATTAAATATATGTACTTGAAATCACAACACCTGATTCTATCATGACTATTTGGGACAGGCTTGCCGAACCTTTTGACCTTTCTCCATCCGTCTTGACATATGCTTGTAAAATTCATATCATTAGCATGCTGCCACCTCAGATAAAGTATGATGGCATTTCTGCTTTCAAAAAAAGAGACTTACTTATTGCTCAATAGAAAAGAGGTATAAATGTTCAATATTCATGAAAATGTACTGATAACCAGGCTGCTTATTTTCACATATAAAAATCCTGTGCTGTTGTGTAAAACTATTGAGGACTCTAAATTAAATCTGAATGGCTGTGACAATTTATAGCAGAGAACTAAAAATATGCTGATAATTAGCAAAGATTGGATAGTTCAGTGAATTAAGTGGATCGTCCAATACTTCTAAAGAAACCGATTTTTAATAAGAAAAAAAAGAAAATTATTAATTAAAACAGTAATATAATTTATTAAAGCATTAGACATCACAACACTAAGATAAGCTTGAAATGACAGCAATCATTAATATACTGCATTTGATGCAAACATAGATTTTAACTAAAAGATTAGATGACAAATGGAATAAAGTAACTTATTTCACTATAAGATCTGCTGTGTAAATAGTTGAACTAGTAGAATCAACTTATTCCAATATAAACATGGCTTTATGAGTGGAAAATCATGTCTCACAAATTTGAAGCTTTTTGAAAGGGTAACCAAGAAGGTAGATGAGGGCAGTGCAGTTGATGTTGTCTACATGAATTTTAGCAAGGCCTTTGACAAGATACTGCAAGGTAGATTGTTGCATAAGGTTAAATCTCTCGGGATCCAGGGTGAAGTAGCCAAATTATTACAAAATTGGCTTGATGATAGAAGCCAAAGCTTGGTTGTACAGGATTGTTTATCAATCTGGAGGCCTGTGACCATTGGTGTGCCTCATTGATCAGTGTTGAATCTGTTATTTGTCATTTATATTAATGATTTGGATGAGAATTTAGGAGGCATGGTTGGTAAGTTTGCAGATGATACAAAGATTGGTGGCACAGTGGACAGTGAAAAAGGTTATTTCAGATTGCAATGGGATCTTGATCAACTGGGCCAGTGGGCTGATGAATGACAGATGGAGTTTAATTTAGATAAGTGGCAGGTGATGCATTTTGATAGATCAAACCAGGGCATACTCAATTAATGGTAGGGCATTGCGGAGAATTATAGAATAGAGATCTATGGGTACATGTTCATAGCTCATTGAAATAGAATGACAGGTGGATAGGGTGGTGAAGTCAAAATATTGAAAACACGAGTTGGGACATCTTGTTGAAGTTGTACAAGACATTGGTAAGGCCACACTTAGAATACTGTGTATAGTT
Organism: Sphyrna mokarran; assembly: GCA_024679065.1. Lineage (NCBI taxonomy): Eukaryota > Metazoa > Chordata > Chondrichthyes > Carcharhiniformes > Carcharhinidae > Sphyrna > Sphyrna mokarran. The sequence continues at coordinate 73,375,032 of JAGIQG010000002.1, read as the reverse complement.
CTGGTCACCCAATTATAGAAAGGATACTTTTAAACTAGAAAGGGTGCAGAAAAGATTTACTAGGATGCTACCAGGACTTGATGGTTTGAGTTATAATGAAAAGTTGGGTAGACTGGGATTTTTTTCCCTGGAGCATAGGAGGCTTAGAGCTGATGTTATAGAAGTTTATAAAATAATGAGGGATATAGATCTATTAGATAAACAACATTTTTCCCAAAGGTAGAGAAGTCTAATACTAGTGGGCATAGATTTAAGGTGAGAGGGAGAGATACAAAAGGATCCAGAGAGGCAATCTTTTTACACAGAGGGTGGTCAATGTTTGGAATAAGTTGCCAGAGATAGTGGTAGAGATGGGTACAATTTAGTCTTTTAAAAAGTGTTCAGACTGTTACTTAAGTAAGATGGCTATCGAGGGATATGGACCAAACATGGGCAATTGGGATTAGCCTAGCCATTAGAAAAAGATGGCATGGACAAGTTGGGCCGTGCCAATGCCATAGAAACAATGCCATAGAAGCCTGTTTCTATGCTGTAAACCCCTATGACTATGAAAGGAGGGTAAACACAATGTCCCGAATTCTGTGACCTCATCCACAGCTAGAATTCTCCTGTCCTGCTGGCACAAGACATCAGAGAATTCCAGCCTACGTGTCAATATTGAATTTTAGATTTATTTATATTTCACTTTATCTTGCATTGAAAACCTTGTCTCTGACTAAATAGAACTAAACTTTCTAATAATCTCACTAAGATGGTGCATTTTATCAAGAAAACTCCCCAGCTTCATAAGAATGAAATAAAACCTGTTTTGCCAATTGTGAACTTAGACAAATGATAATTCATTTTATTATGGTCATTATGCTAAGGAGAAAAGAGAATTGATCTTTGATTTAGAATATAGTTATGTGAATCTGTAAGAACATAGTGAAAAAGGATTATTGAAAATTCCAATATAAGTGCTCATATAAATGTGATGTGTTTCCAAGAATGACTACTGATATAATTACACAAGCAATTTTTAACATGAATTAGTTTTTAGAGCAAAACAATTGGAAATATCTATCCACTAAAACCAAAAACTCAAAATCAAAAGATTTATAGATATTCTCAAATTTATGAGCATTATATTGCTTTTTTTCTAAATAGAACTAAATATCGAACAACAAGTATTGAACTGTGCTTTATTAATTAATCTTTGCCTCAGCCAAATTAAACAGTTTCATAAATACTACGTATTTTGTTCCACAAGTTATTTTAATTCTGCATAAGTTTCTTTGGAAAACAAGAACAAGGTATCACAATTTAAAGTCCTTATGAAGCAAATTGCTGAAATTGTTTTGCAATAAATATAATTATAAGACTTTTAACACGGAATCCAACCTAATAAATTATTTAACAGATTTACATTTTGGTTTTTCTCAGTTACTAGCCATTAACTTTTCAAAAACTTACTTTTGCGAGTCAGTGGCTTGTTTTCTGAAAAAGGAAGAACAACAAAAACTTATTTTCCAACAAACTTTCCCAAAATAAGAAATATTAATCAAGTTTGAGTTACTCACTCTCATGAATGGCTATTGCTACCTTTATACCTCCAGATCCATTTAATAGTTTTAAATAATGTGTGAATGGTTTCAAATGTACCTTACTCATTATTGTCTTTCAATGTTGCTTTGTGTATCATCAATTACATTCATTGAAATTAATCCACGATTCCTCTTCAGTGAAAAATTAATGAACAGAGATTTCCATGTATTACTGAGAACTTGGAGAGCAAATTTTATCCAATGTAATATAAAGTTTGTTTCATCATTTCACATTCCACCTAGAAATACTTCCTCCATAAGTCAAACTTAATAACTTCGATAATTTTTCTTGGTGGCCTCATTCCTCTATTGGAAATTCAAACAAATTTGAGTGTGGTTAATCCAGCAATTAGTGATATTGGCTGGAATTTCACTGTCCTGCTCACTGCAGGAATCAGAGCTGGTGGGGGATGGATCATGGAAGGATTCATTGACCTCAGGTGGGATTTTGCAGTTTCGGGATGAGTAAGGCCTTAGAATCTCACCCATAATCTAAATACAATAAGAAAGGATATTCTAATTAAGTAAATATTAATGGTTATTGGTTTGATATCTAGAATTTCCATTTTGTACTTCAGCAACACCACCTGCAACTTTTATGTATTTTTTTCACATTTTAATTTCCCAGATTTTGTACTCAACTGAGAAGGAATAGCCTTTGCTATTCATTTCACATACAGATGTGTAGACTTCAGTAGGTTTGTCAGTGGATATTTCTACTAATCTGACGCCTGATCTAGTGTGGCAGCTATTACAAGGAATCTGTGGTATCAATGATTAGGGAAAGCAACAGCAAACATCTTCAACCAATAGATTATTGTGTGCATAGAGATTAAATCCAAAAATTAATAAAAACAGGAGCTGTAAATGATGTTTAATGAATGTACGAAAAGCAAAATAAAGATTGGAACAAAGAGAAGTCATTAATATTGATAAATAAGAAAACAGGAATTTTACATTATTATTTCTTTAAATCTCCTAGTGTTAATTTTGTCTCAACAGAATGAGATTTCCCACTTGCAAAAAGAAATTTCAGAGCAAGAGAGGTTGTTCAGCATCAATTGTTCCTTCTAAACTGTGAATAAATTCTGTCATTCTTGAATGCAATAACCGTAACTTTTTCTGCTATTTTTATTATGACACTAATTTGCAAGTTCGTACTATTGTGTGATTTTAGTGCCAAATGCTGTGTAATCATGACTGTTCCTAGTTGGAACAAGGTCACTTTAAGAGACTAATTATGTGACCATTGCTGACATCAAGGCCATTTGCGCAGGCAAATACTTTTCCAGTAAAATTCTTGTTTGTTTGTATCTTAGTGGTGTGTAAGCCCATCCTTTAAAAACAACATAAAAAAAAACTAGTGACAAGAAGTTCAGAAACATGCTGGCAAATTCCTGGAGAAATAGAAAAGACATAGAAAAATCATTAATCCGTGTTGTACTTATCCAAAAAGAATTAAAGCTGGCAATAGAAGGCTGCCAAACATGAATAGTGGCCATCAAAAGAACCAAAATTTAAACAAAGATTTTGAAAACAACAACATTGAAAAGAAGCTTGCCCAGAAAGATCCTGGGAGAGAAGTCAACAGCATTTGAATCAACATCCTTGAACAAAGGAGAAATGAACAATGCAAATATACAGGAGGAATTATAGGCATCATTCTTTTGAAGCAAATGTTTTTACAAACATTAGTGAGGAAATTTACTAACAAATAGATCATCGACCACTGACAACAATACTCAGACCACGCACCAATATTCCATCTCTAACAGTGATCCAAATGCAGAGATGGGCACTACTGTTTCCAGCACATACATAAACGATAAAATATCATCAATCAAATCACCATGGAAACATTGATAGACTCTCCAGATTACTTTTACCTAACAAGTCATCAATGAATAATTTTAATGGTAGTATTTTCTATTTCAAGTAAGTTGACAGCACTTCTGTAATCCAAGAGTTGAAGCTATACGTTACCTGAAGGCTCAAATTATCGGTACAGACTGGTTGTCTTCTCTGGAGAATGAGTATAATCATTCCGCCATTGTTAAGGAAATATGTCTTAAACTATTTTCATGCAGGTCATTATGGGATAGTGTGGATAAAGAAAATAGCCAGAAGCTATTTTTGGTGCCAGGGCTCAATGGTGAATCAAGGAGAAGGCGGGTATGTGTTTGGCTTGTGCAAAAGTTCAAAGCCTACCACCATTAGTGCCATTACACCCATGGGAATGGCTAGAAGGGCCATGGCAAAACTTTCATTATAGACTATACCAGACAATTCAAAAGACAAATATTTTTCATTGCAGTAGTCACACACTTGAAATGGCATGAAGTCACCATTATGAAGCCTATGTCCTCAGAGCGGACAATAGAAAGACTGGGTGAGATTTATGCACAATTTGGTTACCCACACCAACTTATGAGTGACAATGGGCCACAATTAATTTAGCAAGAAGTCACAAATTATCTAAAGGAGAACAGAGTCCAAAACATCTGATCTGCTCCTTATCACAAATGGGCTGGCTGAAACTTTGTTCAGATGATGAAGCATTCATTAAAGGCAACTTGTGAACAACAATCATTGTCTAAACAATTAAGCAAATTTAACAATATACAAAAATACAACACTCAACAATCATTACAACCATCCTACACCAGCCATTACACATGATAAAAAGTCAGTTACACACACAGTGTTTGATTTGCTGAAGCCACCTAAGACAAGAGAAATTGATCAGAGGAAACAGCAAAGTCAGGTTTTGTGACAATGACAATAGGACTAAATACTGTGTTTTTCAGGAAGGTCAGGAAGTATTGCCAGGAAACTATATCACCAATAAGAAGTGGATACCTGACAGTCACCTTAGCATAAGCAGGAACTGTCTCCATCACCGTACAAACTCGAGGCAATATAATGCAGAGATGACACGCTGATTAACTTTTAGCAACTAGAGTAGGTTTGTCAGAGACAGAGTCAAACAAGAGTCTGAAACAAACTGCTAAATGAAGACCTGGATATTCCTGAGAACCTAACCATACCAGGAACAACTGTGGATGGTATTTCCTCAGTTGAGAACACTTCAATACCGTGTCAACCTCTAAATCCTATGTCAACTCCGGTAACATGAACAACATCTAAACTAAACCAAAAACACCGGAGGCGGCAGTAAGTGCAAAAAAGTCGATGGTGGGGTTCACCAACAACCACATAGAAATTAATGTTGTCCAAAATGTCAAACTCATTGACTGTTGTGTTTGTTAATTGTTAATATTGTGAATTTTAATTGTTATTGCAATGTTATCAAATACGTTATATTGTGTTTCATTGCAGGAACCTTTAATGTAAAGGAGGAAGAAAGTGTTCTGTATTTATGTTTGTTCCTAGTTGGAACAAGGTAATTTTAAAAGTCTGATCATATGATGTATTGGTGATGTCATCAGCTGTTTGTGCAAATAGGCAGTCTATCCTAACAGCCTATACAGTAAACAGCTTTCCAATAAAGCTTGTTTGTTTTCAAGCTTATCCTTTAAAAATGCCACATTGCGTCTATCACTGAGGACTGAGCTCAGTGGAGGAGCAGGCAATTTCTGATAATTTCTATTTGTTCTATATGAAACTATATATTAAACAGTCTTAACCATTGCTAGAAATGAATTTAGTGTCTGATAAACAAGCAATATTATTTCTGGAGAAAATGGTATATATAATTGAGAGACTTTATAAATAATGACTATCCAGGAAGATCCCCAGTTTAATCTTGACTTACGCTGAGGCTAATAAATTTTGGCTTTGGGCAAAAATGGGAGAATTATGAATGACCTCAATGTCCATTGGCTAAGAAAGGGAAAATCATTTATAAGTTATGGTTCAATTAATATTCAATATGGTAGAATGAAATGCATATTGTATGGACATTTGCTGACGACCAGACTTAGCAGTGATCTCCCATTCTGGAAAATATTGTGTTAACCCGCAGTACTTGGACCCACACATGAAATGGTGGAATGGGAGAATCTGTATCCTAGTACAAATCAATGCTACTAAGGAGGGGGGTGGACCAAAGAAATCTTAATTCTTGCTAACAGAAATATAATATATGTTTAACTATAAATACCATATATGCATTTTTTATTAAAGTTGAGGGAATGCTGGATCATACAGTTATATGAACATGGGATAAACATTGGACTCTTGATATCAACCTATATTTATGTACATATGCATAGCTTTATTTACTCAACCAAAAATTGATGATGGCCTTCAGACTGTGCGATTTTTGATAGTAATCAAGTATAGCTGAATTACCATTATTAAAATAGCTATTCCATTACATTTAAGCTGAAATTAGGAGGGGATAGATTTGAAACACCATGAAGTAGCAAAATACACTGTAAAATTTAATATGACATAATAATTTGTAAATTATTTTGAAATGTTCTTAAGAAAGCATCTATTAACAGTTCTGTGTGATATTGCTGTGCTGTGAAGATGGCAGTCTTTTATAAACTACCTTGATATCTAAGGGTGGTTTTGGACATGCAGTAGCTCAAAAGTATTAGTATAGCTCAGGAATTGATTTGAAAATTTGCACCTGAGCTCGCACCATCTCCAAAGTTGCAAAATGAAATTCAGTCTGAGAAAAAGTTGACCATTCAATGGATCATCTACAATTTCCTGAATTTAAGTTTGAATATCTGCAGTTTTAGTACAGAATGAATGGTCCTGTCAGCTTTTTCCTCATGTTACAACTTAACCACACATTGAAAAGTGGTTCTTTTTCAATGAACAGTTAGACAGATACAACTATCACTATAACTGCAATATTTTTCTATAACTCCGCTATTTATCTGAGCCCAGCTACAATGGTTTAATTGTTCTCTTACTTTTTTTTAATTCACTTGTGGGACATGATCATCGCTGACTGGCCAGCATTTATTGTTCATCCCTAGTTGCCCTTGAGAAGATGGTGGTGAGCTACTTTCTTGAATTGCTGAAGTCCACGTTCTGTAGGTTGACCCACAATGCTATTAGGAGGGAATTACAGGACTTTGATCCAGTGACTGTGAAGGAAGGATGTATTTCCAAGTCAGGATGGTGACGATTTGGAGGGGAATATGCAAGTAATGATGCTCACATTTATCTGTGCCTTTCTTTCCAGATGGAAGCAGTACATCTTATAAATAGTACACACTGATACTCCTGAGTGTCGGTGGTGGGGGGATTGAATGTTTGCAGATGTGGTACCAATCAAGAGGATTGTTTTGTCCTGGTTGGTGTCAAGCTTTTTGAGTATTGTTGGAATTGCACTCATCCAAGTGTATTTCATCATACTCCTGACTTGTGCCTTGTAGACCATGGATAGACTTTGATGAGTCAGGAGGTGAGTTACTCACTGCAGTATTCCTAGCTACTGACCTACTAGCCACTGTGTTTATATGGTGAGTCCAGTTGAGTTTCTGATCAATGGTAACCCCAAGGATGTTGACTTGGGGGATTCAGTGATGGTTACACAATTGAATGTTAAGGGGTGTGGTTAGAGTGTCTCTTATGGTTATTGTCTGGCATTTGTATGGCATGAATGTTATTTGCCACTTGTCAGCCCAAGCTTGGATATTGTCCAGATCTTGTTGCATTTGAACATGGACTGCTTCAGTGTCTGAGAAATTGTGAATGGTGCAATCATCAGTGAACATTCTCACTTCTGACTTTATGATATAGGGAAGGTCATTGATGAAGCAGCTGAACATAGAACATAGAACATAGTCCCCTGGGCCGGACGGGATTTACCCTAGGATTCTCTGGGAGGCAAGAGAGGCGATTGCAGAGCCTCTGGCTCTGATCTTCAGGTCGTCGTTGGTTAAGGGTGTGGTTCCGGAGGACTGGAGGATAGCGAATGTGGTCCCATTGTTCAAGAAGGGGAAGAGAGACCTTCCAGGGAATTATAGGCCAGTGAGTCTTACTTCTGTTGTGGGCAAAGTATTGGAGAGAATTATTAGGGATAGGATTTATAGTTATTTAGAGAGAAATGAATTGAGTGGGGATAGTCAGCATGGTTTTGTGAAGGGTAGGTCGTGCCTTACCAACCTTATTGAGTTTTTTGAAAAAGTGACCAAAGAGGTGGATGGGGGTAAGGCAGTTGATGTGGTATATATGGACTTTAGTAAGGCGTTCAATAAGGTGCCCCATGGAAGGCTTCTGCAGAAAATGCAGATGTATGGGATTGAGGGTGATTTAGCTAATTGGATTAGGAATTGGCTAGCTGATAAAAGACAGAGGGTGGTGGTTGATGGAAATTATTCATCATGGAGTTCGGTTACAAGTGGTGTACCTCAGGGATCTGTTTTGGGGCCCCTGCTGTTTGTAATTTTTTATAAATGATCTGGATGAGGGTATTGAAGGATGGATTAGTAAATTTGCAGATGACACTAAAGTCGGTGGAGTGGTAGATAGTGAAGAGGGGTGTTATAGTTTGCAGAGAGACTTGACAAGTTGCAGAGCTGGGCCGAGAGGTGGCAAATGGAGTTTAATGTGGAAAAGTGTGAGGTAATTCACTTTGGCAGGAATAACAAATGTGTAGAGTATAGGGCTAATGGTAGGACTCTTAATAGTGTTGAAGAACAGAGGGATCTTGGTGTATATGTGCATAGATCCTGAAAGTTGGCAATCAAGTCGATAAGGTTGTTAAGAAGGCATACGGAGTCTTAGCTTTTATTGGTAGGGGGATTGAATTTCGGAGCCGCAACGTCATGTTGCAAACTGTACAAAACTCTAGTGCGGCCGCACTTGGAGTATTGTGTGCAGTTCTGGTCCCCACATTATAAGAAAGATGTGGAGGCATTGGAGAGGGTACAGAGGAGGTTTACCAGGATGTTGCCTGGTATGGAGGGCAGGTCTTATGAAGAGAGGATGAGGGATTTGAGGTTGTTTTTGTTAGAAAGAAGGCAGCTAAGAGGAGACCTTATTGAAACATATAAGATGATTAGAGGTTTAGATAGGGTGGACAGTGATAGCCTTTTTCCTAGGATGGAGAAAGCTAGCATGAGGGGACATAGCTTTAAATTAAGGGGTTGTAGTTATAGGATGGATGTCAGAGGTAGGTTCTTTACCCAGAGAGTGGTAAGGGTATGGAATGCCCTGCCTGCTGCAGTCATAGATGCGCCAAGTTTGGTGGCGTCTAAGAGGTTAGTAGATAAGTTTATGGATGAAAAGGGAATGGTTTAGGTTAGAGGGTCATTGCTTTTTCTTAATTGGTCGGCGCAACATCGAAGGCCGAAGGGCCTGTTCTGTGCTGTAATGTTCTATGTTCTAAGTTCTATGAACATTGTTGGGTCTAGGACATTCCTATAGAGATGTCATGGAGCTGAGGTGACTGACCCTCCACAACCACAATCATCTTCCTGTGTACCAGATATGACTCCATCTAGCAGAGAGTTTGCCCCTGACACCCATTGATTCCAATGTGAATAGGGCTCCTTGATGCCACAGACATTTGAATGCAGTCTTGATGTCGAACTGAACACTAATGCCCACTTTTTCAACCAATCAAATCTTTAATTGTCTACTAAACTTAAAAACATAATCAGGGCAAATCAGTATGAATGATAGGAAAAGTCATGCTTTGGCTAATTTTTCTTTCAGAAATAATAGAGTGCATGAGCAAAGAGAATGTAAGAGGATATATATGTAGATTTTAAAAAACAATTTTGAAAGATGCCAAATTAAGAGGAATGTATCCATGAGTATGGTGATGGCTAAAGCTTAGAGAGCAGAATAATAGGGAATAAATGGTTTTTTGGATTGGTTTGATGTGATCAGGTGTGTTGTCTGAGGATCAGTGTCAAAATTGCTTTTGTTTCTCAGTTATATTGATGGTGCTCATAGAATCCCTGCAGTGCAGGAGGAGGCCATTCAGCCTATTGAGACTGCACCGACTCTGAACAGAGCACCCTACACAGGATCTCACAGCAAAACCCCACATATTTAGTCTGCTAATCCCCTTAAACCTACAATTTAGGGACAATTTAGCATGGCAATCCATCTAACCTGCACATTTCTGGACTGTGGGAGGAAAACAGAGCATCTGGAGGAAACCCAGAATTTGCAGATTTAACACAGACAGTCATTCAAGGTGGGAATCAAATCTGGCTCCCTGGCACTGTGAGGCAGCAGTGATAATCATTGTGCCACAGTGCTGCCTTGTGCCACTGTGTCGCCCTTGAATATCAGCACAAGAAGAATATGACTAAAGATTTCAAACAATAAAATTATTTACAACTTAAACTAACTTGTGAGATTCATATTGCGAGTGAAGAATGGAAAGATCTGGGTCATAGATACACCTACTTTAAAGATATAAATGAAGATTAAAAAGGTCTTGAAGAAAACACATGAGTTTAGATGATAGGGTATTTTTTATCTGTTCTTTCATGGGATGTGAGCATGATTAGCTATGTACTTTTATTTTCAAAGTTATTGATCATACACATAAAATATTATATTGATTGATACATGATGATTTATTATGCATAACTCAATGGAAATTATATTCTCATTACAATACTGAACATGCTACTGCTAGTCCCTTGACAATGTTCAGCTAAAACACCGCGGGGTGTCAACTCCGCCCTGGAGCTGTCCCTTCTGATAGTTATATCAACTACTGTTTCTGCATCCGGGGGAAACACAATAGAAAACGTTTTGTCCTTTTTACAATCCTAATGAACTGGACATCAGTTTTTGCGATTCCCCAGTTGTGCAATATTTGCCTGTAAGAGCATCTAGAGCTCTGAAAGATTCTCTTTCGTGAATATATGTGGTCTAATCGTTTTCTTTTCCCCTATGTCCATTATGCATCCACATGTAGTGGAAACCATCTGGATCAGTATTACTAATAGTACACAACCACGGTGACAGGTGAGATAATCCGTAAAACATGTAAACTGTGGCTTAAAATACCAGATGTAGCATTTGGAATTGGGGGAAAATTTTCACAATTATAATCACAGATATTTAAGACGTTGACTGAGTTTGTAAAACAAAAGTTCAAATATAAAATAAAATGCAGGTATAAAATAGTAAAAGAAGAAATACTGGCAATCTAAGACTTAGTCACGCATAGCTTCCGCTTTAAATGTTTTGATGTGATCGCTCTGCTTTATATTTCCAGCAGCTTCTCTTTTTAGAAATACGTCAGACTTATTTCCATTAGCTGTCAGTTTATGCGATTGGTTGTTTTTTTTAAGTATTTTCTAAAAAGTTTTGTGTCTTGACATTAGCGAGAAAGCAGCAGTGCAAATGGACGGGCTATACTATTGGTGGTGGCATCATGAAATGAACTGTGAATATCGTCTCTGCCCCCCCCCCCCCAACAAAAACACATTCCAGAAAAAAAGACTACAGAGAAAGACACTTTACCGAATGACCGTCTCCCCATTAAGCCAAAGAACTGCTCGGGCCGTGGTTTCCTTGCCACTCGCTTCAGGAGTTCCCGGACGGAATCCGGTTGCAGTTTCGTGTCCTGGAAACAGATAAAATCAGACACTATTTTAACCCTATCTTCCATAACATCGCTCTATTGATCTTCCAATCTGTCACCTATAATGTGCTATCTCAGAAGAGTATTTATTTAAAAGATCAATTCTATTTTAATTACATTAATTTTTTGAAAATGGCAAAAGACGAAGTGAAACAAGAATCCTGGCCGATTCTCTGCGGGTTGTTTATTAATGTAAAACTGTTGCAGTTAATTTTGCAGTTCCCATGTAATGAGTGATGTTGCCGGGTTGCTGATGAATTGCCCGCCGATCCGTTCCGGCTGGGATTTGCTCTGCTCATTTTTGGGTGCTTCTTCTTTGGGCAACAGGTTCGGCAAACTCAGCATATCACTGCAGAAGTAGGTTATAATTATAGTACGAACTGATTTAGGTTTATAGCCTTTATCTTTGTTATCACACGACGCAACCACCCCGCAGAACCCTACTTAGAATCTAAGCTCTTCTTACTAAATGCGTATTACCATCACATTTATTTGTTGAGAAACGTGCTGGAAATACTCGGGATCCATATTGCCAACACATTGCACTGACATGATTTATTCAATTTTACAAATGGCATTTAAAATTACTAAATAGCGGCACTCCCAAACATCTATTGCTGGATAATGATCCACCACTGGTTACGTTGAATCCATTACTACAAATCTACACGATATAGATGCAATCTATTACCTACACAACAGCGCACAAGTCTTGGGATTAGCCAATGGTTTCCTTTCAGGTAAACAGCAAGTTGGTTCTATCAGTTTTGCATGTTATTGAATTTGACTGTTCACACTTAATTGCAATATGCCTAATAATTTTGGAGAAATCCTATTAGATTCACCCTGCGCTGAGCCAGTAGGAGTAGACTCTCACTGAAATGACCTTGTGCTTCTATAACTGATTCCTATCAGAATTCCTATTGGAATTGATTATAGTGCCATAGCAACCTGTTTGTGAAGTCGCTGCATGTACCCGTGAAAGTGGTATTTTCATTTAGTATTGTAAAACTTTCGAATTTAGATTCTCCGCACTTCTTAACTAAACCAAGTGAACGTGTCCTAGAGTCACAAACTATACCTCTGAAATGGGGTGGATTCATCTTCCCAACTACGCGTGCCTTTTAACGAGAAATTGCTTCTCTCATATCGTAGTCGCTGTCTGTTCCACCATTCCCTTTGTCTCCCATTAGTGCCGGTTTCCTACCCTGTGATGTGTCCGGGGGCATAGTTAGAAGTCTCATAACACGAGGTTAAAAATCCAACCAACTTATTTGATAGTAAACTCACAAGCTTTCGGGGTTTTCCCCTTGGTCAGGCGAACGGAGCACATAACAGCACAGGCAGTTTACAGATTACTGATTAGAATACGAGTCTTTACAACTAACCTGCTATTCAAGTCTTAAAGATGCAGGCAATGTGAGTGGAAAGAGCATTATGCATAGGTTAAAGAGATGTGTATTTGCAAACCCAGATAAGTCATGGGGATTGCAGATAGTGCGACATGAACCCAAGATCCCGGTTGAGACCGTTGGATTTTAAGCTGATGTAGTGAGACTTCTTACTGTGTTTATCCCAGTCCAACGTCGGCATCTACACAATATGTTAGGAAGCATCAGCCTTGTCCACAAGTAAAAAGTTCTTGGTACCTATCTGAGAGTGTAACTGGAAAAGTCATGTTGCATCACCAGAGGAACAGCCTATTGCTATTGCTTTTCGTGCACACAGGAATTGATCCGATTAAATGTACATATAAATGAACGCGGCTGTGTGTTAATTATTGCATTCATTGCTGACTATCCACACTCAGGCGCTCAGCTAGAAACTCATTCATTAGTAACCTGATCAGATTCACCATCTGCTCACACAAACATTGACAGATTGACTGATTTATCACAGCAATGAATAAGTGCCACTGAAAGGAGATTTGGTCAAAGTGAGTTATCCGTCTCGTGTGAAACCAAAAAGCACAGTGACATAGTACTACGTTACTTTTAAACGACCTGGCATGACGAGACACGGGGCAAGGAGAACTAGATACATTTCAATGCTTACATCGTCTTTTTATTTGTAAATAGTGAGTTGGAATATTACCTGGCTGCGGTCGCTAACGGCCCAAAGAGACACGACTTCATTTGGAGAAATCTCCTCGCAAAAGACCTCTGTCAACACTAGGAGGCTGACAGTCAGTGCAAACAGCCAGAGAGTTCTCATCTTGGGAGCGGGGAGGGGTTGTGTCCGCACTCACTCCGGCTGTGAAGAGCTGGAGCTGCGGAAGACCGTGTGTAGCCGAGTGGATGTGCAAGTGGCTGCGCGCTCTCCTTGTCTCTGCCAGAGGAGTGTGCCTGCTACCTGGCCCCAGTCCAATTCGTATTTTTCCGTCCGATCCCGGAAATTCCCGAGCTCGTTCGCTGCTTTGTTGACCCGCTCAGATGATCCGCCAACTGCACTGGCAAAAACAGCAGCCCCCTGCTCTGTCTGATAGGACACTGAGAGAAGACGCTCAGGTGCCGCTTGAATGTCAGAGTCTGAATGAAAGTTCCGCTGAATTCCTTACAATTTATACCCTGCACCAAGGGGGTCGATACAGAGCAGGTACTTTACTGATCCAAAAATAACCCTCCAGGAATTGGGAGGTGACCAAGTCTTCCTCCAGTCTGACGAATTGAATTAATGATCAATACTTAAGTACAGGAATGTCAAGATGTATTTTTTTTTCGCGGTCGGATTAATGCTTCAATCAGTTTGCCGATGTGACTAATAGTGTAAATGCGTGTTTAAACCGACGTCAGCATTTTGGTTTAATATTTCACTTCCATTCTAATAGGTGCCCTCGGAGTCAATCATTTCATTAAGTTTTTAATAACTAATTAGATTACTGGAAGAAAGGAGTTCCTCTGAATACATATGACACACATCAAAACCAGTTTAGAGAAAAATCATATTTTACAATATAAAATACCTTAATCTTTTGGGAAATGCACCCAAGGTTAAATTTATGCGGATACGCCTAAACCTTTGAGAATATTTATTTTTTACATGAAAGTTAGGCAGTGCAGAACAAGAACTGAATTTTAAACTGCAATATAAAGTACACGTTATTTTTCTAATTAAATGGCCAGATGTTAAGATTAGTAAAGCATATGCAAATCATATAATTAACATTAAATAAACACAAATTAATGTTACGTGTTCATTTACATTTACATTTTATAAGTGTTTGTTCAATTTATTCTATTAATTTGTTGTGGGAGTTTTTTTTCTGCAGTTATCTCGTAGTTGAACAAAATGAAAGTATCGCCTAGGGTCTTAAGTTAGGCTGTTCATACTTTGATCTAAATTAACCGTTCATCTCTATGATTTCTGTATGTCGTGCCGCAGTAATTTTGACAGGAAATTTGAGTGCGTTGAATTTGTGAGAATGTTTTTGAGAATAAACATACACCAAATTAAGCCTCAGTCAATAAAGTTGAATGTTCGATGTCAGTGTCGATATTACAAAGGTAAGAAATTACGATATCAACTACAACAAAGTCAGGTCGTGTGTGAGACTAGGACCTTTCCGTCACATTAAGGTCACATTCATCATGAAATCTGTTCTTTAGAAATATGCTTTAGATTTAATCACATAGTCAATCTCCCGCTTTTGTGGTGAATGTGTCTGCAAATTGAAAGCAAATTATGAAAAAATAAATGCGATAAGTAGTGTGACATTTAAGACAACAAAAATATTTCCGGGTTTATTTTTCGTTTTGTAAACCAGAATTTTGCAAGTTTATTTTTAGTTATCGTTGTAGCGATGTACACATGCAATATTTCCATTTGGTCGCCGATTTCTTTTCACGATAATTATAAGTACTCGCATGATGATTATTTTCAAAGGGTTCTGAAATCTTAGTTTAGTGAGTTGGAATCATTCTTACCGACAATAACGTACATTTATTTAGTACCTTTCACGGGATAAGGCATTTCAAAACGCTTCATATGGACATTATCAAATAGAGTGTAACTCACAAACCACGTAAGGAACTGGGATTGGTCAAAGAGCTCGATTTTAAGAAACTGTTTAATGAGGAGGAGGTCGAGTAGGTTCAAAGAGATGAATTTCAGATTTTAGACCTTAGACAACTG
Organism: Sphyrna mokarran; assembly: GCA_024679065.1. Lineage (NCBI taxonomy): Eukaryota > Metazoa > Chordata > Chondrichthyes > Carcharhiniformes > Carcharhinidae > Sphyrna > Sphyrna mokarran. Next base: position 73,359,774 of record JAGIQG010000002.1, on the reverse strand, counting down.
AATGGTTGCGGGATTGGAGCGGGTTACAGGCATAGGATGGGAATGAAACAACAGGCGATAATTTTAAAATCTAAGCGATGCCCAGCAGAAATCCAATGTCAGTCAGCGGACACGGGACTGATCTGCACTGAAAGAGGGTGTAAATAGAAGCGGCTGCAAGTTTGAGAACATTGCTGATTTGGGGTGCAGACATGGACGCTTTCATATTCTACAGACAGACGGTTTCACATTGTGAATGCTGATAAATGTCACGTACAAATGTTCACAAAATAAATGGTTAACGATACTCAACTTCATTCCAGACTCCCAAAATACCCCTCTGACATGGATCAATTTAAGAATGCATCTATCATTGGGATTCACCTATCCAAGGGAAGGTTCTGCATATAGCTGGTTACAGAAATGTACCATTCCCTCTGACAACCCGCAAATAGTAAGGCGTTTCCAAGATGTTTCTACTCTGAAAATATTTAAATCAAGTCAGTGTTCAATAAGTGGAGAGGGCTGTGGCAAAGAGGGTTTGCTCTGTAAGCAAACATTGCACTGGACTTATAAGGATTAATTTCAATATTTGGGCGTTGTGTTAGTAAGGAGCGCGGTCGGGCGACAGTCTCTACACTAACCATACTTTTACAAGTCCCTGTGAATGTGACTGTGGGATTGCGGAATTATTCTATAACTAAAGAGAACAACTCATTCAGATCAGTTTTTGCCGGGGATCATATATCATTCTTGCCCAGAGTCCAGAGGAGCTAAACTCTAGAGTTAACATCAAATCTTAGTGTTGTAAAAGTGACGGTATAATTCTGGAATTTAAACCCAATCTGACTGTGGGGGAGTGTATTTCCAGATGTATACTGATCATACTGAGCTCTAAGTCACCCCAATGTCCAACTCCTTCACTCTCTTTATATTGTCAGATTGACGTCCAGCACTAGAAGAGGAGCTACATCCTTTTAAGTATTGAGAAGACCAGAGCAATTCTCTTCAGTCTAGCTACAAACGGTGTAACTTAGCTACCAACTCCTTCCCTCTCCCTGACAACTGAGCTTTTTCTTGCATTCCTTTACATAATGTGGGCATTATTGGCAAGGCCAGCATTTATTGTCTATCACTAATTGTCTTGAGAAGACAGAGGTGAGCTGTCTTCTTGAGTCACTGCAGTCAATGAGCAGGAACACCCAACGTGCTGTTAGGGAGAGAGTTCCAGGATTTTGATCTAGTAACAGTATAGTGGTCTGGTCTGGATATGTGGCTTGGAAAGGAACTTACAGGAGATCTGCTGACCTTGTACTCCACGGTAGAGGTCATGAGTTTGGAAGGTACTGTTAAAGGTGGCTTAGTGAGTTGCTCCAACAGCTGCCACTGTGCATCAGTGATGGAGGGTTTGGATGTTGAAGATGGTGAATGTGATGCCAATCAAGCGGGTTGCTTTTGTCCTAGGTGGTGTGAAATTTCTTGAGTGTTGCTGGAGATGCACTCATCCAAGAAAGTGGAGAGGATTCCATTGTGCTCCTGACTTGTGCCTTGTAGATGGTAGACATGTTTTGGAGTGCCAGGGAGCGAATTACACTGTGCAGAATTTTTAGCTGCTGACGTGCTCTTGTAATCACAGTATTTGTATGCTTAGTTTCAATTTCTGGTCAATGGTAATCACCAGGAATTTGATGGTGGGGGATTCAGCAGTAGTAGTACAATTGAGTGTCAGTGGAAGATGGTTCGATTCTCACTAGTTGGAGATGGTCATTGCTTGGCACTTGTATGGCACAAATGTTCCATCTTACTTATCAGCCCAAGCCTAAATGTTGCCCAGGTCTTACTGCATTTGCGCACAGATTGCTTTAGTGTATACTGAATCATGGGGGAAGGTCATTGATGAAACAGCTGAAGTTGACCAGGTCTAGAACACTGCCTTGAGAATCTTCTGCAGTGATATCCTAGGACAGAGTAAATTGACCTCCAACAACTAAGACATCTTCCTTTGTACAACTGCTGACTGAATCAAATAGTTTGTAATCTCCATGTCTTAGTTAATTAAAACAAGCTTTCAAACTCATATCACATACAAAAATAGAAATTGCTGGAAAATCTCAGCAGCTCTGAAAGTATATGTGGAGAACAAAGATCAAAGAACAAAACAGCATGGGAAACAGGCCCCTCGGCCCAATGAGCCTGCGCCACTACCCCAATGTTCTCACCTCTACCCGCAGAGAGAGAATAGAACTTTTTTATATTATTTTGAAAATATACTTTATTCATAAAAAAAGCTCTCAAATAAGCCACTGCAAAATGGCATATCCAATAATTACAAACAGTGCAAAAAAAAGTCATTTTTACAGTACTATACCTTGCTTATTTACATGTCATTACATTCAATACATTTCAGGACTTGAAACTACATACATACATCAGATTTTACTGTGTGCTGTTATTTTTCAGTTTAGCACACAGTTACACAAGCCAAGGGCATTCTGCAGTTACTGGGCTCTCACCCTGCCTCAATTGAAAGGCTTTACACAGTGGCCTTTTCCCATTGCGTCTTTGTGGCGGCTGCCCCAAGTTTGAGTGCATCCTCAGAACGTAGTCCTGGACTTTGGAATGTGCCTGTCTGCAACATTTGGTCGAGGGCAAACTTTTCAACTGAAGGATCAACAAGTTTCGGAAATACCAAAGTGTGTCCTTCATCGAGTTGATGACCCTCCAGCAGCAGTTGATATTCGTCTCGGTGTGCATCCCTGGAAACAGCATGTAGATCACACAGTCCTGCATTACTGAGTTGCTCAGGACGAACTTTGACAAATACCACTGCATCTCACTCCAGACCTTCTTTGCAAAGGCACATTCCACAAGGAGGTGTGTGACGGTCCATCATCCCTACAACTACTTTGAAGTCAGCATGCGACGATATTAGGCCTTGAACATGCATGAAGAGTCTGATGGCAAGTGCCCTTTTCACCAGCAGTCAAGCCAGGTCTTGGTGCTTGTTTGTGAGTTCTGGTGATGAGGCATTTTGCCAGATGACACTGACAGTCTGCTAGTCTGCCATTTCCTTTTCTCTCAGGGTCTCAAGGATATTACATGCTGATCACTGCTTGATCACCATGTGGTCAAAGGTGTGTTTCCGGAAAAATTTCTCCATGAAGGACAGGTACTGTGGTACGGTCCAACTACTTGGAATGTTCCACAGCAGTGTGGCCCGACCCATCCTCTGCAACACTTGAGACAGGTAGAATCTCAAAAAGCAGTGGCACTTGCTGTTAGTATATCAAGGATTGTCACACAGCTTGAAGCAATCGTACACAAAGGTGGCCATCAGGATGAGGGTGGTATTGAGAACGTTTTTTCCTCCATTCTCCAGAAATTTGTGCATCGCTTTCCTCTGCATACAATCCATTTTGATCTCCGGATAAATTTGAAGATGGCCTGGGTCACTGCTGCTGCTACAGAATTGAGACTAGGCCACACCTGCACCACTTACAACAACACAAACAATACCTCACACTGCATGACCAGTTTTTTTCTGGTGATAGAGAGGGAGCCCCCACAAGCCCGATTTTTGCCTCACTTTAGTGACAAGCTCTTCTCAGTTTTTGGTGCATGCCCCTGTTGCTTTAATCATATCCTCAGCACCTTAAGATAGTCTGCCCTGACAGTGAAGGGGACAAAGGATCTGTCGGCCTAAAGAACATGGCCTCGCTCTTGCCCTGGTTGACTTTGACTTCCGAGGCCAGCTCGAACTGCGTACAGACTTGAAGGAGCCTGCAAACAGACAACAGGTCCGAGCAGAAGATAGCCATGTCATCATGTAGTGGGAGGCTTTGACCTGCATGCCTCAGCTGCCTGGGATTGTACTCTTTAATGCCTGGGTCGCATCTGAGAGCCTCAGCAAAGGATTCAATGCAATACACAAAAAGGACAGAGAGGGGCAGACTTGATCTGAAACTTATCTGATCCCCACCCATTGAGTGAAACTGAGCTACTGAGTCTGTAAAGAGCAGTTAGATCCAATTGTGGATTCCCTCCCCAAAGCCTATTTTGGACAGCACATCCGTCACATAGCTGTGTGATATTCTGTCAGACACCTTCTTCTGAACCAGGCTGATGAGGCAGGGTATCCACCTGACCTGCACATAGGTGATCATATCTCTGAATAACACGAGGGTATGAGAGATCTTCCTGCCAGGTACACCCATTATCACAAATGACCCATCCACAAGTACTTTCTGCCTTCTGCAGGCAAACCAGTTCTGGATTCAAAAGGCAACAGCCTCTTGGATCCCATGCCCTCTCATTTTCTCTAGAAGTCTTACATGGGAGACCTTATCGAACACCTTGCTGAAGTCCATATAAACCACATCCACAGCTCTTCCTTCGTCAATGTGTTTAGTCACATTTTCAACCAAGCTCATAAGGCACGATTGCCCTGACAAAGCCATGCTGACTACTTTTGATCATATTAAAATTCTCTAAATGTTCATAAATCGTGTCCCTCAGGATTTTCTCCCATCAACTTACCAACCACTGAAGTCTCACAATGCTGAGTAAAACTCAACTGGTAAGCTATCACCTCTGGGAATTTTACCCTTCTGAAAGGATTCAACGGCCTCTGTCAACTCATCCAGAGATACCGGTCTGTCCAAACTCTCCCGCTCGCTGTCATCTAAGACCAGTGAGATAGATGACAGGAAAGATGGAAGGCTGTGCTGTCTGTTGGATTCAGGTCATACAGTCTGGCATAAAAGAATTTGCAGATCCTCACAATATCAGACTGCGATGATCCTTACAGAGTGTCTTTCCTTCAGGCTGCTGATCACAGAGGTTTCTCTGTGCACCTTTTGGAAGAAAAAATATGAGCACATTTCATCCTGTTCCACGGAGTGTATACTGGAGGTCTCCGAGGCAAAGAGCAAGGCTTGTTGGCTCTTCACCTCCCGGAGATCTTCCTTGATATCAACCCACATCGACTGCAGTTGGAGTAGATTCTGCATGCTTTTCTGGAGTCGAGACATTTCCCACCCACCCCCGCCCCCCAATCCCTGGCCTTCTGAACTCCATTGTGGACGAAGAATCTCTTGATGTTGTCCTTGATGGTTTTCCACCAGAGCAATGGAGACTCAAAGAAGGGTTTCACAGTTCTCCAACCATGGTAAGCCCTTCTGTGTTCCTTTAGGTTCTCTGGAGTCAACAATTTTACATTTAGCTTTCAGTACCCCCTGCCCACTTTCTGGTTTTCCTCCAGCTGACGGTGGTCAGAAAAAGAACACTGGCTTGATGTTGGTAGACCTGATCTTGTGCGCACGGGATACAAACATAAACTCAATCCTGGAGCAGACAGACCTGCCTGGCCATGACGACGTGTAACTACGCTGCGTTCCATTTGCTTGGTTGCTGATGATGTTGTGCAGCTTGGCATCTTTGACTGTTTCCAGCAAGAGTCTGGACGTAGTGTCTAGTTTGTTGATCGGCCGGCCTTGTCTATAATGCAGTTAAAATCCCATCCAGAATGATTGGCCTGGAAATGGTGAGCAGCAGTGGCAGCTGTTCAAAACAGCCAGCTACTCGCTCTTGACAGCAGGGACATACACATTAATCAGCCTGAGAGGGCAGTTTTTGTAGGTGATTCTGCTATGAGGAGGCACTCTCTCACCACCTCCTTAACTTCGGAGATGGTGAAGTTGCTTCCTCACAGGCTGGAGGCCAGAGGAACGGCAGTCATTTCAACCTGATCAAATGGATGGTCTGTGGGACCACACACTCAACCAATAACTGTAGCTGCTGAGATGAGGTATCCCATTTTCTTGCAGGAGTAGCAGATTGGCTTTGACATTGGCCAAGTGGGATGGTTTGGCCGCACATCTCAAACCATCTTTAATGCTGCATACATTTATGGAAACAAACTTTAAAAGCATTTTAAAATTTAAAAGTTTGATAGTTCTTACATATCTTTCAGTCAGCATGCTACAGGTGCTGCATGAATGTGGTGCTAACGAAATTCTGAAGCAGCAGTCTGACCCTGCTTCAGATCCCTGACTGCGACTAGGTGACATCATCAGTGTTGTGTAGCCCTTGGTTAGTGCCAGGGTTGTAGGATGGTCTCCATCTTGGACATTGTTGGTGCTGTTAGTGTCCTCGTTTCTGTTTTCTGGGGTCAGGGGAGTCTCGGCTGCACTGCTGCATCTGTTGGCTGGATGGTCCCTGGCTGTTTCAATGTCGGTGGTCTGTGCCTGCTTTTATGTTGAGTCTCTTGATATTCGTCTGCTGGCAGCTTCTTTTTCCTCATCAGAGGAGGCGTCACCACTGGAGGCTGTAGCTGCGAGGGATTTTCTTTTGCAGGTATTTTTCTTGGAGGTTATGTCCTGCCAAGGTCCCTTGGGATCTCCGCTCTCCTGCCCCATGGCTTCTGTGCCCTCTGCTGGTGGTGGTGTGGATGTGTCATCCTGCTGCACTGGGGAATCCACCTTTGCATCAGAAGCTTCCTTCGAGCCAGCTTCTTCTGCAGTGGATTTCTTGTTCTCGGAGGTGGCAGGAGTACGTGCCTTCTTCGCTCTGTCACTGGCAATCTGGCATAGGTTATCTCTCGCTTGGGGCAGACTTTGTAGACATGGCTAACCTCCCTGCACAGTTTGCTTTCTTTGCAGTCATTAGTCAACTGCTCCTCCTTCAAACCGTTTCTGCAGAAGGCGGTGCTGCAGCTTTGGCAAAATGGCTGGTTTTCCCACAGAAGCAGCACACTCGTTGCTGTCCCATGTAATACAGAAAACCTCGATTTCCTCTGATGGCAAAATTGGAGGGCGGGTGCAGAAAACCTCCCTTGGGGTTTGTTTTCAGAGTGACTGTCACCTCTTTTTACAAGTCCAGACTCCATATTTGTCCATTTTGTCCGTGCTTTCTCCTTTCACCTCCATGTACCTGGAAGAAACGTCAGCAGACACCAGCCACAGGGACACTGGGGTTATACATCTGGTAGGTGAACCAATGTTTCAAGTCTGGATGACCCTTCATCAGAGTTGAAGACAAAAAAAAGGGCAAAGTTTATACTGTAAAGATGAAGGGATTGGGGTGGGATTTGACAGAAGTGTCATAGACAAAAGGACAAAGAGAATGTAAATGGTAGTGATCATGGCTGAGAAGGGTACTGAAAGTGGCCCATTAAGAGATCAAAATGTGTAAATGGCAGAACAAAGGTAAACAGAGCATCAAAGAACAACCTGAGGCATGTGGCAGATGGCCCTAGTGGGGTGTGGGGATGGGGGAAACAAGATTGAAAATGAGATTTTAAAAAATACAAAAGAAATGAAAATAATATAAGATAATGAAAAGCAAATCAGATTAAATGAAATAAAATAAATGGAAATGGGGTGAAGGTGGAGGATAGAGTTCATGCTCTGAAGTTGTTGAACTCAATGTTCCGTCTGTAAAGTGCCCAATGGAAGATCAGGTGCTGTTCCTCCAATTTGCGTTGGGCTTCTCTGGAACACTGCAACATGCTAAAGATGGATACATGAACATGAGAGCAAGCTGCAAACCCATTTTCACTAAGACTGCCTCTATCCACCTTTGTAACACTGTCTAATCCTTATTCTTCCCTAGTTTTGCTGTTGAAACCGTTACTGGGACTTTTGTTTTCTTTAGACTGGACTATTTTAGAACACTTATGGTCAGACTGCCTGAACTTTCTACTTTCCATAAAGTTGTTGTTAACCAAAAGGTATACCAGCTGTTGATTTAAAGTTTAGAGGCCAATGCAGAAAATTGGGGGTCAGTTTAGCTCAGTTGGCTGGTTAGCTTATATGGAGCAACACCAACAGCACAGGTTCAATTCCCATACTAGCTAAGGATAGCATGAATGTTCACCTTCTCAATCTTGCCTCTCCAGAGATGTGGTGCTCCTCCAGTTAAATCACCACCTGTCAGTTCTTCCCCCTCAAAGGGAAGAACAGCTTTTAACCTTCTAAAACTATGGCGACTTTACCTTTTCACATTGGTTCCTGGTTAAGCACCGCTCAAGTTTACAGTTCTCATTCTTTCATTTCAAATTCCTCTGTGGTTTCACCCCTTCTCTGTTAGCTTCTTTTAACCTTGCTTGCTGCTGAGATACCTACACCCCTTGAATTCTGACTGCTTTAAAATTCTCTCTTTTCACCACTCTACCAACAGTGGCTGTGCCTTCAGCTGAGTAGGCCCAAATTCTGGAATTTATTTGTTCTAGTCATAAATGCACATTGTTACGCTGCTGTACTGAAAAGCCCTTGCAGAAGCCTTCTCACGATATTTCCTTCGGTGTCATGGAGCATAACTTTGATGTAAAATGATTTCTTAGGTGGACCTTCTGCACGTTTTTAAATTGGCATTGAGTTGCTTTCAATGTATTAGAATTTACAGAATAGACAGATTCACATAATCAATGTTAGGCAATCTAACCCTGGTGCCAGTGGCTGTGAACTGTTGTTATTGATCATGGTTATAGATTCAAGGGAACTTCATTCTGCATATGACTCCATGTCCCATTTCATAGTGATGCTAAAATTGAATCAGATTCTAGTTCCAGTAAAGGATATAGCTGTGGTTCAAACAGGACTCATTTTATCTATTAGGTTATTCTTGGCATTTTATAAACAGAAGTAAGAGTTTTAAAACATGTTCTGGATTGCCAACATTTGCCTACTGCTTATTCGGATCACGGACCGGTAAGCACATAATACACAGCAGCTTTTGCAACTCCTTCTCCCTCACAATTCTCTATAATGTATTACTTTTTTCTTAAAAAATGGAGATTTATTTTGCACTGTTGGCAATGGTAGTTGTTTTCCTGAACATTGTGAATGACATTGACCAGTATGCACTACATTTACTGTCGGAAGATTCAGCCTGTGATGCATATCCTGAATAAAAACAATGAATTCAACTATAAATTAATACTTATTCAAATCAGCTGACTTTATTGAAATGATTGATCATACCTTTGAATATGATTGGATCAAGTTATAAAAATAATTTGTAGAGTTATTTAAGGTCTATTTTTCCCGACCACATTGTGCCTAGACACCTTTCTCGATGATGTGAGTAATGGTTAGATGAAATACAAACTTCTACGCGTACACCCATCAAACCGACCAAGGAACTGGTTTATATCAAATTTCAGGCACAGCATAAACTAATGCTCCTCTTAATTTTTAATTGTCCTCTTGCTGCTCTGCCTCAGCAGTACCCACCTCTCCCAGTGGAATGCTTCACTGTTAAATACATTCCAGAGGTACGGTTGTTGTTGAAAGTCACACATAATACTCCCTCTCAAACTGATTACACACCTACTCCTCCAACAACCTCTAAACAAGTCCCTTTGTTGGTGTCAGATAGCTAGGCTAAGAGTCATCAGCAGTCTTCAGACAGATTCTCAAAGGCCACTCACTGTGGCCAAATCAAGTGACTTCACTAGAGGTTCAGCAATTTTCCCAAGTTAAAGACAATGGGAACTAGACCATAACAGCACTAGAATAGGTACATGGGCAGATAAGACAAGCATTGGAGTATTGAACAAAGATGATTTGTAAGTATGCATATGTCATGTTACCATTTGTCAAATCAAGACTATAGAGTATTTTAGAATAGTAGAAAAATCAGTTTTTCTTTGAATTTCATTCAATTGAATATTATGAAAACCAAAGCCTTTAGTTCCTGTCACCAAGTGTTCCCTAGTCACTGGCTTCATCCCCCTTCCAGGACACTGCTTGAAACTGAATCCCAAACTGTTTACAATTGTGGCAATTTATTTAACCTAGACTGGACCAGCCATCTCGATGCCATGGCTACAAGAGCAAGGCAGAGAATCACAGAATTGTTGTGACACACAATTGGCCATTTGACCTTATTGGCTCTCCAAATGAACAATTCACTTAGTAACATTCCCCATCTTCTCCACGATCCAGCACACTCTTTCTTTATAAAAATGTCTATTTCCCTTTGAATTCTTCATTCAACCTGCTTCCGCCACACTATCAGGCTATGAGGGTGAGAATTCTGCAACAAGTAACTTACCTCTTGCCTTCTCAAAGTTTGCTGCCATTTACAATGCACAAATAGGGAATGTGATGGAATACCTATCAATTGATTAGATGAGTACAGCTCCAGCAACATTCAAGAAGTACAGTATGATTCACCACTAAAGCAACCACTTAATTGGCATTCTATCTACCACCATAAACGTTCACTCCCTCCATAATTGGCATACAGTGACAGCTGTATGTACCATCCACAAAATGCATATCAGCAACTCACTAAGCCTCCTCCTCCGACAGCACCTTTTAAAGCCAGGAAGATGGCTGTGGAGGTTAGCAGTATAGGGGTTGTCCTCAAAACTGAAGGCAAATCAGAAAGAGACTAAAGCATCTCTTGAGATTGGCATGGGTGAGTAAGTTCTTACTGTATATTATTGTGAAAGGAAGATACAGGAAAGGCTTGCAAATGCTCGAGCCTTGAGAGAATTTCTGATGTCCAAGACAACATTGTCACTGTTTGTGGCCCTAGTGCCTCTTTGGAGATGTTGGTGAGGTTCTGTGGGTGATGGTGGGGGGAGAAGTACTTAGACTTCAGGAAGGCACACAATGTCTTAACTGCGAATCTTTGTGCGGATCATGCATTCATCTCTTATTTTTGCCTTTGAGGCATAATGAAATTAAGTTATTTGAGAGTGATCAGCATTGCAATGTTACACATTATTTCAATAAAAGTGGGTTCACAACTCTCATGAAAGAAACAGGACTGGAGGTGTAATGCTCAATCTGGTAATCCTTGTGCACAGGAGAAGGAGATTCTGTTGCTGTCATCCATGGAATGGACCTGCTACATCAGCAGGGATGAGGTTGGAGAGCATTGAACTAGTGAGATTGAAAAGGGTTGAAAGCAGTTCTGGGACACAGACGGAGGGAGAGCTTACAGTAGGGGGACTGTGGCCTGACCTACTGACACAAATACTGACACAATTACTGAATGTAACATTTATGTGTTCAGCAGAAGTGTCTTCTGCTGATCTTGGCAAACCTGTCACACAAACAATTGCTTTCTAGGAGGAAAGAGAACCCTCAGAGGGTGCAGTGTTCCACTCTGCACCAAGCACCTATTGGTGCCTTGGCAGGGGTTAGTGCATCGGGACAAGAGAAAGCACAATCTCATGAGGGTATTTCATTTTTGTACAGCTGCTGGAGAATATGTTGGAGCAGGCCCTGAGCAATCTGATTCCAAGTCAGATGATGAGCCTCTGAAGTTGTCTGTGAGACAGCAGATGCTGCATGTTCAATGAGAGGTGCATGGAGATTTGGTGGATGTACCAGAGGGGTTGCATACTCTGACTTGACTGCAGTGGTGTCCATCTGTGCTATGTGCACTGCAATCAATGACTCTTCAGAATGCTAAGCTTCTATGGACAGATTGGCAACAATTCTGGTGGGGCAAACCCAATGTTTTGCTGAGGCTATTGTGTTATATCACACTATCACCCTGGCTCTAAGCACAGGGACCTGTTGCTAGACCAATAGGGAGACTGGTTGTCCAGACACCGAACCAACTTGTAGGACCACACAGGAAGGCAGGGAGGATGAACCAATCATGGTGGTGAAGGATGAGTAGCTGCTGTTGCCATTTGAAAGCACCTCTCAGAGCATTTCTAATGTGGCAACCTGTCTTTCACCAATCTGTCAGCACAGTCCTCCTCAATTTCTGTGTCAACAGAAGCTAGTCCTGCAACTCAGCAGGAATCTTTAACTTTATTGTTTAGAGTCACAAATAGGCTTACATTGACACCGCAATGAAGTTACTATGAAAATCCCCTAGTTGCCACATTCCAGCATCTGTTCAGGTACACTGAGGGAAAATTTGGCATGGCCACTTCTCCTAACCAGCATGTCTTTCAGACTGCGGGAGGAAACCAGAGCACCCAGAGAAAACCCATACAAGCACAGGGAGAACATGCAAAGTACACGGTGACCCGTACTGGGAATTGAACCCGGGTCTGTGGCACTGTGAGGCAGCCACGCTAAACACTATGCCATGATGCTACCCTATGATGCAGCCCTACATGGTGTGGCCCTGAAGGCCTCAGCTGCACAAAAGATGCCCACCAAGGACAGCCAGGGAAAGGGGACAAGCAGCTCAGCAGGCTTGCTCCAGTGTAGCAACAAGTAAAGGGGGAGCATTACGTTGGAGCAAATGAAAAAGAATTAAGAAAACCCCATACTCGTCATATTTTGTAGATGTGATCATTAGGTCTGCCATACACAAGATGATAATAAGTGTTATATTAATTCTCCCTAATGCAAAGCTTCATTTTGTCTAAGTGCCCTAGAAATGTTATTGGGAAAGTATTCATGATCTGTCAGTAGTGAATACTGATTAAGATGCAACAATATCAAGAGAGTTGATCTGGTGAGTGTGCTGACAGGTTGTGTCACTAAGCTCACATTGTAGATGGAATGATGTTGAGACATAGGCAGTACACCCATCGCTGAGGCTGAGAATTTCTGATCTATGGGAACCTCTGTTTTATCAAGGCAATCCTTGTGTCATGGTTATCCATGTGCTCATCTCTCCTTCAGGTTATTCCCTTGCTTCCTCTTTACAGGGAAATATGTGATATTTGGTGTCTCCTCTTCCTCCAGAGCACCCTCTAAATAGTGAGGTTATACAGAGTGCAGTGCACAACAACCATCAGTGAAACTTTGGATGGTGTATACTCCAATGCTTTTCCTGATCTATCCAGGTATCAGAAGTTCACCTATAGCAGCCTAATTGTCTGTTCTACTATGTCACTGGTTGTTCTATGGCTGTTGTTTTGGCTCCTCTCTGCATCTGCTTTAGGTTCTCCCACAGATGTCATGAGCCATTTTTCAAAGGATAATCCTTGTCACCGTGAAGCCAACCATCCAGTGCATCAGATCCAGTAAACATTTCTGGCTCCCAGGAGTTCCAGAGATTGTACATTCTGAAGATTGTAGTCCACTTGTACATATCTGCATAATTAATTTGTTGTGGCCACAGCCCAAGTAAACAGTTAAGGAATGATTACCCTTTCTGTCGGTAAATGTAGAAGGCTGGCCTGTTGGAGCCTGTGTGGTGATGTCAGTGCAATCAATTGCTCCCTGAACGCTGGGAAACCTGCAATCATCACAAAGCCTTTGTTTCTTTCCAGTTGTTGATGATGGTCCATTGGAAATGCATTGTATTGACCTGCACTTTCAAACATTTCTAACAGGCATCATGGGCAGGGTGCTAAAGCTGTTGGCTGGGCTCTACAGGAGAATGATAACTAGCATTACATTCTGCACCCACTTCTTTCCTTCTCAATGTATAGTAGGCTTTGTCTGTATAGCATTCAAGAAACAATACTTTTCACTCTATTAAAATACATGTGGCAATAATAAGTCAAATCAGTTAATACAGGCTGTTATGCCATTGAGGTTTTCATAGGCTGCCCAAAAAGATCCAGTGCAGCTGTCATTTTGACGGCTACTAGCACTGGGTGACTACTCTCCTGTAATTTCCCCTTCAACATTTCACAGAGCATTGGAGTGGCTGAATCTCCTCTGGCACTATGTCCCTGACATCTGAAGGTAGCTTATGCTTTCCCAAATGCTTGATTGACAGCATAAGTTCTTCTGTACCTCCTTTGCTGCAGCATTATGCCTGCACCAGCCTTTTGCTCAGGCACAGGCCTGTCACCCTCAAGCACCACCAGTGCATGTCAAACTTTACCATCTACTCTTCTTCCTCTCTCTCTCAATTTCTTCCTCCACTTCTTCACTGGAGGATATGTCTTCCACGAAAACCATTATTCCCATGATTTTATTACAAAGAAGACTAAGATACAGTTGAGGGTCTCAGTGTATCCCTGGAAACACAGCTTTCAGGATCAAATATTGGCAGCATTTACAGCACTCTGAATTGCTGAAGGCAAACCAAGGATCCAGCTGGGAACTTTGAACCCACTCTTACAATCTTCTTATGAAATAAACAAGATTTTCAGATGGTGTGATTCACTTTCTAAGTATTTTACTGTTCCCAGCATGTCGTATTCCAGTTATTTGAGACATTAACAAGCTTAAGTAAGCAATTTAATTAAATTTGCATTAGGTAGGCGAGCTACTGATTTCCAGGCCTGCCCACCTACTGTATTATCGTGTTCAAGTGTAATGTCTTCCGGAATGTGACCTGAGATCATGACACATAATAATATGTTGTCACAAGAAGTACTGACCTGTTTTCACCGTGTTTTATTTTGCCCAAAATTTTAGGTTAGCAACCTTTTATCTGAACTAGAAAATGTTAGAGATGCCACAGGTTTTAAGCAAATACAGAACTGGAAGGTAGAAGACAAGAAGATTAATAAAGTGGTTATTGGGCAAAGGCAGGAATGTCGGGTTGAGATTACAGTCAATCTGCCATGATCATATTGAATGGAGAAGCAGCTTGAGGGGCAGCATGGTCTATTCTTGCACCTATGCATGTTCATAGAGAACAAAAGGGAAAGTCATGGAAGACAGGAGTGATTAAATGGCTAAAGGGCTGAGATAGTAACGGGACAAGTATATAAAAAAAGGATGGGTCCAAAGGTGTTGTAAGTTGGAACAACATAGTCATTAGAAAATTTTTTAAATTTAGAAGTGAAAAGTGAAGACAAGTGGAACTCTATCATAATTGTGGTTGAGAATAGTCAGGGGCTATATCAATTAAAGTGGATACAAATCCTCTGCTGAGGAAAGAGAAAGATATATCAGAGTCACTGATTTGAACGATATCAAAATAGAGATAACACAGCAAAGAACTTTATAGGAAGAAGAATGTAAGGGTATTTTACCAAAATAACTATAGGAGTCAGTGGATTTATCATCTATATTATTTGAGAAGCAATCCCCCAAAAGAGAAATAGAAAAATCAAGGAAGTGAAAGGAGAAGGAACGTGTGAAGGTGAGGCCATTGTAGGAATGAAGAACAAAATTAATGCAATTTTCCAGTTTGGAATGGGAGTAAGAATTGATACCAATATAGTCATTAGTGTAAGAGAAAAAGAGAAGTTGGGGTTTTCAGTAAATTGTGAACAAAGAATGTTCCATATATCCCACAAAAAGGTACAACTAAAACCCAAACAAGTTTCCATAGCAACATATTTTATTTATAGGATGTCAGTGTTGTTAACAGAGAATCTAATCAATCATACAATCATAGAATCCCCACAGTGCAGAAAGAAGCCATTCAGCTCCATCAAGTCTGCACAAACTCTCCAACATAGCATCTTATCCAGGCCAAATCCTTGCTCTATCCATGCAACTGCACACATTTAATATGGATAATCTACTTAACCTACAAATCTGTTTTGCACAAAAAATTTAGCATGACCTATCCACCTGACCTGCTCATCTTTGGACTACAGGAGGAAACAGAAGCACCCAGAGGAAACCCATTCAGACATGGAGGGTGTTTGCAAACTCCACATAGAGTTAGGCCAGAATTGAACCTAAGTTCCTGGTACTGTGAGGCAGCAGTACTAACCACTGTTCCATCATGCCACCCACCAAAGTATCAGCAATTTACACCTTCTGGTGATATGTCAGCATTTCAAACACATAAGTCAATAAAATAAATTTCATTATGTTATAGCATCATTTCTGCACAGAAGGAGGCCATTTGGCCCATTATGTTCATGCCAATTTTAGTAGAGCAATCTAATCAGTCCCATTCTCCTGCCCTATCCCCTTAGTACTGCAAATGTATTCCCATGTCCCCACCCAATTTTCTTGTGCAATTATTGATTGCTGATTTGGCTTCCACACCCTCATAATCAGTTCATTCCAGATCATCACAACTTGCTCTTCTTCACAGCCCATTTGAATCTTTTGCCCAATATATTAAATTCATGTCTCCTTGTCCTTGTATGATCAATTAATGGGAACAGCCTTCTTTGGTTCATTTTATCTACACCTTTCAAATTTTGTACACCTCTTTCAAATTTCTCCTTAATTTCCTTTGCTCCAAGTAGGATAATTCCAGTTTCATCAACTGGTATAGCTAGGGTACAAACAAGTTTCCATAGCAACACATTTTATTTGGAGAATATGAGTGCTGTTAACAGAGAAGCTAACCAATGTAAGAACTATCACAGATGGGTGAAGGACGGTGATGGTGGTTGAAGAATGATTGGATCTCTGTTAAAAGAAGAAGCAGAGAGCTCTCAGATTCGTGGTGAGGGATGAGGATGTAGAGAGACTAGACTGTTAAATGTTATGTTTAAGTCTATTGTCTCACCACTCTACATTTTAATTTGTCAGATAACTCCAGTAAATCTCCTCTGGATCCTCTCAACCCTCACATCTTTCCTAAAATATGGTGAGCAGAATGGGATGCTTCTAAACTTGTGGCCTAACCATAGCACTATAAATATTGAGCAAAATCTTCCTGCTTCTGTACTCAGTACCTCTGTTTGTACTCGATACCTCGGTCTTGAAGTTGAAGATCACATATGCTTTGTTACTTAGACTTTCAATATGTCCTGTTAATTTCAAAGATCTATTTGCATGAATCACCAGGTTCCTTTGTCTCTGTACACTCTCTAGAAGTATGCCATTAAGATTATTTTGACTCTTTGTGCTAAGAAGCATCACCTCACACTTCACTGTTCATTCTGCTAGTCTACGTCTTGCCATCATTACTATTATTCTTACTGTTTGCCATGCTTCCAAGTTTGATTTCCCAGCAAATTTTACTTTGAATTCCAATATCTGCCAATTTCTTCTCCAAGCTGACCCCAAAATCTTATTCCATGAGCTTCAATATTGTTAATCAGCCTTTTATGTGATATTTGGTCACATGCTTTCTTAAAATCCATATAGACAACTTCCACTGCATTCCTTCATCAAGTTTTCCTGTTTATTAAAAACATAAATTAGCTTAGCCAAGCATGAGCTGTCTTTTACAAAGTCATGCTGGCTCTTTTTAATTCTGCCAAACCTCTCCAAGAGCTTGTTTTCTTTTCTTGATTATTGTTTGTAAAACATTATCCACCATTGATATTAAACTGACCAGCCTCTGGTTATTAGGAATGCTCTTTTTTTGAGTAGTTGCATCACATTTGTCACTCTTCCAATCTTTTCTGGCACCTAGAAAATTATGGCAAGCTCTTCACTCCTACTTCCTTTAACAACCTCGGAGGCACATCACCTGGACCAAGTGACTACCCACTCTAACGTAGTGAACATTTCCAGTACATCCTGCCGATCAATCTTCACCTCAGCCATCACCATTTCCTCTTCTACCAATATTTTGTCAGCAGCCTCTTACTTAGTAGAAATCAATGTGAAGTACTTATTAAATGTTCTAATTTTGTTTTGTGACACTGATCATGTATGTCTTACTTCGTCCGTAATATGACCCACCCGCCAGTTATTACTTGCTCAATATTTACATACCGGCTTTGGGTTACTTTTTTATGTTAACTGCCAGTCTTTTTCATTTTCCTTCCCTGCCACTCATATTTTCCTCTTCACTTTCCCTTTCAATTCATTGGACCATATTTTCCACCCCTCACCCAGGAGGAAGTCCCGCTTGAGAGAGCTGTTGGATTGTCCGAAACTGGACATATGGCTGAGAGGTACATCGGGACCTTGTGGAAGCGCTGACATTTGAAAAGTTTCAATTTCCAATGGACAATTCCTTGCTCTGCGGCACCTTCTACAAATGCCTCCATATTTGAGGGAGATCAGAGACTTCGGAGATCCATAGTTCTTACTGAATAGGAAATGTCAGGCAGGTTAAAATCTAGTCTAACTCTGGGTAACCGTGACCTGATTTTTCAGGGTGGCAGGATTTCCTTTCCTGTCATCCGAAGAATCCTCAGGAAACATATCCTCGCTGACCTTGAGTGTCTGTAATCATTACATTCGAATGAACATTAAGTGGTTGAATGCGGGATCTCCATTTCTCAATTGGGAGGAAGTCCGGCCGTAGAAAGTGTATCAATTGCCTGATCCTAAGCCCTAGGACCGGAGGACAAGATACATTTAAAGGGTTCAAGTGCAGTGACCATGGGGAAGGTTAGGGGATTCAAAGGGAGTGACTGGGGGGTGTCAGAAGGGCAGCAGTCTAGGGGGAGGGAGCTCTAGTGGCCACTGCACCATATGGAAGGGGGGGTGCGCACATAGTGAGGAGCGAATCAAATTGAGGTGCCTCCACTTTTCTTTTGAGACCTGGGTCCTTCTGTTTAGTGTTTCCCTTCAAAAGATAAATCTACCTGCCAGCCTAAAAATTGAGACTGGACAGAAAACAGTTCTTAAACAGCCATAAATTGGCCACTTCAAAAGCTTTACATGAGCAAGGTGGATCTCCCATCTGAGACCTTTCCTACCCCAGCATAAAATTATTGGATGGTTAGGACAGACAAGAACCTGCAGGAAATCAGTTCCATCAATTCAACACTCTTCCTACAAACCAACTGAGGGTTGGGGAATGTAAAATTCTGGCCTATAGAACTGGCTACTCAGTTACACCCTCAAATACCCCTCACCTTATCACTGAACTACCTTCCTGACTACCGAATGCTTCCAACTTCTTGATCATTGACCTTTCCAAACACCCACCTGACCAAGCCGCCTTACTGATATAAGATGTTTGATAAGATCCCCCATGCAAGGCTTATTGAGAAAGTGAGGGGGCATGGGATCCAAGGGGACATTGCTTTGTGGATCTGGAACTGGCTTGCCCTCAGAAGATAAAGAATAGTTATATGTGGGTCTTTTCCTGCATGGAGGTCAATCACCAGTGGCGTGCCCCAGGGATCTGTTCTGGGACCCTTGCTCTTTGTGATTTTTATAAATGACCTTGATGAGGGAATGGAGGGATGGGTTGGTAAGTTTGCCAATGACACAAAGGTTGGTGGTGTTGTTGATAATTTGGAGGCATGTCAGAAGTTGCAGCATGACATAGATAGGATGCAAGACTGGGCAGAGAAGTGGTAGATGGATTTCAATCCAGATAAGTGTATGGTGGTTCATTTTGGCAGGTTAAATGGGTTGAAGGAATATAATATTAAGGCTAAGACGCTTAGCAGTGTGGAAGATCAGAAAGATCTTGGGGTCCGGATTCGTAGGATTCCCAAATCGGCTTCACAATAGAGGATGTGGTTAAGAAAGCATATGATGCACTGGCCTTCATCAATCAAGAAATTAAGTTTAGGAGTTGGGAGATAATGCTGCAGCTGTATAAGACCTTAGTCAGATCCCGCTTGGAGTACTGTGCTCAGTTCTGGTCGCCTCATTACAAGAAGGATGTGGAAGCCCTTGAAAAGGTGCAGAGATTTACTAGGATGTTGCCTGGATTGGATGGCATGTCTTATGAGGATAGGTTGAGAGCTTGGTCTTTTCTCCTTGGGGAGACGAAGGATGAGGGGTGACCTAACAGAGGAATATTAAGTATTGAGAGGTATTAATTGGGTGGATTCTCAGAGGCTTTTTCCCAGGGCTGAAATGGCTGCCGCAAGAAGACACAGGTTTAGGGTGTTGGGAAGTAGGTACAGAGGAGATGTCAGGGGAAAGTTTTTCACTCAGAAGTCGTGGCTGTGTGGAATCAGCTACCAGCAGTGGTGGTGGAGACGGATTCGATATGGTCTTTTAAGAGATTTCTGGATGAGTCCCATGGATTAAGGGTTATAAGTAAGCCTAGTAGGTACAGATATATTCAGCGCAACTTGTGGGCCAAAGAGCTTGTTTGTGCTGTAGTTTTTCTTTGTTCTAACTAATTCCTTACCTGGCTACCCACATCACCCTTCTATCCCTACTTACCTTAACCACTTATTCAAATCACTCATTCATCCATCCATTAACATTCAAACTGGTGCTTTAAACTTGGTAGCTGGTACTGTGAATAAGGATGTGGCAATCCTCTTTGCAGGTCTCTCATGGATTCCTTGCAATATTGGCATTCTGGATGCTGGTAGTCATGTTTTTAATGTAACCAGGGTAAAACAGCAATTTTATGAATTATTAGTGCTGGATTGGAAGATTGTAATCATTTAGGTTTTCATTTCAAGTATTTACATGCATCATACTTCCTCTTTTATTGTTTCATGATATTCTCTATTTCTCTCAACATTCACGCTGTCCAGGCTTTGATTCCCATTCCTATCTCTCTTGTGGAATGTACTTAGCATGTACCTGAAACACCTCCTTGAAGATCACTCATTGTCCCATTGCAGTTCTTTTTGTTTAGTGTTTTCAAATGTTTTGATATGATAGTGCACTATATAATTGCAACCACTGTGGTATAGGAATAAACAAATGTTTGAATATTTTCAGGCTGTCCACCCTATTACTGTTTTCAGAAAGCCTATACTCTGGACACCCAGTACTGTTTTCTGTTATCTGGTAGATTTTTCTTGCTTGTGTAATTAATGTGACAAGTAGATATTAAAGTAATTACGTTAAGCTTTACCTTTCCATATTAGATAAACAAATAAAATATCCAAGCAATGTTTATGAGCTTAATATTTGCAAAGATTTATTCTAGTGAATGTGCCCATGTTTTGAATATGATCTCACTTTTTCTCTGATACCCATAATACATCTTTAATGTGACTGGGTTAAGTTGGATCTCTAGAGACTACTTGTTTTGCTTTTAAGACCAAAGGGATTTCTTCTGTACTTTTCCTATTTATTGTGACCACTAAAAGACCCAGCAATAACTCATTATATTGCTCATACATTGATTTTTTTTTCAAGCACCAATAGTTTTCAGATTGGCATTAGGTTGACATGTTGAAAATATCCACGGGTGATTCAAAGTGTAGGAGGAGTTTTGCCTTTCGAAGGATTACTCTACTGTAAATACATTTGATCTTAAAGTAATGGGGCAGCCAGTTGCAAATAGTTGTGTCATCAATGGAACAAACATTTCATGCTGGAATTCAAGATGTATTTTTTCAATTTGGCATTGGCTACAGCTACCTTGCATATTGCAGAACTTTATCCAGTGGTCCTGGGATCATATGTGATTTAATATTGTGGTCATCATACCTAATCCCCAGACTATCTTTGCTTGATATCCACATCTGTAGATTATCCAGCAGGTCAGCAGATATATTTAAGAGCAGGAATTATGGCTCATGGGTACGGAAATCTTTCCCCAGATAAGGAAGCAACTGTAAAACCTTCCACATGAAGGTGAAGGTATGGATGAGGGCTAAAACATTGAACTGTAAAACTCAAATATGAAATAATTTTACATTCACTGGAATTCCATATAATTTATAATGTTGCATAGTGATTTTTTTCATCATAATCACAATTAAATGAAAATTATTCTAATGATATGCCAGCAATTCCATTTTTTAATATAACTACAATGTAATCATCTTTTTTTGCCTTGTTTAATCTCTTATTCATTATAAATTATTTAAAAAATAACTTGCATTTATATAATGCCTTTCATGATCATTAGGTGTTCCAAAGTGCTTTACACCTAACACATTACTTACAAATTGTAGTCATTGTTGTAATTGCAGGAGGGGTATCTCCAACACAGTGGCCAATATTTATTTCTCAATTAAGGAAAAACAGATCTGCTGGTCAATATCAACTCACTGCTGTTTGTGAGAATTTGTTGTGCACAAATTGGCTGCCACATTTCCTATATTACATCAGTAACTATATTTCAAAGGGGCTTCATTAGCAGGAAATGCTTTCTGGCAACCAGTGTCATGAAATAAGCTTAATAATTGAAAGTCTTTCTTTCTTTAATGCAGGAAATGCAGCAGACAATTTGTGCACAAGCTCCAACTGAAAGGTGACAGTGACCACATAATCAATTTCTGAGATATCCATAATACATCTCTAATATTAAGTAGCCTCCATGGGGAGTACCAGTTTTGCATATGAGACTATGAGGACTTCTTCTGTACTTTTCCTATTTACTGTCACTGCTAAAAGATTCAATGCTAATATTGGCCAGCACACCCAGGATAACTCCGATGCTCTTCTTTGAAATAGTATCATGGGATCCTTTATATCTACCTATGGGTAAGATGCTCTTTCAGAGAGTCAGTGCAGTTTCGATGGGCTGAATGGCCTTTTACATGGTAGGAATGCTACGGATTGCAGCTGAAATGCAGCACAAAGGAATTAATTCAAGAATGCCCAAATGGCTCATTTCAAAGCTACAATAATGACGCTGTTCAATTTTGAAATTTTTACCATCAATATATTACCTCATTTGCTGTATATAGGTACAGTACCATAATTGCCTGCAGAGTAACTGCCCAAACTGATGCTGCCCTCACATTCCTGAAACCTATCTAATTATGTCCCATTGAAAAGCCTGTTTATCATTTGCAATATTGCCATTTGTGAGATTTCATGGGGATGTAACCACTGTCAATGGTGGGGCTTTACTGTATTGAATACACTGAAACATTCTTTTCAGAATGATACATAGGAATCAAACTGTAAACAAGTATATTTTAAAGACATATTTAGATAATATTGTGAGTTTCTCCTTTATGAACTCAAAAACTTAGTTTGCAAGAAAGAACTTTTTAACATCACACATATGCTTACACAATTGTGGTAGTTTAGTTAATCTGCTGGGCAACAAATATAAATAAACAAATTTAAACTGTATGCAATTATGCTTTCAGTTAATTTAGTAATTTGTGACAGTATTGCTTAGCTTTAACACACCTTAAAATGTTAGTGGGTTGGAGGGTTCTCTGCGACATTGAATTGCTCTTAGAAAGAAATACATTCTTTTATAAAACAGGAATGTTGTGTCACATTTAATAGTCAGATTGTTTGCATTTTTTATCCAGCAATGAAACTCAGGTGAAAGATAATTGTTCATCTACTTCTATATTTAACTAACTTGTTTAAAAATGTTACAAAGATGATAAAAGTCAATGTCTTTCCTTTTTGTGAATCCCGTAAGTCCTTCTCAACATTGATTATACTCGATGACTGAGCGTCAGCAACTTTGTAGATAGAGAATTCTATAGGTTCACACCTGAGTGAGGATGTTTCTCTTCATCTAGTCGAGAATGGCCAAAGATGTGACTCCGATTTCTGGAGTCTTTAGTTCAGAGGTAACAACCTCTCAGCATCTACCTATGAAACTTCAAAGCATTTATAAATTTCAATTATATCATCTCTCATTCTTCTAAACTCTAGTGAAATAGGCTCATTCTACTTAAATCTTTCATCATAGAAGACTTTTCATCCCAGGAATCAATTTAATGTACCTTTATTGTACCCCTTCTAAGGTAAGGGTATCCTTCCTTAAAGAGACCGAAAAGGTACATCATACAAGTGCGTTTAACCAACCTTGGGTGACTGTCTGTGGAGTTTGCATGTTCTATCACTGTGTGGATTTCCTCCTGGTGCTCTTGTTTCCTCCCATAGTCCAAAGGTATGCAGGTTAGGTTGGTTGGCTGTGGTAAATTGCCCCTTAGTGTCCCAAAATGTGTAGGTTGGGGGAATTAACAGGATAAGTACATGGGGTAATGTGGATAGAGTCTGGTGGCATGCTCTGTTAGAGAATAGGTGCTGCATCGATGGGCCAAATGGCCTTCTTTGGCATTGTAGGATTCTGTGATTCTATAAAAGTAGATGAGGACAGAGTAAAACAGAAATAGAAAAAACAGTAAAGGCAAGTAGAAGGGTGACTATATTCTCTGTCTCACAATCTGCAATGTCATGGAAGACCATTTACTGTATAATAAAGACACATCTAATTTATTAAATCTATGAAATGTTCATTGAAAATTCCATCAGGTTATTGCCAAAACCTATCATAAATACCTGCAGTATTTGTTATATCTGTAGGTGATGCTGTGATAAGATATACATATTTCAAAGATGTCACAGAATTTATTACACCTCCCATTATGCCAATAGTTACTAATTTATGCTGGAAGTATATACAGTAAAATACAGGAATTTCTGCTAATTGAAGCTATCTGCAGGTTTTTAATTAGTTTTTTAGGCATAAGGACACAACAGAGACTTTTAAAGTTTCTGAGGTTTCTATTAATATACTAAGAAACTAAAAACTGTGCAATATAACTAACAAATAGTTGTATAATTTTTAAGATTACTTTCAATTATTTAAAATCAGATTATTCACAGATGGTGCACTAAACACTGAATAATCAAACGTATTTTTAACGATACAGCAAGTCATCATTTTAAGTTGCCTCGTTTAAGAGGTTTTGCATTATTTTTAATTGCATGTTATCACTAAACCCAGAGACACTAAAAGCCAGGATTGCTTTGTTTCAAGATGAAAGTTGGAAGATTTAAATTTTGGTGTGCCTGCTGCAGGAGAGAATTTAAATCACTTTTAAACATGAGCCAGAAATGGCCAGTAAGTAGTGGTAGTGTGCCAGTTGCTACACACAAAATGTTTAAAACATCTTGAGGCTGGGGAACAACTACTCAATATAGCTGGAGTGCTTGGGATAATCCTTTAGTTCGTGGGAACATTGTGTAACAACGCTGACAAAATTTAAAAAAGTATGCAAAGTGTCAAATTAGAAGCACCATAGTGAAGAATATGGAAAGACTCCTGGCAGTATGGATTGAAGACCAAAATCAGGTGCAAAGTGCCTCTTATAGTTTGAGGGCCATCTAAGAAAAAAACAAAAGCCTGTTTGAAAAATATGTTTCAAAACATATTCCCATCTACATAACATTCAATTGTGTGGAAAAGCAACTAGTGCTGATATATAAGTGGCTATTGAATACTCTGCCCTTTTGAAGGGGGTCACTGAAGAAGGTGTCTACTTACCAAAATAAGTTTTTAATTTTGTTGAAACAAGGCTTTTTTGAAACTTCTGCCATAGAGAACATACAATGAATTGTGTGAAAATACGTTGGTGATTTTCCTGCCATCAACACAACTTGCTACAGCCCATGCATCAGGGAACCATTACAACGTTTCAGGCTTACTACCTCTGCCTTACCTTCGCCCAGCAAATCAAAGCAGTAAGTGGTGAGAATGCAGCACCATTCAGGAACTTTAGCATGCCTACAACATCCTGAAGAGCATTGACAAATTCACCAATTCATAGAAGAAGTGTCTGAATGGTGTGTAGCAGCAATTTTGGCCCAAGTGTGTCAGTGCAATGGAGAATCTCATGGTACTGTCCCTGAGGTTCAGCTTGAAATATCACCTTGGCAAGGAAGGCTGGCTTTGATGAAATGGATGAAGTTGACTTAACGGATTTGCTTATATCCTATGGAGAGGAATTGTCCAATGAAGACATAATACAACTAGAGAATAAATGGGGTGAAGAGGAAGACCTAGCTGAAACACTGCCCCCTAGAATTTTGTCAACAAAATTACTGTGCCCAAACAAGAGCAAAGTGTCAAACAGGGGATCAATGGTTTAATTAGAGATATCCACCAGAAGCAAAAGAAAACTGTCCAGTAGTCCTTGTATAAATTTTTCAAAATGGTGATGGTCCTGACCCTTCTTCCCATTAATAACATACCTGGCTGTTGCATGCTGCCTTTCAAAACCAAAATCGCTCCAATGTCAGAAATTTACTTTGTCAGAAGATGACCAAGATCTCAAAGCTTAAGATCATGACACCATGTAAGCAATTCAAAATACCACCAGTATCTTCAAAAGATCTCCAAATCCAGTGGTAATAAAGGTGATGCAACAGGCCAAGCCAACATGCCCAGCATTGAGGCTTTAAAATCAAAAACATTCATTGAAACACTTTAGAGATGTCCTCAAAATATCCTTGCAGTGGTCAAACATCTCCCCAACCTATCGAGCCAAAGAGAGAGCAAATCATCCTCGAACCTGAGGGACTGCCTAAGGAGATCTGGTGCTACCTAATTTGCATTTATGCAGGATTTCTTTTGGGTGGAATTTTTCCATTCTGCAGACTAAGCACAGTGGTGAGCGGCAAAGTCAGCGTGACACCTCCTGGGTGGCAGAATGGATTGTCATACCTGATTTTTCACATTTCTGCTCATTAATTATGCATCATTGAGGAACACATTGAATTCTTTGATGGGCTGAGCAGTGATTCATCTGTTTGCTATTATCTCATGGGGCTGAAGGTTCTGGTGCCTTATTTTAGTGGTATTTGTACAGATATTACTCACTGCAGCCCAGATGTGAAATGATTATCTACTTTAGCATGCCAACCAAACATACAAAACCTTTTGCTCCAAGGTTCAGCAAAGCCTTCTAGGTTATTCTGGAAAGGCGGGTATTCCTCTTTTTAAGAGACAGGAACAGGAGGTGTACCCAACTGACCAACAGGAGGAGTTTGATAGGGAAGTCAACCTCTGTGGAACCCAAAAAGGGATAATCTGATATGCTGTGTCAGGGTAAATGAAACTTATACTCACTTCCAACTCACACTCTCATAAGGGCATCAGACAGCCAGAGACCACAGATATGTCACACGCCATCAGCTGTTTGGACATGTACACAGACTGTGCATATTTCAGCTAAACAAAATAAATAGCAGCCACCTGCTGGTTCATATCTCAGGGCTATTCCTTAACCAAAGTGAAACTGTCTGGTTTAAATTTCAAGCAATGTTTGGCAATTAACTATCAGTCATCATCAATTGGGGCATTTTCCATGGCAATGCCTCTGCCCACAAGACCTCTCTTACAGTATGTTTGTTGTTCTTTCTCACATCCATATTCTTGTGAATTATCCTAAGGAATATAAGATGAAAAAGCTTTGACAAAATGTTTTTATTTTTCAGTAATACTCAAGTTTTGTACTACCAAACAACTATCTCTCTATTACAGCATCTAGCAAGAAAAAGCAGAGGAAGACATCAAGCAAGCACCTCAGCTATCAGATAACCTTAGATGAGAGGGCAGAGGGAGTGTCAGGTGAAGACCCTTCATGCATTCACCTGCACTCTCCACCAGCGCAGATACATGCAGCGCAGTAGATCCTAGTTATAGAGCAGACTCATGTCCAATGATAAGTCTTTGCAAATAGCCCTGAGAAAAATGTTGGAGATTCAAAGACTGACTGGGGAACATCAGGCAGGATTGTCAGAAGTCATCACCAGGATGAAAGAAAGAGTCTGTCTATATTCTGATGAAATTATATGGACTTGAAACATTAACTTTGTTTTTCTCTCCAGACCTGCTGCGTTTTTCCAACATTTTCTATTTTATTTAGAGTTATGAGTATTTGTCAATTATCACACAATGATCTCTGCTGAACTATTCTTATGAGGGTAATGCTAACTTAACTTCCAGCTTTGGGTGCAAACAGTTGTGTTACCGATCACTACATACTGATGGCTGATGGTATCTTGGGCTCAGTATGAAGATGCAGGCTCGCCATTAACCATGCATCAGAGCTGGTATTTGGAAAGATGCTGTTGTCCAGAGGTAGATCCCCATTGAGATGATCCAATGTTAACCACTGACAAATGTTTGTCCACCTTCAGCAGCTTTGGTAAGCTCCTGTAATGCATGTATGAGTGCATCTCTATGTACAATAGCATTTTACCCTTTTTAGCCACTGACTTTTTGATGCCATAGTTGAAAGGATTAGACTATGTGTAAAATAATAATAATAAAAGCAAAATACTATGGATGCTGAAAATCTGCAATTAAAAAATGCTAGAAAAAAGACATAGCACTCGCAAACGTAAGCTGAAGATGCAGTGAACACACCAAGGGTATGCATAGGTTGGTTTTGTTTTCTTTCCTTATCACTTATATTGCTAATGATCCAACTGAATATCCTCATTTTATGTTATTGTTCTCTCCAAGAATGTCTTTTTGCTCATAAACTATCAGTGTTCTGTGAGCTTCAATTATTTCAG
This sequence comes from Sphyrna mokarran, assembly GCA_024679065.1. Classification (NCBI taxonomy): domain Eukaryota; kingdom Metazoa; phylum Chordata; class Chondrichthyes; order Carcharhiniformes; family Carcharhinidae; genus Sphyrna; species Sphyrna mokarran. The sequence goes on along the minus strand of JAGIQG010000002.1, from coordinate 73,331,926 downwards.
CCTCAAAAAATGGTTGTGGATTGAGGTCCGGGCTAACAACCTTTATTGCTAAGACAATTAGGCTTATAGAATACTTAATTGTGAGATGTTTGGGATAATGCCCATGGATTCTTTGGAAGGGCAGGGCATATCATCCTAGATGAAAAAGTGCTGAATCAGGACCCCCTTGCAGATTCCTGATTTCAGCCTCCTTGTCCTTGCCATCTGGTGGGCCAGGATCTGCATGTGAGTTAATATTGCTGTCCTTATTTTAAGCAAGGTATATCAGCACAGCATTTTCCTGGTCCAATGTTTCACCCTGGAAAGAGCAAAATTATGAAGAATGCAGCTATGAAAGCTTGGGCAGATGCTGGAGGGCATGCCCGGATCGGTCCAGGCATTGGAACCTCATCTTCAGCAGTCAATGGTTCTCTCCACAACTGCTCTTGTGGATTATTGGCAGTGGTTGTATCTATCCTCAACCTCAGTCCTTGGTGGCTGACAGGCATTATCAGCAGATACCTGTTGTCACTATCAACCACTGATGAGGCAAGTAGAACAGTGAAAATCCTTTGCACTTGCGAGAGCCGCAGAATGTAGGCATCATGAAAGCTTCCTGAGTACTTTACACAGACCTTGGGATCTGGGTCCTGTGGTCACAGAGCATCTGAACGTTCATTGAGTGAAAACACTTTCTACTCACAACGGTGCCTGGTTGGTGTCATGATGGTCACATGGATGCGACCGATGGCAGCCTGTTGGGAGGGGGGGTACTCTGCAATCGCGGTGAAGTTTTTGGCCTGCCTCAGCCTGGCTGACTTGGTTCCCCCTGAAATGAAGGAATGTTCTTACCTATCTGAACAGAGTGACAGTTACCAACTTACCACATAGTGTGCAGATGACTTATAGACTCTGCAAAGATAACCCACCGAGCCCTGGATCAAGGAGCATAAAGGTTTAGTGCCAAAATAACATTCAAAGCAATGGACATTGGAATAACTCAGGGCCAACTAGTTTCATGATTGTCAGCTGGCACTCTGCCTGTGCCTAGGATATCGTGAGAGTGCACAATAAAATTGGAATGGCTATTTAACATGCTTCCAGGTCTAGCACGCAACTGTTGCACATAAAATTCTTCTCAGGTGAGCTTTTTGAATACCTACACAAACTTGCATAATCTGCTTTCTGTAATCAAATTAGCTAGATGTTTAAAGAGTGAATTTTTTTCTATTAATGAGTTACACGGGCTGCTGCCACAGCACTCTCAAAGCTACATGGGTGCAGTTGATGGCATCTTGCACTTGCAATAAACATAAGAATGCAGCAAATACCACAGCTCTGGCAGGCTGGCAAAAGTGCATCAACACCACCCAGATATATATGGATGTTGCTGATGATGAGATTTCACAAAGGTCATCAGTAGAGCCCTGGAAGGATCTGCAGGCAAAATTAAAATCAGTGTGATGGTAACCTTCAAAGAAACCAGCACTGTGGTGTGAGTTCTTTACTGATAATGTATCAAATATGAGCTACCGCATCCCTGGACCAGCAAAGGAGCTGTGCAAATTAGAGATGGGCTTTTCTTACTTTGATCAAGCTATCAAGAAAGCAGCATTGCCTGCATTCTCTACTCCTTCTTGTATCTGTGAATAAATACAATTGAGCAATAAATGGGAGTTCCCATGGGATGGTCTCCCTCTATATGCAGGGCAGGGATGTAATCTGCAGCCCTTGTCTTTCCCTTAGTCTGCATTTCGCACACCAAGGCTACCCATTGCAGCATGTCATCCTGGAGGACTTGGCTGAGCTTTCGATACAGGTGTGACTGTGCATTCAAAACAAGGATCTCAATTCTGGTCAATGAAATTATTGTCAATTATGGGAAAAACATATCTGATTCACTCATGTACCTTAGGGAACGTAATATGCCATCTTTACCTGATCTACTCTACATGTGACTCCAGAGTCACAGCAATGTGGTTGACTCTCAACCGCCCTCCAAGAGCAACTAGGGATGGCAATAAATGCTGGCCAGCCAGCACCATCCTTCGCTAATAAACAAAAGCGGGTGCTTGTCCACCACTGATGCACTGTAGCTGCCATATGCCAGATGGATAAGCTTGCTATTTTTTGGACAGTAGTTTCAAACCCCTGATGTGTACCTCAGGGACAAGTTCAGCAAATGCACGGGGAATCACCATTTGTAAGTTCCTGCCCAAATCACATGCCACCCTAATGGACAAACAGCAGCAAAATTTCACCACTGCTGGGCTAAAGCCATGGCAATCCCGATCCAACATCATTGTGGGAGTACCATCGCCACTTAGGGGAAATGAATGCCCTGTTTATTAGCAATGCCCACATGCCCAAAAATCAGCAAATATGTCCTGAGGAGTTAAAACATTAATATGTTGATCCTATAAACAGTTGCAGACAGGCCTGCTGGGCTTTCAGCGCTTTTTGCTTTTCTTCCACATGCCCAGCATCTTATTCTTCACAGCTGCAGCTTGGTTTTTGCACCAACATTCCCATTTATTTTCCTGACTAGATTGGGGAGATGTCTGCGTCGCCTGAAATGAGTTTGCCGAGTTGTAAATCCGAATCGTTAAATGTTTCCTTGACCTTGGCAGCAGCAGATAAGGAACATGGTCAACTTGTACAGCAAATTGTGCGGCATCTTACCAAACCGATTTAACAGATAAAAGCTAATAAAAACACTGAGATGAGATGAGAAGCTCTCAGAGTGCTGCCGGTTTGGATGCGAAAGCAGAAGTTGCTGCAGTTTGGAGGGCGCTGGGCGGCGGTGTGAAGATGGTTCGGGGATGGGGAGCGGTGGCCTGGGGCCTCCTTCTCCTCCTCCTGGGGCTGGCGAGCGGCGAGGCCGAAGCCGAGCCCGGGTCTGTCTATGAGAAGCTGTGGATGGTTAAGGAGCGGGCCGTTCACGGTGATTTCTCCGCTCTGCCGCGGCCTCGGGCCGTCTGGGGCTCCGGGGCTGCCGCCTCGGGCCTGGAGCCCGGCATGCCGGCGCCGGCCTTCACTGTGCAGACCCTGGACGGCGAGCTCAGCTTCCCGCCCGGCCCCGAGCAGCCGCCCCGCTCCTTCATCTTCCACGCCTTCACCAACAAGTCGGGCTTCCTCGAGTGTCTCTGGAGCTCCGGGTACTCCCTCCACGCCCTCGTCAGCCGGCTGCCCCGCCACAGCCATGTGGTCTTTCTCTCCTTCGACGACTCGGCTCCCAGGGATGTCAGGTGGATGAAGCAGCAGCTGGTGGGAACCATGAAGGAAAGGTAAACCCCCGTGGCGGCGTCTGCGAGCAGCAGGGTGTCCAGACTGGGGGGGGAGGGGAGGGGAGGGGAGGGGAGGGGAGGGGGGGGAGGGGGTGGGGTTTGGGGGGGGGAGGGGGGGTGGAGGTTGGAGGGGAGGGGGGTGTGGGTTGGAGGGGGAGGAGGGGACGGGGGTGTGGGGGGAGAGAGGAGGGGGGGGGGAGAGAGGAGGGGGTGGGGAGGGGAGGGGGTCGTGGGGGAGGGGGGAGATGGGGGGGGGAGATGGGGGGGGATGGGAGGGGGGTGGCGGGGGGGGGAGGGGGGGGGGGGGTGGGGAGGGGAGGGTCGTGGCGGAGGGGGGAGAGGGGAGGGGGGTGGCGGAGGGGGGAGAGGGGAGGGGGTGGGGAGGGGGGAGAGGGGAGGGGGGTGGCGGAGGGGGGAGAGGGGAGAGGGGAGAGGGGAGGAGGGGTGGCGGAGGGGGGGAGGGGAGAGGGGAGGGGGGGCGGGGGGGGGAGGGGGAGGGGGGGTGGGTGGGGAGGGGGGGAGGGGGAGGGGGGGGTGGCGGAGGGGGGGAGGGGAGGGGGGTGGCGGAGGGGAGAGGGGCGGGGGGGGGCAGAGGGGAGAGGGGAGGGAGAGGGGAGGGGAGGGGGGTGGGGGAGAGGGGAGAGGGGAGGGGGGTGGGGGAGAGGGGAGAGGGGAGGGAGAGGGGAGGGGGTGGGGGAGGAGGGGATGGAGGGGGAGGGGGGGGGAGGGGGAGAGGGGAGGGGGATGGGGGAGGGGGAGGGGGGATGGGGAGGGGGGAGGGGAGGGGGTGGAGGGGAGTGGAGGGGGAGAGGGGAGGGGAGAGGGGAGAGGGGAGGGGGCGGAGGGGAGAGGGGGGGGCGGAGGGGAGAGGGGAGGGGGGAGAGGGGGGGGATGGGGGGGAGGGGAGAGGGGAGGGGGGGGGGGGAGGGGAGAGGGGAGGGGCGGAGGGGGGAGGGGAGAGGGGAGGGAGGGGTGAGAGGGGAGGGTGGCGGAGAGGGGAGGGGAGGTGGTGGAGGGGGGAGGGGGGAGGGGGGTGGCGGAGAGGGGAGGGGGTGTGGCGGTGCCCAGAGGGTAGTGAGGGGGTGCCCAGACTGTGGAGGGGAGGGGTAGGATTGGGAGGGAGGTGTGTGGCGGTGCCCAGATTTGGGGGGGAAGGGGTGGAAGAGGGGTGGCGGTGCTCAGACTGGGGGGGGGGGGGGGAGGGAGGGGAGGGTTGGCGGTGCCCAGACTGGGGGGGGAGGGAGGGAGGGTTGGCGGTGCCCAGACTGGGGGGGGAGGGAGGGAGGGAGGGAGGGGCGGTGCCCAGACTGGGGGGGAGGGAGGGAGGGAGGGGTGGTGCCCAGACTGGGGGGAGGGAGGGAGGGGTGGCGGTGCCCAGACTGGGAGGGGGGGGGGGTGGCGGTGCCCAGACTTGGAGAGGGGGTGGGGGTAAGTGTGGGAGTCTGTGTCCAGACTGATGGGGATGTGTGAGGGGGGTTTGTTCAGACTGGGTGAGAGTGTGGAGGGTGGCTGTGCCATGACTGACAGGTGTGAGGGGGGCTTTGCCCAGACTGGGGTGGGAAGGGGAGCTGTGCCCACTCTGGGGTGGGGAGAAGAGCTTGCCCAGACTGAGGGATGTGGGGGAGCTGTGGCCAGACTGAGGGTGGGGGCTGTATCCAGACTGGGGCTGTGAGTAGGTGAGCTCAGGCAAGGTGGAGGATGAGGTTCCAAACACAGTGTGGGTGACCAGGGAAGTTTTCATACAGTCCAGACGCAGGTTGGAGGTTCTGTTTGATTTATTATTGTCATATGTACTGGGATACAGTAGAAAGTATTGTTTCTTGTGCGCTATACAGATAAAGCTTACCATTTATAGAGTACATAGGGGAGAAGGAAAGGAGAGGATGCAGAATGTTGTGTCAGTCATAGCTAGGATGTAGAGAAAGATCGGTTGAATATATGGTGAGTCCATTCTAGAATCTAATGGCAGCAGGGAAGAAGTCTGGAAGGGGTGCAATTCAAACAAATGGTGGGGAGGGGATGTAGTTCAGACACAGGGTAGTAGGCTGGGGAGGGATGAAGACTGACAGCACAGCAAGTGGTGGAAACGAATAAGATGGAGCCTTAATTTAATGTGTAATTCAAAGGATTCTAACAATTTATCATTCCCTATTGTTGTAGGAACTAAAATTAAGAGTTTAGGTCTTGAAATGAGGCTGAAGTCCTCAACCCATTGACTCAGATGAGATCGACCTGATACTCACAAGGCTGGCTACTTTAACTGGTCAGCTTGGTTCTTTGGCAATTACTGTCCGCTCTAAACACTTGGTTTCAGTTATTGTTTTAACTGATGCCAAGCTATTTGAACTATTTGATAAGAAAGGCAAATTAACATCTGCATATGAACTTATTTTGGTTATAAAGTTTTAAAACAAATCTAATATTGAATAAGTGAAATTTATTTCTAATAATTATCTGGTTCTTGTTAAAACCTGGACAGTGTCACACTATTGGTTTTTGCATCCAGAGTGTGAAAGAATGCCTAGAATAAAAATAAATTATGATTTGTTAAAAATCAAGATATTGAGTAATAATGTTAGCTTGAAATGTGAATATGTTTTACAAACTGGATACATTCAGCGTTTGTTCTTCATTAAGGGATACGTTTTTGTAGTCTTTTGATGTATCACATATTCACTGACAGATGATAGCTTTAATTGTTTTGTCTTGCTGTTAGTTAGGTGTAGGATGTGAAGGTTGGTCGTTTGGTCTGCATATCATGAGTATGGTATGATTTTACTTTAATAATCTTCACAAAATAATCTTTTTCTTTGGAAATACCAGCAAGGAAGCTACCATGTTCAAAACATTATTAATATTTGTATATACATTGTGGCTGTTATTTTTGTTATAATGTCACTGGTACAAACGGTAAATCTTGATACCCTGGGGGTGATGTACAGTTTGGTGGAATTGACAGGATATTTGAAATATTTCATTTTTTATAGTTCCAAGTGTGTTGAAAGTTACTGATTAGATATTTCAGTGTGTTTGGCTATCAAGGTATATATAGTACAATTATATTGCTTTGTTCAATAATTAGTTCCAGTTAGTTCTTGCTGTTAAAACGTAGCACTTTGAGGCCTTAGAGCTGTTCTGGTGTCATGTTACAGTTTATTTCCGTTATAGTAATATTGTCACGGAGATTAAATCCTTTGCACTCTTCGTTGCCTTCCTCACTTGCTTTGCCACACTGCAGCAAAAGTTTTTGCTATTTATAGTTTCTTGTAGCCTATGAATTGTTAGATTAGTAATTGTGTTCATCAGGGAAGGCAATGGCCTAGTGATATTATTGTTAGATTTAAGAAAATACTTCTTTACCCGAAGGGTAGTCGGTATCTGGAACTCTCTGTTCAAAAGGGTGATAGAGAAGGGGAAGCTCACAATGTTTAAGAAGCATTTAAATTAGCACTTGAAATGCCATAGCATACAAGGCTGTGGATCAAGTGTGGGAAATGGGATTAGAATTTAGAGCATAGAACATTACAGCACAGTACAGGCCCTTCGGCTCTCGATGGTTTCACAGGTCAGTGCAACAATCTAAAGCCCATTTAACCTATACTATTCCAGTATCATCCATATGTTTATCCAACAACCATTTAAATACCCTTAACATTGGCGAATCCACTAATGTTGCAGGCAGGGCATTCCACGCTCTTACTACTCTCTAAATAAAGAACCTACCTCTGACATCTGTCCTATGTCTATCACTCCTCAATTTAAAGCTATATCCCTCGTGCTAGCCATCTGCATCCGAGAAAAAAGGTTCATGCTGTCCACCCTATCTAATTCTCTGATCATCTTATATGCCTTTATTAAGTCACCTCTTAACCTTCTTCTCTCTAACAAAGACAGCCTCAAGTCCCTCAGCCTTTCCTGATAAGACCTTCCCATCATACCAGGCAACATCCTGGTAAATCTTCTCTGCACAGTTTCCAATGCTTCCACATGCTTTCTATAATGCGGCGACCAGAACTGTATTCAATACTCCATGTGCACCTGCACCAGCGTTTTGTACAGCTGCAACATGACTTCATGACTCCTAAACTCAATCCCTCTACCAATAAAAGCTAACACACTGTACACCTTCTTAACAACTCTTATCAACCTGGGTGCCAACTTTCAGGGATCTATGCACGTGGATACTGCAATCTCTCTGCTCGTTCACACTACCAAGTAACTTACCATTAGCCCAGTACTGTGTATTCCTGTTACTCCTTCACACTTTTTCGCATTAAACTCCATTTGCCACCTCTTAGCCCAGCTCTGTAGCTTATCCATGTCCCCCTGTAACCTGCAACATCCTTCCACAGTGTCCACAACTCCACTGACTAACCTATCCTTCTATGCTCTCATCCAGATCATTTATAAAAATGATAAACCGCAGTGGCCCCAAAACAGATTCTTGTGGTGTACCATTAAGTGAATTCCAGGATGAACATTTCCCATCAACCACCACCCTCTGTCTTCTTACAGTTGGCCAATTTCTGATCCAAACTGCTAAAATCACCCTCAATCCCATGTCTTTGAATCTTTTGCAATAGCTCACTGTGGGAAACTTTATCAAATGCTTCACTGAAATCCATGTACACCACATCAACTGCTTTACCCTCATCCATCTCTTTGGTCACCTCAGAGAACTCAATATGGTTTGTGAAGCACAACCTACGCTTCAGAAAATCGTGATGACGATCCCTAATCAAATTGTTCCTTTCTCAATGATTATAAATCCTATCTCTTATGATCCTTTCCAGAATTTTGCCCACAACAGAAGTAAGGCTCACTGTCTATTACCAGAGTTGTATCTACTCCCCTTCTTGAACAAGGGGACAAGACTTGCTATCCTCCAGTTTTCTGGCACTATTCTTGTAGACAATGATGACCTAAAGATCAAAGCCAAAATCTCTCCCTAGCCTCCCAGAGAATCCTAAGATTCATCCCATCTGGCCCACAGGACTCAACTATTTTCATACTTTCCAGAATTACTAACACCTCAATCCTATCTAGTCTAATAGTCTGTATCTCAGTATTCTCCTCGAAAACATTGTATTTTTCCTGTGTGAATATTGACCAAAAATATTCATTTATCATTTCTCCTATCTCTTTGGACTCCACAACTTCCCATACTGTCGTTGACCAGCCGTAATCTTACCCTTGTCATTCTTTTATTCCTGACGTAGCTATAGAAAATTTTAGGGCTTTCCTTGATCCTACCTGCCAAAGATTTCTCATGTCCCCTCCTTACTCTTCGTAGCTCTCTCTATGTCCTTCCTAGCTCTCTTCTTAGCTCTCTCTAGGTCCTTCCTAGCTAACTTGTCACTCTCAAATGCCCTATCTGAGCCTTCACCTCTCATCTTTACATAAGTCTCCTTCTTCCTCTTTACAAGAGATTCAACTTCTTTAGTAAACCACAGTTCTCCAGCTTGATCACTTCCTCTCTGCCTGACAGGTACACACTTAGCAAGGATACGCAGTAGTCATTCCTCGAACAAGCTTCACATCGCATCCCCTGCAGTTTCCTTCCATATCCTATTCATTCTAAATCTCACCTAATCGCATTATAATTTCCTTTCCCCCAGCTATAACTCTTACCCTGCAGTATAGACCTATCCCTTTCTATCTCTAATGTAAATGTAACTGAATTGTGGTCATTATCACCAAAGTGTTCACCTACCTCCTAATCTAACACCTGGCCTAGTTCATTACCCAGTACCAAATCCAATATGTCCTTGCCTCTTGTTGGCCTATCTACATACTGTGTCAGGAAACCCTCCTGTACACATTGGACAAAACCTGTACTCTAACTAGCTTTTTCAGTCAATATTTGTAAAGTTAAAATCCCCCACCACAACTACCCTGTTACTTTCCTCTTATACAGAATCATCTTTGCAATCCTTTCCTCTATATCTCTGGAACTTTTTGGAGGCCTATAGAAAATTCCCAGCAGGGTGACCTCTCCTTTCCTGTTTCTAACCTCAGCTCACATTACCTCAGTAGATAAGTCCTCATCAAACGTCCTTTCTGTCACTATAATACTGTTTCTACTAACTATGCCACACCTCCCTATATATGTGCTTGATGGCCAGCGCGGACACAATGGACTGAAGAGCTCTTGCTATACTGTAAAACTTTGAGTAATTGGTATGTGTAAATTAAATTTGGAGAGTTGAGTGTGTAGCTTAAAGATTATTGTTGGGGAAATGGGGTTTGATTGATAACACTGGTACCTCTACTGAGAAAAAGGAAGCTGCATCGTTGGAACACCCTTCACCGGAATTATACTGGGACCAGTATCCAAGTGAATTGTAGAACCACGACTGAAAAGACCAGGAGTTTAATTGAGATAATGGCGAAGAGTTCATATGTGGAAAGGTTTGGAAAATTAAAGAGGAAGGATAAGGCATTGGTGAAGGAGAATGATACGGAAAATATAATCACAGTTTGACATGAAAGGACCGAGCTTAAAACATAAGAGTGTACCCCCAAATAAGATCAGACTAGATACAAACAGTAATAAGACAGAATTAGAGGTGTTTTATCTGAAAATTCACAGTATTTCTGACAAAATGTATGAATTGATGACAAAAGAGAAATAAATGAGTATACTATGGTGGCTATCACAGAGTCTGAATATTCAAGGGATTTAACACTTCGGAAGGACAGGAGGAAATGAAAAGGAAGTGGGATAGTTCTTGTTAATAATGGATGAAATCAGTACAAGTCCACATCTCTTGCATGTGCAAGACCAAATTTGGGACCATATTAATCATTATAGGACAGGGAAAACTGCAACAAATGAATATAAAAGAGGGCGAAAAGTTAGGCAGTGGATTTAGAAAGTGTCTTGAGAGAAATTATTTTTCAAAGATAGAATCATAATGAAGTGGAGCTGAAAGTGGGATTGTACTGGTATCAGATACAAAAAAGTGGTTAGAGATGACCTATTAGAGGACATGGGTATAGAGATACACAGGTAAGGATAAAGAATAATTGTGACTATAGGTGGGAAATGTTATAGAAGGCAAGAGATTGATGAATTCAGAACAGTGGATAGTGAAAGAAAACTGCAGTTGCCAAGGATGAAATATCTCAGTGCAGTGGATGCAGGAGCAAAGGGAGGAAAATATTTTGGCTCATGGATAATAACAGGAAGGGTGATCAGAATTTAATGATCAGCCATGCTCATATTGAATGCTGGAGCAGGCTCGAAGGGCCAAAATGCAGATTGTTGTTGTGTGTCTTTAACAAAATTATTCATTCCAATTCCTCTTGCATAGGCAACTGCAATCTTGAAAGCAAAACTTTCAACATCAGTCAATGTCTTTTGCATTCAAAATTCATTTTAATTCAGTATCAAAAAATATAGAAAATGCCCAAGATTAAATGCAGTCACGCACTAGAGCTCTAGAGTTGAATATATGTCAAATATGTCTGTAATTCTGTACTATATATGAATATCAGCAACCACTTCTATTAGTGCCTTTAACATAAGGAAAGGCCCTAGGATGCTTCACATGAACACTAAAAAATAAACTGAGTCATGCAAGGAGTTTTTAGATCTGATGACTAAAAGCTTGGTTTTAAGAAATGTTTTGAGAAGGAAAGCAAGTAGAAAGGCAGAGAGGTTGGGCAGGATATTCTGGAGTTTAGAGCCTAGGCAACTAAAAATGCAGCCTCCAATAATGGAACGGTAAAAATTGGAGATATTGAAGACGCATGCTTATTTCTTTGAGGGTTGTGGTTTGAAGAGATTGCAGGGCTAGGGACGTGTGAGACCATTAAGGGATTTGAAAGCCAGAGTGAGAATTTTAAAGTAAAAATGTTACTTGACCAGGAATCAATGATGAACAAACACAGGAGTGATAGTGAATGGAACTTGATGTGAGTTGAGACATGGCGGCAAAGTTTTAGATGACCTCGTGTATGGCTGGTAGAATGGGAGACCAGTGACTAGAAAGTTAAATCCAGCAGAAATAAAAGTATGAAGAGAGTTTCAGCCGAAGGCAGGGGTGACATTGGAGATAGACATTGGCAGTTTTAGTGATGGTGCAAATATGTGGTTGGACGTTTTTCACAGGGGCCAGTGAAATATCAAGGTTTCAAACGGACTTGTTCAACCTTCAACTGTTGCCAGAGAGAATAATGGAATCAGGAGCTGGGGAATGAGATTTAGAGCAAGGATCAAAAACAGTAGTTTCATTCTTGCCAGTATTTAACTGGAGGAAATTTTGGCTGTTCCCAATCTGGATGTCAGGCAGCATAATAGTTGAGCAACAGTAGAAGAATCAAAAGAAGTGATGGTGAGATAAAGCTTGGTGTTATTAGCATAATTGTGAAAATTAACACTCTGCTCTACAATCAGATTGAGAAGGAAGAACATACACCTAAATAATAGGAAGGGCCAAGAATGGAATATTGCTGGATGTCAAAGGTAGTGGCGTAGAAACAGGAAAAAAAAGCCATATAAGTGATATGCTGCTTTTGATTAGATAGAAAAGAATGGAACTGGGTGAGGGCAATTCCATCCAGCTTTATGACAGTGGAGAGGCATTGGAGGAAGATGGTGTGGACAATCATGTCAAAGGCTGTAATATTAAGGAAGAGGAGTTAACCAACCACAGTCGAGTATGGTGACCTTGATAACTGTGTTGATACTGTGGAGAGAGTTTAGATGGATTCAAACATAGAATTTTGGGAAAAGTGGACATAGATTTTGGAGGTGACAACATGTTCAAGGGCTTGGAGAGAAAAGGGAATTCAGTGATGGGATGGTAGTTTGTAAGAACAGTAGGATCAAACCTTGCTCCTTTTAGGAGGGGGCGATGACAACAAAGTTGAAGGAAAAGAGTCAATGAGGGAGAAAACTAGTAACACTATTGACCAGCATCGGAATCAAGATGAGAAGTTGGGTTGTGAGCAATTTAGCGGAAATAGTGTTAGAGGATCAGGAGCTGAGTCTCATGGTCAATGCGAACTCATAGAGGATGTGAGAGGAGATAGGAGAGAAACTAGCAAAATATATAAATTATAGCTGGGGTAGGGAGTAGCTTTAGGTGATGTTTGGCCCAGTGAGGTGATTGGAGGAAGGGTCATAGAACATTACAGCGCAGTACAGGCCCTTCGGCCCTATATGTTGCGCCAACCAGTGAAACAAATCTAATGACCCTCTAACTTAAATTATTCCAATGTTATCCATATGCCTATCCAATGACCATTTGAATGACTTTAAAGTTGGTGAGTCCCCAACTGTTGTAGGCAGGGCATTCCACACCCTTGCTACCTTCTGAGTAAAGAACCTACCTCTGACATCCGTCCTATAATTTTCACCCCTCAATTTAAAGCTATGTCCCCTTGTGTTAGCCATCACCATCCGAGGAAAAAGGTTCTCACTGTCCACTATATCTAATCCTTTGATCATCTTGTATGCCTCAATTAGGTCGCCTCTTAACCTTCTTCTCTCTAATGAAAACAACTCATCTCCCTCAGCCTTTCCTCATAAGAACTTCCCTCCATACCAGGCAACATCCTGGTAAACCCTCTCTGCATCCTTTCCAATGTTTCCACAACTTTCTTATAATGTGGCGACCAGAACTGATTGGTCCATGTGAAAAAAAAGATAATTTGAAACAGAGGTTTGCCATCAATCGTTCGGAGAATGACAACCTATGGACTGACCTATTAATAGGGACTGACTTATTAACGAATTTCAAGCTGCACTTGTTTGGGGATATTCAATTTGTGTTTCTAGACTGGCTGGATTGGCAGATGCAATGTTGAATATGCCACTGTATCACCACACTTTGCTTAGTGAAAAGGCTCAGGCTGCCATTTGGGTGGGGTGAACAATAATATGTATTTAGCATGCTTACCTGCTGGATGAAGGTCCTGTTGAAGCAGCACCTGTTGGTTGGGATTCTGCTAGTTTTTATCAACCTCTTGAGATATTTAATTGGCAAACTGTAACAGATATATACGGCCATTCCATGGCAAATATATTAGAAATCCCTATTTCTAATATGTTTGCGTGCCACGAATACTCATTCACTTTTTTTTTTAAATTGAGGCCTACCCTCAAAGTTAAGTCTGTGGCCCACAGGAATCTTGTGGCATCCAGTGCACATTTGTTTAAAGGTGGCAAGTTCCAGTTAGCTTTGTGCAGTTGTTGTCTTTGTTGAATCCTACAGCGTTAGCAAAGGGACTTGGAGAATGACAACTTGGAGGTGGAATCCATTGTTAGGGACTGATTCAGAAACTCCAATGTATTTTATGAATTTAGCCTTGAGGCTGCCCAGCAGGCGGCACAGAATACTTCCAGTGCAGCAAAACTGGACATTTCAAGTATTTTTGCAAATGTAATAATTGAAATAAAAAAATTAAGAAAAATGCTCCATTCAAAAAATGGAAAATCAAGATAAAGATTAAATTACAGACTTCTTCAAGGAAGTTGAGTCTTAATCCAGACTATTGGTGAGTTACAGTGCAAGTTTAAGACTCAATACCACCTTTAAAATTACTGTTAATGTATTAGCATATGATTTCGACTGGAGGAGCAATGCAGACCAGTTATTGTCTGGAAGAACAGATCTTCCAGATCTGCATCTATTTAAAAATTCAGGGTAAGACTTGAGTCTTCCTACACCTCTTACACTACCAGGCACCATTGAGGAAAGCAACATCTTGCCTTCTATTCAGACATAGCCAGCCTTTAGTTCCTTTGCCAACACTGGTTAAATCAGCTACCTATGCCATCAGTGCAAAGACAAGGACGGCAGAGGTTCCCATTAGTGTAAAGAAGAAGACACCAGAGGTTTGCCATCAATCGTTCGGAGAACGACAACCTATGGACTGACCTATTAATAGGGACTGACTTATTAACGAATTTCAAGCTGCACTTGTTTGGGGATATTCAATTTAAGGAAAAAAGAAATGTTATATATTTGTACTTATTCCCATTGGCTGACTGAAGCTCTGCTGTATTAATGGCTGCACAAGAAATTATGTAATAGATCTAGCACAGGAAACAGAAAAGCAGCAGCCTGAAAGAGACCACACATCATTCATAAAACTGTTAATTTTTAACCAAATTCTGCCCCACGTATCATTTCTCCAATACACAATACGCATCATTTGAACAACTCACTGTTTTTCATGCAAGAATCGTCAACCTTTAGCCATCAAATGCTGAATCATTAAGTTCCTTTCTTTCACCGATACTAACCATTAGACCCTGAGTGGAGAGTGAGACTATGAATCTCTCAGTTCTTCACGAAGCAAGGCCCAAGGTGGTAGATATAGAAAGCCCTGCGGCAGATGTGGCTATTCCTATGAAGGCCTACTGGACCAGAATTAGCTTTTCTGATGAGGACAAATCCTTTGCTTCGCTGAGTGATCTCTTGGAGATTGAGGTTTGAGAGATTCATCTGAAAAGACACACCATATGAAGTCTTAAGTTGCCTTTTGAAAGGAGTCAAAGCTCTGCTTCCAGTGGCTGAGCAGCATTTAGACATTTGTTCCACTGAACCTGCCAATGTATTACCTAACCTTTCTCCTGTTGTTCATGAGAGCTTTCCACAGAGATTGTCTTGTCTGTTTCCATATCGGTTTATGGAGAACCACATTGCCAAGAACTGGTGGCTTCCAAGGTGAAAAGTCAATTAAATTTCCTTCCTTCAGTCCCAGCTGAAGACTTCTCCCCTCCAGAGTTGGATGTTAGCACAGAAAAGCAGCACAGAATCATAGAAGTTTACAGCATGGAAACAGACCCTTCAGCCCAACTTGTTCATGCTGCCCTTATTTTTTTTAAACCCCTAAACTATTCCCAATTGCCCACATTTGGCCCATATTTCTCTATACCCATTGTACCCATGTAACTATCTATATGCTTTTTAAAAGATAAAATTGTACCTGCCTCTACTGTAACCTCTGGTAGCTTGTTCCAGACATTCACCACCCTTTGTGTGAAAAAATTGCCCCTCTGGACACTTCTGTATCTCTCCCCTCTCACCTTAAACCTAAGTCCTTCAGTTTTAGACTTCCCTAGCTTTGGGAGAAGATATTGACTATCTGCCTTGTGTATGCCCCTCATTATTTTATAGACTTCTATAAGGTTACCCCTCAGCCTCCTACACTCTGGAGAAAAAAGTCCCATCTATTCAGCCTCTCCTTATAACTCAATCCATCGAGTCCTGGTAGCATCCTAGTAAATCTTTTCTGCACTCTTTCGAGTTTAATAATATCCTTTTTATAATAGAATGACCAGAACTGCACTCAGTATTCCATGTGTGGCCTTACCAATGTCTTGTACAACTTCAATAAGACATCCCACCTCTTGTATTCAACATCGTGATCGATGAAACCCAGCATGCCATATGCCTTCTTCACCACTCTGTCTACCTGTGACTCCAGTTTCAAGGAGCTATAAGCATGTACCCCTAGAACTCTTCATTCTGTAACTCTCCCCAACACCCTACCACTAACTGAGTAAGCCCTGCTGTGGCTAATCTACCAAAATTATTACTTCACATTTGTCTAAATTAAAGTCTATCTGCCATTCGTCAGCCCACTGGCCCAATTGCTCAAAATCCCACTGCGATTAGAGATAACCTTCCTCATTGTCCACCATGCCACCAATCTTGGTGTCATCTGCAAACTTACCAACCATGTCCCCTCAAATAGGAAGGTCTGAATTACGAGAAGAGGTTAGGCAAATTGGGGCTGTTTTCCTTAGAAAGACATAGACTTAGAGGAGATCTAATAGAGGTGTACAAGATTAGGAGGGGTATAGGTAGAGTAAACAGGGTTAAGCTTTTTCCTAGGATGGACTCAAATAACACGAGAGTCACGGGCTTAGGGTGAGGGGGGTAAGGTATTATTTTGATGCTAGATGGAGTTTTTTTCACACAGAAGATGGTGGGGGTATGGAATGTGCTGCCAAGTAAAGTGGTGGAGGCACTCTGGAGTTATTTAAGAGATACTTAGATGGGCACATGAACAGAATGGGAATGGAGGGATATAGAAAACTGATTTAAAATAGGGATCATGAGCCTTGGGAGTCCCTGGGAAGTGTGTAAATAGTCGATGATATTGATGTATTTGTTTTTATCCTACAGGTACTTTGGTCTGCCTTGTTGTCTAACAAGGGGCATACACGCGATGGGTCGTGAGAGGGCTGCTCTTGGATTTTTTTTCGAGAGTATCCTAGTGCTTCACGTCGTTAGTGTACGCTTGACTTGGACCATTTGATGGGCAACATGACAGTTCAGTGACTATCGCCGTGCTGTGCAGATACATGGATTTGGGCCTGTGTCTGTGGGAGCTTGTGCATTCTCCCCGTGCTTGCGTGGGTTTTCTCTGGGTGCTCCGGTTTCCTCCCACATCCCAAAGATGTGCTCTTAGGCTGATTGGCAGAACAAATTCTCCCTAAATTATCTCAAATTTGGTTTCAATGCATAGATCTATAAACATAGACAGGGATCACGGTAGAAGTGGGAACACCGAGGTTGCTGCACGGCTCGTTGGGCCGAAGGGCCTGTTTCCTGCGCTGTTTTGTTCTTTGTATTCTTATGCTAATCATTAATATAAATGACAAATAACAGTTGGCCCAGCACTGATCCTTGAAGCACACCGCTGGTCACAGGTCTCCCGTTTGAATAACAACTCTCTACAACCACCCTCTGGCTTCTGTCAAGAAGCCAATTTTGTATCCATTTAGATACCTCACCCTGGATCCCGTGAGATTTAACTTCATGCAACAACCTACCAGTGGTACCTTATCAAAGTCCATGTAGACAACATCAATTGCATTGCCTTCATCTACCATCTTGATTACCCCTTCAAGAAACTCAGTCAAATTTGTGAGACATTATTTTTCACTCACAAAGCCACACTGACTGTCCCTAATCAGTTCTTGCATCTCTAAGTGCCTGTAGATCCTGTCTCTCAAAATACCTTCCAACAATTTACCCACCACAGATTCAGTCTAACTGGCCTGTAGTTCCCAGGCTTTTCCTTGCAGCCCTTTTTAGACAAAGGCACAACATTTGCCACTCTTCAATCTTTCACACTTCTAAAACTGCAGGATCTTGTACAAAGTTAATTGTTTCCAGGAATTTCATCTCATTGCAGAAGGTGAGCCTGTCTTGCCTCTGTATCCTCAGCAAATCTTCACTGTGGAACAACTGTACACACAGAAGTGCGGCTCTCTTACTGTTGCCTACTGAAAGTAGCCAGTCATCCAAAAATATTATGAGGAAATCAGCTCCATCTTTTCCTGAAATTTAGTATGTTTTCCTTAGTTATCCTTAAGTTCATTGAAATCTTGAATCTTCGGTGATTTTTCAGTCATCATTACAGCTGTAAATCAAATGGGAGTAATTATCTTCTCTGGAATTGAAGATCATTTGTCTTCTGAAGATCTTTCTCCGTGTCCTTTGAGGGAGTTCCTCAGAGTGTCCTGAATTTTACTGTTCTGTCCCAGGGAGTCCAAAGATTGATGGTTTTTCATTTTCTGTTTAGACAAGTCTTTCATTTCATTGAAAAGACTTTGTTGTCTTTCTAATTCAGTCATTCTACAATCTGCAATGCTAATAGATTGCTGTCTGGTTCTGCAAATGATGCCCCACTGAGGTGGCATGGTTGCATAGTGGTTAGCACTGCTGCCCCACATCACCAGGAATCCAGGTTCAATTTCAATCTCAAGTCACCCTCTGTGTGGAGTTTGCAAGTCCTTCCCATGTCTGTGTGGGTTTCCTTCAAGTGCACCAGTTTCCTTTCTCAGTCCATAGATATGCAGGTTAGGTGAATAGGCTAAATTGCCCCTTTAATGTCCCAAGATATGTAGGTTAGATGGATTAGCCATGGTAAATGTGTATGGAGTTACAGGGAAACGGTGGAGGAAAGTGCCTGGGTAAGGTACTCTGTCAGAAAGAGCCGGGTCAGTCTTGGTGAGCCGAATGGCCTCCTGCACCGTAGGGATTCTATGAAAATCCCCTTGCCTCTAAGATATCTTCCCTAAGGGCTGAGAATGCTGTGGGAGATTGAATCCCTCAGGACTGTAACTTGCGGAGAGAAAGAATAGAAGATGAAATTGACTAGAATCTGTAGTTGTAAAAAGGAATTATAGAAATACAATGTAAATAGTCACATAGTTTAATGTTGAAATTCAGTATACTTAGGGGGATTAATGTGAAGGGTTAATAGATGGGATATGCTGAAGAATGATGTGGATGACATATTACTGTTATATTGTCCACATCACGATAGCACAGTGGTTAGCACTGCTGTTTCACAGCTCCAGGGTCCTGGGTTCGATTCTCGGCTCAGGTCACTGTCTGTGTGGAGTTTGCACATTCTCCTCATGTCTGCGTGGGTTTCTTCTAGGTACTCCGGTTTTCTCCCACAGTTCAAAGATATATGGGTTAGGTTAATTGGCCATGCTAAGAAATTGCCCCTTAGTGTCTAGGGATGTGTAGGTTAGAGGGATTAGTGGGTATAATATTTAGGGATATGGGGGTAGGGCCTGAGTGGGATTGTGTTCAGTGCAGATGTGATGGGCCAAAGGGCCTCTTTCTGCACCGTAGGGTTCTAGGATTCTCAGACAGTCATGGGGTGTCTTAGACTCTTTCGCTTGAGAGGTTGGAACACCGTCTCTCAGAGCAATATACTTATTCTTTAACCTGTTTCAAAGAAGTGCTAATAAACAAGTGCAAATCAGATAACCAACCAGCTACCATGCCGAGAACAGATAGGAGTGTCATCTCAGAACAATCTTTGGGGGATGACTTTTGGCATTGACTGTGACAACTATCTGGCCTTGTGCAATTTGTCTAGAAGTCCTTCTAGCCTTGTAGTCTATCACAGAGGCCGCCAGTGCAGCTTCAGACAAGCTTGGAGTATGCCTCTATCCTCTCATGATGCCAAAGCTCACTCTTCTTCTGGCTCAAACTTCATTTCCCCAGCCAGTTGTAACACTTGTTTTAATCAGAATTTGCCTTCCTTTTAAGGGATGCAGACTGGCTTTAAGTATTATAGGCTAGTTTTAAGCATTGCTAGCCTTGTAAAAAATTGAGTCCTACTTAAGTTTATAGCCACAGAACTCCATGTTTAGCGTTGGCAAATTAGCAGGCTGCACCAAGTTAACCGTTGTCAACATGGAATACAATTGAATCGGAAAACATTTGCAACACAGAAGGAAGTCATTTAACTTGTCATGTTCATGTTTGCTGTCTGCGGGAACGAAATGTTGAGTCCCACTTGCCTTTCTCTGTAGTCCTAGTGGAACTTTCCTCTTCAGATAATTAATCGCTTCTTTTTTGAATGGCCTCTACCCAAGTGTATAATGGGGGCACATTAAATAGTGTAATCCAGGCCCTAATCACTTGCTGTGTTTTAGAAAAAAAAGTTATACCTTCTGTTGCTGAGGGCTAATATTGCATTACAATCCTTGAGTCTGTTTTCAGGAACCATTTATTTATTAGTATCATAAGTAGGCTTACATTAATACTGAAATTAAGTTCCTGTGAAAATCCCCTAGTTGTGACACTCTGGCACCTGTTTGAGTACACTGAGGAAGATTAGGAATACATCTAACCAGTTCACCTTTCAGACTGTGGGATGAAAATCATACAGACACAGGGAGAATGTGCAGAATCTGCATAAACAGTGACCCAAGACAGGAATTGAACCTAGGTCCTCGTACTATGAGGCAGCAGTGCTAACCACTATGCCACCATGCCTGTCGCCCATTGAACTTACCTTCCTAAATTTCTCATTGTTCACATGACTATGTATAGATCTATAAAACTAAACCTATATACAAGTTAGTTACTTGCATTGAAACTGCCTGTTAAAGTAAAGTATTATAAGTATAATAATATTCAATTTGTTACTTCACTGACATTTTGTGGCCATTTACCAATTTGAAGCCAGTACAAAATTTGCTAAAAGTGTCACAATTTCAAAATTCATTTTGTAGCATATCACTGAGTGCAATGCTATTTGATAATGTGATTTATCAGATTGTTATCTGATGTTTGTGCCACATCCATTTGAATTGGAGTACAGGATAAGACACAAGGTAGGTTGGATAATCAGAGCTGTCACTCAATCGAAAGGAATTGGTGGCTATCGAAAAATCTTGCAGTGGCTGAGATGGAGGAAGAGAAAACAAGAGTCTTGATTATATGTGTGTCTCATGCAGAGAAAGGTTACCAAGGAGCACAAAAGGTGTAAAGTGAAATGAGTTACGCTGTGTTTACTGATATTCTTCAGAACCAAGTTGAAATGTCCTGTATTTTTAAATTAAAATTTCAATTGTGTTTTTTAAAATGAGATAGATTGCTGTGAGTTAAATGGAGCAGTTTCAGCCTTTTGTTATCTTGTGGTGTTGTATTGGATTTACCTGGCCCTGTTATAACAGCCACTTTACCCATGTCAGCAAGATTGACCAATTAGTGCCATTTGATGCCCCATTGTGAGTCAGTTGTGTGTTTGTTTTCATCTGCTTCAAACAGCCTCTCCATTTCAAAATTGTAACACTTAAGTCATCAGTCAGTGGTGGATTTGAAACAGTGAGTGGTTCTTGATTAATAATCCAACAGGCCACTTGCTTCCTTATTTTGTATTTCTTTGAACTTAAAGATGAGCAGAATAGAATTGAGCTAAATTTATTATGTTTATTCAGACCAACAGAATTAGATTTCTGGTTCACAATTTATGGAATATGCAGAGTTATGGAGCAGAATTCTTGCCCCAAAAAATTGTAATTCTTGAATTCACAGAAAAACTGGAGTAAGTAATTCATGACGTTTCTTTCAGTGGGAGTACACACGAGATTATCTCACACTCTGTGCACTGCAGAGGCCACCAGCGTGAATATTATTAAATTTCAGTGGGGAGCGGGGGTCTATCTTCATCCAGGAACTGAAACCAATGGGCCTCTGTGCATGTGCAGTGGCCCTGAACTGTCAGCCTCCCGTTGGTTGGCCAGCTTGATTGCTAGCTAGCCTGGGACCCCTGCAGTTCTACCCGTCCCCCGATCCCATCCTGTCCCAGACTGCCCTGATCTCCACTGTTCCCCAGCCCACCCCAGTTGCTGGCCTCCCTCCTGCCCGCATTGATCACTCTATAACTGATAGAGTAATAGTGGAATGCCCTGCCCCAGCAGGCCCCACCCTCTTAGCACTGCCCCATGCCTGGTTGGCAGTGCCAAAGTGTCCCATAGGCATGGGCACTTTGCTCCTTGCTAGGGGGCAATGCCAGTGTGTTTACAAAGGGGGACACCAACCCCTGCTAGCCGACCATCTAGAAGCTCCAATTGTCCGTCCTTCGCTCCAGTGGGGTTGAGGCACTAGCTCCCCAAAACTGGGGAGCAACTGTAATCCCTATTGGAGTGAAACACTGGCAGGATGGGAGAGATAAGTAGAGAATTCAGTCCCAGGCCCGCAAATAACATTTAACTGATATTTAAAATATCATTTAAAAGCTAACTGTGCCTTCCCACTGATTTTCAGCACGCAGCAGACAGTACTGGGAGACACTAACAGGACACGAACTCTCGACCTGAGTCCCGCACACTGCTCCCTATCCAATTCTCCTGGCTATAGTGCAGCAGGATGGAAGAATCGCAGCCATGGTTTTTGGAGTACATTTTTACACTTTATATATTTACTGACATTAGAGAATAGAAACTGTAATAACACAACTGAAAAGACTATCTTCGTGATAATTTTTCATTTAGTTTCCCCTCTTATCAATAGACATCTAAATATTATAGTTGATGCAACAAACGAACAGGTAATATCAAATGCACTGGATTTTCTGAACACGAAGATTATATATTCATTTACAAAGGGGAAGTTAGTGTTTACGTGTGTGGCATTTGTTAACAAATACTTAATAATTTAAGGAGCTATTAGTTTTGACAGCATATTGGTCATGGTAAATCAGGCAATTTGGATTTACTAATCTACGATTATTAATTCAAGGGACATGGGCTTCACTGGCTGGGCTAGCATTCATCGTCCATCCCTGACTGTCCCTGAGACATTAACTGAAATATATTTCTTTTCAAATGGTTATAGAACACAGAACATAGAACATTACAGCACAGAACAGGCCCTTCGGCCTTCGATGTTGCGCCAACCAATATTAAAAGCAATGCCCCTCCAAACTAAACCATTCCCTTCTCTTCCATATACTTATCAACTAACCTCTTAAACGCCACCAAACTTGGCACATCTACAACTGCTGCAGGCAGGGCATTCCACTCCCAAACTACCCTTTAGGTAAAGAACCTACCTCTGATATCCGTCCTATAGCTATCACCCCTTAATTTAAAGCTGTGTCCCCTTGTGCTAGCTTTCTCCATCCTAGGAAAAAGGCTATCACTGTCCACCCTATCTAAACCTCTAATCATCTTATATGTTTCGATTAGGTCCCCTTAGCCGCCTCCTTTCTAACGAAAACAACCTCAAATCCCTCAGCCTCTCTTCATAAGACCTGCCCTCCATACCAGGCAACATCCTGGTAAACCTCCTCTTGTACCCTCTCCAATGCCTCCACATCTTTCTTATAATGCGGGGACCAGAACTGCACACAATACTCCAAGTGCAGCCGCACTAGAGTTTTGTACAGTTGCAACATGACGTTGCGGCTCCAAAATTCAGTCCCCCTACCAATAAAAGCTAAGACTCCGTATGCCTTCTTAACAACCTTATCGACTTGATTGCCTACTTTCAGGGATCTATGCACATATACACCAAGATCCCTCTGTTCATCAACACTATTAAGAATCCTACAATTAGCCCTATACTCTACACATTTATTATTCCTGCCAAAGTGCATTACCTCACACTTTTCCACATTAAACTTCATTTGCCACCTCTCAGCCCAGCTCTGCAACTTGTCCAAGTCTCTCTGCAAACTATAACACCCCTCTTCACTATCTACCACTCACCGACTTTAGTGTCATCCGCAAATTTACTAATCCATCCTTCAATACCCTCATCCAGATCATTTATAAAAATTACAAACAGCAGGGGCCCCAAAACAGACCCCTGAGGTACACACTTGTCACCGAACTCCACGATGAATATCTCCCATCAACCACCACCCTCTGTCTTCTATCTGCTAGCCAATTCCTAACCCAATTAGCTAAATCACCCGCTATCCCATACATCTGCATTTTCTGCAGAAGTCTTCCATGGGCCACCTTATCAAACGCCTTACTAAAGTCCATATATACCACATCAACCGCCTTACCCCCATCCACCTTTTTGGTCACTTTTTCAAAAAACTCAATGAGGTTAGTAAGGCACGACCTACCCTTCACAAAACCATGCTGACTATCCCCAATCAATTCATTTCTCTCTAAATAATTAGAAATCCTATCCCTAATAATTCTCTCCAATACTTTGCCCACAACAGAAGTAAGACTCACTGGCCTATAATTCCCTGGAAGGTCTCTCTTCCCCTTCTTAAACAATGGGACCACATTCGCTATCCTCCAGTACTCCGGAACCACACCCGTAACCAACGAGGACCTGAAGATCAGAGCCAGAGGCTCTGCAATCTCCTCTCTTGCCTCCCAGAGAATCCTAGGGTAAATCCCGTCCGGCCCAGGGGACTTATCCAACTTCAAACCCTCAAGAATATCTAGCACATCCTCCCTATCTATTTCAATACTTTCCAGTTTGCAACCCTGTACCTCAGTGTTCTCCATAACTACATTTACATCACCCTGCGTGAATACCGAAGAGAAATATTTATTCAGTGCCTCTCCAATCTCTTCAGGCTCCACGCACAACTTCCCACTGTTGTCTCTGACTGGCCCTAATCTTGTCCTAACCAATCTTCTATTCTTAACATATCTAAAGAAAGCTTTAGGATTCTCCATAATCCTATCAGCCAAAGTCTTCTCGTGTTCCCTCTTAGCTCTCCTCAATTCACTCTTTAGCTCCCTCCTGGCTAATCTATAGCTATCCATTGCACTAACCAAGCCTTCAAGCCTCATCCTGACATAAGCCTCCTTTTTCCTTTTAACCAGCAAATCAACTTTTTTCATACACCAAGGTTCTCTTACTTGACCATTTCCTCCTTGCCTGACAGGGACATACTATCAACTAGTTATAATCAGCTAAGAAGGGTAGACGGACTCCTCTCTTATCACTCCTTGTCTGACTGCAATTTTTTTTAAAAAAAATGCTTGCTAATTCAGTAGGTATTTAACTGTTTACATGCTGTGATAAAAACAGATTTTATTTTATTCATTCATGGAATGTGGGCGTTGTTGTCTAGGCGAGTATTAATTGCCCGTAAGAAGGTGATGATCAGTTGTCGTCTTGAACTGTTACGTCCAAATGGCGTAGGCCCACAGTGCTGTTAGGGAGGGAGTTCCAGAATTTTGACGCAACCACTGTGCAGGAATGGCAGCTATATATTTCCAAATGGGAAGACAAGTGTTGAGGATGACTCAGACAATCTGCAGAGGGATATAGGCAGGTGAAGTGAGTGGGCAAAAACTTGACAGATGGAATATAATGTAGGAAAATAGAGTTAAGAACTTTGGTAGGAAGAATAAGGGAGCTGAATATTATTTAAGTGGAGAAATACTGCAGACAGCTGCAGCACAGAGGGACTTAGAGGTCCTCCCTAATAGATGGCATGCAAGTTTAGCAGATAATTGGGAAGACAAATAGAATGACGGCTTTTATTTCAAAAGGAACGGAGTATAAAAATAGGGAAGATTTGTGAAAATTATACAAGGCACTAGTTAGACCACACCTGAGATAATGTGGACAGTTTTGGTCCCCTTTTCTAAGGAGAGATATATGGCAATGGAGGTAGTCCAGTGAAATTTCAATAGGTTGTTCCTAGATATGGAGGGATTTTGTTATGAAGTGATATTGAGTAGTTGGGGCCTGGACTCATTGGAGTTTAGAAGATTCTAAGTGGACTTGATAGGATAGATGCTGAGTGGTTGTTTCCTTTTGCAGGAGAGTCAAAGACTAGAGGACACAATCTCAGGGTTGCACATTTAACACAGCGATGAGGAGTAATTTCTCTCAGAGGATAGTGAATTTGTGGAATTTTTTACTGCAGCAGACTGTAAAAGCTGGGTCATTAAGTACGTTCTATGCTGAGACAGGCAGATTTTAAACTATAAAGGAATCAAGGGTTATGGGGTTAAGGCAGGAAAGTGGAGTTGGGGATTATCACACTGGATCAATCATGATTATTTTGAATTGAGAAGCAGGCTTTATGGCTTACTTCTGCTCCTATAGTATTATAGCCTAAGTCAGGATGGTGTAGGGCTTGGACCGGACTTTCCAGGTAGTGGTGTTCCTAAGCACCTGTTGCCCTTGCCTTTCTTAATGGTAGCAGTTATGGGTTTGAAAGGAGCAATAGTGAGGTGCAGCTATGCATCTTGTAAATGATGCATACTGCTGCCACAGTGCATGGGTAATGGAGGAAGTGAATATTTATGGAGAATATGCTAATCAAGTAGGAGTGCTTTGTTCTGCAGTGTGTCATACTACTTGAATATTGTTGAAGCTGCACTTATCCAGGCAAGTGAGTGTCTTCCATTACACACCTAACTGGTGCCTTGTGGATGGACAGGCTTTGGGAAATCAGGAAATTAGTTATTCACTACAGGATCCCTAGCCTCTGACCTGCTCTTGTAACTACAGTATTTAGATGCCTACTTTAATTAGATTTCTGGTTAATGAATGTTGATAGTAAGGGATTTAGCTGTTGTAATGTCTATGAATGTCAAGGGGTGATGCTTATATCTTTTCTTGTTGGAGATGATCATTGCTGGCACTTGTGTGGTACAAATGTTACTTGCCACTTGTCAGCTCCTAGCCTCAATATTGTCCAGGCTTTCCTGGACTTGGACATGGACTGCATCAGAATGTATTGAATGGTGCTGGACTGTGTGGTCCGCAGCCAACATCTCAACTTCTGACCTTGTGATGGAAGAAAGGCCATTGATGAAGCAGCTGAAGAGGACTGGGTCTGTGGCACTACGCTAAAGAATCTCTGTAATGATGTCTTGGAACTAAAATGATTGACCTCCAACAGCCACAACTATCTTTCCTTGTGCCAGGTGTAACTCCAACCAGTGTGGATTTTTCTCTTTGATTCCCACTGTCCCCAATTTTGCTTTTTTTGCCTTGCTGTCATAATCTGTCAAATGCAGCCTTGATATCAAGGGAAGTCACTTTCAACTCACCTCTGGAGATTAGCTCTTTTGTCCATGTTAATGAGGTCAGGAGCTGAGTGATCTTGGCAGAACCAAATTTGTCATCAGTGTACAGGTTACTAGTAGGCAAATGCTGCCTGATGACACTGTTATGACCCCTTCCACTGTCTCAGTGATAATCTAGAGTAAACTGATGGGGTTGTATTTGTCCTTTTTGTGTATGGATCTCACCTGGGCACTTTACCACATTGCTGGGTAGTTGCAAGTGCTGTGGCTGTACTTGGCAAGTGCAAGATAAATTCTGGACTACAAGTTTTATATATTATTGTCAGGGCTTACAAGCTTTGCAGTATCCTGTGCTTTCAGCCATTTCTTGATATCATGTGGAATGGATTAAATTGGCTGATGCAAGGGACCTCTGGAGGAGGCCAAAATGAATAATCTACTTGGTACTTCTGGCTGGAGATTGTTGCAAATTCTTTAGCCTTTTCTTTTGCACTGACATGCCAGGTTTTCTTCCATCCTTTGTGAAGCTACTTCCTTTAGCATGTTGTTTTAATTGTCTGCTATCATTCATGATTGGATCTGGCAGGATCTGAGCTAGTGGTTGTAGGATTGCTTCACACTGTCTTGCATGTCAGACAGCACAAGATGCATACAAGTAGTCCTGAGCAGTAGTTTCGCCAGTTTGATGCCTCAGCTATGCCTGACATGCTCCCCTGCATTCTTCATTGAACCAGGATTGACCCGTTGGTTTGGTGACAACGGTAGAGTGGGAGATATGAGGTTACAGTTGTGGTTGAGTAAAGTTCTGCTGCTGATGGCTCACAATGCCTCGGAGATCCCGATCTTGAGTTGCTAGATTCGCTCAAAATCTATCCCATTTCAGATGGTGATAGTACCACACAACACAATGGTGGTATCTTCAGCGTGAAGAAAGGACCAAGACTTTGTCTCCACAAGGACTGTGTGGTGGTCACTCATATTGATTCTGTCATGGACAGATGCATCTGTAGTAAGCGGGTTGGTGAGGATGAAGCCAAGCATGTTTTTTCCCCTAGTTGGTTGCCTCACCACCTGCCACATACCTAATCTATGTCCTTTAGAACTTGGCCAGCTTGGTTTGTGGTGACGCAATTGAGCCACTCTTGGTGATAAACATTGAAGTCCCCATTCAGAATATGTTCTGCATCCTTATCCAGGCAAGTGGAGAGTCTTCCATTACATGCCTAACTGGTGCCTTGTGGATCGACAGGCTTTTGTTCAGTCTTTTAAAACTGAACTAGTAGAGTCATACAGGTTTACAGCATGGAAACAGATCCTTCAGCTCAAATTGTCCAGGCCGCCCTTGTTTATAAACCCCCTAAGCTAATCCCAATTGCCTCCATTTGGTCCATATCCCTCTATACCCGTCGTACCCATGTTTTTATCTAAATGCTTTTTTAAAAGATAAAATTGTACTCTGCTCTACTATTACCTATGGCAGCTTGCTCCAGACATTCACCACCTTCTGTGTGAAAAAATTGCTCCTCTGGACACTTTTGTATCTCTCCCCTCCCACCTTAAACCTATGCCCTCTACCTTTGGGAAAAGATATTGACTATCTACCTTATCTATGCCCCTCGTTACTTTATAGACCTCTAAAAAATCACCCCTCAGCCTCCTACGCTCTAGAGAAAAAAGTCCCAGTCTATCCAGCCTCTCCTCATAATTGAAACCATCAAGTTCTGGTAGCATTCTCGTAAATCTTTTCTGCACTCCTTCTAGTTTAATAATATCCTTTCCATAATGGGGTGACCAGAACTGCACAGAGTATTCCAAGTGTGGGCTTACCAATGTCTTGCACAACTTCAATAAGACACCCCAACTCCTGTATTCAATGTTCTGACCGATGAAACCAAAGATGCCGAATGCCTTCTTCACCACTCTGTACACCTGTGACTCCACTTTCAACAACCTACGAACATGTACCCCTAGATCTCTTTGTTCTGTAACTCTCCCCGACACCCCACCATTAACTGAGTAAGTTATGCCCTGGTTCAATCTACCAAAAAGCATCACCTCGTACTTGTCTAAATTAAACTCTATCTACAATTTGTCAGCCCACTGGCCCAATTGATCAAGATTCCATTGCAATTGAAAATAACTTCCTTCACTGTCCACTATGCCACCAATCTTAGTGTCATCTGCAAACTTACTAATTATGCCTCCTATATTCTCATCGAAATCATTAATATAAATGACAAATAACAGTGGACCTAGCATTGATCCTTGAAGTAAAAGTTCTAAATCTTGTTGTAAACTCATTTCTGATGGACAGTGATAACTGCAACCTCAGGAGCACAATCACCTCTTGATCCAGAATATTAAACTTCTCCTACTCCTGCACATCCTAA
This sequence comes from Sphyrna mokarran, assembly GCA_024679065.1. Taxonomy (NCBI): domain Eukaryota; kingdom Metazoa; phylum Chordata; class Chondrichthyes; order Carcharhiniformes; family Carcharhinidae; genus Sphyrna; species Sphyrna mokarran. The sequence goes on along the minus strand of JAGIQG010000002.1, from coordinate 73,303,022 downwards.
ACTCTTCAAGGGATTCACTTGATCCCAGCTGCCTATGCATGACATGTGCCTTTTTCTTCTTCTTGACCAGGGTCTCAATATCCTGAGTTATCCAGGGATCCTTACTTCTGCCAGCCTTGCCCTTCATTCTGAGAGAAATGTGTTTACCCTCAACCCTGGTTAACACATTTTTGAAAGCATGCCACTTATCAGGCGTCCCTTTGCCTTCTCACAAACTCCCCCAATTAACTTTTGAAAATTCCTGCCTGATACCATCAAAATTAGCCTTGCCCCGATTTAGAATTTTAACTTTTGGGCCAGACCTGTCATTCTCCATAGCTATCTTAAAACGAATTGAATTACGGTCACTGATCCCAAAGTGATCCCTCACTGACAATTCTGTCACCTGCTTTTCCTCATTTTTCAAGAGGAGGTCAAGTTTTGCCCCCTCTCTATTAGTTTCAGCTTATTTTTTAAAAAATAGTTAGTTATTTTCAATATATAGCATTGTTTTATATCAGAATACTAAGAGATCCCCCCAGGAATGAGCCAGAGTTTGTACGTTGGTTCCTGGAATATCTATTCCAATGTTTTGGATACATTAGGATTATATTTTGGGAAATTTCAGAAAGAGAGATTTAGAAAGAATATTAAGACAGCAAAAACTACCAGTGGGATATTAGTTGAAAGTAAGATAAAGACATGACTCCATTGGAGAGGAAGATGATGAGTAGGAATTTTGGTCTAAAAGGGGCCAAAAGGAATTTTGAATCCCATTCTCCTGGGATTTCATGTCCTGCAGGGCTGCCAGAATCTGATTCCCTTTAATAATGCCTAAACCCGGTCACTCCCTTCCAATGATCCTGATCTCTGCTAGATTGCTTTCTAATCCTGATGAAGCCCAGGATTCCCCTACTCATATTCTTAGATCCAGGGCCTCCTTTGGTATTGTTCACTGCTCACAAACACCTTAGACAGAAACATTTATGATCACAGATTCTAGGAACTACCTATGTTATCAGAAGTTTCCTCTTTTAGCAGCCTTAGATCCCTTCTCCAGAACTGATTTAAAACAAAATCACCTTCCAAGTGCTTCTAGGATCATTTTTCATTGCTAATAACTCAATATCCCTGATAACTACTTAGTATAAGTAGGTTCTACAAACCCACCTATGATTTGCTGATATCAAGCAACTTGGAGGAAGACACATTTGGACAGAGCAAAGGTCAAGGGGATACAGTGGGAGGAAAGAAAAGTGGAGGATCACTCATGATGGGTTTGAGTACTGTGAGAAAATATTCCAGAAAGAAAGAGGCACAATCTACTCTTGTTAACTCTGAGTTACCTTTTGTTTAAAAAAAATCAAAATATCCGGCAATTTTCTCCTAGCCATTAGTATTAAAGGAAAAGAGTGTTTTTAGCTAAACAGTTCTTAGAGCAGCCTTGCACTAATTGAGTAGTGAAAGAGTTGAGAAGCTAAATGGCCTTCTCTTGTTCTTATGTTCTTTTAATTAAGTAATATGAATTAAAGAAGAGGAAATTTGTGCCTGAAAATTTTCAAACTAGCAGATAATGTGAATTAAGGAATGTATTGTAAAACATTTATTAACATAATATCTTACAATGTCAGAGTTGATTTCTATACACATTCAGCTAAAATCACGACTAATGGAAGTCATTATTTTGAAATATAGAGAATTTGAATGTTTCCCAAGTTGGAATAATATATTACATGTATACACAACAGAAGAAAATTATGTGAAATATGTTTGTGCCTCAAACTAATGGGTTGATAGGTTCTGCACCATAATTACATTATAAAAATCCTCTCTGCTGCAACTATGTAACAAATGTTGGATTGTAAAATCTTTTGAATACCATAATTACCTGTGGCATGATTACTTGATGAATGTAACTGCTATTTAATATTTAGTAGTTGTATAATAAAAATGAAATGCTTAAAGGAAAGGATTCCAACAACATCTTGAAATTAAATTGTGATTATTTTATTTTCCTTCCCTCCTTATAAAATCTCAAGTTCACAAAATGTTGCTTGGTCAAGACACTGGATAAGTGACATTTGCATCTGTTAAATCCACCACAAAGCCAGACACTGTGCTACTACTGTAGTAGTCTTTATGTTTCACCCACTTCCCCATTCCTAAGTTAAACTTCCTTTTTCACATTCAGTCCAAATATAGAACGAGCTTGCCTTTCAGGAGGAAGTGGTGAATGGCTCCCTTCACTGGCCTAGAATAAAAACGATTTTACACAAAAATGGTTAACATGTTCACCATATGATGGTGAACTCTGACAAACTGGCCAGTTACCCAAACACAATCACAATAAGAATTACATTGTCTAAGTAATTATGTTGAATGGTTTCTCTCCACACAGTTATGCATCCAGGTAATTAACTTAGTGCTTTCAGGTCCATTATTTAAAAATGATTAGATGAGATGTCTAATAGAGTTCCTCTCTCAGCTAGAGTCTAGATTATTTTGTGAATGTGCATGACCCACCTTCAAAATCAATCAGTTCAAGTTGATTGTGTTACAGACAGGTGAGGAGGGGTAAGAAGGCTCCCCTCTCATTTTCCTCTCCTTTGTTGACAACAAAAACATTTTTTCGAAAGAATATGTTTGACAGTTCACTGCGTGCTTTAGCTGCAGCATATAAACAGAGTTTCTTCTTTGAGGGAAAAAGATAGTTATTTTCAGATTTACTGTGCTTAACCTGGTCTAAGTAAATTAATGAAAATGCTTTAACTTTCACGTACAGATACGCAAATAGATTACAGAGTGTAATGGTAGATTAAGCAAGTTAGAATCCATTAAAGCTAAAATATAGACCACTCTTGGAGCCTGATGATTTGACTGACTTTATGCAAAACATGGTGGTTCTTCTGGGTTCAGTGTCAAATTGGTTTTAAAAAATGTATAAGATTATTTAATCTTCTACAGATAACAGCTGCTAGGTTGAATTCTTTTAGAATGTCTTATCTGAAGCATCTGGATAATCAGGATCAGCAATGTTAAAATTTTGCAAGCTCGATGAAGAGTGAGAGAGGGGTCAGGGTCTTGTATTTTCAGTGTCTCAGTTGTCTGTCCATAAAAACAGTTGCCCAAACGTACAAAGGGTAGCTGGCTTACCGTGTGACTGCCTCTCTCTCTTTCTCTCGCTGTCCAGTGATCCAAATATGGTCATGGCTAGTTTATTCTAGTTGTAACTTGATTAGATTATTATTAAGAAGTTCCCCCCGCCCTTAGCCAGAATCACATTGTCAAAGTAATTATGTTGAATGGTTTCTCTCCACACAGTTATGTATCCAGATAATTAACTTACTGCTTCACTAATAGGATAGGAAATGACTTCTATTCATACTACTTCAAGGCAATTGTTCTTGGTGCAGTTTTGCAGACAGGTTCACCAAAAATCTCCATCCTCGTTCGTGGATGGGATTCTCTGTATCGCTGAGAGTGAATGGAGCTTTGGCTGGAATGCCAAATTCTGGTGTTTTCACTTGTGGCAGGGCAGCCACGGTTGAGATCATAGCATCATGCCCACTGTCTCCATTTCAATGGTTTTGGAATGCAGAAGGTAAAGTGATGCAAATTAACAGCCATCTTTTGCTGTTGTTGCAAGTTAATGGAATGTGGCTTTAGTCATTCTAAAAAATTAGGGTTTCTAGACAGCAATCTCGTAAGATCATTTCTTCACAAAGCATGATTTCAAAACAGCTGCCTCCAGAGGACTACTCCCAGATAGTTCGGCTTCTTGTTGATGGCTTTGTAATTTGTGGGGTACAGCTATGTAAATATCTTGGGATCTGCTGCTTAAGTCACTTAAGGTGCTGTTCAGTTTTTTTTAAACTTATCTGATGTCTTCAACATCCTCAAAATAAAGGCATTTTCAATATAACTTGTGAGAATTAAAGCTATAGAATTGCATACTTTGTGACTTTTGCATTACAGTGAACACATGCCACAGCATTTCCCTGATATATCATTTCAAAGGTGGGAAGTTCTTCATAAATAGAAAGGGACTTTGATCATAAGATATTAATATTGTTGCACTAAGAAAAATTATTTCTTGCAGGTTTAAGAACACTGACAGGTTTAAGGACTTGCTGTCTCAACTTCATTTTGTACCAATTCCTGTTTATGCTTTGGGAAATTGGATCCCTGGTATCTTCTATGCCTGGAGATGTCAAGAGCACAACTGTGGGCTCTGTCAAGTTGCTTTCACATCATCAGGTATAATTAATGGTTTTCAAATTCTAGTACTTTAGTAGTTGTCTCATACACATGGATCAAATATTACACTCACTACCATTAAATTTAATTATTGTAAATCTTTTACAGTGTTATTACTGGAATACAAAATAAGTGAATATTCAAAACAGGAATAATAAAATTAGTTTATAAGATGCTAGCTATAGGAAAATCACCTCAGAATACTAAAGAATGTTGAGGAGAAGCTAACTGAGATACTGACCACAGTTTTCCCAGAAGTCTTGGAATCACATACTACAATTCCCCTGACAAAGGTTCATCCAGATTTGAATGTTGGCTTTGTTCTCTCACTAGAAGTGCTGTCAGACCTGCTGAGATTTTCCAGCATTTTCTGTTTTTGGTTGCTGCTAAATGTTTATAAGATGCAAAATATTTACACCTGTGTTCAGGAAAGGAGAAATTACTTTTGTCTTGCTTTCACAGTTTGTGGAATAGTGCATTAGAGCAAACATCAATGCCTGTTAGTACTAACAACAAAAGCTTTATCCCGAGCAATGTCATTAGCACAATGTTTTTATCTAATGGTTTAAATTATGTTAAAGTATTTTTAGAAAAAATATTCTTTCCCTCTGTCTTATACTTGGTTTTTTTTTTGATTGATGTGTAACTAACTCAAATTGTCAAAGCAAACATGAATTTGTTGTTTCACAAAAACAAGGTGAATAAAAAGAAATTATTTTTCCTATAGGATGTGGGTATCCCTGGCTCGGCTAGCATTTATTGCCCATCTGTAATTCAGAGGGCATTTGTTAAAATGCTATCTTGCTATGGATCTGAAGTCAGATGTAGGCCATGCCAGGTAAGGTTGGCAGATTTCCTTCCCTAAAGGCCTTTAGGGAGCCTAAAGGTCATTACCACAATCAGTTTCATGGTCAACATTAGGCTTTTAATTCCAGATTTTATTGAATTTAAATATCACCTTTCGCCATGGTGAAATCCAAACCTGAGCCTTCAGAGCATTACCATGGATATTTGGATTGTTTGTCCAGTGACATAACCATCTGCTTTCCCCTTTTTTGTGACTTGAGGAGTAACTAAACTTTTCGTGTACAGTGACATTGTTCAGTTGCAAATACAGAAGCCAATACGTGTATAGCGAGGTGCAGCAGAAGGAAATGAATGGATACCCAGCTTTCACTGTTTTTATTTGAGAGAAGAATGTTTTCTTTCTATGCCAAATTATTTTATGATTCTAAGATGGTCTCACCTTAATTATTGACCTCTTTTGTCACATTATCTGTGGTTTCATTATGGCAACATAATTGCTTCAAAGTAGTGATTTATTTAGTATATTAAAACGCCATGCTGTTGGATGGGGAGGTAGATCCATAGAATCCTTACAATGCAGAAGGAGGCCATTTGATTCAAGTCTGCACCAAAAACAATCCTACCCAAGACTATCCCCATAACCCCACGTATTTACCCTGCTTATCCCTCTATCACTAAGAGACAATTTAGCACAGCCAATCAACCTAACCTGCACATCTTTGGAGTCTGGGAGATAGGAGTGTGTGTGTATGTGGAAGAGGGGTGCGCCTGAGAGAAAGGTGTGGAAAGAGAGAGATGTGAGTTTGTCTGATATGAGTATCAGCTTTCCAGTATCATACCTTTTGGCATTTTTAAATGGGAGGAAAGACTTAAAGTATTTTTTTAACAAGAGAGCTTTTTAATTCTAGACAGCTAATTCACTCCTAAAGTGGGTACTACTTCCAGGCCTTAATTTTAAGGGGCCGTGGGAAGATGACTTTGCCAGGAGTTAATGTGAGGGAGTTATGCATCTGGCAAGCTATGAATCACAGTCTCAGAATAAAGGTTGGCTATTTAAAATTGAGATGAGGAGAAATGAATTATCCAAAGGATTATGAACTTTGAAATCCATTATCTCAGAAAGTCATGGACCTACTCTAATCTTTGCAGATATGTACAGTGTTTCTTCCAATTTCATACTCTTCTTAACTTCCTTATTTAACCACAGATGAGGCACGCTTGTTAAAGAGCCTTTTTTTCTCTGTTATCAAATTTTTTCTGTTATCAAATATCTCCTTAAAGATCTACAACTCTATTGTGATGCCTTTTAACTTAGGACAGGATTCTGCAATCTTGTTTGCATCCCCACTACCGCCAGTGAGAACGGAGAACTTGGCGCTCATCCAAAATTCCATTCATCGCAGCGGGATTAGAGAATCCCAGACATGGGCGAGGTTGGAGAATTTGGCCCCAATTTCTCTGTTTACCTTAGCCAACTCTCCTTTTATACCCTCATAGTTATTTTTAAAACACTTTATTCATGAACCCATGCTTCTCCATTTCAAACTGAACATGATATTCTATTATGATGTGATTACTCTCACCTAAAAGCTCCTTTACCCTGAAGTTATCGATTAATCCTGTGCCATTGCACATTCAGTAAAGTTTTACAACACCAATTTTAAATCCAACCAATTTATTTGATAGTAAATCCACGAGCTTTCGACGCTATGTGTCTTCGTCAGGCAAATGCAGTGTTCTGATCTGCAGAGGCACTCATATCCACACAGACAGTTACAGATTGCTGATTAGAATGCGAATCCTTACATATAACCTGCTATTCAAGTGTTAAAGTGGCTAACAATGTGTGTGAAGGGAATCCTGAGCATTGGTTAGAGAATTGTGTATTTTCTCCAGACAGCTCAGTAAGTGAGCAAAAAACCTCACTTACTGTGATGCCTGGAGAAAATACACATTGTTAGCCACTTTAACACTTGAACAGCAGGTTAGATGTAAGGATTCGCATTCTAATCAGCAATCTGTAACTGTCTGTGTGGATATGAGTGCCTCTGCAGATCAGAACACTGCATTTGCCTGACGAAGACACATAGCGTCGAAAGCTCGCGGATTTACTATCAAATAAATTGGTTGGATTTAAAATTGGTGTTGTAAAACTTTACTGAGTTTACTCCAGTCCAACGCCGGCATCTCTACATCACCATTGCACATTACCAGGGCGGGGATAGCCTGGATAACATTCGGGCTTGGGCTAATTAGTGGCAAGTAACAGTCATGCAACACAAGTGCTATGATTATCTCCAATAAGAGAAAATTGAATCGTTTTCCCTTGATGTTCAGTGGCATTTCCATTGCATAATCCCCCACTATGAATATCCTGGGGGTTACTTTTGACCAAGAGTTGAATCAGACCATACTATAAACAGAGTGGTTAAGAGAGCAGGTCAGAGACTAGGAATTTTGTGGCAAGTAATTCATCTCCTAACTTTCCAAAATTTGTTGACCATCTACAAGGCACAAGTCAGTTGTGTGATGGCATGTTCTCCTTTGCTTGGATGAATGCAGCTCCAACAAGATTCAAAACTCCACTCTGTCCAGCCCCCTCAATTAGCATTTCATCCATCACTTTAAACATTCACTTTCTCCACTAATACACAGTGGCAGCTCCTGTACATCTAGAAGATGTACAGTAGCAACTAACCAAGGTTCCTTTGACAGTACCTTTCAAACTTATGATCTCTATCACCTAGAAGGACAAGGACAGTCGATACATGGGAACACCACACTTGCAGGTTCACCTACAAGCTTCATCCTGACTTGTTTCACTATCGTTGGATTAAAACCGTGGAACTCTCTCCCCAACAGCACTATGGGTGTTCCTACACCACGTGGATTGCAGAGGTTTCAGGAAGGCAGCTCACCATCATAAGGACAATTAGGGATGGGGACCAAATGCTGGCCTGGTCAGTGATGCCCAGTTGTGAAACTCCTTGGAATGTTTCATTATAGTAACAGTGTTATATAAGTTGTTCTTGATGTCCATCTGGCAAGATTGCATGGTTCACTACATTCTATAATGATTTTGTTGCAGCATTGAAATTACCAGTTGTTGCCAAACGATTGGATGCAAGATACGACTGGATAATGAAAAGCTGGAGATCAAAACCATATGTTCTCAGGGATGGTGGTGATGGATGCAATATTTCAACCAGGGTAAAAGGTGCCGTGGCTTTTGTCTCTGATGAAGGGAATTGTTCATACTTTACAAAGGTACTGCTTATAATTATTTCTATTTGTATGATGCTTTACTGAGTGTGTCTATGTCCCTAACTATTCCTGGGTGTTTTAATTGCTTTGAGTAATGTGTGATCCCGTTTTCGTGGAATAATGGGTAACATATCATTGAAAATGACTGACCACTGCAGCAATTCTGATAAATTTACTGTGGGAATTCAAAATAATAACTTGCTGATTTATGTTAGCCTGTAACTGATGAGTTGATTGCTAAAGGTAAAGGCCATGATTACATATTGCACATATGCAGTCAGGATATTGCAGTGGTCACCCATCATTTTAAATATAGAATAGAATCAATTGTTCAGCAAGAACATAGTATCATAATTGTAAAACTTGTGGAAGAACAAAAAGTATGTTTATCCTTTTAATGTTTTTAAAAATCCAGAAATTATTGAAAAATTTTGCCATTGTCTGATTCTGCTACATTTGTGGTCATTTTTATGATATGGAGATGCTAACATTGGACTGGGGTGGTAACAGTAAGAAGTCTCACAACACCAGGTTAAAGTCCAACTGGTTCATTTGGTATCACAAGCTTTCAACGCGCTTCTAGGGCATTGTTAAACATTCTTATTGTCAACTATTTTGTTTCTTGTTTACATGGCTCATTCATGTACAAGTACAATCCCTCTTTGTAAGTCCTGAACAACATCCACCCTTGTCTTGCTGCCTTTGTTGCTAAGGTTGAGACCATTTCATCAGCTGACTCTTCCACTTTCCTCCCCTTAACTAGGTCAGCAGAGCAAGCTTTCTCTAAAGACTCTCTACTGTAGCCCTGAACTCCAGTTCCTCTCCAGTTTCTCTCCAACTTCCCCTCATGCCTTTTGCTAACTTATCTTGTCCACGAGACTCATCTCCTGGTCCCAGTATTAGCTGATTTTTTTTGCAATTTCTCCCTTAAGGTACTAGCCCTCTCACCTATGAATCTGCTGTCATCACTCTTAACTTAAAAAAAATCCCTTCACCTTCTGCGTCTACATCTCCAACTTCCCTTTCCTCTCTCAAATCCTTGAGTGTGCAGTCATCTCCTAAATCCCATGCCTGTCTTTTCTGGAAATCTCCAATTGGGTTCCCATCCTTGCCGCAATAGTGAAAGGATCCTTGCTCAAATCACAAATGGATTTGTGATAAACTGCCCCTCCTCAGACTTCCCAACTTACCTGCAGACTTCGACAGGGATTGGCCACACCATCCTTTACACATGCCTCCAGTGTTGTCCAGCTGGGTTGGACTGCACTTGCTGATGTGATCATAGCCTGAGTATCAAATGCTATGGCTTCTCTTGCCACTCCTGAATCATTAACTCTGGTGTGCTTGATGCTCTTCTGTTTTTCATTTGCAGCATCATCCTAAAGCATAGAATTAGTTTTCACTTGTACATTGGTGACACCCACTCTACACCACTTCCATTTCTCCTGACTACTCCACTGTTGCTGAATTATTAGACTGCTTGTGTAACATCCAGTGCCCACCTTGTACCCCCAACTCCCTTTTCCCCAGCATTGAAAGCCATGCCACCAGCCACCATGATTTTGAATTCCCTCCTTCAATCTCTGGCAGATTCCTTTCTCCCTGTGGCTTGATCATCCCATATAGATATCTATAATGGGGATAGGATTTTAATAAAGATCCAGGTCCAAGATCCCAGCTGAGCAGACCTGTATGCTGGATTAATTCTGAAATCCAAGTCATTTGGCACTAGGTATTTATCAACAAAAAGATATGACATTGGGCTGATGATTAAGGTATACTTGGCCAGTCTCAAGTGACACATTTTTTTTCCCTACACATGTGAAATATACTAGTCTCCAGACTGAGATTGCTTGATAAGCTAACGATAAGATTTTGCAATATGGGGAACCACCAGGGCAAACCAAACTTTTAGCATTTCCACAAAATATTTAGTTCTGAATGCACCGGTTTCTGTGATTATTAATTTGAAATAAAATGGTATGAAGTGTAGGGACATAAATTAGGCTGAACATTACATAAAAATTATTATGTTTCCCATGTTATTTAATAAAAATGCTCAGGGATTTCAGCTCATTGTAATGTTTATTGTTTTGTGTCATTTTTCTGATTTCATTTTTCTCACTTTCCCCTTGATGATAATGATTCACACTGAGTTATTTTCATTGGTGATAATGGTTATCCACAAGCCATTTTTGAGGGCTATTCAATGATGGCGTCATTACAACTTCAAATTTGTTCCTCTCAATTTCAAAGTTGGCAAATAACACAATACTTAGAAGCATTGGGCACTGTGCAGAAGATAGTGATAGACTTCAGGAGGACAGAGAGACACTAGAATGGTCAGATATATCACACGTTAAAATTAATGCAGGGAACTGTACAGTGATTCATTTGATATGAAGACTGAGAGAGACGGGATAAAATAGAAGATTTAAATCTGAAGTGTTGCAGAAGCACAAGGACCCGGGGATATGTATATGTACAAATCGTTGAAGGTTTGCAGGGCAGATTGAGAAAGTGATTAATAAGGTTTACAGCATCTTGGGCTTATAAAAAGGGTCACAGAGTACAAAAGCAAGAAAGTTACGATCAATTTTTATGAAACTCTGGTTTGGCCTCGGCTGAAGTAATATTTCTGATCTGGCCACATGGATTCAGATTCCCACCATCAGATTCATTATGGACTACTCTCCAGAATTGGTTGCATTCTTGGACATGTGTTTCCATCGAAGATGGTCACCTCAGCACCTCACTGTACTGCAAGCCCATGGATAACCTCACAATGCTCCACTTCTCCAGCTTCCACCCTAAACACGTTAAAGAAGCCATCCCCTATGGACAAGTCCTCCATATACACAGGATCTGCTCAGATGAGGAGGATCGCTACAGATACCTACAGACGCTGAAAGATGCCCTCATAAGAATAGGATATGGTGCTCGACTCATTGATCGACAGTTCCGATGCACCACAGCAAAAAACTGCATCAACCTCCTCAGAAGACAAACATGGGACACGGCAGACAGAATTCCCTTCATCATCCAATACTTCCCCAGAATGAAGAAGCTATGGCATCTTCTCTGGAACCTTCAACGTGTCATTGATGAAGACAAACATCTCGCCAAGACCATCCCCATACCCCCATTTCTTGATTTCAAACAACCGCACAACCTCGAACAAACCATTGTCTGCAATAAACTAATTTATAATCCAACCGATTTATTTGATAGTAAAAAAGCGAGCTTTCGACTCTTGTGTCTTCGGGCAAATGCAGTGTTCAGACCAGAACACTGCATTTGCCTGAAGAAGACACAAGAGTCGAAAGCTCGCTTTTTTACTATCAAATAAATCGGTTGGATTATAAATTGGTGTTGCTAAATTCTTACTGAGTTCTTACCACCCCAATCCAACGCTGGCATCTGTACATCATGCAATAAACTACCCAGCCTTCAGGAGAACCACGACACCATACAACCCTGCTAAAGCAACCTCTGCAAGATATGCCGTATCATCGACATGGATGCCATCATCACACGTGAGAACACCATCCACCAGGTACACGGTACGTCCTCTTGTGACTCAGCCAATGTTGTCTACCTGATGTGCTGCAGGGAAGGATGTCCTGAGGTATGGTACATTGGGGAGACCATGCAGACGCTATGACAATAAATGAATGAACACCGCTCAACAATCACCGGACAGGACTGCTCCCTTCCAGTCTGGGAACACTTCAGCAGTCAGAGGCATTCAGGTTCCGATCTTTGGATAAGCATTCTCCAAGCGGCCTTCACGACTCATGACAATGCAGAATTGCTGAGCAGAAACTGATTCTGCACACATGAGGACGGCCTCAACCAGAATCTTGGGTTAATGTCACAGTAACTGTAAATCCCAAGACTTTCCTAGGCTTGCAGAATCTCACTAACTGTCTTGACTGGAGACAACACACATCTCTTTAACCTGTGCTTGGCCCTCTCTTCACCCACATTGTCTGTACCTTTTAAGACTTGATTAGCTGTAAAGACTCGCACATCAACCATTATCTTGTAAATTGAGTTTGAGTCTTATATATGCCCTGTTTGTGAACAGAAGTCCTCAGTCATCTGATAAAGGAGCTTAAGGCTGCAAAAGCTACTGCTGCCATATAAACCTGTTGGACTTTAACCTGATGTTGTGAGACTTCTTACAGTGCTGTCCAAGGCGCCATCTCCACAACATGGATTCAGTGCAGGAGGCACTTCAGTTACTTAACCAAGTGGGTAAAGTTTATTTATTAGTCACAAGTAGGCTTACATTAACACTATAATGAAGTTACTGTGAAATTCCCCTATTGCCACACTTCTGGCTCCCTTTCGGGTCAATGCGCCTAACCAGCATATTTTTGAGACTGGAAGGAAACCGGAGCATCTGGCGGAAACGCAGACATGGGAAAAACATGCAAACTCCACACAGACAGTGACCCAAGCCGGGAATTGAACCTGGGTCCTGGTGCTGTGAGGCAGCAGTGCTAACCACTGTGTTGCTCACAAGGGAAAGGTACAGTTGAGGAAGGGTGAGTATAGTTGCATATACAGTGGAATTCTACTGTGTGCAAACAGCCTATCCCTTTCAGATTGCCTTGCCAAGCCTATTTAAGAAAGTTGCAGAGGCTTTTATGGAAGGTGCAGAAATGTTTTTATGAAAATGGTTTCAGGGATGAAGGACTTCAAATACATACATAGATTAGAGAAGCAGGAGTTTTCTTTTTAGCAAAGAGAAGGTTGAAAGGAGATTTGACACAGACATTCAATGTCATGAGGAATCTGGATTGAATAGATAGAGAAATTGTTCCTGTTAGCAGAAGGATCGGCAATAGTGAATGGCAAAAGAAGCAAAGGCAACATGAAAAAAAACAATTTTATACAAAGTGAGTAGGACCTGGAATGCACTGACTGATGGTGTGGAAGAGGCTTTAAGTAAGGAATTGGATAATTATCTCGAGAGAGAATTGATAGGACTATGGGGAAAAAACAAATGAGTTGGGGGGAGCTAGATGGGTTGTGACAAGCCAAATGCTTGACTGAACTATTGTAACTTCTTCATGATAGTTAGAATAGAAAACATTGAAATACTCAGCGAATCTGGCAGCATTTGAGGAGAGAAATAGAGTTAACATTTTAGGTCAATATTTCTTGGCACAAATGTTTTCGACCTGTTTTCATTTTTTTTTGTCTTGCAGACGGTGCATCTGGTCTGATTGCTGTCAGGTTGACTCAGTTTGTTCTTTAGTGTTTGTGATAAAAATATAGTTGTCTTAAAAAGATTAGAAATGTTCTGGTTTATAGATGAGTATAAACTTCTTTTTGAGCAGATATTAATATCTAGTCTTCTAAAATAGAGACAGTGTAATCTATTTTCATTGAATTGATGTATCTTTTCAAAAATAAGTCTCTATCAGCTCTTAAATCTGTCTCCTTTTTCTCCTGGGTACTGCCTTTTCAGAGCTGATAGTTTCTGTTGCACAGATTTTGGAATTGTTGATATTTTTGGTGATGAAGATTAAAGCTTCATACTTATACATGGAAATGGTTAGAACTAATATGCAGCAAGCACTGCCATTTTTATGAGTTATTTTTAACTATGCAGCTGATATAAATATAATGACAGTGGTGACTATAGTCAAACAATCTTCAAACTTAACTAGGTAATTTATAATGTTTGTGTTTATTTTGTGACAGTTAGTTTTGAAGAGGTGTCATTGGTTCTTTAAATGAAAGAAAGACTTGTATTTATATTGCACCTTTCACAACCTCAGATTATCCCAAAATTGTAACTATTCATGTAACTTCTGAAGTAAAGCCACTGTTCTGGAGTAGGAAACTTGGCATCCAATTTGCACAGAGCAAAATCCTGTTAACAACAACATGGTAATCTTAAACTAATTGGTTTTGGTGATTCTGCTGTGAGGAACTCATTTTTACTATAGTTGCGCCATAAACTGTATGCACTGTTGCTCCTGAAACTTCTACTTCACCCCTTTAATGGGTAGCTGAAGCTCCATCAAAATCTGACATGCTGCCAGATTTCTTATCCTTTCAAATACTAAGCTGCCTATAGAGAACATGATTTGGGGCTGGGAACTCACTGACTCACTAATGATCTACAAGCGTAAAAGATAATTGGACCTTTCTGCCAACTGTTTCAAGTGGGTTGCTCACCATTGACCTAATATTCTTCCAATTGAAAATTGAAATCTAGTCATTAACAGTCTAGTGTCCTTTTAATTATATAATGATCACTATATACTGCCATTTTCCCTTGTCAAGAAAATGAACAATTAAAAGTGTTGAATCTCATTCCTTAAGGAGTTGATAAGATATTTTAGAAATGTAAAATTAATATTTTCCCTTACCTTTTAATTCTGTCTCAATTTTTCTGATTTCAAGCTTTCTTTCATTATAGAAGAAAAGCAAAACATTGCAGATGTTGAAAGTCTGTAATAAAGACAAAAAAAGGTAGAAATACCCATCTCATCTGGCAGCATCTGTGGAGAGAGAGAAACAAAGTTAACGGCCCAAAGTTAACTCAAATCTGCAAATGTGTTCAGTGTGTCTTTTGTGGTATTTTAACATAGTTTATTATTGTTTCACTTCTGGTTGTGGCATTGATTGCTACGAAGAACTGTTTCATGTGATCTCAACTGCAGTGTCAAGATGAGGAGAGAATTTGGGGAGTTGGAAACTGTTATGTATTTAAATGCTTACATGATTGCTTTAAGAACTGATTGCATGATTTAACGATGATAATATTAGTGTGTTTCACAGGCCGCTGATTAGTTTAATTTTCTGATCCGTACAGGAATAGCACTGAAAAGCTCCCAGAATAAACCTGTTTGTTATTTTAAATCTACATGTGCCAACACATGTTTTTGCTTAAAACCCACAACTTCTAACATAGGACATTGTAGAAACCAGAAAAGTCAAGGTCTGAAATAGGTTTAGGCTCAGAGGTTACACACGATTTCAGCATCACCTCCCTTCTGGGTCTGTGAGGAGCCAGAAAAGGATGTTCTTCCCCATCAAAGAAGGAAGAAGCATGCTGCTGCTATGAAGAAGGCATGTCTGCAGAAAGCGAGTAGCAAGAACATTGAATACAATGTAGGGAGTATTTAAGTAAATTAACGAGGTGAAGAAACGTGAATATAGTTGCATGTTCAACTACATTCTGCTGTGGACGTCAACTGTAAAATCATGGAATCCCTACAACGCAGCAGGAAGCCAATCAGCTTATTGAACCTGTACCGACAATAACCACCCCCCCGCCCCACCCCACCACCCTAGGCCTATCCCCAGAATCGCACGTTTTTAACTGACTAATCTGCCTGACACTAAAGGGCAGTTTTAACATTGCGTATCCAACTAACCATATCTTTGGACTGTGGGAAGAAATCGGAGCACATGGAGGAGTTCCACGCAGACACGGGGAGAATGTGCAAAGTCACCCAAGGCTGTTGAATTGAACCTGGGCCCCTAATGCTGTGAGGCAGCAGTGCTAACCATTGTGCTGCATGTTGCCTGTCTCTTCAAACTGCCCCGTCAAGCCTATACAGTCCTACAACTTTCCTCATTACGTCAGTGCTCATCCCCTTACTTGGCAAAATTCTTGGGGCACTGTCACCAGTACTGGGGAAAATAGACCTGTGCAACTGGGATAGCATTCATTTGAACTGCACTGGAACCAATGTTCCAGTGAATCGTATAACCTGGGCTACAGAGAGAACTTCAAATAGTTGTAGTGGGGGGTGGTGGGAATAGATAGTTCATGGTTGGAAAGTTAAAAAGAAGGACCAGGCAATAATGCACGATGGCATTATGGGACTCTCTAGCTAGCTGGGGAGGAGAACAAGTATACGTGCTGCTAATGAAGTGGAGGCAGCAAAGAAAGTCAAGAATTCCTTAAGTCTCAAGTGAGTAAATAGTGTTCCCTCTATGTCCCATATAACGTACCACAAGAACAGGCCGGATAATTCTCGTGGTCCCTAGAACCAACAGATTCTAGCAGTGCAGAAGGGGACTTCTCCAACTCCACTGTTGTGAATAAATCTGTTGGTTCTAGGGAGTAAATGTCACTTTGTCCACCCACAGCTTCCATGCAGTCTGTTTGTGTCACCAAGTTGGTGTATTACTGTGCTCACCGGGCACTCCCTGTGGAGTGTGAGAATGGCAGTGCTATGTCCCTCCCACTCTTGTTGCCAGTAGCCACAAAAGAAGGATGCTATCTTAGCTGTAATATAGATAGGAAGGAGGACGTGGGAAATGCTGCCTGTATGCTAACTTTCAAAATCTCTTTGGAGCAAGAGCACCCCAACATGAAGGGTAGAGAAGGCCTGACTTCTCCTGAAACCTCTCCTTAAAATGGCAGTTCTGGGTCTGCCATCCCTGCCCTATCTATGTCCTTTGAGTCTTCTCGGATACTAGCTGCCCGAGTGTTCACCTCCAAAACCCTTCTCAAAGATGAAGGCAACAGGTTCATGCTTCTGTAGACCTGTTGTCAATGGCGCCAATGGAATATCACGGCAGTGCCCACTGAAAATTCTGTGTGTGGGTCAATACCTGGAGATAGTGCCCACTAATGATATGTTAATATGTTAAAAAGAGAATTCTGTTGCCTCATGGCGTGTTTCAGGACACTCCACTGGCGAGACACAGGAAAGATTGGAACTTGGAAACTCATTGACGCAAATCACACCTTCTGGATGTTGAGCATGTGCCGCCATTCCCGCAGATGGTGAGTGCAGACTCAAATTTGGCCTCCCCTCCTTAATCGCTCTGTCTCTGCGAAAGCCACAGGCATCGTATCACATACAAATAGTAAGGAAGGTAGAGGATGTCGTTGCATATGGGACAATGATATTTTGTGTAGTTTTCATTTTTCAGTGAAGTCACATAAATTTGGGAATCTTGCATCAATTTCCAATCTTACCCTTTATTGCTGGCTGGCAAGTCACCTTTTTAACTTGTTCGGTGAGAATGTGAAGATATGCATTGATAAGGATCCAGAAGGTTATGTAAGGAGTGGTTGTTTGCAGGACTGCTTTGCATCGGTGACATGGCAGAGCAGGAATGGGATAAAGGGTTGAGAAAGATGGTCAGTGTTGTGGTTCGGAAATCGTTCCATTGGTGTATCTTGCATGAATCTTGTATTAATAAGGACATCCTGGGTAACAATGTAAGCAACTGGTGCTACATTGCCCTCATTATGTTACTCTCTGCAGGCTACCTGTACTGCGTAGCTTGTTCCTTCTTCAGATTCAAACCTCATTACTAAGCAATATCGTTCTAAGAATATCACTGTGCAATCTTGCTGGAAATCTGGTCTGATGCACAGTGAAGGGCATCTCAAGACTTTGAGTTTAACCTTTGGAATGCTGATAGTTTGTTTCCATAGAATCCTGACAATGCTGAAGGAGGCCATTTAGTCCATCAAGTCTGCACTGACTGTCTGAAAGTGCATCTTAGTCAGGTCCAGGGAATCTGAAACTTGCCTGGGGAAATGTATTTTTGTGATTGCATACCGAGCTTCACTTCAAGGTTCAGAAAAACTCCTGATTGATCTCGTGGTTCATGGATTTTCTTGTGAGTGCATTCAGTGACGTCCTGCAATATGGAAAGTCACCTAGCAGCACATACCCAAGTACTGCTCACAGAAGGTGAAGCTGATATAATTGCTGGTCCTTGTGAGCAACTCATATTTGCTCATTCATTCATTGACCACTAATAGGGAAATCTGGATATTGTCTCCAGCAGATTTATGGAAGGATCTGGAGACAAAATGTTGAGGGCTGTAGTCACTTTTACACTCGCTGACAATATATGGCCAGCAGGAAGCAAGTCTTCTTTGTGAAGGCTGCATATGTCCAGTACTAGCTAACATGGCAACTTCTGAAGATTGCATGCAGCCTTAGACTGAGTATATTACTTGCATGTTGTACCCTCTGCTGTTCAGCTGCAAAGCTCTCAATAGCAGGACACTGCTGTCGATACTAGTCACATTATTCCTCATTTGATGCCAATTTGAGGCAGCCAAGGTACCACCCATCCTTATGTGAATCAGAAAACTATAAGTATAAAAATTAAACTCTTGGCACCCTGATCCATCTTATTATGTTTCTATAAACTTTTATTTCTCAACATTTTAAATTGATAGTCCCAAGCAGTCATTTTACTGAAATGTATTCAAGTTGGGAGTTCAAGATTCAGATGGGAATTCTGAAGAGCACCTGCATTCCCTGCTACCTTTCCCAAGACATCTTACCATATAAGAGCTTGAAATGCACCAGTTGTCCTTTTAATTTCAACCAGCTCCACCATGCAGAGCTCCAAATACATATTCCAGATGAAACAGCTAATTATACAAATTTCTTTCAATTTAGCATGTTGTAATTGTTTTTCACAATGTAATATCAACATCAGGAAAATTAAATGCATATTGGCTTGTTTGTTAGACTGAACCTGCCTGTACAGTTATCAAAAATGATTCTGAAATTCTGGTTCTTAATCTCTCTGTCTCTCTTTCCCCTACACTGTTCCAACGTAAATCAATGGAAGCTTGCAAAACAGCGTCTCATTTTTTGTTTTGATTATGCAGTTTACAACTTCCTGACCTCGGTATTCAGTTTGCCAATTTCAGATCATAATCCTTGCGCATGTTTTTTGGACAGCAGGTTCTGGTAATGATTCTGTTCTTCATTTCAGCATTCCTGCCTTTGCCTTATTATAGATTTACCCTTTTGTTTTTTCTTCTCGATACCCACTCATGCCTGTGTTTTTAAAATGTATAACATTGATAGCATGTTTCAGTTTTGATGAACTGAAACATTGGTTTGTTCCTACCTCCACAGATACTGCCTGACCTTCAATTCCGAGAATTTTCTGTTTAGATTTCCATCATCTGATGTCTCATCTACCTGATATTCCATTTTAATTATTTTTCCAGCAAAAAAGTTTATTCTTTATCTTTTTCATTGCAGATCAAGAACATGGCAACTTCTGAAGCGTTAGGAGTCCTTGTTTATGTAAGGCCTGGGAGGCCACTTCAGGATATGAACTGTAAAGGAGTAGAATGCCTTACTATCATAAATATACCTGCCTCAATAATGCATTTTCAGAAAAACGTGATTGATATATTAAGGTAAACATTCATTTTTTTTTTCTTTGCCTGCTTCATGTCATAGACTGGAATTATACTGACTCGGTGTGGCTACTGATTTTATATAATGGTTGCAGATGTATGACTGGACCAACTTGGTATCAGACTACCTCAGAACACATTTCAATTAGGTATCATTTTATGCATGTTCGGCTAAGCCACAAATACATTGCCAGTTTTGTCTCATATTGCACTACTTGACAGATCATTAAATCATGCCAAAAGGTTATTACTTTTGCTGATCATTAGATCTGTAGAATAGGTCTGATTAACTTCTCCAGAAGCTTTTTACTGGAGAATGAATTACATAACATTGCGCAGAACTTAATACCAATTGAGAGTGATAGCTGTTTCTGTGAAGCAGGGAACTAACTGCCTTAAGTTAAACTAAGTGTGAAGCCCATCCCACATACTTGTTTTTCTGTGGATCTCTTGAAGAAAGTGGAGCCAAGTCTCTGAACCCACAACCATCTGACTCAGATGAAAATGCTGACTGGCTTCATAAACTGAATGTAAAAAGCAGAAGAATGCCATATGGATATCAGTCTCTGAGAACTGTAAATTAAATGCAAATTTGAAAGCACCTGAATATTCAGTTGTGTATTTTAATTTGCCTTCCCCACATTGTCAAGCTTTTTTATGTTTTCATTCTTTTACTTTACTTAACCATATACTAGTTTAAAAATGATTGAACACACAAGAGGGTCATGCTGACTGGGTGAGTGTTTTCTGTAATATCTCCATTCAATCCACAAGGGTCATCCCCCAGCTTCCATTTTCCTTTCACTTCATATTTGTATCTTGTTGCCAATCTGATTTTCTTGAACATTGTCAGTTGCAATGTTTCAGTGAAACTGGGCACGAGTTTAAGGAACAACACCTCATATTTTCACTGGGCACTGTACAGAGTTCTGTATCCAACAATTTTAATTCATAATCTCCATCCCCATTTTGTGTTTCTTTGCTGATTTGTGTTTTTCCTTTCTTGTTTTGCCCTTCTTTCTTTAGTTGGCATTCAGAGAGCACCTATTAGGATCCTGCAATTCTCACCTGCTCTAGACACATCTTTTGTTTCTTTATTTGTTCCATTACCACACTCGTAGAACATTACAGCGCAATACAGGCCCTTTGGCCCTCGATGTTGCGCCGACTTGTGAAAACCAATCTAAAGTCCATCTAACCTACACTATTCCAATATCATCCATATGTTTATCCAACAACCATTTAAATGTCCTTAACATTGGCGAGTCCACTACTGTTGCAGGCGGGGCATTCCACGCCCTTACTACTCTCTGAATAAAGTACCTACCTCTGACATGTGTCCTATATCTATCACCCCTCAGTTTAAAGCTTTGTCCCCTCATGCTAGCCATCACCATCTGAGGAAAAATGCTCTCACTGTCCACCCTATTTAATTCTCTGATCATCTTGTATGCCTCTAAGTCACCTCTTAACCTTCTTCTAACGAATCCAGCCTCAAGTCCCTCAGCCTTTCCTGATAAGACCTTCCCATCATACCAGGCAACGTCCTGGTAAATCTTTTCTGCACTCTTTCCAATGCTTCCACATCCTTCCTATAATGCAGCAACCAGAACTGTACGCAATACTCTAAGTGTAGCTGCACCAGTGTTTTGTACAGCTGCAACATGACTTCATGGCTCCAAAACTCAATCCCAATAAAAGCTAACACGCTGTATGCCTTCTTAACAACCCTATCAGCCTGGATGCCAACTTTCATGATCTATGCACATGGACACTGAGATCTCTGTGCTCATCCATGCTACCAAGTATCTTACCATCACCTCAGTATTCTGTTTTCCTGTTACTCCTTCCAAAGTAAATCACCTCACACTTTTCTGCATTCAACTCCATTTGCTACCTCTCAGCCCAGCTCTGCAGGTTATCTATGTCTCTCTGTAACCTGCAACATCCTTCCATACTGTCCACAACTCCACCGACTTTAGTGTCATCCACAAATTTACTAACCTATCCTTCCACACTCTCATCCAGGGTCATTTATAAAAATGACAAGCCTCAGTGGCTTCAAAACAGAGCCGTGCGGTACACCACTAGTAACTGAACTCCAGGATGAATATTTCCTATCAACCACCACCTTCTGAATTACAGTAGGCAATTTCTGATCCAAAACGACTAAAACACCCTCAATCCCATGCCTCTGTATTTTTTGCAATAATCTACTGTGGAGAACCTTATCAAATGCTTTACTGAAATCCATATACACCATATTAACTGCTTTGCCCTCCTCTACCTCTTTGGTTACCTTCTCAAAGGACTCAATAAGGTTTGTGAGGCACAACCTACCCTTCACAAAATCGCATTGACTATCCCTAACCAAGTTATTCCTTTCTAGATAATTATAAATCCTATCTCTTATAATCCTTTCCAAACCTTTGCCCATACAGAAGTAAGGTTCATTGATCTATAATTACCAGAGTTGTCTCTCTTCCCCTCCTTGAACAAGGGGACAACATTTGCTATCGTCCAGTTTTCTGGCACTATTCCTGTAGACAATGACAACGTAAAGATCAAAGCCAAAGCTTCTGCAATCTCTTCCCTAGCTTCCCAGAGAATCCTAGGATAAATCCCATCCAGCCCAGGGGTTCAATGGTTCCAATGGCTTGGAACTATGGAACCTCTTGTCATTTAATCTTTCCTGTCTTTTATCCTTCTGTTCTTCTCTCTTCTATCTTTCACTTGCTCAAAACCAGTTAAATTTTTCAGCCCTGATGAAAGGCAGCATGGTAGCATAGTGATTAGCATTGCTAACTCATAGCACCAAAGAGCCAGGTTCAATTCCAGTCTCAGGTCACTGTTTGTGTGGAGTTTGCACTTTCTTCCCGTGTCTGCATGGATTTCCTCCAGATGCTCTGGTTTTCTCCCTCAGGACATAGAGATGCTGGCGTTGGACTGGGCTAAACTCAGTAAGAAGTCTTACAACACTATGTTAAAGGCCAACAGGTTTATTTGTAGCAAATACCACTAGCTTTCAGGACTAGTTGTTCCTTCGTCATGTGGATGGGAGTTCTGATGATAAAAAGGGCATATGCCCTTTATAAGCTCTGTTTGTGATCAGAACTCCCACCTACCTGATGAAGGAACAGCCAGTTCCGAAAGCTAGTGGCATTTGGACTTTAATCTGATGTTATGAGAATTCTTACTGTAATTCTCCCTCAGCCCCGAAGTATGCAGGTTAGGTTGATTACCCAAACTAAGGGATATTAGCAAGGTAAATGTATGGAGTTACTGGGATGGGGGCTGTTTGGGATTGTGGTTGGTGCAAACTCGATGAGCTGAATGGCCTCCTTCAGTATTGTAGGGATTCTATGTAAGGGCACAGATCTGAAATATTAGGCTAAATTATGTGGTCCATCTGCACTTGGGACAGCTAAGAGTTGGACTGTAATTAGGGCTGTGCATCTTTGGCATATGTCTATATTTCCATTGACAGGCTTTTTAGCTCTCTTCCCACTGTACCTTCACATAATTGCTTAACCAATATCCTATCTTCAATGGGCTGCAATTTCCTCAAGTTAAGTGTTGGGAAGACTGGAGCTATTAACTTCAACTCTCCTCACAAACACCATAATCTCCGCACTCCAGACAGTGAGACTGAAGAGGATTGTTCACAACTTTGGTGTTCTATCTAATCCTAAATTGAGTTTATAATCTTATATAATCATCATAAAAAGTTCCACCTCAATATTATCACCTACCCCAATTCCTGCCACTGTTGAAGTTCTGCTGTAATCCTTATCCATCTCTTTGTCACATTTTTGAATGTTTCAATGCCTTCCTGACTACATTTCCATGTAAAACTTTACTGCTGTACCATTTATCCTATTGCCAGTGTTCTTGCTGGCCTACATTTGGTTCATGGTTCCTTCATGCCTGAAATTTAAAATTCTCAACCTATGTTTTAATCTCTTTGTGACACTGCCTGCATTTCTGTGACCTAACATGGCCCTAATCTGCTCTACTTCATGACCTTGGATTTTTCCTTCAGGACTTTCCTTAAATCCATCTCTAATCAAGATTTTGGTTACCCCTGCTAAAGTTTCCTTCCTTGTTACAGTGCTCACTTTCACCCAATCCTCTGATATTAAAGGGATTATAATTTATTGGTAACATTACTGGATTAGTAATCTAGAGACCCAAACTAATTCTCTGGGGACATGGGTTCAAAGTTACCCACAGTAGCTGGTGGAATTTGAGTTCACTTAATCTGGTGATTGTAATATTATCATTGATTATCTTAAGAACTATCATTTCCATTATATTGTGCACTTTCAGTCAATAGTTTATGTTTTAAATCCACAAGAGGTCACAAAAGATGGTTACTTGATAATCATCTGAATTATCTTGTGTATTGAAATACTACCCTCACTTAAGAAGGAACAAAACATCTCTCCAGACTGATGCTGATTTGAGTGCATTTTCCTGGGACAACTGTAAAAAGTTGATTTCTAATTGAATTGGTCATTCAGATACAAAGCCCCTGGTTTAAATTCTCAAGGTGTGAAAGTCTCGACACAGGATGTATAATTCATATAGCAACATACCTTATTTAAAAAATAAACTTGAACTTGCAACAGACCAAGTTCAAACAGCGAGAAGCTGTTCCGTAGAGAAATCCCATTAAGCAGCATTGAACTAGCTGCACATCAACTAAGCAGCTATCCTAATAAATAACCATGGGGTAAATTCTCCAGTATAGTCCACTGCAGGAATCCCCATGAGCAGGATGGAAAAGTTGACAGACCATTTAGATGTCCATTGGCCTTAGGCTGGAATTTTCAGTTTTGAGGAGGGTGCAACCAGGAAGTTCATGTGCCGTATGTTGAAAGTGGGAGCAGGACTCTTTCCAACTTCAAGTTCATTGAGAACCACCTGCAAGGTTAATTACAAGGGTTTTTGCAGCTTACTGAAAATTCTCTGCTCTACAATCCCTTCACTTCAACTAGAACATCAGCTCGTGTCTAAGAAATTGCAGGCCTGCCATGAAAGAGAGTCTGAGAGAATTATACTTGGTAATTGTATTGTTTTTCCCTCATTTGTATGTAATGGTAGTGTGAATGTTAGCATGGTGAGTCAAGTGAGTCAGCTGTCGCTTTTATAAACTTCAAGGGCAAGTGTGGATTAATAAATAACCTTCCTTAATTTTAAATCTGCACAATGCTTGTAGTTGGAATTACTGAAATTGGGATCATTTCTCTTACAAGAAAATATACATCCCTCATATATAGAACATAGAACATTACAGCGCATAACAGGCCCTTCGGCCTTCGATGTTGCGCCGACCAATTAGGAAAAAGCAATGACCCTCTAACCTAAACCATTCCCTTTTCGTCCATAAACTTATCTACTAACCTCTTAAACGCCACCAAACTTGGCGCATCTACAACTGCAGCAGGCAGGGCATTCCATACCCTTACCACCCTCTGGGTAAAGAACCTACCTCTGACATCCGTCCTATAACTACCACCCCTTAATTTAAAGCTATGTTCCCTCGTGCTAGCTTTCTCCATCCTAGGAAAAAGGCTATCACTGTCCACCCTATCTAAACCTCTAATATCTTATATGTTTCAATAAGGTCTCCTCTTAGCCGCCTTCTTTCTAACGAAAACAACCTCAAATCCCTCAGCCTCTCTTCATAAGATCTGCCCTCCATACCAGGCAACATCCTGGTAAACCTCCTCTGTACCTTCTCCAATGCCTCCACATCTTTCTTATAATGTGGGGACCAGAACTGCACACAATACTCCAAGTGCGGCCGCACTAGAGTTTTGTACAGTTGCAACATGACGTTGCGGCTCCGAAATTCAATCCCCCTACCAATAAAAGCTAAGACTCCATATGCCTTCTTAACAACCTTATCGACTTGATTGCCAACTTTCAGGGATCTATGCACATATACACCAAGATCCCTCTGTTCATCAACACTATTAAGAGTCCTACTATTAGCCCTATACTCTACACATTTGTTATTCCTGCCAAAGTGAATTACCTCACACTTTTCCGCATTAAACTCCATTTGCCACCTCTTGGCCCAGCTCTGCAACTTGTCCAAGTCTCTCTGCAAACTATAACAATCCTCTTCACTATTTACCCTTCCACCGACTTTGGTGTCATCCGCAAATTTACTAATCCATCCTTCAATACCCTCATCCAGATCATTTATAAAAATTACAAACAGCAGGGGCCCCAAAACAGGTCCCTGAGGTACACCACTTGTAACCGAACTCCACGATGAATAATTTCCATCAACCACCACCCTCTGTCTTCTATCTGCTAGCCAATTCCTAATCCAATTAGCTAAATCACCCTCAATCCCATACATCTGCATTTTCTGCAGAAGCCTTCCATGGGCACCTTATCGAACGCCTTACTAAAGTCCATATATACCACATCAACTGCCTTACCCCCATCCACCTCTTTGGTCACTTTTTCAAAAAACTCAATAAGGTTAGTAAGGCACGACCTACCCTTCACAAAACCATGCTGACTATCCCCAATCAATTCATTTCTCTCTAAATAACTATAAATCCTATCCCTAATAATTCTTTCCAATACTTTGCCCACAACAGAAGTAAGATTTACCGGTCTATAATTCCCCGGAAAGTCTCTATTCCCCTTATTGAACAATGGGACCACATTCGCTATCCTCCAGTCTTCTGGCACTATACCCGTAACCAACAACGACCTGAAGATTTTGGCATTTTGGCCGGAAAAATGTAGAAGAGAGTTATAGGATAAAAGGTAAAACTATTCGGAGTATAGAGACGCAGAGAGACTTGGGGGTACAGGTTCACAAGTCTCTGAAGGTGTCTTCACAGGTGGAGAAGGTGATAAAGAAAGCGTATAGTATGTTAGCTTTCATAGAAAAGGGTATAGAATACAAGAGTAGGAGTTTGATGTTGCAATTGTATAGAACGTTGGTTAGGCCTCACTTGGAATACTGCATCCAGTTCTGGTCGCCGTACTATTGGAAGGATGTGGAGTCCTTGGAGAGAGTGCAGAGGAGGTTTACCAGGATGCTGCCTGGTATGGAAGGACTGTCTTATGAGGAACGATTAAATAGACTGGGGTTGTTTTCCCTTGAAAGACGTCGGCTTAGAGGGGATCTAATAGAGGTGTATAAGATTATAAGGGGTATAGATAGAGTAAATGGTGGTAAACTTTTTCCACCTTCAGAAATGGATAGGACGAGGGGTCATGGCCTTAGGGTGAGGGGGGCTATGTATAAGACGAATATTAGAGGGCAGTTTTTCACACAAAGGGTAGTGGGGGTGTGGAATGCACTGCCGAGTAAGGTGGTGGGAGCAGGCACGCTAGGGCTGTTTAAGGGTCTCTTGGACAGCCACATGAGCGGTATGCAGATAGAGGGATATAGTAGGACTGTTTAACTATGGCTTTTTTTCAACAGGTAATTCGGTCCAACTTGACCAACAAGGAGCATGCATTCGGCAGGTGGTGCGAGGACAGCTCTTGGATGTTGATTCATGGGTTGCCTGGTACCTCATGTCGTAAATGAGTGCTTTATCTGGACCATCTGAAGGGCACCATGACAGCTCAGTGACCATCGCTGTAGCTGTGCAGACACTTGGAATTGGGCTGATGTCTGCGGGAGTTTGCGCGTTCTCCCCGTGGTTGCGTGGGTTTTCTCCGGGCGCTCCGGTTTCCTCCCACATCCCAAAAATTCACTCTTAGGCTGATTGGGAAACAAATTGTCCCTACATTGAGATTCTTCCATATTAGGAATAACCTAAAATTAGAATAGGATAATGGAATTGGTACTATATAGTTATGACGGCGGCGCGGGCTCGTTGGGCCGAAGGGCCTGTTTCCCGTGCTGTGTTGCTCTAAAAAAAAGATCAGAGCCAGAGGCTCTGCAATCGCCTCTCTCGCCTCCCAGAGAATCCTATCCGGTAAATCCCGTCCGGCCCAGGGGACTTATCTAACTTCAAACCCTCAAGAATATCTAGCACATCCTCCTTATCTACTTCAATACTTTCCAGTTTGCAACCTGTATCCCAGTGTTCTCCACAACTACATTTACATCTCCCTGCGTGAATACCGAAGAGAAATATTTGTTCAGTGCCTCTCTAATCTCTTCAGGCTCCACGCACAAATTCCCACTGCTGTCTCTGACTGGCCCTAATCTTGCCCTAACCAATCTTCTATTCTTAACATATCTAAAGAAAGCTTCTCCTTGATCCTATCAGCCAAAGTCTTCTTGTGTTCTCTTTTAGCTCTTCTCAACTCACTCTTTAGCTCCCTCCTGGCTAATCTATAGCTATCCAGTGCACTAACTGAGCCTTCAAGCCTCATCCTGACATAAGCCTCCTTTTTCCTTTTAACTTTTTTAGTACACCATGGTTCCCTTACTCGACCATTTCCTCCTTGCCTGACAGGGACATTCTTATCAAGGACTCGCAGTAGTTGCTCCTTGAATAAGCTCCACATTTCAGATGTTCCCAGTCCCTGTAGTTTCCTAGTCCAATCTATGCACCCTAATTCCCTCCTTATGGCCTCATAATTACCATTCCCCCAGCTTCATGCCTATCCCTATCCATCACCTAAGGTGAACGTAACCGAATTGTGGTCACTATCACCATGAAGCATATTGATCACGGCTGCAAGAAAACATAAACTTGCCCATGACAAAATTCTCTGGTTCACTAATTCTCTACCTCAGGGAAGGAAATCTACTGTCCTTATCTAGTCTGACCTACTTGTGTCTCAGAGCCATGGGAACTTGGTTGACTCTTGATTGCTCTCTGAAATGGCCAAAGGCATTCACTTAAAGGCCAGTGAGGGACAGACAACAAATTTTGACATTGCCAGTGATGCCCACAGCTTATTAAGGAATTAGAAAATTAATGTTGTTGAAATGCTTCTAGCATATAGTAAAAATGTATCGTATTTTAAAAGATTTTCATCCTTTTTGTATGCCTGGATCCATCTGTTTCTGATTTCTTAGTCCAAATGTATTTCCTTACAAAAAGGCATCATGGAGGTCACAGAAAAAGGAGTAACTACAGTCTCCACAGGATTCAAAGGGCAATCCAGTACTAAGTGCAAGAGATTTAAGCATTCTTGCATATATGAGTTTCTCTTTATAATCAACTAAATTTTAGCCAAAATCCACAAAGGATTGTTGGCATCTCTGTCTATTAGAGAGACACTGAATTGCATGTAACTTAGGGGGCACACTTCACAAGTATGAGGAAAGGCAAGGAGGCAGGTCTCTATGATCTACAACTTCTAACCAGATTTGAGGAATAGCTTAACAATCACTCACTTCCCCCTTGTACATCTTCTCCTATGGAGCTGCGTGATCTGATTACGCTCTATAGGATGGAGCTAATATTGGGATTGGCGGCATGGTAACTTTAAAATTGAAGGAACAAAAATTATCTCAGTTTGTTCACACAGTTCAGATCTTTGAGACAATGTTTATTTAGCGCTTATTAAGTTGAGGCACCTTTAATGATTTCTTTTTCCATAAATAATTACCTTAAAATTGAATTTCCAAACTATACCTTCTGCAATAAAGAATGAGTCTGTGAGACATTGCAATTGTCTTTAAAGATCAATTTCATAAAGTAAATAGAGAAATTAACAGTCAAGGAAGCAAATGAATTTGATGTATAATTGCTGGCAATATTATATATGCCGTCTTGAATGGATGTAGTAAGACATCCTTGTAAAAGGTTGTTCAAGGTTGCACTCTGTTTATGCCTTGATGATACAGTATCCTCAGAAGTATATTTTTTTACTGGCACTTTCTCCAGAATGACTAACAGCCACTCTGAAAGATGAGCACTGGTAAAATCTCCATTATTGTTTAATGGATGAGCTGTACCAACCTTTAAAAAAAAAGCATCAACAGTAGGAGAGAGAATCTTGTAAATGATGGACAGCAGGCTGGTGTTCATCTTCAAAATTGGACAGCGGGCTAATTGTCTTCATTGCTAAGGAAACCGAGTCAGTGATTCTATTGAGAACATTTGACAGCCAGTTATTCTATTGCCATTGTCTGTTAAGAATAACCAGTCCTTTTTAAAAGTATTACAAATGTTCATGTATCATTAATAACATCTCAAATAGGTTGGAGAAAATAAGTGATGAAGATGATTTAAAAAGTTGCTATAAGTAAGTGTGCTCAATGTTCTACAAAGATCTACCTAATATTAAAACATTGTAGTCTTGTTGGCAGGATGATGTTAAACAGGGTACAATGCTATAGTGCTTGTCAAACTTCACCCTTCTATTCTATTGAAAAAGGAGTGTTTTGAAAAAAGAGAGAGATTTATCATGCATAAATGGTCACTTCGCCAAATTATGCTTGCAAAGGTAATGCTACTGATCTGAAAATTGTTGTTGTACCATGCAGGGCATACTGACAAATTTAATAGTGGTACATGCTGAGGTACTTTGAGCATTTTTTCACACAGTGAATTTCAGACAAATACATGTATTGTGTTCGAAAGAAACAAAGTGAATTCACAGTTTAAAAAACACAAGCTACAGCACTGAGAAGGAGGAGCACTTGAGGCTGAATGAACCTCATCTTAGATGGCACCTAGCCATGCCTGTAGTGGTGAGAATGATTCTATTCATATGGGCATTGCATGAAGTGTCTGCTCATGATAGACTCTAAGGAGAAGCATAGCTAATTTGGTTGACACACCTGCTGGCAAATCTCTGCTTGGGGAGATGTGTGTTATTTCTGATCCTTCTTTTCCTGGGGTCAGAATTAACAGAAAGAAGGGAAACTCTTTCAGCCAGGTTTGAAACAAATGATTATAAAACACAGTTGTCTGGAAGGAAAGGCAGTGCCAAGAGCAGGAGAAATTCTAACTGAGTCAATTGCCTGGGATATTAATTTGTACTGAAGGCTATTCAAACCATTTAAAAGTTGCAACTGCATAGAGCAAAAACAGTCATACTTAAAAATCACAAGCAGAGCCAAAGCGGCAGAAGCTGAAAACCTGAGGGTAGCAGTACAAAAAGATTTCAAGAATTTCAACTCGATCAGCCCATAAAGCCTGCGCCGACAACAATCCCACCCAGGCCCTATCCCCTTAATCTCATGTATTTACCCTGCTGGTCCCCCTGACACTAAGAAGCAATTTAGCATGGCCAATCAATCTAACCTGCATATCTTTGGAGTGTGGAAAGAGCATCTGAATGAAACCCGCACAGATATGAGGAGAACATGCAAATTCCACAAGCAGTTATCTGAGGCTGAAATTGAAACAGGATTCCTTGTGCTGTGAGGCAGCAGTGCTATCCACTGTGCCACCATGCCACCTGTTTGTGCAGTGAATATGAATTATATTTAATCCAGTAAGCTAGGTTAATACTTTATAACGTAAGGACACTGTTAATGATGTAGTTTAAATTTCTGCAATGCTTAGCAACTTCTCAGCTCAGAAATGGATTGTTGAAACTGTGAAGTCTTCAGTTTTGTAATAGTAAATTGTTCATGAGATTTTTGAAATTTTAAATTTAATTTTTTTCTTAATTTTTACATTCTGTTTCTTTCCCTTCTATTAACCCAGTCAATAAATGTCCATTTTTAAAAGTAAATGCCAATGCGTATACTCAGCTGCTAAATTTGTAATGTGAAGTGTTTAATATTATAGGAAACAACCAGGAAAGAACACCTTCTATTAACCCAGTCTATTTTTCCTTCTATTTCTCATTCTGTATTTAACGAGTCAAATTCAGTTAATTTCCTTGGGTCATTTCTCAATTTTTCTTCCTCTAACCATGGATAAATGTCATTGGTTAAGGCTATGGACTGTCAGCCCTAATTCTGCATCAGGTTCACGATGCCCTATTGACTGGCCATGCTGTACTCTGCTTGCACTTTTAATAATTTGTGCTATAAACATTTTTCACAGTGAGGGAAACAGTCTTAGCTAATGGAATATGCTGTGAGGTGCCCTGCTGTCATAAATTCTGAGCCAATTCATTTGATACAGATGGAATAATATTGTTGAATAATATTGTAAAATACTGAAGTAAAAAATTTCAGAGAAAGCATTGCTATACTAATATACCATGATGTAACTCCTAGCCATATGTTTAAATGTGATATTAATCCAAAATAGTAATCATCATGTCATTATTTTTACATATTTAATGCGTAGACAATTAATCATTAAACCTTTGAGCAAAAAAGACAGATCTGTTCCAAATATTCTATTAGTCAAAAGAATATACATTTAATGTGATGAACCAAAGGCCTAAAAGTCTATTTGAATGTTTAAATTCAAATCTCTCTGAAGCATCGTAGATTCCACATCAGATATGTTTCCTGTTTGACAGATGACCATGTTTTGTCATTAATCTAATGTTGCACTGTGTACTGGTAGAACTTCTTTAACATGAACTGTGAAGTTTTTTTAATGAATTTATGCTAATAACTGTGCTTAGAACATCCATCAGTGGCTGAAGTAAATAGACTGTGCAAGAACAGAATTTCATGGAATTATATGACTAATGTTATGGAAATTGGCACATTATTTTGTGACAGAAAATGTTGTTTGTGAGCTTGCTATATTGAAGGAGTGTATTGATTATTATTTACAGGTTTGTTGACATTCTAGAACATTTGGTGAATATTCAATGTTGCTAAATTCTGTTTACCTCTTCGGTATGCAACTCTAGGGATTTCACAAGAAACCATTTATACATTAGCTACTTTTCAATGCACTCAATCATTTATCTGTAAGAATCATTGAGATTTATATAAAAATAAGATGGGAAATTTTTCTGTTGAAAGGCTTTTTGAAAGTGCTAGCGTAATATGAGAGTTTTTAATGTTTATGTTCGTGTGATTTGAGTGTCACTAACAAAAATCAGCATTTGTTATTCATCCTTAATTGCCTTTAAGAAGATGATGTTGAGAATCCTACAGTGCAGAGGAGGCCATGTGATCCATCGAGTCTGCGCTGATCACTATCCCACCAAGACCTTCTCCCCATAATCCCATGCATTTATCCTCGCTAGTGCCCCTGACACTAAGGAACTAATTTAGTATGGCTAATCCACCTAACCCACACATCTTTGGACTGAGAGGAAACCAGAACATCTAGAGGAAATCCATGCAGACACGGGGAGGACATGCAAACTCCATACAGACAGTGATGCAAGCTGGGAATCGAACCTGGGTCCCTGGCACTGTGAGACAGCGGTGCTAACCACTGACCCACCATGCCGCCCAGGTGTAGCTAATCTGATGTAGCTGCACTTTTTAGTGATGTTATGAAGGGCATTCTAGGTTTTTGATCCTGCAATAGTGAAGGGACAGTGATATAGTTTGAAGGCTGTGGTTTGGAGAGCTACTGATGTTTTCCTTTGTGAAGCCTTTATTTATGAAGTTTTCAGAGAATTCAGCTATAAAAGGAAATCATTACACTAAAAATACTGATTCTCCTGTGAAGTTGGAATTGAAAATTAAAAGTAGAGTTCATCTACTGGAGAAAAAAAGGTTTAAATATGTTATAAACATGATGTGGTGATTCTGACATTGCACTGGGGTAGGCACGATAAGAAGTCTCACAATACCAGGTTAAAATCCAGTAGGTTTATTTGGAGCTTTTGGAGCTCTGCACCTTCACCAGGTAAGTGAAAGTGTAGCACTCCAAATGCTTGTGCTATCAAATAGATCGATTGGACTTTAACCTGTTGTTGTGAGACTTCTTACTCTATTATAGAAGCACCTGTGTTCAATTCTACAACAACATCCTTTTGAAATATCCCATAACACCAGATAGTTTTGAAAAAGAACAGAAATTGACTTTTGTTATCTCAATAAGGCATTGATAAATGGTAAGAAACTGCAATCTAATGATAGATAATCTTAAAAGTTGACCCTAAATAACCTAATCTTGGAAACTGGGTGTTACAAAGAAGTGATTATTGTATGCACGTTTCATTATCCAAATTATTTAAAGAATATTGATCAGTAAGAGTTTCAGCAGGCTTCCTGCTGGTTTAGCTCTTTTGGATTATATAATTATTGGAAATGCACAGTAAGATTTTTAGATTTATTGGGTTCACTCCACATCTCTAGGGTAACTGCTGTAGTGTAGTAATGATAATTCTTCCTTTTCTTACTAAAGACTCAGTAACTTTATACTCTGGCATTTAAGATGAATGAACTCAGTAAGAATTTAGCAACACCAATTTTAAATCCAACCGATTTATTTGATAGTAAAATTGCGAGCTTTCGACACTCTGTGTCTTTGTCAGGCAAATGCAGTGTTCTGGTCTGCAATAGCACACATCAGCACAGACAGTCACAGATTGCTGATTAGAATGCGAATCCTTACATCTAACCTGCTAATCAAGTGTTAAAGTGGCTAACAATGTGTGTGAAGGGAATCCTGAGCATTGGTTAGAGAATTGTGTATTTTCTCCAGACAGCGCAGTAAGTGAGGTTTTTTGCTAACCCAGGCAAGTTACAGGGGTTACAGATAGTGTGTCATGAAGCCAAGATCCCTGTTAAGACTCATGTGTCCTCATGTGTGTGGAACTTGGCTATCAGTCTCTGCGCTGTCGTGTGTCACGAAGGCCCTCTTGAAGAACATTTACCCGCAGGTCGGAGGCTGAATGCCCATGACTGCTGAAGTGTTCGCCCACAGGAAAGGAACTGTTTTGCCTGATGATTATTGAGCGATGCTCATTCATCCGCTGTCGTAGTGTCTGCATGGTCTCCCCAATGTACCATGCTTCGGGACATCCTTTCTTGCAACGTATTAGGTAGACAACGTTGGCCGAGTTGCAAGAGTATGTACCGTGTACCTGGTGAATGGTATCCTCACGTTTGATGATGTCGTCCATGTCTATGATCTGGCATGTCTTGCAGAGGTTGCTGTGGCAGGGTTGTGTGGTATTGTGATCACTGTTCTCCTGAAGGTTGGGTAGTTTGCTGTGAACAATGATTTGTTTGAGGTTGTGCGGTTGTCTGAAGGCAAGATGTGGGGGGTGGGGATGGCCCTAGCGAGATGTTCATCGTCATCAATGATATGTTGAAGACTCTGGAGAAGATGTCATAGCTTCTCAGCTCCGGGGAAGTACTGGACGACAAAGGGTACTCTGTCCACCGTGTCCCATCTTCGTCTTCTGAGGAAGTCAGTGCGGTTTATCACTGTCGCACATCGGAACTGTCGATCAATGAGTCGAGCACCATATCCTGTTCTCACGAGGGCATCCTTTAGCGTCTGGAGGTGTCTGTCACAATCCTCCTCATCTGAGCAAATTCTGTGTATACGGAGGGCTTGTCCATAGGGAATGGCTTCTTTAATGTGTCTAGGAGAAGTGGAGCATTGTGAGGTTGTCTGTCGGTTTGTGGTACAGTGAGGTGCTGAGGTGACCGTCCTTTATGGAGATGCGTGTGTCCAAGAATGCAACTGATTCTGGAGAATAGTCCATGGTGAGTCTGATGGTGGGATGGAACTTGTTGATATCATCATACAGTTGTTTCAATGATTGTTCACCATGAGCCCAAAGGAAAAAGATGTCATCAATGTATCTAGTATATAACCTTGGTTGAAGATCTCGTGTGGTGAAAAAGTCTTGTTTGAAGATCTCGTGTGGTGAAAAAGTCTTGTTCAAACAGTCCAATGCCGGCATCTCTACATCATTTAAGATGAATGCCATGCAATGGATATTTTAAATATCACTCTAACATCTGGGCATAAGACCTGGATTCTCTATTCTTTCCTTGAATTTGTCAATGTTGTGATTGTATTACTATTAAAAGTGAATTGCGTATTTAGTTTTAAATAAATTTTTATATAATTTAATCTCTTATAACCTTCCAACCTCATCTCATTTGTATATGCTCATCAGTGGAGCAGCACATTGCTGAAGACAAATGAGGCTCCTGCGATATCTAGATTGGACTAATCTGGCCAAAACATTTTAAAAAGGAGGAAAATAATATTATCTTATATATTCTTTCATATGAAAAGAGGTGGATCAGTTCTTCAGACCCATTTTAAGTATCTGTGAGTCCTGTCTTTCTTGACTTAAGTGAAAGTGATCATTTGAGGATTACCATGCTAAATCAAACAAATTCAAAATAGATCTACCAGCTCAAAACATTTACGAGGTCATCAGCAGCAACAGAATTTGATTCAACTCCAATCTGAAACCTCATGAGCCAGAATGTTCCTTATTCTGCCATTAGCATCAAGCTAAGGGGATCGACATAAACAAAATATTCCAGGTTCTGAGGAGTGTGCCTGATCCTGAATAGAACCTAAAAGGATTATAATCCACTTGACTTTGACTTTCTAGGTAGTGGTCTTAGGTTTACAAGGTTATTTCAAAGAATCCTTGGTTAGTTACTGAACTGTATCTTGTGGATAGAATACACTATGAAGATTATGAAGATAGTGGATATAAAGTGGTGAATGAGATGCTAGTCAAGCGGGCTTCTTTATTGTCAATAATATTGAGCTTCTTAAGTGTTTTTGGAACTGCAATCATCCATTACATCACATTCTTGACATATGTCTTGGCGATAGTTAGTAGGTTTTGGAGCATCAGCAAGTGAGTTACTTGCTGCTGAATTCCCAATATCTCACAATGGTTCTGAAAGAAAGTTCTTGACCTGAAATAACAATTCTGTTCATCTCTCCTCAGATGTTGTCATACCTGTTGAGCATTTCTAACATTTTGTGTTTTTATTTCAGAATGCCAGGACCTGAAATATTTTGTTGTTGTCGATCCTCTTAGCTTGATGCTAATGGCAGAATGAGAGACATTCTGGATCATGAGGTTTCAGATTGTGGTTGAATCAAATCCTGTTGCTGCTGATGACCTCATGTTTTGTTTTGAGCTGCTAGATCTCTTTTGAATTTGTTTGATTTAGCATGGTGAAAGTGCCGTTTAACGCAATGGAGCATGTCTTTTTTGTGAAATGGGACTTTGTTTCCACAAGGACAGAGTGATGGTCCCTTTTACCTTCATACTACTGGCCATATACATCTGTGCCAGGTAGACTGATGAGGTTGAGGTCAAGAAGGTGTTTCCCTCTTGTTGAATCTCTTACCATCCGCCACAGGTCCAGTCTGGTAGATATGTCCTTTGGTACTTGGCCAGTTCAGCCAGCATGGTGCTGTAGAGCCACTTACTGAGATGGACATGGAAGTCTTCCACTAGACTATGTTCCTTATCCTTGCTATCTTCAGTGCTTCTCCCATGTGGATGTGGAAGAGGACTGATTCATCAGTTAGACCTGATGCCATGAAATTTCATGTGATCTTGGATCAATGTTGAGAATTTCCAGGACCACTCCATATCACTGTGTCCCACTCTGATGCATCTATCCTGCCAGTTGGAAAGAATATAACCAGGCATAGCAACGGTGAAATCTTCGACTTTGGCTGTATGGTATGGTTCAGTGAGTAAGACTATGTCAAGCTGTTGCTTGACTAGTCTGTAGGATAGCTCTCTGTTTTTGGCACTAGTCTCCAGATATCAGAGTTTGAGACAGAGTTTGACATTATCGTGTCTAGTTCCTTGATTGATGCTGGGTAGGCCATCCGGTTTTATTCTTTTCTGATTTTCGTTGTGATTCTTGATCAAACCCAGGATGTGGCGAGAGATCAGCTAACATCAATAACAATCTGTTTAAAGTTGACAAAGTTTGAGATTAATGACACTAGATAATGAATAAAACGACAAAATTTGTTGTTTTGCAACAAGTACAGATAAACTTTACAAGTTCAGAAAGATAAAGCAATTTTACAATATCCATCTTAAGCTCTAACATTCAGGATAAGTATGAGGTACATTTGAACTAACAGGGAAACTGTGGTTGGACACACCACACTAACCCAATAGATGAAAATTGTGACCAAAATCAATTCCATGGATTTTGCATCAACCCACCTAGGTATTTGTCACATTGAGTCATCCATTCTCACTAAAACTTTGCCTTTCTCACCCGGGTTTCCAATCTCTGATCTAACCTTGGAATTCTCTTCAAAGGTCATTCCACTTGGACATCTTGAACAATGACCCAATTCTTAGGGTTTCAGTCTCATCCTCCAAAATTGTTCTCCTCCGGATCTCTAAGTTCACTCAAGTTTTACCTTCCACATATATTTTCAGATTTTGGCCTTGCCAAATAGAGCATCACTGCATCAAACACTTTGTTCCAGTGTTCTGCAGCACAGAATCACCAGTCTTCGTGATGAACATGGCTGCCTTATCAGATCTTGAGAGCCCACCCTGCTTATAGTCTGCTTCCTACAGGTCCTTCTTGAATTCTTTGTTTCTTCCTTTAATTTCATCTCGGGGCCCATTCCTGTCCCCTATTTGAATTTCTTAACATTTCTCTGTAGAAAGTTCATATATATTTATATATGGTTTACATGAATTTTAGCAAGTCATTTGATAAGGTCCCCCATGCAAGACTTCTTGAGAAGGTGAGAGGGCATGGGATCCAAGGGGCTTTGACCTTGCGGGTCCGGAACTGGTTTGCCTGCAGAAGGCAGAGAGTGGTTGTGCATGGGTCTTTTTCTGCATGGAGATCGGTCCCAGTGGAGTGCCCCGGGGATCTGTTCTAGGACCCTTGCTGTTTGTCGTTTTCATTAATGACCTGGTTGAGGAAGTGGAAGGATGGGTTAGTAAGTTCGCCGACGATACAAAGGTTGGTGGTGTTGTGGATAGTCTGGAGGGATGTCAGAAGTTGCAGCAAGACATAGATAGGATGCAAGAATGGGCGGAGAAGTGGCAGATGGACTTCAACGCAGATAAATGTGGTTCATTTTGGCAGCACCAATGGGATGAAGGAGTACAATATCAAGGGTAGGAGTCTTAGCAGTGTTAAGGAGCAGAAGGATCTTGGGGTCCAGATCCATAGGACTCTTAAATCGGCCTCGCAGGTAGAGAATGTTGTCAAGAGGGCGTATAATGTACTGGCCTTCATTAATCGAGGGATTGAGCTTAGGAGTTGGGAAGTAATGCTGCAACTTTATAAGATCCTTGTCTGACCCCACTTGGAGTACTATGCGCAGTTCTGGTTGCCTCACTACAGGAAGGACGTGGAAGCTGTTGAGAGGGTGCAGAGGAGATTTACTAAGGATGTTACCTGGATTGGGAGGCATGCCTTATGAAGATAGGTTGAGGGAGCTAGGTCTCTTCTCCCTGGAGAGACAAAGGTTGAGAGGCGACCTGATAGAGGTTTATAAAATGTTGAGAGGAATAGATAGGGTGGATTCTTGGAGGCTATTTCCCAGGGCTGAAATGGTTGCTACGAGAGGACGTGAGTTTAAGGTGCTGGGCAGCAAGTATAGAGGAGATGTTAGAGGTAAGTTTTTCACTCAGAGGGTGGTAAGTGAATGGAGATGGCTACCATCGGTGGTGGTGGAGGCGAACTCACTGGGATCTTTTAAAAGATTACTGGATGAGTACATGGGATTAAATGGGATTGGGAATTACAGATACTTCTATGATCTAGTAGGTATGGGTATGATCGGTGCAACTTGTGAGCCGAAGAGCCTGTTTGTGTTGTAGTGTTTTATGTTCTATCCACTCTGTATTGAGTGGATCACTTGGGCCATTTCAGAGGGCAGTTACGAGTCAACTTGACATGCATCTGGAGTAAAATTAGGTCAGAGCAGGTAATTGTGAATATCCAGTAGTTTAATTATGACTATAACTGAGACACAATTTATTGGCTGGGACTTTGGAATAGTATTAGTCCAAGCCTCTGGACTACTAATCAAGTAACATTGCCACCATACTAGAATAATGTGTGTGTTATTTATAGTTAATTATGAATTCAAATATTGTCACTGACAAATGCCATAATGTAAATATGTGTAGGTCCATCAATAATGATGGATCAATATAAAGGCTGTTGTTTATTTAATGAAGTATTTTTATTATCGGACACAGTTCATTCAGCAACTGATGATAAGCAGACTTTGTAACATACGTTTCCAGCAGTTTCTGTCCATATCATTTCTATCCAACATATCAAGTCCATGAGCATTTGAAAGGAGAAAATAATGTTTTGACCTTTAACAGTTATATATTTGATGCTGTTTTAAACACATATTTCTCATGTTTTTTGTTTTTGAATTGGGTTTTCAGAATTTTGTACTGTATTGATGTTATGAATACAAATACAAGTAAACAAACATAAATAGTTAAGTAATTCAACCAGCTAAGAGAGAAAATGAAGGGGAAGAGGATGCAGAGCCATCTTGCAAAATGCAACAGCCTCCAAAATGGAATCGTGTGCTTTTATCTGAGCCAAGATTTGATTCAAATTATTATTCATAATTTATGACTTATCCATGTGTGTGGTGTCTCACTTCACTGCTGGATATAGCTGGCACACATATTAAGCAACCTAACTTAATAAAAATTAGATGTGTAACCATCTGTCCATGGCAATGATCTTCTCAGATTTACCTTAAAAAAAATCCCTCTTCATTTATTGTTGGATCACTTAGAGTTTTATTGGATGTTAGATATACTTTCTTTTGACTGAAGTTATTCCTCTGCCAGAAAAACAAGCAAGTTTGCAGTGTGGGACTGGAGACTGGTTTTAAATTTGTTAAAGTAGGAAAAATGTAAATTGGATTAATATTTCTCAAAGTTATATCTTTGCAATCATTATAAAAACATGCCTTGAAATTGATTGGACAGAACCTGTTCAATATTCAAGGTAAGGAGCTGCTGCCCATTGTGAGACACAAAGGAGTTTATTTATTTAATTGACTGGGATATATGTGTGGGACAAATTAATTTGCCCTCCTGTGGGGAGTAAGGAAAACACTATTTTCTGTAAGCCAATCAAAAAATGGTTCACTGTTTGAGCAGAATTCTTACAAATCCTTTCAACAAGAAATCTTCCAGCAGCTGTGAGCAGTCCTCTTAAACAATATATGTGAAACATCCCAGTATATAGATATATGGCAGTCATCTGTTCATGAGTGGGAGGGTTTCAGTGAATTAGAATAATTTACAACCTGTTAGATCTGCATTTAGTTTTGAATTTTCTGAGTTTTACATTATTTCCAGTATCCTCAGATTTGGATCAGTTGAATTTGGCTGGAGTTTATTGCCATGACACAGCTTTGTGAAACTTTAATAATTGCTGTTTTACAGTCATAGTTGACCCTGCTTGTTTCATAATATAGCCTATCCTGTACATGAGGAGCATAATTTTACTTGATGCAGTTTTACCCAATTTTTTTTTTTATTTTGAACATGCCTTATTTCAGCAGCATTTTTAATTTTTAACCTTTGATTATACCCCTGGATCTGATTGCTCTGCAATGATTTGATATTGTGTAGTACAATAATATGCAATTAAATGTGTTGTTAAATAGCAATTCATTAGCAATGTATAAATTTCTGTTATTTCGTGAATTGTAATTGTTTTTTAAATAATTACATCAGAAATTTTGGGGAATACAGGATTTAATGAGCAGGAGCAAATGAAGAAAATCTGTGATAGTAGGGAAATGCTGTTGGAGAAATTGATAGGATTGAATGTCGATAAATCCCCAGGGCACAATCACCTACATCTCAGAGTACTTAGTGGATGTATTGGTGGTCTTCTTTCAAGCTTCAATAAATTCTGGAACAGTTCCCATAGCTTGAAAGGTAGCTAATGTAACTTTATCACTTAAAAAGGGAGATGGAGTGAAAATGGAATTACAGACCACTCAGCCTGATGTTGATAACAGTGAATATGCAGAGTTAGTTATAAAAGATTTAATAACAGAACACTTGGAAAACAGCAGCAGTATTAGACAGAATCAGCATGGATTTGCAAAAAGGAAATCATGCATGGCAAGTCTGATTTAATTCTTTGAAGATATAACTAGTAGTGTTGATAAGGGGGAGCCAGTGGATGTTATTTATTTGGACTTTTGGAAGGCTTTTGACAAGGTTCCGTCGAAGATATTAGCTTGTAAAATAAAATGAATGGGTCTGGGGATAGCGTATTGAGGTGTATAAAAAACTGGCAGACAGCAAATAAAGTAGGAATGATGGGTCTTTTTCCAAACAGCAGTTCATGAGTACCTTAGGGATCAGTGCTTGGACTCCAGCTATTTACAAGATTTATTAATGATTTAGATGAGAAAACTAAATGTAATATCTCCAAATTTGTAGATGAACATAAGAACATAAGAATTAGGAGCAGAGTAGGCCATCTAGCCCTTCAAGCCTGCCATTCAATAAGATCATGGCTGATCTGAAGTGGATCAGTTCCACTTTCCCGCCTTCTCTCCATAACCCTTAATTCCCTTGTCTACCAGAAATCTATCTAATCGTGACTTAAATATATTCAATGAGGTAGCCTCCATCACTTCAATGGGCAGAGAATTCCAGAGATTCAGCACCCTTTGAGTGAAGAAGTTCCTCCTCAACTCTAAACTGCTCCCCCCTTATTTTGAGGCTGTGCCCTCTAGTTCTGTTTTCCTTTCTAAGCAGGAAGAATCTCTCTATGTCTACCCTGTCTAGCCCCTTCATTATCTTAGTAAGTCTCTATAAGATCCCTCCTCAGCCTTCTAAACTCCAATGAGTACAGGCCCAGTCTATTTAATCTCTCCTCATAAGCTAACCCCCTCATCTCCAGTATCAGCCTGGTGATTATTCAAATTATATAAGTTGAATATAATTGGCACATGCATGACAGATGCATTTGAAGAAGTTATCCATTTTGGTAACAAAACAGGAAGACAGACAATTATCTGAATGTTTACAGATTGAAATAGCAGAATATGCAACAAAACATGTTTTTGTGCACCAGTCACTTGAATGTAAACTTGCAGGTGCAGCAGGAGGTGAAGAAGGCAAATAGTATGTTGGCCTTATCATGAAATGATTTAAGTATGGGAGAAGGGACATCTTGTTGCAGTTATACAGGGTTTTAGTGAGAGCACACCCAAAATATTATGTGCAATTTTGGTTTCCTTATCTGAGGAAGGATGCTCTTGCTATGAAGGAAGTGTGGTGAAAGTTTGCCAGACTGATTCATGGAATGGCAGGCTGACATATGAGGAGAGATTGAGTCAATTCAGATTTTATTTGCTGGAGATAAAAGAATGAGGGGTAATCTCATAGCAACCTATAAAAATGTAAAACAAATAGTAACATTGTACAATGTTATGTATTGTAGATACAAAAAATTGTAGATGCAGGAACAATGTTCCCGATGACAGAGGAGTCCAGAACCAGGGTCACAGTCTGAGGATATGGGATAAACCATTTGGGACTGAGATGAAGAGACATTTCTTCACTCAGAGAATGGTGAGCCTGTGGAATTCTCTGCCACAGAAAGCAATTGAAGCCAAAATATTGTTTGTTTTCAAGAAGATGTTAGATACAGCTCTTGGGCCTAAGAAGATCAAAGGATATAGGGTGAAAGCAAGAGCAAATTACTGAGTTGGTTGATCAGCTATGATTGTAATGAACGATAGAGCAGGCTTGAAGGGTCAAACGGCCTACTCCTGTTCCTATTCTCTTTGATCAGCATATTGTTGTTTAAGCGAATACCCATTTCAAAATGTGTAATCATCTACAAATCTTTATCTAAGTTTCCACCATGGTGCATCTGGAAATCTGAGCATTCCAAGTGGAATTACTTTGCATTTTGGAATTACATTGCATTATTTACATAACTCCTGCCAATCAGTGCAGAACTCCTTAGCTTTATCAGTGCTAAGGAAACAAGCTTTATTTATTCATTGTACTTTGTGTGCTTCTTTTATGTCACACTTTCAGTTTTGTTGTTTCACAGATTATGTTATTAGTATTGTTTCTTAGTTGAAGCCATAACTTTAAGATAAGTTGTTTTGTTTTGACGGACTGAATGCTAAATGAAGAGCAAAGAGCAGTTGTTAAACATGTATTAATTTGTTAATGAAGGTTATAGTCATTGAACAAGGTTTTTGTTGCATTCTTCTGCTTGTTTATATATTAAAAAAAGTGCTGGAAGTTCTCAGACAGCATCTGTGGAGAAAGTTTCAGCTCATTGATCCTTCTTCGGAACTAGTAAAAGATGTAACACATTTTAGGCAAATTTAGAGGTAAAGATTTGAGACAATAAAAGCAGGTTTGTGATAGTGTGGAAGCTAAGGAAGATTGAATGGCAGAAGGGATGATCATCCAAGAAAGTGATGATATGGATGGAACAAGTATAAAAACAAAAGCTGGATCTAGGGGAGGTGTAACTGGGGGAAAAAGTGGAATCATCACCACATGTCCGAGCAAAAATGGAGGCAGAGGTTATAATCTAAAATTGTTGAACTCCGTGTTGAGCTTGGAAGGCTGGGAAAGTATCTAATTGAAAGCTGAAGCGATATTCTTGAGTTTAAGTTTCGCTTAGAAAAATATGCCTTAACATCTGTAAACTCATAAATCATTCGTTTTATAACATTTTTTGACTAACGTTATATGGTTGCATAAAAATCCTAAAAATGTACCATCATAGCAGAAATTGTTTAAAAGTTTTTTTGGCTATTTGCCAATCAGCAGTCAGAATTGTCATTTTTAATTGCATGCATGAAGTCTAATTTAGAAATTTAAGTAATGTAATGAAAATAAATTTTAGCAATGATATAAATCTGGCCGCTTCCTTCATCAAATTATCATTTTTTTAAAAAAATCTCCCAAGTTATCTCCAAAGATTTCTTTAAAAATTCATACTCTGAAGGGACCTAACCAGGTTTTTATCGAGTATTTTGTCAAAATTATTTTTTTCCTTTGGCGAATATGAGATTGTGCTTGCCAAAAAATGATTGCCATTTTCTATCAGGTGGAATTCTACATGAACTTTTCTAGAAGAGTGCCTTGCATAAGACCAACCTTCATTGCACAGTGGTTTTTTTTGCTAATTATATTTCATGTTCTTTTGCTGTGTCAGTTATATCCGTAATTAATTCCTATGTTTAAGAAATGGGATAGAACATACCCAAAAAACCATAGACCAGTCAGCTTAACGTCAGTGATAGAAAAAAATAATGGCAACCATGCTAAAGGAGAGAAAGAAGAACATCTAGAAACAAAAAAACATAATAATCATTATAGATTTAAGAAGATAAATCTTGCTTCACCAAATATGTTGAATTATCTGAGGAGGTTATAGAATGGACAATGATATCAAAGGGGATGTAAATTATCTGGATTTTGAAAAGGTACCCTGTAATAGGTTAATGAATAATATCGGAGAATGTGGAGATAGGGCAAGTGGCACAATAAATTACTAATTGGCTTCAAAACAGAATACAGACCGAGGGAATGAAGAATGCCAGGAGGAGCTTTCCACAATGATCAGTGTGTTAGGATCATTACTAATCACAATTTACATTAACAATTTGAACTTTGGAACAAAAAACACAATTTCTAAATTTTCATATGATACCAAATTGGAGGTGAATATAACTGCAAACAAATTACAAG
The DNA here is from genome assembly GCA_024679065.1 of Sphyrna mokarran. NCBI lineage: Eukaryota > Metazoa > Chordata > Chondrichthyes > Carcharhiniformes > Carcharhinidae > Sphyrna > Sphyrna mokarran. The sequence goes on along the minus strand of JAGIQG010000002.1, from coordinate 73,258,048 downwards.
GAAATATTAATTAAATTGTAGAATAGGCAAATAATTAGTAAATGGAATTCAAAATGAAATATTACACTTTAGTAGGAAGAATAGGAAGGAGAATTATTGCTTTGAAGGTGCAAGTCTTATTGAGATAGAGGGACAAAAATCTCTGAGTACAATGAACCAATTACAAAAAGACGTGCTACAGATTAGTAAGACAATAAAAATAGCAAACCAAAGGCTTTATTCTACAGAGTGGTCCCCAACTTTTTCCTTTACATGGACTACTACATTGTTATTGAAAGCCCTTGCAGACTGCAATGTATTGCAAGCTGTAGAAACATTTTTTTTTAAATAGCCTATGGATGGTGGGAGTCAAACTTCTATATCAATGGGTCTTAAAACTGCAGCTATTTTTAGCAGTTTGTGATGCACAATCTCAAATACATTGCATTTATCACAGCACATTTACCTGCAGTTAGTCTACTAATGGAAACAGATAATGCTTACATAATGAGATGGCTGGTGGTGTTTCGCAAATGTTAGATGCTGGATATTGGATTCAAGAGATGATACTTTCAATTGAAGATCTGGTTCAATGTTAAATTTAATTCAATATTTCATCTGACATTGACCCAATGATGGTGAAGAAACAGCAATATATTTCCAAATCAGGAAAGTGAATGAGTTGCTGTGATGAATCTTATGGATGATACATACTGCTTTACTGCAAATCAGTGGTGGAGATAATGTATACTTAAAGTGGTGGACAGAGCACCAAACAATCAGGCTGCTTTCTTTTAGATGGTGTATTGAGCTGCTTGAATGTTGTCTGAGTTGCATTCATTCAGGAAAGTGGGAAGTATTCCATCACACTCCTGACTTGTGCCTTATATTTGGTAAACAGGTTTTGGGAAATCAGGAATTGAGTTACTCACTTCAGAATTCACAGCCTCTGCTTGTTCTGATGACTACAATGTTTATATGATTGGTCCAGTTCAATTTCTGGTCAATGGTAAACTCAAGAATGTTGATGTTAGCAGACTTAATGATGCTAATGTCATTGAATGTGAAAGCTACGGAGGATGGGTAGATCAATAGCTTTGGGCAATTGAAAGTTCATTGTGAATTACAGGTAAAAGACTGTACAAAGAAATCTACAAATTAGATAAAATCAAATCTAATTAGATTTAAAGGATTCAGGAATTATGAAATTGGTAACGGAAAGCAGGAATTTTATCTAAGTCTTGATATAGCAATTAAAACTTAAGCAGCAATAGCGAATAGGAAGCTCATTTTACTCTCCACCCAATTTTCTTAAATTTCACTATCAGCAGTGTTACTGATTTGGTATTGCTTGTTTTATGTTCACAACCAAGATGAACTTATACCCCTTTGTGACTTATTGCTTTGTCCTCAATTGAAATAGCAGATAAAGGAATGTCAAACATGTTAAGAATTCATATACTAAAATTAGAAATGGTTATTTCCAGACTGCAATATTTAGAATCTAAAAAAACTGCACAAATATTTTGTCAATATCATTTTAATTCATTCCTTTCAAACTTGACATGAAAGAGAGCAATTATATTGCAATTTTTGTAGTGACTTGAGTGGTTTCAGGTGCATATTATCATTAAAAGTGAAAGCGTAACTTCAATGCCAGATCCTCTAATGTAAGTTCCAAGGGCATAAAAGCTGAGTTGTAGGATATACATTCTGAACGCTATCTCCAAACTTGAGATCAAACAGCATAACTCTCACACAAAGCAAAGCTACTATATAAAATGCAATACTTTTTTAGTAAAGGGAGTCAGTTAAAAGGAAAGGCCTCCATTTCCTGCTCTGTTCATGCTGATCTGATTGCACACCTTTGATGCAAAGTCTAAAATTTTCAATTATAAGTAGAAAAAAGTACTTTAATCTACCTAAGCTTTGTTATAAAACTCATCGCACTTGGAATCAAACAAATCACAATGTATGTTTCTTATTCCAAAAGCACAACCATTCTGTAATTCATTAGCAGTCAGCACATGATATTTGTCAAAAAGAAACTCATCATTTTGGAGAAAATGCTGAAAAATAAAAATCTGGGTACTGATCTGTCTGCACCTTTAAGACTTGATTAGCTGTAAAAACTCGCATTCTAATCAATATTCTGTAAACTGAGTGTGTTTACTGTTTGTGTGTATCCCCTGTTTGTGATCAGAACTCTCACTCACCTTATGAAGGGTCGGAGGCCAGAAAACTAGTGTTTTTGCTACCGAATAAACCTGTTGGACTTTAACCTGGTGTAGTGAGACTTCTTACTGTGTCCACAAACTCCCCCAGCATTGATTTTCATAATTTGTTTGATGATGGAAAGTTAGCTGTGGGTCAGTTGGTAGCAACTCTGAGTCAGAAGATTGTAGATTCTAGACACACTCTGGAGACTTTAGCACAAAATCTAGGTTAACAGTTAAGTGTAGTACTGAGGGAGTACTGCACTGTTGGAGGGTTTCCTTCTAAATGAGATATTGAACCAAGGCCTTGTCTTCCTTCTTGGGTGGATGCAAGAAAATTAACTCATTGTAGCCTGGCTAACATTTATTCCCCAGCTAACAGCATTAAAACAAATGATCTCATCATTGTTATGTTGATGCTTTTAGGAGATGTGTGTGTACATTGGCTGCTGAGTTCCCCACATAATGGTCACTTCAAAAGATTATAAAAAGCACTTTAATTGGCTATAAAGTGTTTTGGGATGACCTGAGATTCCAAAAGGCACTTTGTAATTCCAGGGCTAGATTTTGTGCTCTCTTGCCAATGGGTTTTACACTGGTTTTGAAGCAAGTTGGGGGTAGGGGGTGGGGTTGTTGTAAAATCTAGTAGTTGTCTACCCAACCACCCTATACTATCTGAAATTTTGTGGGGGGCAGAGGAAGTGCGGGTAATCCACCTACTTTTAAGCCTACTGAAGACCTGTGGCAATTAATGGCCACTTCAGTGCTTCATCTTGCCTTTGCAGATATTCTACCTACTGCAGGGTCTGCCAACACCATTTGGAAAGCTTGGCAGCTTTAGCTGGACAAAATAGGCAAGTGTTGGGGGGGGGGGGCAGCAGAATCTCTTTTGCCAACTCTTCTCATCATCCTTGCCAAGACCCCAGACTATTAGCTGTTAGTCCAGGCTCCTTAGCATTGTCAGCTGTGTGTATTCTTGGCAATGGCCATCTCTCCTTGGTTGGCACTGTCTGGAGGACTACAGAGCTGCTAGCCAATCCAATTGGCCGGTAACTGAGGTTGGACTTTCTCCCGATATGGGGGCTGGGGGAACCCTTCTCTGTTCAGGTATTAAATTGCTGTGGGACAGCCAACAAGGTTGTTGGAGAACTCGTGCCTCCCACCTGCACCAAAACCTTTTAATCGGGCAGTGTGAGAGATCCACAGTGTTCAAGTCTGTCTGATTTCCATGATGCTGTACTAGAGTTCACTAAGCAGTTTTCTAAAACTGGATCTCAATCTGAAATTGTACTTGGGCAATATAGATAAAAGGGAAACTAAATGATATAAAAGGAAGGAGATACAAGACACATGAACGAGACATTAAGTAGAAGGATGAGCTTGGGAATCTGGCCCAAATAAGCATCCTTTATGCTCTGGGTACAAGGAATAAATTGATATTTAAATTATTTATTCATGCAATGCGGGCATCATTGGTTGGGCCAGCATTGCCAATCCCTAATTATCCTTGAAAATAAATCAGTGAGCTGTCTTCTTGAACTGCTGCAACTTGTGTGTTGTAGGAACACCCACAGTGATATTAGGAAGGGAGTTCTAGTTTTTGAACCAGTGATAGTGAAGGGGCAGCAATCTAGTTTCAAGTCAGGATAGTAGAAATTATATGGAAATAGCCATTTCTACTTTCCAAGCACAAATTCAACATGGTAGATATAACAGGGTAACAATTACTAAGATATGAGGGACAAGATGATTTGAAACAAGAGTTTGGAGCAGAAGTAGACCATATGGTCCACCGAGCCTGCTCTGTAAAATAGTAGCTGATCTTGTGCCTCAACTCCACTTTCTTACTTACTCCACACTGTCTTTGAGAGATCAAAAAATCTGTCTGACTTACCCTTATCCACAACCCTCTGGGGTAGGTAATTATGAAGATTCACAACAATTTGAGTGAAGCTATTTCACTTCATCTCAATCCAAAATGATTGTCTACTTATACTGAGACGGTGCCTCCATGGTTTAGATTCCCCAGCCAGTGGAAACACCCATCAGTGTTTATCATGTCCACTCTCTCCAGAATCTTGTTTGTTTCAATGAAATTACCCCTCATTTTTCTAAACTTCAGAGAATATGGTTTTGTGAAGGGTAGGTCATGCCTTACTAACCTTATTGAGTTTTTTGAAAAAGTGACCAAAGAGGTGGATGGGGGTAAGGCAGTTGATGTGGTATATATGGACTTTCGTAAGGCGTTCGATAAGGTGGCCCATGGAAGGCTTCTGCAGAAAATGCAGATGTATGGGATAGATGGTGATTTAGCTAATTGGATTAGGAATTGGCTAGCAGATAGAAGACAGAGGGTGGTGGTTGATGGGAGATATTCATCTTGGAGTTCGGTGACAAGTGGTGTACCTCAGGGGTCTGTTTTGGGGCCCCTGCTGTTTTGTAATTTTTATAAATGATCTGGATGAGGGTATTGAAGGATGGATTAGTAAATTGGCGGATGACACCAAAGTCAGAGGAGTGGTAGATAGTGAAGAGGGGTGTTATAGTTTGCAGAGAGACTTGGACAAGTTGCAGAGCTGGGCCGAGAGGTGGCAAATGGAGTTTAATGTGGGAAAGTGTGAGGTAATGCACTTTGGCAGGAACAATAAATGTGTAGAGTATAGGGCTAATGGTAGGGCTCTTAATAGTGTTGAGGAACAGAAGGATCTTGGTGTATGTGTCAATAGATCCCTGAAAGTAGGCAGTCAAGTGGATAAAGTTGTTAAGAAGGCTTATGGAGTCTTAGCTTTTATTTGTAGGGGGATTGAATTTAGGAGCCGCAGCATCATGTTGCAACTGTACAAAACTCTAGTGCGGCCGCACTTGGAGTATTGTGTGCAGTTCTGGTCGCCACATTATAAGAAAGATGTGGAGGCATTGGAGATGGTACAGAGGAGGTTTACCAGGATGTTGCCTGGTATGGAGGGCAGGTCCTATGAAGAGAGGTTGAAGGATTTGAGGTTGGTTTCGTTAGAAAGGAGGCGGCTAAGAGGGGATCTTATTGAAGCATATAAGATGATTAGAGGTTTAGATAGGGTGGACATTGATAGCCTTTTTCCTAGGATGGAGAAAGCTAGCACGAGGGGACACAGCTTTAACTTAAGGGGTGATAGTTATAGGACGGATATCAGAGGTAGGTTCTTTACCCAAAGGGTGGTTCGGGAGTGGAATGCCCTGCCTGCGGCAGTTGTAGATGCGCCAAGTTTGGTGGCGTTTAAGAGGTTAGTTTATAAGTTTATGGAAGAGAAGGGAATGGTTTAGTTTGGAGGGTCATTGCTTTTTTCATAATTGGTCGGCGCAACATCGAAGGCCGAAGGGTCTGTTCTGCGCTGTGGTGTTCTATTAATATAGGCCCAATTTATTTAGCTTCTTATTATAAGGCAACCTCCTCATCCCAGGGACCAGTGTAATGAACATTCACTGTCACTGCTTCCAATGCTAGTATGTCTTTCCTTGAATTATGGAAATGAGAACTGCAGAGTATTCCAGGTACAATCTCACCAAACTCTTTATAATAATTTATCCTTGCACTCCAAACTTGTTGTAATAAAGGCCAACATGCAATTTGCCATCCTGATTGCTCGTTGTAGCTGCAAGCTAACTTTATGATCTTTGTGCAAGATCATTCTCCTTCTTTCTATCCCTCCCCCACATTTTCTTCAGGCCAACTGCCACATTCCTCTGGCAGTCCTTTACCTAGCTGTATCTTTGATCTGCCATTCACACATTCTAATCATTTAATGGACACTTTCAACACCTTCTCAGCCTTCTGCATGCTCAGTTCCCTTTGTTCAATTTACTACCCTTCCCTACTCTCATTGTATAAATCTTTGCTGACTCCCTTTCCTCTCAGGTCTGATGAAGGGTCATCTTGATTTGAAACATTGGCTCTCCATAGGTGTTGACAGATCTGCTGAGATTTTCTAGCATTTCTCTGTTTTTGTTTCAGATTCCAGCATCTGCAGTATTTTGCATTTATCGAACATATCCATGTGTTGTGCCATTTTTTGAATTAAACAAATGCGTGGGGACAATAGTTTGCTGATACTTCCATGCCAATGACTCAACAAATCAGAACTGACATGCCAGTCAAATAGCACCCTTTTCTCATGCAATATAAATTGTTGCTCTCTTTGAAATTTAGCATTCTTACATCTGACCTGATGAATGCAAGATGAAAACTTTGATAGCATATCTCTTTTTTCAGCAACAGATGAACATACTCCTTGAGCCTCTACCACCATTCAACAAGATCATAGTTGACTTATTTATGTTTTGAATTCCACATTCCCATCTCCCCCAATAACCTTTGATTCCCTTATCTAATAAGAATCTATACCTGCTTCCACTTTAAAAATAGTCAATGAACCCCCCGCCCCACCTCCATAGCAGTATTTTGTCGCAGTACCTTTAAAAATACTATTGTTGGTAAATTAACTCATTTATGGATTAAGAAAAATCTTGATGTATTTTATGAACTGAAAGTCAAAGCCATTTGAAGTTGAAAATTAGCACATAATTGCCTGAAATTTCTGTAGCAATTGTCTGGCAGAAAATCAGGAAAATGCCAACTCAATTACTTAAATGACTTGAAGCAGGTGTTTTATGCTATTACTCTAGTGTTCCTGCTAACCTTTTGCCAAAATTACAATATGAGGTTGAGAAAGACTGAAAATTCTTAGCCAATGGCACTGTTGCAGCAGTAGCATTAATATTCAAAGTTTTTTATCACTTGTTCAATTCCTTTGTTGTGCAGAAATCACACCAAGGTGAATGTGACTTTCCAGCAGACTCCTTCGCCTAATTTTTTCTTTGGAATTGATATGGACAGAAGATTGACAGAATTGGGCTGGTTCCTCTATCCAACATTTAATTTTGTTGTCTGGCATGCTCAATGGTAAGGAACAGATCTCCTTTGTAAGTTGAAAACATTAAAATAAGTTTTTTGTTTATAAAAATATCAATCTTCAAAGAACATGCTCATGATTCAAGTTTACATTTTTATTCTGTATTTAAATGTGCTCAATTATGTTAATTAAAAATAAATATTAAAATTTAGAATAACTTACCTTTTTATAATAAAGAATGCATGTATTATTTTTCCATTTAAGGAGGCACCTTGAACCTTAATTTTGTTTGTTGATCTTGAATATCGCACTGTCATAATCTTTAACAGTACATAAACAAATTTCCAGATCTCTGCAGAATCCCAGTGTAAAATTTGATAGAAGGAAATATGGTTTGTTTTCAGGAAATTATTAAAAACTTAAAGTGCATACAACCTTCTGACATGGGGTGGTAATTCGTTGAAAGTAGGTGGCTGTAAGTAAGATGAAGGGGATGTGCTTTAACTTGCAAAGTGTGACAAATGCCCAGGATCTGTACTGACTTTTCATTTTGTATGTCAATGACTTGGGTGTAAGAATACAAGGTTGTGTACGCAGGGTTTGAGAGACTCAGAACTGGGATTTGTCATATTTTTCTTCTGGGTAACATGACTGCATGTTTCTTTTCCCTGGAAGATGGGCTGTTAGCACTGTAAGTATGATGATTGGAGTAAGAGACAGATTGACTGCAACAGCCTAAAACAAACAGTACAAAGTGGTTTGATATGTTAATAAACCCTTGAACTTCAATCAGAATTTTAAAGAAGGCAATGATAGAAGTAATTTATAAGTGGATTGCTTTTCTTCATGGTGTAAAGAGGTAAATAAATGAAGTTGTCATGGGTAAATTTACTGTTTTTAAAGCCCATGAGCTAAAGTAAAGAAATAAATCTAACCAGCTTTGGGAAGAAAGCTTTTCTGAAGAGGCATAGTGAGATCAAAGATACGAACACATTTACGAAATATTGAGACCTATGTGAGGTAGCTGGTCAGAACTCCTAGAAGACAGTGTGAACAATGCCAAACCTGGAGAAACAATTGCTGTCAGCCCCAGAGGACACCTCAGAAGTAAAAGGGCATTCATGTGTGGAAAAGCTTACTGGAATTCTAAACATTTTAAAATCTATAAGATATAATTCTATGATAGTTGCTAAAAAAAGAAGAGGGGTAGATTAATTCTGAGGGCAGTTTAAGTGAATGTTGCTTGAAATAACTTTAAAGTACTATTTATTGTATGAAGCTATTTTTGTGTTCAAATGTAATTTTGTTTTATTTTCTTAGTATTTTAAAAATGTCGTAATTCGGGACATAATTTCCTGATTTCAGAACAATTTTGCATAGTCATACTGTTCAAAATTATAAAAACCATTTCCTTTTTGGGCTTTGGGAAGCTTGGCATTTACCATCAGTTGTGCTATAATATAAATTAGAATTAATTTGTGTGGATGGGAACTGAAAGTTGCCTAGAGATTTAGACCCGTGAAATACACACATTTTAAGAAGGCTTGATAGGATAATGAGTGGGGCAATACTGTGGCAGATGGAGTTCAATATCTGGAAATGTGTAATCTTTTACTTTGGATTTAGTAATAACAACTTGAAATATTCGAGGGCTTGGGAGCAGTGGGTAACTCTACAAAGCTGCTGACTGTCATTTTCTAAAGATCAGCGGTCAGAACTGAATTTAATCGAGATGGAAATTGGGTATTTGGGGTCCTGGGATGAATGTCAAATCTTGACTTCAGCAATGTGACGGGGTGGTTTTAATTCCTGGATTTGATGTGCATGATCCCCAGTAAACTATACTCCCAGATCAGGGGTGAACCAGCTGGCTGGTGAGCAGAGGTTTTATTTTAGGTAGCAGAAGGCTGCCAGCTTGGACCAAAAGAATTGTTGCTGACATATGACTATGTTGTGGACAGGTGTTTTGGGAAGGCCTTGTGTTCAGCAAGAAGCATGGACGGTTAACAAGTTCCTTGTCAGACTTAGTAGACCAATTCTGTTCCTCGTGGGAACACAAAGGAAGTGAAAACAAATGTAAAATAACTTTTTGTTAGGGGTCTTTTCTACCCTAGATGTGTTTTCTGCATTCTTCACATGATGGTGAATTCACAAAAGCTTCCTGCTCAGGCCACCAGTTAAAATAAATTTGTTCTTTACAATAAAGTCCTGACATTTGTTTGGTGGGGTGGTTACAACCCCAAGAGACCATGCAAGTGGTAAAACTCTGACCAACAAGTTTACGCTGGGAGCTAATTACCTAGGTTACATCCTAAAAGTTGACATGTATGAAGGATCAAAGGCAATAAAACTATGTGTTTTTAATCATCAGACTTGATTGGCCAAATGGCCTCCATCTGCACTGTAGAGATTCTATGGTAATGCATTTAAAAAGAAATTTACTACAGAAATTGTTTTTGTTTTATTGAACAATGTAAAGTTTGTTACAATTATAGTACTTTAGTTGCGAGTGAAGATGGATCGCCACCCTGGAGGTCCTGCTCTTCAGCCTACCCCCCAACTCCGTGTTTCCTCTGGGTGATTTAGGTTGAAATTGCCTCTTTTGCCTCTGGATCAAGATAGGAAAATGAACCATAAACTCATCTCTCATCCTTTCCCAATGCAAAATCATGATTAAGCTACATTCCCAAGCAGCACAAATGCTTTATGTTTGAATTGGTACAAAAGTTCTCTGATCACTTGCATGGGTTTCTTTGACACTGGAAATCCCAAATGTAATGCTTTCATGTGAATTTGTCGGTTATGGATAGATTTTTTTTCACAAGAATCCCAGAGAATTACGGATAACTATTTTCTGGAAATATAGTCTCTATTTTTGAGCAATATATATGTACATATAAAGAATTTCCATAACTTCTACAGAAGGAAGAGATTGCTTTTTACTGTTTTAAAATAGAATATGCAAAATATTGATGATTATGCCAAAACAAAATTTTTGCTTTTTCAACAAGGTTTATTTACTTCAAAAATTTGACTACAAAGCTTCAGGCGCCAGCTACAATAATAAATGTGTTCAATGACACTGTGATGCAAGGAAAGAAGGGAGCTATGGCAGTAATGGAACTCCCACAAGGTAATGTAATTCATACTTTCTACAATCAGTTTTCTACGATTCCAATTATAGCTATACTTCCGCTGACAAGACATGCCTCTGATACCAAAGAATGTTCCTTGTGCTATTTCTCATAGATTAATAATGTTTAAGCATTAAGTTTTGATTCTCCATTCCCAGCAGGGATGAGTTACTGAGTAGTGCAAAGAACGCCTTATCTGTTTAAATAGACCCCACAGTAAGCAGAAATAATCTGTTTCTGTCTACTTTATCTTGTCCCCTAGTATTTTTAAGCAGCTCTATCTTCTTTTTTTTCATAAACTCTTCTCTTCCAATTAAATCATTTCCAATTTTTCTAGAATTCCTTTCTACTTGTATTGCCTCATATCCCAAATAATATTTTAGGAAGTCTGCCCACTGGTTAATCCGAGATGTATCTTCAGTGAAACATTGGAAACAGAAAAACCATCATATTTATTCCTTGAGGAATTCACAATACTTTTTTAAAATTACATTTTATTTGACATGATATTAAAAAAATCATCAATCATTTAGGTTAGCCATGCCAACAAAAGCTGTATAAATAATTATATAAAGGTGGAACTGCCAATCATAACAAGGATCAAGAAAGGTGTTTTGTAGAGAACAATACTTATTGTGTGGTTGGGATCATGGATGACTCATCTTAAGTATAACTGGATGAAGTGGGCTGTAGAAATTAATACTCTGGAGTTTTATTTGATTAAATTCATTTTCAAGGAGAAATTTTGCAGAACTGTGTTTTTTGTTCACTTGGTCACCTCCTACAAGAAATTAGGTGCACAGAATGGATTGTATGATGGATAAAATTAGACATGGCTTGTGGAGCAAGTTGACTGAGTGAGGTGATCATTATTTCATATTTCATACTTTGTGACATGTTTTAAAAAGGACGTTAAGTGAAAGTGAGCAATTATTATGTAGACAAAGGATGGCACCTAAAAAAAAATGGAATAGGGAAAGGATTTGTACAACTATTAAAATTTCTTGTCAGTATAAAGCTGGAAGGATAATTAAGTACTCGGTACATATAAAAAGTATTTAATTGAAATAATGCACGTATTTTAGTCTTGTATAGACTATCATTGATACTATATTTGAAACAGTGGTGATAATTTTGAGCATCCTGATTTTGAAAGGATAACCTTTTATTGGAAAAGAGTGATATGCAGTTTCTAGCAGTTGAAGATCAGTTTTTTTTTTGGAATGTATAATATTTATTTGGGAGAGGGCATGAGTTATTGATACATGTATTCTCTCAGTTCTGCTAACATCCTTATCAATCTTTGCTGCACCTTCACCAATGCTCCATATATCATTTTTATAATATGGCCTAACCAAGGCACTGCACAAGTTTAAAATTATTTTGTTGTTTTCCAATGCAGTTCCCGTCAAAGAGCATCAGTGCGTTGTTTGCTTTGTTTAATGGACTTAGTTAATGGTCATTTGATAGTACAGAATTAGGTATTGCTGAAAAGACATGTTGTCACTGCTTTTGGTCTTGCACTTGTCAGTACAGTTCACAAGAATACCAATTGTGAAAGGAATAACAATTTATACTTCATGAGAAGAGAGTGCTGATTGGATAATAAGTGGACTCTGATTAATAGAGGCATTACCATAGAAAATGTACCAGTTTATTGGTGATTGATAATTAACTACTAAGCTTTGTTTAAACTCAAATTCGTCAGGTTGACTTTGGTTGAGGCAATTTAATTCTTAAATGACACTGAAAACGAATTTAAGACACTCACAATGTGTTCTACAGCTACATGTATTAATACACAAAGCCCTGTTCTTTGCAGACAGAAATAAATGTACAAATATTGTGCATGTTTCAACTAAACAAAATAGATGACAACCACTCTGTGGATTCATTTCCTCAAGCAATGCTTTGATCAACCAGAGTAAAATTGGCTGGACTGAATTTAAACTAAGCTTGGCAGTTAACTGTCAGGTTTTTAAAATTCATTTAAAGGATTTGGGCTTCGCTGACTAGGCCATCTATCATTGCCATTTCTAGTTGTCCTTGAGAAGGTTCTGCTGAGCTACCTTATTGAACAACTGCAGCCCATGTGGTGTAGGTATATCCATAGTGCTGTTAGGATGTAAGTTTTAGGGTTTTGACTCTGTGACAGTGAAGAAACGGCGACAATATGTTTCCAAATCAGAATAATAAGTGGCTTGGAGGGAACTTCCAAGTGGTGGCATTCTCATGTTTTTGCTGCCCTACTCCTTCCAGTTTGTATGGTCATGAGTTAGAATGTGTAGTCTAAGGAATCTTGGCGAGTTCCTGTAGTGCATCATATAGATGGCACATGCTGCTGTTACCGTGCATCTGTGGAGGAAGGACTGAATGTTTGTGGAAGGGATGCCAATCAAGTGGCTACTTTATCCTGGATGGTGTTAAGTTTTTTTTAATATTGTTAGAGCTGTACTCAACCAGACTAAGGGATGAGCATCCCATCATACTCCTGTCTTGAGATTATAGGCAGGCTTTGTGGAGTCGGGAGGTGAATTACTTGATGCAGGTTGCCTAGTCTCTGATCTGCTGTTATAATCATAAAATTTGCATGGCTCATCCAGTTCTGTTTCTGGTTATCCCTGGATTATTGATAGTGGGAAATTCAGAAGTTTCCTCCTGAAATCCCATTGATTCCAGTTTTGCCAGCACTCTTTGATGCCCCACACTTGCTGAATCTGCTTTTGGTATCAAGAACAGTTACTCAACTCACCTCTGGACTTCTGTTCTTTTGTCCATGTTTGAGCTAAGGCTGCAATGAGGCCAGGAATTCTAAAGCTTTCGTGGAACTCGAATTGAGGGTCAGTGAACAGATTATTGCTAAACAAGTACTGCTTGATTGTATTGTTGATGATCCCTTACATTATCCTAATGATGCAAGCCTTCACAAGGATTGTATGATGGTCACTTCTACCTAAATTGTCATGGACAGTTATAGCTGTGGCAGAGCGGTTGGCGAGGATGAGGTCATGTATGCTTTTGTTGGTTCTGTCATCACCTGCCGCAGACCAAATTTAGCTGTTATGTCCTTTTGGACTTGGCTAGATCAGTCAGTGATGTTACTGAGCTACTCTTATGATAGACATTGAAATCACCCATCTAAAGTGTATCCTGTGCCTTTGTCACTGTCAGTGCTTCTCCCAGTGCTCAACTGAAGGAGTAGGAACATAGGAACAGGAGTAGGCCATTCAGCCTATTGTACTCTTCAATGCAATAATGAGTAGTCTAACTCAGTAGTCTAACTCGATATACCTGCCTTCTCAGTACTGAGTTGTCAGCTGGTGGTGGTGAAAAAGGGATCTCATCATCAGTAGGACACTTCCTTACCTATGTCATGAGACTTCAAGGGGCTGAGAGTCAATGTTGAGGACACCCAGGTTAACTTACTGTCGACCAGGTCTGTTCTTTTGGCAGAACATGGTGATGGTGATTCTCTGTAAGGTGTGACTATGTCAGACATGATGGGCCTGTAAGACAGCTCTCCTAATTTTGGCACAAGCTCCCAGATGTTAGTAAGAAGCACTCTGCAAGGCTGACAGGGCTAAGTTATCATTCCTGGAATCTAGGTTGATGCTGGATCATCCATTCAGTTTCATTCCTTTTTGGAGCCTCTGTAGTAGTTGGATACAATTGAGTAATTTGCTAGGCCATTTCAGAAGGCATTTCAAAATCAACCACCTTTATGTGGATATGGATTTTATACCAGGTTTCCTTCCTTAAAGGATATGAGTGAATCAGATTGGCTTTTAAAACAATTGACAATGACTTAATGGTTTTCATTAGGCTTTTCATTTCCAGATTTATTTTATTGAGTTTAAATTTACCATCTGCTGTGGTAAGGTTTGAAACCAGGGCAGAATTACTAATCCAGTGACAATACACGGCACCGCTGCCTCCTCCCTGATGCCAGTCATTCATTAACTGGTGCACTGTCCATGGCAATGCCTTTAGCGCTAAGAGTCCACTTGCCATCAAATTAGTGAACTTGTGTCACTATTTTCAATTACTTGTATGTCTGGATTCCTAGGTCTTTGTATCTGGATTCCATTTAGCCTCTTATTCTCCACAATATATGTGATCTCCTCAATGTTCCTTTCAAATACACCACTTTATACTTATTTGTGTCGTAATTCATTTGTCAATTATATACACATTCTGTAAATTTATTGATTTATATTTTTCATGTTCTTTCTTTGTGTTAAGCTACGCTTCCTTATTGTGCTGTCTTCAGATTTAGTTATTGGACTTGAGTCCCTGAACCAATTCATTGATATGAATTATGAACAACTGCGATCCCAGCATTGATCCATCAAGAATGCCACTTCCCACGTTTTGGCAATCTGAGGAGTTATCCTTAACCATTGCTCTCTGTTTTCTATTTTATAGCTAAATTGCTATGCATTCTGCTGCTGTCCCCTGACTCTGCGTGTTATGAATTTAATCATGGGTCTACTTGTGGTAGCCTATTGAAGGCTTTTTGAAAATCCAAATATGTTACACCTGCTACATTCCCTTGTGTACTCTATCCTTTATTTCTTCAAAGAGTTCAATAAGGTTGGTAAAATATGACCTTTCTATTTGAAATCTCTGCTGACTTTCTAGTTTCTTTTCTATTCAAGTATCTTTTGTACACTTATGTTAAGCTAATCAGTCAATACTTCTGTGGAATTATTCGGTTCTCCTTTTTAAATCTATAGATAACAGTCAGAACTTAAAAATGCTGAGAAGCACCGACAACGCAAATGAAAGCAAACCATTTAACATGGAATGTACAAGTCAAAAATTTACCTTGCCTCAAGTGAAGCTAGAAACTAGAAAAAAATCTTTGTGAAGGAGGAGTGGATATGTGGATTAGTTAATGTTATGTCCACGTTATGCTTTCAAAGAAAAACAAAACCTAAGTACAACTTTTCCTCAGGAAAATAAATGGAGTAGAATCTGTTATAACATCTGTTGTAATGTCTATTTTCAAATAACTTTAGTAACATTTTTAAAGAGGGGACAGATTGATACTGCTGAAAACATGGCATCATCGGCGTGTAATAGGAATATTATATGAACTTGGAAAAGGAGTAGATAACCCACCTTTTGAACCTGGCTCATCATTTAATAAGGTTATGATTGATCTGATTGTCTCCTCAACTCTACTTTTTATCCATCCATGATAACTTCTCACCCCCTTGCTTATCAAGAATCTATCTTAAAATTATCCAAAGAGTGTTTCCATTTCCTTATGAGGAAGAGCGTTCGAGAAACTCTCAGTGCTCTGCAAGAAAACAGTTCTCCTCATCTCTTATTTTTAAACAGCGACCCCTGTACCAGATTCTGCCACAAGGAGAAATATCCTCTCCACATCTACCCTGTCAACTCTTCAGGATCTTGTATGTTTCAGTCATATCACCTCTTTGTCTTCTACATTCCCATGAAAACAATATAACCTGTCCAACCTTTCCTCATAAGACAACCCTCCCATTCATGGCGGTATTAGTCCAATAAATCTCTGAGCTGCTTCCAGTGTAGTTATATCCTTCTGTAAATAAGACACCAATATAGTACACAATACTCCAGATGTTACTCACCAATGCGTTGTATAAAAGAAGCATAATCTTTTATACTTAATTTCCCTCACAATTTGCGATAACATTCTATTTGCTTTCCTAATTATTTGCTCTACCATTCATGCATTAGGACACCCCGATCCCTTTGCATCGTGGAACTTTGCAATTGCTCACCATTTAACTAATATGTTTCTTTTTTATTCTTCCTGCCAAAATGGGCAATTCATCACATTTTACTTCATTTGCCAGATACTTGCCCACTCACGTAATCTTTTTCTCTTTGCACCCACCTCATGTCCTCTTCACAACTTACTTTCCTACCTATATTTGTATCATCAGCAAATTTAGCAACATAAAATCAGTCCCTTCATCCAAGCCATTTATATAAACTGTAAAAGGTGGAGGTCCCAGCACTGGTCCCTGTGGCACACCAGAAGTTATTCTTGTCAATCAAAAAATAACCCATTTATGCCAACTCTCTTTGTCCTCTTAATCAGCTCATTTTCAATCCAGACCAATTTGTTATCCCCTATAAGTTTTTATTTTCCATAATAACCTTTGATATGGCACTTGATTAAATCCTTTCTGGAAATCTAAGTACAGTATATCTACTGATCTTCTTTATCCACAGTACACATTCCTTCTTCAAAGAACTTCAGTAAATTGGTTAAACATAATTTCCCTCTGAGAAAACTATGTTGACTCTGCCTGATTATCTTGAACGTTTTTGAGTACCCAATTATAATGCCTCAGCTTGTAATATTTTCCTATGGCTAATGTTAAGCTAACCGGCTAGTAGTACCTGTTTTCTCTGTCTCTTCACTCATGAATAAAGGAGTTAAATTTTGCTATTTTCCAGTCATATGGCACCTTCCCTGAATCTAGGGCATTTTGGAAAATTAAAACCGAACCATTAGCTATCTCACTAGCCACTTCTTTTAAGATGCTAAGATGAAGTCCATCAGGACCCAGGGACCTGTGAGCCAACAGTTTGCTCAGTATCTGATGATGATAATTTTCCTGAGGGCCCCTCTCTCTTCCATTTCCTGATTTACAGCTATTTCTGGAATGTTATGTTACCTCATTCTCTAAAGTGAATACCATTGCAAAATATCACTTCAATTTATCTGCAATCTCCTTACTTTCCATCGTTAATTCCCCAGATTCACTTTCATTGGACAGGTATTCACTTTGTTAATGCCAAGGGATATGTATCAATGGAGTCTTTCTGATTGCAATGGCTTCACCCAGATGAAAGTTTTCAAATTCTACAGGTCCAAGTGTGAGGAAATATAGATATAAAGAAAAATATTATAGGATATTTCCTCATTAAAACAGTGCTCATTATGTGGTGATATTGAAGAAGTGTTTACAACTCTGAAACTGCGAGAGAGGATCGATAGAAGCAACAGTTGAGAAATTGAGAGCTGGAAGCATAGATAAAAATTAAGTATGAGTTTTCCCACAGAGTTTAATTGAATACTTTGCTTTCTCTGTTTATTATTTAAGGACATGCATGTTCAGAGAAATTATTGATTTCACGCCAGTCATTAGATTGCTACCTAGCAGGGTGAAGGCATAATTAAAACTGAAATAGCTGCACAGACAGTAACCACATTATACAGTAGCACAGTTCGCCCATGAGTAATGCACATGGAGAATTTAGTATTGACATCTAACCCTCTATTATAAAATATAAAGCATGCCATTAGTGATACGGCTAATTGAACATTTTTGTGTTTTTGCTAAATGTCACCTAGTTGCAGCTTTCTGACGATTGCCTTTTAACACATTCAGCCCCAATTACGTCAATTTATGTCCTCTGCAGTCTTAGTATTTGCTCTAGAGGGTATTCTTAAATTAATAGTTTACGTTTGGCTTACTGCCACTTAAACTATTAACTGGAATTGCTTAAGATAACACAGGCTAAATTAAGTTGCCTGGAAGGTGCTACTCTTGTGTTAGGTGTTATACCTATTACTCCAGCAATGAAAAGACATAGTGGAAAGTATTTTTTATAAAGTTGGATTATCTTTAATGTCATTGGTGTTAACTTGGTAGGATGAGTGTGGTAATGCCCACTTAATTATTTTGTTGTTGATCCATCACATTCATAGAAACCCTAAAGTGCAAAAGGAGGACATCAGCCATCGAGTCTGCACTGACAACCATCCCATTCAGCTCTTATCCCCTCAATCCCACATATTTTCCCTCTAACCTATGCACCCTGGGACACTAAGGGACTGTTTAACATGGCCAAGGAACCTAACCCGCACATCTTTGAACTGTGGGAGGAAATTGGAGCACTCGGAAGCAGCTCACGCAGATACGGGGAGAACATGCAAACTTTATATAGTAACTCAAGTGGGGAATCCAACTTAGATCCCTTCAGCTATGAGGCAGCACTGCTAACCACTGTGCCATCCTCTGACATTCTCAGCTTAATTTGGATATTTTTAATTGAACTCTTATCTATACTGAGGAGTTATGGATATGACAGAAGAATAATTAAGAATATAAGAAATAGGAGCAGGAGTAGACCATCTAGCCCCTCGAGCCTGCCCCGCCATTTGATAAGATCATGGCTGATCTGAAGTGGATCAGTTCCACTTCCCTGCTTTCTCCCCATAACCCTTAATTCCCCTGTCTATCAAAAACCTTATTTAATTGTTGTGTTGGCCTTCAATTCCTGTTAGCTATATGGCTGAAATGAGAAATGTGATGAGCTTGGCAAAATCTATTGGCAAGGAAGAGTGCATTGATTGGTCAGCACTTGATTGCATTGACTGGATTTGACTAATCATTAAGTTCTTCTATTGGCCATAGTGACAAGGGACCTCGGTAACATAGTGGACTTTCTGGTATTTGCTCATGCTAAACTCATTTGGATGGAAAATGTAATCTATGATATAATACCATTATTACTGTCTTATGTGAATTTGTGGGTACACATTCGGGTGTATGTTTCTGCCATTTCAATTACTTCTGATGGAACAAATTACATGAAGAAATATAGTATTTATCAGGAAGGTAGTATTCCAGCCTCCTGTCCAATTGTTCATCCTCACTTGCTGAAGGACTGGTTAGTAATGCTTTTAAGAACCTGGCTCAAAATTAAAATGCACACAGTATGAGCATACTGACACCATGTATAGGAAAGACTAGGTGATCCCTCATGCCAATTCATGATGGCTGTTACAGCATTGACTAAACATTTCCTGTCTCCAGCCCCATCACACTCCACAACCACCCACACAGTGCCAGCACTTCATATTATTTTTCCAAAAGGAAATTTTAATTGACAATGCAGATCACAACATCTGGTTGCCCAAAACAAAATGCTGCATTTCAAAGATAGGATTTTCTAATGGGTCTCTGAACCTTGCTGTCAGGCTCAAATGGTGGTCAGAGACCAGCACTGTGTGCAAAACAATAACCTGTGATTTTCAGTTAACTGTGCTTTTCTGCAAATTAGCAAACAAATGCACAGATTAAGGTTTCCGTTCTGCAGGGTTTTGAAATTGAAGGGTCAGTCAGGGGCTCTCCTGCCTGAAAAAAAACAGCAGGATGCCACAGCAGTAAAGTCAGTTAAAAGACCTAACTCTCCCAGCCTAGCACACTAACTATGATGTTTTAGTTGAATGGCCTTTTTCTGAATCTTCATAGAAATCATAGAACCCTACAGTGCAGAAAGAGGCCCTTCGGCCCATCGAGTCTGCACCGAACACAATCCCACCCAGCCCTACCTTCATATCCCTACATATTATATCCACTAATCCCTTTAACCTGCGCATCCCTGGATACTAAG
Organism: Sphyrna mokarran; assembly: GCA_024679065.1. Classification (NCBI taxonomy): domain Eukaryota; kingdom Metazoa; phylum Chordata; class Chondrichthyes; order Carcharhiniformes; family Carcharhinidae; genus Sphyrna; species Sphyrna mokarran. Next base: position 73,238,428 of record JAGIQG010000002.1, on the reverse strand, counting down.
GGGCAATTTCTTAGCATGGCAACCTAACCCACACATCTTTGGACTGTGAGAGGAAACCGGAGTACCTGGAGAAAACCCATGTAGACATGAGGAGAATGTGCAAACTCCACATAGACAGTGACCTGAGCCAGGAATTGAACCCAGGACCCTGGAGCTGTGAAGCAGTAGTGCTAACCACTACTACTGTGCCGCCCTGTGAACACTGGGTTGTCAAATGTGTGGTACTTCTGTACATCAGGAATTGGTTCAAACTGTTTAGTCAATGAAATTTGCTTTAGAGTTACCTTCAACAAGTGTTTCATCATCTGAGTAAATCATTCTGCCAGCACTCTGGCAGGATAAGGAGCAGATCAGGTATAATAAATCACATTCTCCAATTGGTGAATCTTTTCCAAGGTTATAACATTTCTAACCTTGCAAGGAGACCAGAATTGGACATAATATTCTAGAAGTAACTTAACAAAAATCTTGTAAATGATGCTATATATTGGGTTGTCCTAAGTACACATTGTGATACTCTCGCCAGAATTCTACCACCCTGTCTGCCGCATAATTGGAACAGGCAAGGGTTGGAAAGCAGAAATGTCTATTAACCTTGGGTAGGAATTTCCTATTTCATTTGAGCTGTAAAATCCCACCCACCATTTGCTTTCCAACCCTTGCCTGTTCCAATTATGTGGCAGACAGGGTGGTAGAATTCTGGCGAGAGTATCACAATGTGTACTTAGGACAACCCAATATGTAGCATCATTTACAAGATTCTTGTTAAGTTACTTCTGGAATATTATGTCCAACTATCCTGTTGCATTGGGATAGTTCATGGGTCTGCCTCCTTGCCTAATCCCATGCTTGATACTACCAAAATTAACTTATTTATGCTATAGACTCTCAGCACTAGTTGTGGACATGCGTAGTATATGCCTGCATGTTCCTCCTCTGGAATTTCTGACTGGCAAAAGAGATTGGTACCTTAGTGTTGCTGGATTCTGTCACAAATTCTCTAAGCTTGCAAATGAACAGCTCTATTTAAGAAGGCAATGAGAAATGAATATTCTCAAAAATCAAAAGGAAGAATGAACGAAGACCAAGACCATTTTAGAAAGGCTATAATGACAAGTATAATGAAGGAAAATTAATATTATGAGGCATGTAATTTTTTTTGTAAATGGGTGGCATAATAGTTAACACTGCTGTCTCATACTGCCTGGGACCTGGGTTCAATTCCAATCTTGGGTGACTGTGGAGTTTGCATGTTCTCCCTGCATCTGCATGGGTTTCTCCGGGTGTCCCAGTTTCCTCCCACACTCCAAAGATGTGTGAGTTAGCAACACTCAATTGCCCCTTAGTGTCAGGGAGATGAGCACTAAATACGTGGGATTACAGGGATAAGGCCTGGGTGGGATTGGTGTCAGTATAGGCTTGATGGGCCGTATGCTTCTCTGCATTGTAGGGATTCTGTGTTTGTAGGAGTAGAGAACTGCAGTTTAGAAGTGGTATAGCAAGAGACAGTAATTTCATTTCATAATATAATTTGCTGATAGTTTGTATGTTTCTACTATGTGATTTTGCAGTACGTTGAATTTAATGTTTTATGTGGATCAGTTATCTTTTCACAAAAAATGTTGTTTATTTTTTGGAGGTCAATAGCTCACTTGGAACCCATTACTTGTTCTGCAAACATCAGGCCATATAATTATGGTTTGATTTATTAATTTATAATAGGATAATTTATGTTCTTTAAAAAGCTTCATTAAAATGCTGCAAATGGAAAAACGTCTGCTTGGGGACTGTTACAAATAATGATTACTGTTTAAGAAGGGTGACAGATCATCACATATATACATTAAATAGGATTTATTTTTTATTGTTGTTTGGTTATATTTAGGAGTTGCAGAAAAACATATGTTAATAAGGAATAATTCGTCTATATCTGTTGTGCATATTAGGCCTTTTTTTCAATTATTTGGGAAAGTTGCCAGTGCCCATTATGCTAGTGGAAGTAATTTGCCAATTCTATGGGAATCATTTGTCACTACTCTTACCAGGCCTCATTGAAGCCTAGGGGAGTAAGTACAAAAGGAGATAGCAGAGAAACAAAAGCCCTTAAATGTGTTTTTTAAAGTTGAGATGTGATATGAGTATTGCAGACAAAGCTAGCATTTGTTGCCTATCTCTAATTGCCCTTGAGAAGATTAAGCCAGAATGAGCAGGAATATTCTTAGAATAGAAATTAAACTTTTCATTATTTGAGATGTATAAACCTACTTTGGACCACCATCATTGGTTGCTGTAAGATTATCTGACCCAATTTGGGGTCAACTTCAGTTTAAGGTGGCCTTAATCCATAAGATTGCCAACATGTACAGCAGGTTTTAATTTCTTCAGTTTACTTTTCTGTCAGTTTGGGTAGGGAGAAAAGATTTGGTGCTAGTAGTATCTGTAAATTGAACTTGCACATAGACACAGCAAAGGAAGAAAGTTTTTTTTTCTTTTTCAGATATTCAGTTCTGACCTGTGAATCTTTTTGTGCTACTGACATAGGTTATAATTTCAATTCCCTTCATACACATTTGTGGCAAACAACAGTCACAATTTTGTCCAAACTTGTAGTTATCTTTAATATTCATTAACTTTATTTGGAATTGGCAAAATTATTTTTCTCTTTTTGTTTACACTTTTACGCTTCTCACCAGAGACACTTTGGTGCATTGAAAGTACTAACACCAGTGAGAAGACATAGTATTGGCATAGATCAGCTAGATAGTCAAATTCTTTTCCCAAAGGTTGGGGAGTCTAAAACTACAGGGCATAGGTTTAAGGTGAGAGGGGAGAGATACAAAAGGGTCCAGAGGGGCAATTTTTTCACACGCAGGGTGGTGAGTGTCTGGAACAAGTTGCCAGAGGTAGTAATAGAGGCAGGTACAATTTTGTCTTTTAAAAAGCGTTTAGACAGTTATATGGGTAAGATGGATATCAAGGGATTTGGGCCAAACGTGGGCAATTGGGACTAACTAAGTACTTAAAAAAAAAAAGGGATGGTACGGACAAGTTGGGCCAAAGGGCCTGTTTCCATGCTGTAAACCTCTATCCTCTATGACTAGTCTGTTGAATTTTCTTTTGGTCATGGGCTGTGGGCAATGTCACGTAGGCCCAACCAAGTAAGGATGACAAATTTCCTTGCGAACCAGATGGGTTTTTACGAATGGACATCATTAGACTTTTTAATTCCAAATCCTTTTATTGAATTCAGATTTCACCATCTGCCAGGATAGGATTTGAACTTAAGTCTCCAGAGTCTCTGGAATATTAGCCTAGTAACAGTATCGCTATGCCATGCCTCCATCTGATGTTAACAAGTGATATTGATGCATCTCTTTCTGTTTTCCATAGACCTATCTTTATATAACCATTTAGAACTTGATGCTTCATTGTCATGCCCTGGAACAAGAGATGAAACCTGTGCTCACTGGGACCACACTGTTCAGCTTTATGTGTGCTGTATGCGGAATAGCTCGTATTGCAACTTTGAACTTGGAAGATGGATTACACCATTCCGCAGGTCAGCCGGCATTTAATGTATGAATGTAATGTAAGTTGTTTGATATACAGTTGCAGAATCATAGGAGTTGGCTCTGAGGGAACCATTTGGCCCATTACAACTAAATCAGTGCTTAAATTGGAGCTAATTACTTAATCCTTTTTCCATGTGTCCACTCATGCTTTTTATTTTGAAATATTTATCCATTTTCCTTTCAGAGAATGTTATAGCCTCTGTTCAAGTAGCCACTTGTAAAACATTTCATGTTTTTTGTGAAGGAAAAAACTTTTTCTAGATTCTCCCTGACATTCATCTAGTATTTGTGAGTTTGTGATTCATTGTCAAAAAAACCATTGGCCTGTGGAAACAAACTTTTACTATTTACTCTCAAAACTTCATTTGGATTTTCCTTTAATCAGCTCTGTTCTGCAAAAAAAGGAGCCAATTTTTCAAACTTTTCATAAATTTAACATACTCACAGCATAATTTCAATGATTCTAATATCCTTACTGTAATGAGTATTCAAAACTGCACGCAATACTCCTCTAGCCTTATCAATGTGTGCAGAAATAGGTCATTAAAGTCTTAGGAGTTTGAGTTCTGAAAGTAAATTATAGCTAAATTTATTACTTTCCAAACCTAAGACCAGAATTAGGCCACTCGACCCATTAGGTTTGCTTTGCCATTCAATCTTAACTGATATTTTTCTCATCCCATTCTCCTGCAGGAATGCAGATGTGAAAATTAAATGTAAATCGTTATCCAAGATTACATATTTTCAGTTAGATTCAGTACTTAGCAGACTCACTCTGTTATCATCCTCATTTTTTTTTTGTGCGGACATTGAAGGTCTCATAGAGATTGAAAATAAAATTGTCAGCAGTGTAATAATGGGCTTTTTGTGCATTTAAATGATGTTGAGACAAGGAGATTAAATTGTCTTTGCAATATTGGTGAAGCTCCAACCAGACAAGTGATCACTCAATGATAACAGGAAAAGGACCAGGGGAAACTGCTGTGTTGCTCCCTGACATTTGCATGCAGATATGTTCATTCCAGAACACAGTTTGTTCCACAGAACTTTCTTTTAATCCAAAAATTTTGCGAGGATTAACACCATCATTATCATTTACACTTCAATGAATAAAATTATATCAGAGGATGAAAGGCCTCTTAAACTTGGTATTTAGCTTATTTGTGCTGTTTTGTATATAGTATATATTGAAACATTTTAAGTTCTTAATGAACTTGACAAACTTGGGAGTTTCAGAATAAGAGGTCAGCCATCTTAGGATTCCAATGAGGAGAAAATTCTTTAGTCAGGTGGTTGCAAATCTTTGGAATTCTTCATCCTGGAGTATTCTGGATGCTTTGCATTTTGCGTGTTTTCAGAACCAAAATTGATAGAGTTTTGGGCACTAAGGCAATCAAGAAATTATGAAATGGAAGATTGATCAGAAACATGTAAGGCCTTGCTGTACACTTCCTGGCAATACTCTACACTTCAATTCTGTGTACACATTTAATGAAAATAAAATATTTGCATTTATATAGTACTCATTTCATCCTAAGCACTTCTAGAAAATAAAAGCAGAAGTAGGTCAATCAGCCCTTTGAACCTGCTTCATCATTCAACATGATCAAACTCAATAGCTTGATCCCACCTTCCCCTTTGGGCTTTGATCTTCATCGCCTAAGAGCTATATCTAACTTTCAATTGCTTTCTGTGGTAGAGAATTCTATAGGCTATATTGCTATATATAGTGAATTCTATGCCACTCACGTGGTGAAGAAATTTCTCGTCTAAGTCCTAAAACGTTTATTCCCTATCCATCCTTAGATTATGACCCACAATCAGGAACATCCTTCCTGCCATCTACCCTGTCTAGTTCTGTTAGAATTTTATAGATTTCACTGTGATTCCCTCTCGTTCTTCTAAGCTCCAGAGAATATAATCTTAACTGACTCCATCTCTTCGCATTCATCAGACCAGTCATCACAGAATCAGTTTAATAAAGCTTCTCTGCACTCCCTCTGCAGCAAGAACCTCCTTTCTCAGATAGAGATCAAAACTGCAATGACCTTACTAAGGCCGTGTATAATTGCAGCAAGCTTCAAATCCTCTTGCTACAAAGGGCAACATCACATTTTCTTCCTTTATCATCAACTGCACCTGCATGCTTATTTTCAGAAACTGGTATGCAAGGACACCTTTGTTTCATTGCACATTCCCCTCTCAATTTATAGTCATTCAGATATGTCTTCCTGTTTTTGCTACCAAAGTGGATAACCCCACATGTATCCATATTATATTGCATCTGCCATGCAATTGCCCACTCACTTAGCTTGTCCAAATTGCACTGAAGCATCTCTGCATCCTCGTCACAGCTCACCTTCCACCCAGCTTTGTGTCATCTGCAAATTTGGAGATACTACGTTTAGTTTCTTCATATACATCATTAATGTATATATATTCAGAATAGCTGGGGTCCCAGTATTGATCCCTATGGTACCTGACAGGCTATTGCCTGCCATTCAAAAAAGGACCCGTTTATTCCTACTCTTTTGTTTCCTGTCTGCCAACCAGTTTTCTGTCCATCTCAATATACTACCCCTAATCCCTTGCATTTCAATTTTACATGCTATGTGGGACTGTCTTATGTGGAAGCCAAATAAACCACATCCATTGGCTCCCCCCTTCATCAAGTGTGCTAGTTACATTCTTGAAGAATTCCAGTACGTTTGTCAAGGATGATTTTCCATTCATAAAGTCATGCTGATTCTGTCCTATTCTAACGTTGTTTACCAAGAGCTCTGCAATGGCATCTTTGATAATGGACTCTAGAATTTTCCCCATTACCAAAGTCAGGCTGACTGGTTCCCTGTTCCCTTTCTATCTCCCTTTTTAAATTGTGGGGTTACATTAGCTACCATCCAATCTGTAGCAATTGTTATGGAGTCTACAGAATGCATCCATTATTTCTAGGTCCACTTCCTTGAGTACTCTATGATATAGATGATCAGGCCCTGGAGATTTATTGGCCTTCAAACCAATCAATTTACCCAGCATCATTTCTCTACTAATACTAATTTCCTTCAGTTCCTCCCTCTCACTAAATCCTGTGATTCTCCAACATTTCTATTACATTATTTGTGTTTTGCTTTGTGAAGATGCAAGTATGTATTTAGTTGGTCAACGTGTAGTCATTATGTTTTCATAGATAAGCACAGCAGCTAGTCCTGCATGCATAGGGTTCTAATAGTAATAATTTAAATGACCTCTTCATCTGCTTGTTGATTGATGAATAAATTTAGGTCAGGACAGTGGGAGCACTCACTGCTCTTCTTAAAATACTGCCTTTTTTATGTTAAGCAAAACAGGGCCTTGGTTTGATGTCTTATTGAACAGATTGCAGCTCTGATAATCAGCACCATATATAAAAATAAAATCATAATGTGACTTTAAAATTGGGAATCAGTTGTGTATACTCAGCCTGAATGAATCATTTCCCCAACTTCTAATCCTGCTTCACCGAAAGAGCCTTGACGAAGGATCATCCTGACTCGAAACATTGATTCTATTCTCTCTCCATGGATGTTGTCAGACCCGCGGAGTTTCTCCAACATTTCCTACCTTGTTTTTGTTTCAGATTCCGGCATCCACAGTATTTTGCCTTTAGTCAGAACTGGAAAGCTTTCCAACCAAATCTGGAGTCAGGCAGGACTATCCTTCCTCCCCTTTCATGTTTGTATGGTGTTCAAATGTTTTGCTGAATTCATTGTGAATGATTCAGGAATAATAGGTGCGACAATCCCAGGTAGCATTGGTCTCCTTCACTGTCCGGTTAGATTACATTTAAGTGCTTAGAATATGGTTTGGAGGGCCGGGCACGCACCTAAACTGAAATGAGTGTGTGGCCATGATGAAACAAAGAGTTGGCATGTGGGCACAATGCTTTCTTCATTGTGGGTAAGAACCTAGTCATCAGGTGCCAGGCAGTTGCAGCATTGCTATACTTGGCGCAAACCTGCTGCATACCACACACCCCTGTGCTGTGGTGATTACCTGTGCCATCGTCTAGTTTTTCTAGAAAACAAAACTGGTCTGTTTCTGGAAAGATACAATGTACAAAGCTTTAGACAAATGGGGAAAAATCATATCCAATATCATTGTCATCCTGGTGGCCACTATCATTTGTGGCTGTAAGCTGTGTATAATCATAGAATGCAATATTTTTTAATTAATTAAAGGAATGTGAGTATCACTGACTAGGCTGGCATATATTGCTCATACCTAATTGATGGTGGTGAGCTGCCTTCTTGAAATTGTTGCAGTCCTGAGGCATAGGTATGCTCATGGAGCTGGTGGAGAGAGTGACAGTGAAGGAGCAGCAATATATTTCCAAGTCAGGATGGTGAGTGAACCTCCAGGTAGTAGAGTTCCCAGATATCTGCTGCTCTTCTTCTAGATGGTAGTGTTGGTGAGTTTTGAAGGTGTTATCTGAGGAACCTTGGTGAATCCTGGTATTAGTGATGTTGAGGACCTTCAGGAGAGGCCAAGATGGATCAGCCATTTGGTACTTCTGGCTGAAGGTCCTTGCAAATACTTCAGCCTTATCTTTCTGTGATGTACTTCTCTCCTCCATCATTGAAGGTGAGGGTATTTCTGAAGCAACCTCTTCCATGAGTTGTTTAATTCTCCATTACCATTCGAGCCGGATGCAGCAGGATTGTAGAGCTTAGATATGATCCATTGGTCATGGAATTGCTTAGCTGTGTCTATTACTTATTGCTTCTGCTGTTTTGTATACAAATAGTCCTATGCTGTATCTTCACTAGTTTGACATCACATTTTTAGGTATGTCTGATGTTGCTTCTGGTGTGCCTCCTGCACTCTTCTTTGAGTCAGAGATGATTCCCATGCTTGGTAGTAATGGTAGAATTGGGAATATGCTGGCTCGTGAGGTTACAGATTATGGTTGAGTACAATTCTATTGCTGCTGATGGCTCACAGCACTTCATGGATACACAGTCTTCACTTGCTGAATCTATTCAAAGTCTATTCCATTTAGAGCTGTGCTAGTGCCACACAACATGATGGGGGACATCCTTAATGTGAAAACAGGACTTTGTCTCCTCAAGGATGGCACGGTAATCATTTCTACTGTCATGGCAGATGTTTGTGTGAGGATGAAATCAAGTATATTTTTCCCTCTTGGTTGTCCTTTCATCACCTGCCATGGTCCCAGCCTAACAGCCATGGTTTTTAGAACTTGGCCAGCTTGATCTGTGGTGGTGTTACTGAATCACTCCTACTAATGACATTGAAGGCCCCCATTCAGAGTATATTCTGCCCCCTTGCCACCTTTTAGTGCTTCCTCTAAGTAGTGTTCAACTACTATTGATTGAGTATTGATTCATCAGCTGAGAATGATTGTATGTGGTAATCAACAAGGTATTCTTTTCCCATGTTTGACCTGGTGCCTGGACTCATAATGGGGTCCAGAATTGAAGTTGGGGAGTTCCAGGACAATTCCCTCCTGACTGTACATCTGTGCATTCAGCTCTGCTGAATATGTCCTACTGGTGAGATAGGATACACCCAGGAAAAATGATGATGGTGTCTAGTACATCATCTGTAAGGTATGGTTTCATGAGTATGACTATGTCAAGCTGTTGCTTAACTAGCCTGTGAGACAGCTTTCCTAATTTTGGCATAAGCCTCCAGACATTAGTAAGGAGGACTTTGCAGAGTTGACAGGGCTGGGTTTGCCTTTGTTGTTTCTGTGCCTGGATTGATGCATTTTGGAGAGTATTTAAATGTCAACCATATTGCTCTAAGTCTAAAGTCACATGTACCCCAGACAGAAAAGGATGGCAGATTTGATTCCCTAAAGAACATTAGTGAATCAATTGGGTTTTTACAAGTCTATAGTAGTTTTATGGTCACTATTAGACCAAGTATAAATAAATACTAAGAGTCATTACATGTTGAGGTTTTATTTTTTCCCAGTGTGCAAAAGATGGATCAGACCATGTTGCTGTGGAAGGTGCCAGTCATTTGTATTGTGCTGTATCCCCTATGCTCGTGGAGAATTTATGCAGGAAAGCATCAAAAATCAAAGGTCCATCAGGCAGTGGTCTGCATGTCATGTCCTTGAATCCCTGTGGGAAAAAGAAATGGCAAATTCTTTCAGATTGACAGTCTGCTCAATGAACAGTGTCATTGGCAGAATGCTTCTTAGCCAGAACTTTCAAATAGATACCAAGAGGTAGCTTAATTGATGCTGAAAAGGGCTCTCTGTATCAAATCATTCCTGCATACTCAGAGTCTCGTACCTCTACATATTGTCCTCGAGGTTTTTGTTGTGGGGAAGAGACTATTCTGCCTTTGCAAAGCAGATCTGAAAAAAGATACGTAGGCCAGAATTTTCCGGCTGTTTACACCAGTAGGACTCTTCAATACCAGGGGCAGCACACCCCCCCTGCCCGCACGTTTCCAGCCAGCGTCAAGTGACATCATTGGGAATTTCCATTCACAGAGGCCAGACCAGAGAGTCCTGCAGCTAGCGAACAATGTGCCATCTCCTGCTGGTGGGAAGCACATGGCTGGGAGGTTTTTGTCAAGGTTTTTTTTTGAGCAGTCTCATGACAAACAACTCTGTTCAGGGAAGCACACTGAGACCAACAGCGAATGTGGATTTAGGACCATCAACTCAGTAAATGGTTTCTTTTTGTTCTGCTTTGTTAGTCTTCCAGTGCAAAGAGCTGTCCAGGGGTGAGTCTTGCAGCTTGCCCCTCAGCAGGTTGTCTTGAACCTTAAAATGTGCCAGTGTAAAGGTTGGGGCAGCTTCCAGAAAGGCAACTGCTTAAGATCCTTCAGTGATTGTACACGGAGGGGCTGAAAGATGTGAAAAGTTCCTTGATATATGTTTGACATGTCATGAATATTGTAAATATTGGATATTACTTGCTACACTTACAATTACAGTCAAAGTTTGAAGAAACCCAGCTGTTTTACATTTTTATGTAATAACAATGTTGAGCCGTCATGTAAAAGTATTTTTTAAAAAAAGCAGTAATTTGGGGAAAGTTTAAAAATCTACATCCCAGTTCTTTGGTTAAAAGTATACTCAAGGAGCAAGTTGTGTTCTAGAAGTAACGTATTTATACACATTTCAGGGTTATTTTTATAACATACGGGCTAAATTGCCCAGAACATTGCCCACAGTCAATTAAGGAATGTGTTTTTTTTATTTGTAAGCAATGTAATTTGAAGAGAGAGTTGAGAACTGAGCAGTGTGATGGTCAAAGTCTGTATACTGCTAGCTGAAATATTGAATCGCACAGGAGTTTAATTTTATACCATCCTTTATTTCTGTGTGATTTGTTTGACTATCAGTTGCAGGGGAGATGAATCTGCATCAAATTATAAAACAAATGCAGTATTATGACATAGTGGCATTTGTCTGCCCACTCAGCTAATTAGGTATGAAGAAATAAATGTACTTTTTAACTGAGGGTGTACTGCCATCAACAACTGTTTAAAAAAGAAACTGTTGCAAGCAATTATTGTCATTACTACCAACATTATCAATATGTAAACTTTCCACTTGCACTGGACGGATGCAACTAACAATACTTAAGTAGCTCCATGCGTACACGCTGAAACAGTATGTTGATCAGCACCCCGTGAACTAGTTTAAACATTTACGCCAGCATAGTGTTGCTGCAGATTATCTTAACTACAGGATGCACTGCAGCACATGGCAAGTTTTCTCGGGAGTTCTTCTCAAACTCATGAACCTCACCAGCTAGAGGAACATGGACAGTAGATACATGGAAATGCCATGTATTTCCATGTATCTACATTGTTACATTCACTTCTACATTGTTTTTCAAGTCCCACACCACCGTGATATTGATATTATTCCTGGTGCTTTGTGTTGCTGGATTAAAATCCTAGAACTCCCTGCCTAATGGCATTGTGAAAGTACCTTCACTATAAGTTACATTCTCTCTTTCTGCCCTGCAAAATCTACTCTACAAATTTGTCTATGATTTATCCTTGTTTGGACATTCTCATGCACAGAAAATATAATGATGAATAAAACTGGTTAAGAATATGTATTTGAGAAAGAGTTGAGGAACATTTAGAATTCTGTAGCAGTACGAGGAGGTGGAAACAGCACATAATCTGCTTCGTGCGTGATACTGCCAAATTGAAAAGTGAAATTGTTGCATACCTCAGCTTTGCAAGCCTTCAGTTTGATGAGACATTGTAGGGTCACCAATCTATGGATCTGTATCTCAGCAAGGTATCAACACCTTCAAGAGAGGAGGAGGTGTGAAACATTGCAGAAAAATGATGTAAATAAAAAGAAAAACTTCAAAAAAAATTAAAACAATTTACCTTTAAAACAGTGGTGGGCAATCTGCAGCCCAGGGATCACAGCAGCCCACCTGGGTTTTGAGTTCATGAGTCTTTTGGTTAACCCTTGCGCACCCAGAGGGTTGCCCCATTCCGTGATTCCTTTCCTATGACTGAAGTGATACGCATGTAAAGCAAGATCAAGTGAAGTGAGGTGCATGTTGGTTGCACATGACATTGACTAAGAGCTGTACACCCCCTCTGTATCCAAAGTGTAAATATTTATTTTATTTTTGCTTTTTGAAGTTGATGATTCTGTTAAATTATAAATGATTAAGCATTTTCCATAACTCATTATGAAATATTTGACATGTATTAAATGTATTTATTCTTATTCATGGGGTCATGGTTAGCAAACAAGCCCAATTTCAATTTGGCAGCCTACTGGCTAGCCTAGGTTGCCCATCACTATTTGAAGGAACATATTTAATTCCATTTTCTAGGCATCCAAAACCAACACTCTTGTTATTATATAGCTGCATTCATTTACACAATTAAAATACTAAATCAATGTACATAAAATGGTACAATAAGCTGCTTTCTATTATGTATTTTCATTTCCTTTTATGCAGGTTACTAGGATATTTTAAACTTACATGATAATTCAGTGATAGCAATGGATAATTTTTTAAATATTTCAATTAAAATATAAAGAAAACATGAAATTGCAGATTGGTGATATAGTTTCAGACTAGCTTGCTCAGTAGTTCGGGAAGCTTCATTGTTCCATCCTATAGACAGGGTTTTTACCAACTGAATCATTGGAAAGATTTAGAAGAATGTCATCTCAGTTATATTCAAAATGCCAGTTATCCAGTTAGCACTGATGTGTCTTCTATAAGCAAACTGTAGATGTAAGCCAGGAATTTCCTCAGAGCTATGCTCACTCCTCTACTATAATTTTATAGAATGTGTGTTGAAGAGCAGGAGCAGTTCTGAGCAAATAGGCTTGTGTTTCCTTCACCATCTCTATTTTCCTTTGATTTACCAAAACATTACACAGACCTTTACAATTCATAATTACAGACGCATCGGCCGCTGGTTAACAGACGTCTCACCACTTCTACCCCTGTTTAACGCTAAAAAATGCATATTCACGTTTAAGACAGTGCCGTGGGCCATGCCTTGGAAACCATCCCTCAATCTTCGTTTCAGTAAACGAAACCAGCTATCATCAGGTAGGAAACCGTGTACTTTATTTATGTTTAATGGATTTCTTATTTTAAAAAAATCTATATTTTCTTTAATGTATCTATTTTAAAAAATGAATTTGGCTTTTTTTCATCGTGTACAGGATAGATTTAAAAAGGAGTAGGGGATAAACAGTTAGAAATTAGAGGATGAATGCTCAGAAAATTATCTAACGAGTCAATAGGAGCTAAAGTTACTGGTTTTGTTCAAATTTACAGCTGTGGAAAAAAGAGATGAAAGGATAGCAGAAAATAGAAAGATTATATTCATGGCAGTTTCAATAGAACAAGTATAAATCAGTTTTGCCCATTTAGCCTGAAATCTGAATTGATAATTGGAATAAATAGTTTCTTCATGACATAATCGGCAACATTTTCTTTCCAAGCTACTATCATATAGGCCATTTTCAGGAGTGCAAATCAGAAAATTGTGTGTAAATTCTGCATTTTTCCATTCACTTGCTTGCTAAATGGAAAATCATGGGTTGTTTGTTGGTAACTTGGAAATTTACTGGTGCATGTCTGGGAAACTACAGGAGGAAATTCTTTTGCTTGATCTGTTAACAAGTGAATTACCCCAACAGCACAGAAAAAAGAAGCGACAGCACCTCTGGATGATAGTGACTGTAAAGTTCAATGTAGCTTGGGATTCAACACTGCCCACAGTTAACAGGATAAGGATAATATCAGGACAGTAATGAGAGATGATATAGGCTCTAAGGAGCAAAACATGGAATTTCCAAAAGGCGTTTGATAAGGTTAAGGGTTATGGGGAGCAGGTGGATAAATGGAACTGATCCACTTCAAATTAGCCAAGATCTTATTGAGTGGCAGGGCAGGATTGAGGGACTAGATGGCCTACTCCTGTTCCTATTTCTTATGTTCTTATGTAATACCAGTTCTACAGCTAGGACTGTGATTCGTGCACCTCCCACTCCCCTTTTCCCACTGTTTGGCAGCTGTCTAGCCCTATGCTGGAACTCCATCTCTGAACTTCCTTGTTTTTCCATCACCTCCTTTAACACTCAAGTCATACTTATCCCTCTCTCTGGAAATTCTGTGAGGCGGAATCGGACTGTTTGCGATCTTGGTCCCAAGATGAACTTCTGACCTTATATCTGTAGCCTCACTAGAATTATAGAATCCCTGCAGTGCAGAAAGAGGCTACTCAGCCTATCGAGTTTGCTCTGATTCTCTCACAGAGCATCCTATCCAGGCCCTATTCCCATAACCTCACATATTTACCCTGCTAATCATTCTAACCCACACATCTTTGGATACTAAGGGGCTAACTAGCTTGGCCAATCCACCTAACCTGCACATCTTTGGAATTTGAGAGGAAACGGGAGTACCAAAAAGAAACCCACACACGGGGAGAAAATGCAAACTCCACCCAGACAGTCATCCAAGGCTGGAATTGAACCTGAGGCAGCAGTGTTAACCACCAATCACGAGTCTTTTCATCACTTTGCTGATTCACTGAGAGCAGTTAATTAGCCAGAATGGATTTGTCCTGCTTTTTCTGGGCATGATATACATCATAAAATCATAAAGTGTGAAAGGAGGGAGAGGGATAGAGACTGTGAGGTGAGTGGGGAATGGGGGAGAGTGTGTGATGGGAGTGAGGAAGAGAGTGACTGAATGTGAGAGGAGAGAGTGATGTGAGAGGAGGGGGAGAGAGAATGTGTGTGATGGGAGGGGTAAGGGAGAGAAAGAATGTGGGAGGGAAGGGTAAGTGTTTGTGGGGGGCGTGAGGATGAGTATTTGGGGCGGTGAGTGTGAGAGTGGAGATGGTGTGAGAGAGTGTCATGGGGCCAAGTTTGAGTGAGTGTTAGGTGTGTGAATATGAGGGGGCAGGATGTGTTCAAATTCTGGCTCCTTTGCAGTACAAGTTCTCAATCACTCACACACATCAACATCCACTCTCATCATAGGCATGGGTAAATGAATGAGCAGCCAGAGCCTGGGAATGCAGGAAATGCACACACTCGTTCTATTACACTCTAATACTGTATTTAGGATTTGTTTTTGTTTGGTAAGTTGTTCGTTTTCATTCCTCCATTTTAAAAAAATTCATGTTTAATGCACTGAGCTTATCTTTCTCATCAATTTCTTGAGTGAAAAAAAATTGGAAATGTGCCCCTTCTAGCCCTCTTCTCCCCTGTCACCACACAAAAAGCTTGGACAATACTGCAACATGAGAGTGAGTGTTTGGGGCGGTGTGACAGTGATTGTGGGGGTGGTGAGAGAGAGTATTAAGGGGCCAAGTTTGCGTGAGTGTTAGATGTATGAGTGTGATGGGGTAGAATGTGTCCAAATTCTGGCTCACTTGCGGTTTGAACATAGAACATTACAGCGCAGAACAGGCCCTTCGGCCTTCGATGTTGCGCCGACCAATTAGGAAAAAGCAATGACCCTCTAACCTAAACCATTCCCTTTTCGTCCATAAACTTATCTACTAACCTCTTAAACGCCACCAAACTTGGCGCATCTACAACTGCAGCAGGCAGGGCATTCCATACCCTTACCACCCTCTGGGTAAAGAACCTACCTCTGACATCCGTCCTATAACTACCACCCTTTAATTTAAAGCTATGTCCCCTCATGTTAGCTTTCTTCATCCTAGGAAAAAGGCTATCACTGTCCACCCTATCTAAACCTCTAATCATCTTATATGTTTCAATAAGGTCTCCTCTTAGCCGCCTTCTTTCTAACGAAAACATGTCTGGGTGAATGAGTTCTCATTCACCCACACACACACACTTAATGTGCAAATAGCCGAGTTTATTTATTTTCCTTGACACACATCTTGAGGAGTGTACGTATAACAAAGAAGAAGGTGCTGGAATTTTCAAAGCACATCAAAGTAGATAAATCCCCAGGACCTTGTGTATCCCAGGACATTGTGGGAGGCTAAGAAAGAAATTGCGGATCCACTCAGACATATTTGTATCATTGATAGTGAGATGAGGTGCTTGAAGATTAGAAGATAGCAAATGTTGTGCCTTTGTCTAAGAAGGGATGCAGGGAAAAGCCTGGGAACAGTGGGGCCAGTGAGTCTCACATCTGTAGTGGGTAAGTTATGAGAAAATATTTTGAGAAACAAGATCTACAGGCATCTAGAGACACAAGGACTGATTAGGGACAGTCAGCTTGGCTTTGTTAGTGGAGAGTCATGTCTTGCATTTGATTGAGTTTTTTGAAGGGGAGCCAAGAAGATAGATGAGGACAATGCAGCTGATGATATCTATATGGACTTTAGCAAGGCTTTTGACAAGGTACTACGTGGTAGGTTGTTGCATAAGGTTAAATTTCACGGACCCAGGGTGAGGTAGACAAATGGATATAAAATTGGCTTGACAGGAGCCAGAGGATTGGTTGTAGAGAGTGCCTCAGGGATCAGTGCTGGGTCCTCTGTTATTTATCATTTATATTAATGATTTGGATGAGAATTTAATAGGCATGGTTCGTAAGTTTGAAGGTGACACCAAGATTGGTGGCATAATGGACAGTGAAGAAGGTTATCTAGGATTGTAATGGGATCTTGATCAGTTGGGCCAGTGGGCTGATAAATAGCAATTGGGGTTTAATTTAGATAAATGCAAAGTGATGCAATTTGGTTGATCGAACCAGGGCAGGATTTAATCAGTTAATGGTAGGGCAAAGAGATTTAGGGATAGATGTTCATAATTCCTTGAAAGTGGAGTCACAGATGGACAGTGTCGATGAAAGCATTTGGCATGCTTGGTTTCATAGGTCAGAACATTGAATACAGGAGATGGATATCTTGTTGAAGTTGTACAAGACATTGGTAAGGCCACACTTGGAATACTCACCTACTATAGAAAGGATATTATTAGACTAGAAAGAATGCAGAAAAGATTTATTAGGATGCTACTGCGATTTGACGGATTGAGTTATAAGGAAAGGCTGGGTAGACTGGGACTACTTTCTCTGAAACGTAGGAGGCTTAGAGGTGATCTTATAGAAGTCTATAAAATAATGAGGGGCATAGATCAGCTTGATAGTCAATATCTTTTCCCAAAGGTAACGAGCCTAAAAATAAAGGGCATAGGTTTAAGATGAGAAGGGAGAGATACAAAAAGGTTCAGAGGGACAGTTTTTTCACACAAGGGTGGTGAGTGTCTAGAACCAGCTGCCAGAGGTAGCAGTAGAGGCGTCTTTTTTGTTTTTTTGTCTTTTAAGACACAATTTTGTCTTTTAAAAAGTTGTATGGGTAAGATGGGGATAAAGGGATATGAGCCAAATGAAGGCAATTTGGACTAGCTTAGGGGTTAAAAAAAGAGGTGACGTGGACAAGTTGGGCCGCAGGCCCTGTTTCCATGCTGTTACCCTCTGACTTTATGACTTAGGGTTTATTATGACCATTGTCAATTTTGCTATTTCCCTTTGCTTTATTGCTAAAACACTGCCATCTTAAAACTACTGTTTTCCTCTTTGTTTCTAATTGTAAGATTCTAAACAGATTTCAAATGATACAGCGGAATAATTTTTGCCCTCAGTCTTGAAAACTTTGAAAAGATGGTTATTTCAGAAATTTGAATAATACTGTTTCTAATGCATATCCGAGACAAAACCTCTAAACGATCAAAGACGATGCCTACTGAAATTGATTGCATTTTTTGTAGTGTACAGATCCCTTTGATTTAATGCATTTCACGGTACAGATATCTGTGAGTGGGTGATGCTAGAACTGAACCAACTCATTCTGCATATCCCACATCTCCTAACACAGTTAAGTAACAAATACTTATGCACAGCATGACCACAATAACCATCAGCCTTTAATTCCAGAAATCTTAAATATTTCATAACTTATGTGTCAAAACAATTTATCTAATGCATATTTATCATATATTGAAACACTTAAAGCAAGCTTTTCTTGCCCTCTGATTATATTGTAAAATTTAATACTTTGGATATTTTAATGTAAAATACATTGTCCTTCAGATATTTTGTTTACCATTAGTATTCTATGTCTATAACATATAATGTTATGAATTGGCACCTTTCAGATCTCCTTCAGAATTATCTCTGCTCTCTTGAATAAAATTGCTGAAGGGCTTTCCAGACCAGAGTAATGTTCCACTCAATCATTAATGCAGAAGAAATATTCAGATTTCATGGTCATTTTTGTGCAAGGTAGTTTGAATAGAACCAATTTATTTTTCTTTATAGCTTGCACCAAACAATAAGTGCGTATGTTATAACCTTCCAGATGAACAAAGATTATTGTGAAGTAGGTTGACAGCTCTCCCAGATCTCGTATAGATTAGCTGGATATAATACTCATTCCATTTCAAATGGTTCTTATTAAGACTTTAGAACTGAATAATTCCACTCTCAACCACCTTGAACATTATTTGCCACTTGTGTATCTGCCCTTGATTTGTTCAGTCATAAAGACAGAACACACAGAAAGGAGGCCATTTAGCCCTTTGTCATGTGCCAGATTTTGTAAAGAGTATTTATATAGCTAGTCCAGTTCATTTTCTGGTCAATGGTCAGCCTCCAAAATGTTGATAGCGGTGGATTCAGTGATGGTAATGCCATTGAATATAAAGGGTGATGGTTGGAGTCCCTTTTATTGGAATTGAGGATTGTCTGGCATTTGTGTTGCACGAATGTTCCTTGCCATTTGTTAGCTTGTCAGATATTGTCCAGTCTTGTTGCATTTGGATATGAACTGCTTCAGTATTTGACCAATTGTGAATGTTACTAAACATTGTGCAGTCATCAGTGAACATCCCCACTTCTGATCCTGCAGTAGAAGATGAAGCAATTGATGATGGTTGGACTGAAGACACTGCCTGTAAGAATTCTTGAGTGATGTCCTGGAACTGAGATGATTTATCTCCAATGACCACAATCATCTCCCTTTGTGTTTGATGTGACTACTTCAGTTTTACTAGGGCTCCTTGATGCCATACTCAGTCAAATGTTGCCTTAATGTCAAAGGCAGTCACTTACCTTACCCCTGGAGTTCAGCTCTTTTGTCCATGTTTGAACCAAGGCTGTAATAAGATCAGGAGCTATGTGACCCAGGCGGAACCCAAATTAAGCTTCAGTTATTGCTGAGCAAGTGCCATTTCATTGCACTGTTGATGACCTCTTGCATCACTTTTCTGATAACAGAGAATAGACTGGGCAGTAATTGGCCGAATTGGATTTGTCTTGTTTTTTGTGTACAGGACATACATGGGCAATTTTCCACATTCATAGAATCATAAAATCCTGACAGTGCAAGGAGGAGCCATTCATTGCATCGACAATGATCCCACCCAAGCCATATCTCGTAACCCCGCATATTTACCCTGTTAATCCCCCGTTTATAAAACGCACATTCTATAAACTTCTATCAGATCGCCTCTCAACCTTCGTCTCTCCAGAGAGGAGACCTAGCTCCCTCAACCTATCTTCATAGGACATGCCTCCCAATCCAGGCAACATCCTTGTAAATCTCCTCTGCACCCTCTCAACAGCTTCCACATCCTTCCTGTACTGAGGCGACCAAACTGCACACAGTACTCCGAGTGGGGTCTGACAAGGGTCTTATGAAGTTGCAGCATTACCTCTCAACTCCTAAACTCAATCCCTCGATTAATGAAGGCCAGTACATTATACGCCTTCTTGACCACATCCTCTATCTGCGAAGCCGATTTAAGAGTCCTATGGAACTGGACCCCAAAATTCTTCTGCTCCTCAACACTGCTGAGTCTTATCCTTGATATTGTACTCCTTCATCCCAACTCCTTGTCCCTGCCAAAATGGACCACTACACATTTATCTGCGTTGAAGTCCATCTGCCACTTCTCCACGCATTCTTGCATCCTGTCTATGTCTTGCTGCAACTTCTGACATCCCTCCAGACTAACCACAACACACCAACCTTCGTATTGTCGGCAAACTTACTAACCCATCCTTCCACTTCCTCATCCAGGTCATTTATGAAAATGACAAACAACAAGGGTCCTAGAACAGATCCCTGGGGCACTGCACTGATGACTGATCTCCATGCAGAAAAAGACCCATCCACAACTACTCTCTGCCTTCTGCAGACAAGCCAGTTGCGGATCCACAAGGACAAAGCCCCTTGGATCCCATGCCCTCTCACCTTCTTGAGTCTTGCATAGGAGAACTTATCAAACGTCTTGCTGAAATCCATGTAAACCACATCCACTGCTCTTCCTTCATCAATGTGTTCAATCACATTTTCAAAGAACTCCACTAGGCTCGTAAGGCACATCCTGCCCTTGACAAAGCTGTGTTGACTATTTCTGATCAAGCTAAACTTCTCTAAATGTTCATAAATCCTGTCCCTCAGGATCCTCTCCATCAACTTACCAACCACTAAGGGTAGACCTACCGGTCGGTAATTTCCCGGACTATCCCTGTTCCCTTTCTTGAAAATAGGAACCACATCTGCAATTTTCCTGTCTCCATTGACAACACAAAGATCATCGCTGGGGCTCTGCAATCACTTCCCTCACCTCCCACAGTAACCTGGGGTATATCCCAACCGGTCCCGGCAACTTATCTATCTTGATAGAATTTAAAAGTTCCAATACATCCTCTTTCTTAACATCCACATACTCAATCTTTTCAGTCTGCTGCAAACTTGCAGTACAATCTCCCAGATTACTTTCCAAGTGAATACCGAGGCAAAGTACTCATTAAGTACCTCTGCCATTTCTTCCGGTTCCACACAAACTTTTCCCCCTTCACCCTTTTAAAGGTCCAATCTCTTCACTTCTCATCCTTTTACCCTTCACATATTTATAGAACATCTTGGGATTCTCCTTAATCTTACCTGCCAAGGCCTTCTCATGATCCCTTCTGGCTCTCCTAATTTGCTTTTTAAGTTCCTTTCTACAAGCCTTATATTCCTCTAGATTCTTAACATCTATTTCTCTGAACCTTTTGTACACCTTTCTTTTCTTCATGACTAGATTCATCACAACCTTTGTGCACCATGATTCCCGTGACTTACCAAAACCTCCTTGTGTCACCGGAATGTTGTCATGCAGAGCGCCAGACAAACTTTCCTTGAAGTGATGTCATGGATCTGCAATGATTGATTTAAGCCTCCACACCCATCTTCCTATATGCTATGTATGACTCCAGCCAGCAGAGAAATTGTCCCTCCAGTTCCCATTGGTGTTAATTTTCCTCGACACACTTGGTCGAATGCTGCCTTAATGTCAAGAGCAATTACTCTCACCTCACCTCTTGAGTTCAGCTCTTTTGTCCATGTTTGAACTAAAGCTGTAATGAGATCAAGTGCTGAATGACCCTGATTGAACCCAAACTGAATATCATATAGATATATGAACATTTGGAGAAGTTTGGACTGATTAGAAATAGTCAGCATGGTTTTGTCAAGGGCAGGCCATGCCTTACGAGCCTAGTTGAGTTCTTCGAAAATGTGACTGAACACATTGACGAAGGAAGGGCGGTGGACGTAGTGTACATGGACTTTAGTAAGGCGTTTGATAACGTCCCACATGCAAGGCTTCTGGAGAAGGTGAGAGGGCATGGGATCCAAGGGGCTTTGGCCTCGTGGATCCAGAACTGGCTTGCCGGCAGAAGGCAGAGAGTGGTTGTGGATGGGTCTTGTTCTGCATGGAGGTCGGTAACCAGTGGAGTGCCCCAGGGATCTGTTCTGGGACCCCTGCTGTTTGTCATTTTCATAAATGACCTGGATGAGGAAGTGGAGGGATGGGTTAGCAAGTTTGCTAACGATACAAAGATCGGTGGTGTTGTGGATGGTCTGGAGGGATGCCAAAAGTTGCAGCGGGACATAGACAGGATGCAAGACTGGGCGGAGAAGTGGCAGATGGACTTCAACGCAGATAAATGTGTAGTGGTCCATTTTGGCAGGAATAATGGGATGAAGGAGTACAATATAAGGGGTAGGAGTCTTAGCTGTTTTGTAGAGCAGAAGGATCTCGGGGTCCGGGTCCATAGGACTCTTAAATCGGCCTCGCAGGTGGAGGAAGTGGTCAAGAAGGCATATGGTGTACTGGCCTTCATTAATCGAGGAATAGAGTTTAGGAGTCAGGAGGTAATGATGCAGCTCTGTAAGACTCTTGTCAGACCCCAGTTAGAGTATTGTGCGCAGTTCTGGTTGCCTCATTATAGGAAGGATGTAGAGGCTACTGAGAGGGTTCAGAGGAGATTTACAAGGATGCTGCCTGGATTGGGAGGCAGGCCTTATGAAGATAGGTTGAGGGAGCTGGGACTCTTCTCACTGGAGAGACGTAGGTTGAGAGGCGACCTGATAGAGGTTTATAAAATGTTGAGAGGAATAGATAGGGTGGATTCCCAGAGACTATTTCCCTGAGCGGAAATGGTCAATACGAGAGGACACAGATTTAAGGTGCAGGGAAGCAAATACAAAGGAGATGTCGGGTAGGTTTTTCACTCAGACGGTGGTGAGTGAATGGAACCTACTGCCGTCGGAGGTTGTTGAGGCAAACTCACTGGGGTCTTTTAAGAGACTTCTGGGTGAGTATATGGAAAAGAATAGGATAGGGGGTTATAGATAGGTCTGTGGATTGGTAGATGTGATCGGCGCAACTCGTGAGCTGAAGGGCCTGTTTGTGCTGTATTGTTCTATGTTCTATCAGTGACTAGGTTATTTCAAGTGCCTTGATAACATTGTCGATGACCCTTCTATCATTTAGCTAATGATTAGGAGTAGACTGTTGGGGAATAATTGGCTTGGTTTGAAGTGTCCTGGTTTTTGTGCACAGGACATTCTTAGGCAAGTTTCCACATTGCTGGGGAAATGCCAGTGTTGTAGCTGTCCTGCTGGAGCTTGGCTAGGGGCGCAGCTAATTCTGGACCACAGATCTTCAGTACTATTGCTGATATGTTATCAAGGCCCATAGCCTTTGCAATATTCAGTGCCTTTAGCCATTTCTTGATATCATGTAAAGTCAATTGAATTGACCAAAGATTGCATTTGTGCTGTTGGAGATCTCCAGAGGAGCAAAAGTGCTTGGCACTTTTGGCTGAAGTTCTTTGCAAATGCTTCAGCCTTGTCTTTGTAATGATGTTCTAGGCTCTCTCATCTTAAGAATAAGATATTTTTGGAGCCATCATGTTAAATTGCCCATCACCATTCATGACCAGACCTGGCATGATTGCAGGAGCATTGATCTAATCCATTGGTTGTGAGATCACTTAGCATGATGCTTTTACTGTCTCGCAATCAGATACTCTGGTGTTGTAGCTTCAGTCAACTTATAGAAATGACTGGTGCTCCTAAGATGCTATCCTGCACTTTTTTTTATTGAAAGAGTTGATGGTCATGGTAAAGTGGGAGGATTATGCTACACTGAGGTTACAGACTGGGATAGTACACAATTATGCTGCTGTTGAGGTCCACAATGCCCCATGGGTGCTCAATTTCAGTTACTAGATCTGTTTGAAATCTATTCCATTTAACACGGTGGTAGTGTCACAATAAACAATGGGAAGTATCCTCAATGTGAAGGCAGGACTTCATCTCCATAAGGATTGTGCAGTAGTCACTCTATCACTATTGTCATGGACAGATGTTTCTGCAACATCTAGTTTAGTAAATATGAGGTCAAGTATTTATTTCTTGCTTGTTGGTTCTCTCCTGCAGCTGTGTCCTTTAAGACTTGGCCAGCTCAGTCGGTATTGGTGTAGTGAGCATCTCTTGAGCATGGACAATGAAGTCCATCTGTGCTTCCTCCAAGTTGTGTTCAACAATGAGCATTGATTCATCAGCTGTGCTAACCAGCTATGTTTGACTTGATGTCATGAGACTTCATGGGTTGAGAGCCAATGCTGAAATTCCCAGGAGAACTCCCTCCTGACTGAATACCACAGTAGTACTGCCACCTCGAATGATGGGGGCTGGTGAAATTATCTTTGAGGCATGATTCCAGGCATATGAATACGTAAGGCTGTTGCTGGATTGGTTTGAGGGACAATTCTCCTAATTTTGGCACATGTTTCCAGATGGAAGGTTTTGCAGGGCAAACAAGTTTGGATTTGCCACTATTATTTCTGGTATCTGGGTTTATGCTGTTTGGGAGCAGTTTGATTCAACTGGGTGACTTGCTTGCTATTTCAGAGGGCCTATAAGAGTCAGCCACGTTGCTGGGAGTTCCAGACTGACGTGAAGGCGAATTTCCTAAAGGACATTATCGAACCAAATGGGTTTTTCTGACATCAAGAATGGTTTCATGGTCATCAGTCATTCAATATTTTTTATTGAATTCGAATTCCACCATCTGCTAATGGCAGGATTCGAACCCAGGCCCCCAGAACAATTAGCTGAGTTTCTGGATTAATACTCTAGTGATAATACCACTAGGCTATTGCTTACCCTTGAAAAGGTGATGATGAGTTGCCTTCTTGAATCGCTGCAGTTGCTGAGGTGTAGGTACATCCACAGTGCTGTTAGAGATGGAGTTCCAGAATTTTGACTGAGTGATAGTGAAGGAACAGCATTATATTTGCAAGTCAGGATTGAGAGTGGCTAGGAGGCCAAATTCCAGTTGGTGATGTTCCCAGGTATTTGTTGCCCTTGTCCTTTGAGATGGTGGTGGTGAGGTTGGAAGATACTACCTAAGAAGTATTGGTGAGTCCCTGAATTGCATCTTGTAGATAAATGCACTACTGCTGCCACTAGTCATTGTTGATGGAAGGATAAATGTTTGTGGAAGGTGTAACAATCAAGCAGGGTCCTTCTTACATTTATGCAAATTTTTAGTAGAAGCTTGAATTGTATTTGCTCACAGAATTTAATACAAATTTTCTGTTTTTTGTCAAGAGTGGAAAGCTCTTCCCCATGAATTCTTGCAGAAGCTTATGCAAAATATGTGTGTTGAATTCTAATATAGATTTCCAGATATAATAGGTTGCTTAAAAATAAATGTGTTGTGCACAAATTAATTTAATCTAAATAGACCTTTTATTTATTATGCCTGCGTCATCTCAACTTGAAGGAAACTTTAGAAGAGTTGATCAGTAATTTGCTTGGAACATAAACTGCAACGAATGGAAACATATTTGGACTCATTGTTTTAATAGCAAATTGTTCTATCTTCATCAAATGTTCATCTGCGATATTTTGGAGCTGGTGAGCAAAAATGTCACTAATTTATATATATTAAAAAATTTCTTAGACGTGGATTCCTTGCCATGATAGTGTTGATAGGTTGTACTTAATGAAAGCATGATGCTTCCATGTGAACTGTCTACATTTTACACAGATATCAACATCAGGGCCCGTTACTCATTCCATCCATGCTTATTCCCAAAATAAGGGCTCAATGGAACTGAATTTCTCACTTCTTGTCTATTCCTTTCAAATGCATTGCAATCATGAACTGCTATTGTATTAGTCTATGATTATTCTTGGCAAAATACTGCAGCGGTTTGCTGCTGCCTTCTGAGGTATGGCTGACTGGAAAACTCTTCACTCATTGCCTGTCATCGGGTGCATTGGAATGATACTAACTCATAATCAACTTGTTTGGCCCTTTTCTGCATGCACCTTCTATGCTCATCAAGCTTGACATGGGGTTTGAACCTGGAGCTTTTGGCGCAAAAATAAGAACACAATCACTGCATCACAAGATCTCCATTTCATATCTACATAAAGTAGATTTATGTTCTGTGTTCTTCACATTGTGAATTAAATTTGTAGGCAGTTGATTAAGCTAATTTTTTTTGTATGTTTCATTTCCTTTATTTTTGATTTACCTACATGAATCATAATCGCTAGCTAATTATTAAAATATTTTGTGATATGGTTATTTATTTATTAAAGCAGGATCTGAAAATGGGTGAGATTATTACCAAAGGTATTCTAAACTTGTTTTACTGTACAGATGGTTCCATAATTAAGTTGGATTGGAAAAGATAGCTGCTGTGTTGTGCATATTCAAAACATTTAAATGTAGCTTTGATGAAAAAATATGGAAATTATTCTGGATTCAGAGAGCTAGTTCATACTTTGTTTTTCCCGAGCATTTTGATCTGGGAAGTGGTAACTTGTTTTCAGAAACCGGTAAAGACGATATTTTTTGTTGATTTGTTTATACATCAGTCTTGCAATAAAATAATAAATGGAGGGGAAAGCTACAAATTTCCCAAGTGTATGCTGAAATGAAATGCTCTCATTGTAGTTTCTGTGGCCATACATTCATTATTTAATATTGAGATTTTTGAAAGTACAATTTCACATGTGGGGAATAAATCTTGTTTCTACTTCATAGCAAATGACTTCCCTCCAGTTCATCATATTTATATTTTTATATGTTTTTTTTATGACTACAATGTTTTGTGTTGCTATGGAGATTGGAGCAATATCAAAATTCCTTGACAACATCAAATTATGGCCACGGATCATAGGATATGAAAAACTAGAGCTGCAGTCACTGAACCTAATCTAACATCAGTGTACAAAATCATGAAAGGGTCTGACGAAGTAATACTGAAAGGTTATTATACTATATGGTCTCAATTTTAAAACTCTCATTCTCTTGAACACATCACTCTGTGACCTCATCCTTCCTCAACTCTGTAACTCCATCCAGCCCTACAACTTTGTTAAACTTGACTTCCTCCAACTCCAGCCTCTTGACCATCTCTCAATCCCTGGTTGACATATGTTTGTTGGAAGTACATGCCTGAGTATGGAACCAGGGGCATCAGGAATTCTGCTGTCAGCTTCATATTCAGAACATGAGGTGGAAAGCTTCCTGCTGGTCACTTCTCCATCCACTGCAACCTACTCTGATCGTAACCTGGATTCCCAGTCCCAATCACAACCTCTGTTCTATAATTACAACTGAGATGCCCACACTATCATCATTAGCAATTACTCATATTAGTCGTACAGTGTATCTATGCTGTATCCTAAAAAAATACTTTCTGTAAGCAGTGATCTAATTATAGATATTTGCATATTATTTTCAAAGTATAGATCTCTTATTTTTTTAAACAAATTCCTGTGATGCTACATTTTTAAATGAATTGCCATGAAAACCTGCCACATTTTTCATTTCACATTTGATGATTAAAGTTTTCTCCTATTTCATCAATATATTTGAATTATCTTCTCATTGTATAATTTGTTTGTTTCAATGACTCAGATCAAGTTACATAATTGGTTTTAATAAGAATAGCTTGCTAATGGAAATTTCCATAAGCAGCAGGTTTTCCATTATATTCTATTCCTTGGTCATTATTCTATGATGTTTCTGTGGAGAATGCTACTTAACACTCTGATGCATTAAGTTGAAAATATCAAATGGTTCTCAAATATGAATTCAGTGGTTCATATAAAAAGCATTTTCATACCTATGCTGTCTAAACTAAATGATTCTAATAGCTGTTTGACAAGAGAGAAGCACATTAGGGTATTTCAGAAGACAATTTATCGGCACCATAATTATAATTTAGTTCAAATTTTGGCTTCTTTTACCTTCATGCTATGCTAAATTTCCTCTTCACAGGTATAAATCTGCTGTATACTGCAGACACATGCTATCATTTGTCCCATACCCCCCAGCAGTCCTTCATGTAAGTAGGAGGATGTTTCCTTTTGTGTGTGTGTGTGTGTGTGTGTGGGGGGGGGGGTGGTGCAGCAGGAGGAGCTGGAACCAAGCGACAGAGCCATGAAATAAGAGGCAGACTCTTTAGCATCAAGGTGGGAGAAACATTTTCAATTAGAGTTTAGAGAATCTTTGAAATTCTCGATCCTAAAGGGCTGTGGAGGCTCAGATATTGAGTATATTCAAAGCGAAGGTTGATAGATTATTTTCAATACCAAAGACATGAAGGGATATGGAATGGTGTGGGAAGATGCTGTTGTGATAGAAGATCTGTCATGAGCTAGTGAAATGGCAGTCCAGGCCCAAGGGGCTGAATGGCTTACTCCATATCCTATGCTCCTCTGACCATTTTTTTCCTTTTTATGGTGTTGTCTCGTGCTGAATTATTCTTTTAATGGTATGCTCCCAATATCTCACACAAGTGCCCTTTGTAATCCCAGATTTTAAAAGTGCTTTAGTTCTTTAATATTGAGAGCATCATAGCCAAGTCTGATCCTGCTTTAATCTAACGATTACACATATTCTTTCTGAAGAGATCACTTGGGTGGCACAGTGGTTAGCACTGTTGCCTCAGAGCACCAGGGACTTGGGTTCAATTCCTGGCTTGGAGTTTGCATGTTCTCCCCATGCCTGCGTGGGTTTCTTCCAGGTGTTCCAGTTTGTTCCCGCCGTCAAAAAGAAGTGTTGGTTAGGCGCATTGACCCAAACAGGCGCCAGAGTGTAGCAGCTAGGGGAATTTCACAGTAACTTCATTACAGTGTTAATGTAAGCCTTACTTGTGACTAATAAATAAACTTTTTAGGTAACAATTCCACTGAACTTTTTCACTATATTTTGACTTCTCTGGTCCACTGAATGCTGAAGGAAATTATAGTATCCCTATAGTTATTTAAGCTGAAACTTTCTAAGCATTAAAATCTAGCCTAATCTATACAATATAACACGTGCATTTTTAAGGTTCCACCAAATACCTACTTTGGGGGAGATGGTGGCATAGAGATAATATCATTGGACTTGTAATCCAGAGGTTCAGCTAATGCTCTGGGGATGCAGGTTCATATTCCAACAGCAGCTAATGAAATTTAAATTCATTTAATAAAATTTTGTATCTATGACAGAATTTTACACTCCCTCGAAGTAGATTTTGAAGTGGGGATTGGAGGAGCCTAAAATTGTTTCAATGGGATTCCTTACTGGGATTCTGCCCATCCTGACCTAGGCACAATTTGACAGTTGAGGGTGCAGAGCCTTGGGTAAAAAACCTGCCCTTTAATCTATTAATAGCCATCACTTAATAGCCAACAATTTGATGCTTGGCCAACCTCAATTTTTAGATTGGTGGGAACGGCTACAAGTACGATGGGAAACAGAGTAATAAACTTTCCTCCATCTCAGGCGGGATGTTGGGAGAAGCCTCAATCTGAAAGCCCTTTCAGATTTGAAGTGCCCGGCCATCCAGGTCCTGCTATTATCTCCTTAATAATGGATCTTAGCATTTTCCTAACGACAGATGTTAGACTAAGTAGCCTGTAGGACCAACAAACATGCCAGCCATTAGTACCTGTCTACATTTCTTGCTACCTTGGAAAAGCAGCCAGTATAATCAACAAACCCACACATGTCAGACATACTTTGTTCCACCTTCTTCCTTTGGGAAGAAGATACAAAAGTCTGAGGCCACTTACCAATCGATGCAAGAACAGCTTTTTCCCAACTACCATCAAACTTCTGACTGGACTTACCATATATTAAATAGATCTATATCTACACTCTAGTTATAATGGTAACACCACATTTTGCACTTTCTCCTTTTCTTCTCCCCTATGTACTCTATGAATGGTATGCTTTTTCTGTATAGTACACAAGAACAATATTTTTAATAGTATTCCAGCACATGTGACAATAATAAATCAAATCAAAATCAAATCTAAGCAGAGAATAATGTGTTCCTTTAGTACTATTAACTTTTCTAGTACTTTTTCTCCAGCGATGACAATTGTTTCAAGTTCATCTCTATCTTATGTCTCTTAATTTTCAATCTTGAGATTTTTTTTGTGATCTTCTACTGTGGAAAATACTTGTTCAAGGCATCTGTCATGTTCTCATTTTCATTATTAATTCCTAGTTTCAGCCTCTAAGAACCAAGAGGCCAATGTCCATATTGCTACATTTTACTTGTAGAAACATTTACTGTATTTATATTTCTTACTGGTTTACTTTCACAATTCAAATTTTCTCTCATTATTTTTCAGTCATCCTTTGCTGGCTTCTAAAGTTTACCTAATCTTTTACAAAGTGTTTTAATACAAAAGATATTGGATGCCTATTCAAGTCTTTCAGTGAATATTTTTCAATTATGCTGTGGTTAAGACTGCTGCAGCTGATCTCAGAATCTTGTATATTAAAATGTCAAAGTCTAAAGAGAAAAAAACAATCAAAAATTTGTGGAATTTGTTAAGGAAACAGCAATGATTTTTGAACATTGGTATAGTTCAGTGAAAATTAAAGAGTTGTATTGTTAATAGAGGAATTTAAAAATAGTGATCAAGCATGAATGAAGACACGTCTAGAGAATTGTAATATTTCTAACTTAGAGAAGTTGCTGTTTTAGCTGATGGTTACGATTTATCCAAGAGAATAGCTAGGAAACTGGAGAGCTAAAGCAGATGGTAATGAGTGAGTAAGCTATATTGTGGAAGAAGTCATGACCACATGAAAGATTGTTCCTTAACATGGTCTGTGAACTAAGAATTTGTATGTGTGTATGTGGCTGTATGTTTCTGTGTAAGAGCAAACTCTCCACTGGTTGGAATCATACCCAGCACAAAGAAAGAATGTAGTGGTTGTCGGAGGCCACTCAGCAAGACTTCCTCAGGATAGTGTCCTTGTCCAACCATCTTCAGCTGCTTCATCAATGACTTTCCCTCATCATAAAGTCAGAAATGGGGATGTTCACTGATGATTGCACAATATTTGGCAACATTTGCAACTCGCCAAAATGTAGCAAGACTTGGACAATATTCAAGCTTGCTTTGATAAGTGACAGGAAATATTCAAGCCACACGTTTCAAGCAATGAGCATCTACATCGAGGAAATCTGATCATTTCCCGTGATGCTCAGTGGTTTTGCCATCACTGAAGCCTTCATAACCAACAATCTGAGGTTACCATTGACTAGAAATTGAATTGGACAAGCCAGATAAATACTGTGACCAAAACAGTAGGTCAGAGGCTGGAAATTCTATTCTGAGTAAATCATCTGATTCCCAAAGACTATTCACCATCTGTGAGATTCAAGTCAGGAGTGTGATGGAATACATTCCCCTTTTCTGAATGAGTGCAGCTCCAACAACACTCAAGAAACTTGACATCATCCAGGACAAACCAATCTCTTTGGCACCCAATCCATTCATTTAAACATTCACTGCTTCCACCATGCATGCTCAATGGAGCTGTAAATACCATCTACAAGATGAACTGCAACAACTCACCGTGGCTTCTTCAACAGCACCTTCTAAAACTGCAAGCTCTACAACCTGGAAGGACAAGGGCAGCAAATGTGAGAAATATCATCGCCTGCAAGTTCTGCCTCAATCACATGGTCCTGATTTGGAACTACATTGCTGTTCCTTCACTGTGACTGGGTCAAAATCCTTTTACACCCCCCCTAACAGTATTCGGGTGCACCCACAAAATATGGACTTCAGTGGTTCAAGAAGACACAGCCATCTTCCCAAAGTCAGTTTGACATGTGCAATAAATACTGGCCTAGCTTGCAACATCCAAACTTTATGAAACAATACATTTTTTAACTAAAGTGGCAGAGCTCAGTGAAATCTGAAGTGCTAATGACTAAATATTGTTCTTTAGGTTCAGATAGGAAAATTGTTTTTTGAACACTTTGGCTCCAGAGACCCCCATCTTCCCTTCCTTTTCTTTTCCCTTCTAGCAGTTTGTACTGTTCTATGTCACCGTTATTCGTTCTGCCAGCCATGCTCCGTTCAAAAGGGGATGTCTCCTATTGCATATTTTTGTGAACTACTTTATGCAGACTCCTTGAAGTTAACAAATAACCTTCAACATCTGCCACACCATTCCCTATAAAATATTGCTAATTGAAAATTAACCCTAGAAGCTACCAAAAATTGTACAATCATAGCAACAGCTAGCAAAAATTAATCAGGAGCTTGCCATCCTGGTTAGTAGTTGCTTAAGTACATGATTTTCCCTTTAACAGGAGCTAGTGAGTGATTTTCCCCCCCCCCCCCGGCTGTACATATGTTCAGCCAGACCCAATTAAGAGAAGGTAAGAACTGGAGTGTTGTATTCCAAAATTGCAGCACTGGTGTCAAACCAGTGTGATACGCTGTTGGAAATCATTTTCATGATTTGCATACTTCCAGCAGACATTCCCACATGAACTAATACCCTCACAAATACAGTTAGCTGCAGAAATGTATGTGCCCACTTTGAATGTCATTTTGGACCTCCAAGGTCACTCATCGTGCCTAAAAGATAAGTGCTATGGATCTGAATTCAGAGCCGAATTCCTTTTTTTATGGAGCGAGGAGAAATACTGCAGCAAACCTCATCTCTTTGACTGCAACATTCTGCACATTCTCCAGTCTTCGTTATTACTTGCATCATTGTGGGACACTTCTATCATATTTTACTATGCTATGCACATCTTCAAAACATCTCATACCATGACACAGTGGGGGTGGCATGATGGCACATGGTTAGCACTGTTGTCTCGCAACACTAGAGACCCAGGTTCAATTCCAGCCTTGGGTCACTGTCTGTGTGGAGTTTACACATTCTTCCCATGTCTACTTGGGTTTCCTCCGGGTGCTCTCCTTTGGGTTAGGTTGATTGGACTTGCTTAATTGTCAGGTGAACTAGCAATAAATATGTGGAGTTAGCGGGATAGGGTGTGGATGAGATGGTCGGAGCAGACTTGGAGGGGCTGAAAGGCCTCCTCCTGCGCTGCAGGGAATCTACCTCATGGGCTGCCATCAGCATATTGCAAGGTGTTCTGCCATACAATATGAGAGAACTTGGCAGGATGGGAGGAAAAAGGGTTCAATCATTTATCGTCACGTAATAGGTATGGTTAACAGCGACCACATGAGGAATATGGTGATTGATGTGGCTAAAGAAAACTTCCTGCAGGGTTTTTTCTTTCCCTTGTTTCTTTTTCATTGAAATCTTATCCTTCTATATGATAATGTGTCTGTGCTCTCAACAGTTCATGATCTGTTTGCGGTTACCCTCTAATTCTTGTTGACCCCAACCATTACATCCTAGAAGTTTAACAGGGACATAAGGGAGCAGAGTAACAGAGCAGCTAAGTGGAAAACGAAGCATCTGTTGACCTTTTATTTGCAGGCACAATTTTAGAGACTGACACTTAACAGGGTTAGCTAGAAATGTACATTGTACTTATGGTTAGGAGGGTTTATACTGGCTCAGGAAACATCCCAGTGCATGGGGTGAGGTTGATATTCCAGATCTATTGCAGAGGACAGAGGTAAAAAGTTCAAGACTCTGGTGTACATAAGACTTATGACCTTTCAAAGGGCACAAGCTCCTCTGCTGACAAGGTTGCACGCAATATCAAAGAGTGTTGAAAAGTTCAACTTGTGTGCTTTCTGACTGCACACGACAAAGACCATGTGGTTAGCTGTGAAGTCTTTAAATAATACTGCTGAAATATCCAGACTGGCTGTTTGCAGCATGCTTTGCTGGTTCGGATAGCAACTAGCAAATCTGTTTCACAATAAGAAGTCTCACATCACAAGGTTAAAGTCCATCAAGTTTATTTGGTAGCACAAGTTTTTGGAGTATCGTTCCTTCTTCAGGCGAGTGAAGAGTTGTGTTCACAAACAGGGCATACATAAACACAAACTCAATTTGCAAGATAGTGGTTGGAATGCAAGTCTTTACAGGTAATCAAGTTTTAAGGGTACAGACAATGTGAGTGGAGAGAGGGTTAAACACAGGTTAAAGAGGTATGTATTGTCTCCAGCCAATGAGATTTTGCAAGCCCAGGCAAGTTGTGGGGGGTTACAGGTAGTGTGACATGGACCCAAGATACCAGCTGAAGTCATCCTCATGTGCGGAACTTGGCTATTAGTTTCTGCTCAGCGACTTTAGTTGTCATCTGTCGTGAAAGTTGTCTTGGGGAAATGCTTATCCAAAGATAAGAAGCTGAATGCCCATGTTCCCCAACAGGAAAAGAATACTCCTGCTTGGTGATTGTTGAGCAATGTTCATTCATCCTTTGTCGTGGTATCTGCAGGGTCTCCCCAATGTACCATGCTCAGGATGTCCAATGTTTATCAGGTAAATGTTGTTGGCCTAGTCGCAAGAGTATGTACCGTGTACCTGATGTATGGTGTTCTCACGTGAGATGATGGCGTCCGTGTCAGTGATCCGGCATACCTTGCAAAGATTGCTGTGGCAAGGTTGTGTGGTGTTGTGGTCTCTGTTCTCCTGAAGGCTGGGTAGTTTGCTGCAGACAATGGTCTGTTTGAGATTGTGCAGTTGTTTGGAGGCAAGGAGTAGGGATGTGGGGATGGGCTTAGCGAGATGTCCATCTTCGTCGATGACATGTTGAAGGCTCCGGAGGAGATGTCGTAACTTCTCTGCTCCAGGAAAGTACTGGACGACAAAGGGTATTCTGTGTCTCGTGTCTCGTGTCTCGTGTTTGCCATCTGAGGAGGTTGGTGCGCTTTTTTGCTGTGGTGCATTGGAATTGTCAATCAATGAGATGAGTGCCATGTCCTGCTCTTATGAGGGTGTCTTTCAGTATCTGTAAATGTCTGTTGCGATCCTCCTCATCTGAGCAGATTCTCTGTATCAGGGATGTCCATCATGGATGGCTTCACCCAGACTCCAATTTCACAAAATTACCCCTGAATCAGGTGCAGGAATGCTCTAGCTTGCTATGCACAGATTGATTGCCACATTTTCTACATTACATCAGTGACTGCTTAAAAATGTACTTAGTTTTGTATAAAGATCTTTGGGAAATCCTTTGATTCTGGAAGGCACCGTCAAGATACAATACTTGTATCTGGGTTTTATTTTCAGGCCACTGTGACTCTTGAGCAAGTGTTGGAAGACAAGGGTAGCTTGGAAATGAGGCCAGTGACCAGGAAAGGGGAGAATATAGTGATCAGAAATGCGGACACTCAGCAGCTAACAGCAGCCAGTGTTTTTAATGCACTCCTCCACTTCCTAGCTTTGTATTCTGGGAAGTATTTTTACCTTTTCTGATAGACAGTTATCCTTTTAAAGCCTGCTTAAGTTAGGTGTCATTCTTATCAGCTGTATTCAGGGCAAACTGATTATATATAGGGAGGCCATAGCAAGTAATAGGCATTGGACACCTTATGGATAGATGCAAAGACAATTGGCCCGTAGTGTATCTTTTGATGCCCATAGCAATATTACATGAAGATGTCTGCCTCAGGATGTGTGTACACTGCCTGCCATGTTGCTTAACAGGTGTGTGTGCTTTTGGAGACCAGAACACCTCATTCGCCTGATGAAGGCACCATCGCCGAAAGCTAGCAGGTTACTATCAAATAAATCGGTTGGATTTAAAATCGGTGTTGCCAGACCTCTTACTGAGCTTAACAGGTGATCACTGATTTAAATGAATATCAAGAATATCTGGCTTTTAAACAGCTAGATTTTGGATAATGTACTGTACTGGTGAAAAATTAACAAGATAATGGAAAGCTCTCAAACACTGCTCAATAACTAAAATTAAAGAAATGGGAATTATACCATTGGTTGGAGATTTCCTATCACTAATTTAAACCAGAAGACTGGAGTCCTGAGGAGTAGCTCAGACACTTTTCCTACAGCCTATATTGAACTTGACCAGATTAATGTACAAAGCCAAAGTCATTGAGATCAGAGTAGGAATAAAGAGGAGTTAAATTGGCAAAATCTGTGAAGCCCAAGAGTTCATTTGTGAGAATAAAACTCTTTGGCATGTTTTTCCCATAAGCTTCAATTGTATCCCAAACATAAAAAGGATATTGTGACTGTTTGAGAAGGTATTGGAAGACAGGCATGGCCTGGAAATGCTATCAGTGACCAGGAAAGGGGAGAGTATAATAATCAGAAATTTAGACAACCAGTGGCCAACAACAACCCATGTTTTTAATGCATTGCTTCACTTCCTGGCTTTGTATTCCGGCAAGTATTTTTCTTACCCTCATAGATAATTGTGAGTTCAGTTATGTCTTTAACATCTTGTATTTTGGTTGGTCTAAGGTAAGGAAAAGTATCTAAGCTACTCCTCAGGACTCCAGTCTTCTAGTCTAAATTGGCATCAGTAAATCTTCAATCAGTGATATAATTTCCAGTTCTTTAATTTTAGGTTGAGGTCTGTCCATTTCCTATATCTTAAGCTGTTTAAGGATGTATAACTTACCTAATCTAACAATCCCTTCTTATATTTCCCTATCATAATTGCCCTTCCCCTTGTTCTTTCCAATTCTGTCATGTCGAATAATACTGTCCAAAATGAAAACCAGGCATTTTCTCCCAAGATACTTACTGATTCAGTGGGTGCAATTTGACCACCCATTCATATTACGTTCCCACTGCAGCAAAGACAGTGATTTTGGTGACAAGACAAATCTCTAGTGCAGCGGGATGGGAAAATCCAGCTGACGTGAGCAGTCAGAAAACTCTGGTTCATGTCTTTCCAGCGTTTTCTGTATAAAAGTAGCCTGAAATCTGAAACTGTTGTTTTTCAGTATGTTCACACCTTCCTTGAGCTGAACCTTAATATATTTAAATAGAAAAGGGGGCTACTTTTTATCCTTGTTTTTATGTATATTTTCTTTTTAGCTTTGCTATATGGGCTCTTTTTTTGTGATTAGAGTATTGGCAAAATTCTATCCTGGAAATAATCAAGATCTGCTTACTGATGTTGAAATGATTTGTGCAAAGATTGGTTTCTGGTATTGCAGCCAGTTTTTATTTCTGTTTTTGTTTTCTACTTTACTGATTACAATGCATTTCTCTTTCCAACCTTGTTTATCTTGCTGTTTCTCATTCATTATATGGTTTATTTTCTATTGATGATTTGGATAACCTTTCTGCATCAGAATGATACTTTTGTCAGTAAATATGCAGTCTTTTTTTTAATGTTGGTTGCTGTCATTTTTGTTAGTGTTATTTGTAGCTTGGAGATGTGGATTTTCTTTTATGGGGCTAAATAGTTATGGTTTTTTAGTTTCTGGGAGGTTTGCTTTTATTTCTTAAATGAATGTTGTAAGTAAGCACTGTGGACTCGATCCTCACCTTCTATATGGTTACCATTTAGATTTCAGGTTAAGACTTGTCGCAATTCACCAACAAAATCTTCATTGGGCAAAAATAATGTTTGTACAAATCTAATGGAATAAAATCATATTCTAGTTTAACAATTTTCAGCTCCTTTTTGAGAGCTAAATTTATAGCAGGTTACAATTTTATGAAATGTATGTGCTATGTGTTTGTTACTTCATATTGGGTGATTAGTTGTTGTTTCAGTGGGGCAGAAAAGGAAGGAGTAGGTGATTTTATCTTCCTTTGTCTCCTGGCAACAGTCCCCGAATTCCTGCTTCTATTCACCAGCCTTGTTGTTATTTCCTACCCCTTATGGAGTGAAACTAAGTTCACTCAAGTTCACTCAAAAAGAGGCCCAGCTGCACTTTATCACTTTCCAGGTTCGCTATCCATTTTGGTCCAATTCATAATTATCTTAACCCCAGTTAAAATCTACTACCTAGTATAACGTATTGATGAAGGAAAAAAGCATATTATAAATGCAATTGACCCACTGAATTTGTTTCACCCACAATCATGGTCTTCACAGTAGCTTGGTGCAGCTTACACTCACAAACAATGGCTGTGTAAATCCTAACTTTCTGTGTAGTCGAAGCACAAGTTGGCTTCTTTAAGCTACTACTGTTTAGAAGATACTTTTGTGGAGACTTAGTGGAACAATGGGGATTCTGTGGTTCTTTGGAGTAGAAATTAACGATAAAGCAACAAATGCTGGGAAAACATAGCAAGTCTGTGGAGAGTGAGAAAGAGTTAACATTTCAAATTGATACAAGTCTCCTTCAGAGCTTTAGAGAGGGAGAAAAATGATGAATTTTATACTGTTTAAGAGGAGGTAGAGTAGGTGGGGCAGAGTAGAAGGTCAGAGATAGGTGGGAACTCAGAGATCTGACAAAAATGTTACTGGCACAGGACAAAGGCAGTGTTAATGAGAGTGTTAAAGACTGAAGAAATTGCTGAAACTGGCATAAAGGTTAGATAGCAGAAAATGTTTGCTCTGTAAAGAAAAGCATAAGAAGAAGTAACAGATGGCAGTTGAGGGACACCAGGATAAAAGTAAGGTGGAGGAGAGAACTCTCAGTCAGAAGTTGTTAAACTCAGTGTTGAGTCCTGAAGGCCTAATTGGAAGATGAGGTGTTGTTCTTCTAGTTTGTGTTGGGCTTCACTAGAGCATTGCAAAGTGCTAATATGGACATACGACATGAGAGCAAGATGGTGAATTGAAATGGCAAGTGGCGGAGTTGGGGTCACATTTGCAGATTGAGTGGAGGTGTTCCACAAAGCAGTCACCAAGTCTATATTTAGTTTCCCCAATGCAGAGAATGCAATAAACCAAATTGAAGGAAGTGTAAATGAAACTCTGTTTAACTTGAAAGGAGCGCTTGGAGCCTTGAATGATTAGTGGGGAGGAAATAAAGAAGCAGCTGTTACATCCTCTGTGGTTGCGATGAAGGGCTCGTGAAAAAGGGATGGGAAGTTGAGTGTACTTCTGTTTCTGACAGAGACAGAGAAACAAGAAGAATGGGATGGAGTCCTTGTAGGAAACGGGATATAAGGTAGTCAAGGTAGATGTGGGAACTAGTGGGCTTTTAATGAATATTGATAATCAGACCATCACCAGAAATGTCAAAGGTCAAGGAAAGGAAGTATCAGGGAAGACCAATTAAAAGTGAGAATAGGGTGGAGATTGGAAGCAAAATCAATACATGTTTTCAGATCAAGATGAGAACATGAAGCGACACCAAAACAGCCATCGATGTAATGGAAAAAGAGTTATTGGATAGGGCTTGAGTCAGACTCAAATAAGGAATGATTCATATATTTCACAAAGACAGGCATAAAGGTGTCCATCCAAGCACCCATAGTGACACCTTTTATTTGCAGGAAGTGACAGAAGATAAAGGAGAAATTGTTGAGTGAGATCCAAATTCAGTTAGGCAAAGAGCAGTGATGGACTTGGATTGTTCAGGCTTCTGCTCAAGAAAGAAACAGAGCCCTCAGACTATCTTGGTGGGGGATGAAGATGCAGAGGAATTGGACGTCCACAGTGAAGAAGAGGTGGTTAGGGCCAGAACTATAACACCTGAGTTTATTTTATTTTTCTGCATAATATCAATTGAGTATTTTTGCTCTCAACACTGCAGAAATAAAAAATAATCCTTGAAATTATTCAGGGTTGCAAGGGACGTACATATAGGAAAACAAAGCTGATGGTATAAACCACTCCTCAAAATTTTCTTTACTTGTCAAATATTAATAAAAGAAATTAACTTAGTAGTTGTGAAGAAAATGATGTACAATCGTAGCAGTAGTCATTAGTACCCTTCACAAGTTTCTTCAAATTTAATGGTAAGAAAGATGGTCCTCTCCCAAGCCGAAATACCAAGCAGCAAGATGTTTCTTGCTTTGCGGGGCAGGATCTGTTGTTCATTTACCTGACATCAGAATACAGAAGCAATTACTATACATGGAACTCTGTTATGGCAAAAGACTTTCAAGAGGACAGATTTTGTCCTCAAAAACGCCACTGACCTTTGAGACTCACTTATTTGTGGCCAATTGAAATGGAGAAGGTTCATTCAGAAGTGCATCAAGAGACATCATCAGGAGCAGACAGAAGGGAAGGAGAGAGCACACAAACATCCCAACAGCTCATTTAGCTGATTTAGCAAGCACACCCCTAATACACATGGCAGAGTTTGTATATTGCACGTTGAACTTATCAGTCATTTCAGAACCTGTCCTCAACAGAGCTCTGATAAAGGATCATCTAAGCTTGAAATGTTGGCTCTACTCTCTCCCCATGGATGCTGTCAGATTTTCCAGCATTTTCTGTTTTTGTTTCAGATTCTAGCAGCCACAGTATTTTGATTTTATATAAGATTTGATGTACTGTGTGTGTGTCCGTCCCTCATATCTGAGAGTGACTGTATTAACAATTTGTATTAGATGATTGCCCTGATTGGTAATCAAGTCGATAAGGTTGATAAGAAGACATATGGAGTCTTAGCTTTTATTGGTAGGGGGATTGAATTGCGGAGCCGCAACGTCATGTTGCAACTGTACAAAACTCTAGTGCGGCCGCACTTGGAGTATTGTGTGCAGTTCTGGTCCCCACATTATAAGAAAGATGTGGAGGCATTGGAGAGGGTACAGCGGAGGTTTACCAGGATGTTGCCTGGTATGGAGGGCAGGTCTTATGAAGAGAGGCTGAGGGATTTGAGGTTGTTTTCGTTAGAAAGAAGGCGGCTAAGAGGAGACCTTATTGAAACATATAAGATGATTAGAGGTTTAGATAGGGTGGACAGTGATAGCCTTTTTCCTAGGATGGAGAAAGCTAGCACGAGGGGACATAGCTTTAAATTAAGGGGTGGTGGTTTTAGGACAGATGTCAGAGGTAGGTTCTTTACCCAGAGGGTGGTAAGGGTATGGAATGCTTTGCCTGCGTCAGTTGTAGATGCGCCAAGTTTGGTGGCGTTTAAGAGGTTAGTAGATAAGTTTATGGATGAAAAGGGAATGGTTTAGGGTAGAGG
The DNA here is from genome assembly GCA_024679065.1 of Sphyrna mokarran. Classification (NCBI taxonomy): domain Eukaryota; kingdom Metazoa; phylum Chordata; class Chondrichthyes; order Carcharhiniformes; family Carcharhinidae; genus Sphyrna; species Sphyrna mokarran. Next base: position 73,197,758 of record JAGIQG010000002.1, on the reverse strand, counting down.
GTCACTGCTTGTTCCTAATTGGTTGGCGCAACATCGAGGGCCGAAGGGCCTGTTCTGCGCTGTAATGTTCTATGTTCTATGATGACTATGGAAAGTTAAAGTTTATTGATTAGTCACAAGTAAGTCTCAGATTAACACTGCAATGAAGTTACTGTGAAACTCTCCTAGTCCCCACACTCCGGCACCTGTTCTGGTCAATGCAGTTAACCGGATCATCTTTCAGATTGTGGGAGGAAACTGGAGCATCCGGAGAAAACCCATACAGACAATGATTCAAGCTGGAAATTGAATCCAGTTGCCTGGCATTGCGAGGCAGCAGTGCTAATCACTGTACCCTTGCACAGTGAATATTGAATATCAACATATGCCAAGCTTATATCTACCAAAGGCTCACATAACCATGATTTGAGGGCAGGGGGCAGAGGGGATCTACAGCAGTGCCAGTATGGAGCCTAGACCAAAAAATAGAAATATAGGTTTCACCAGAGGGATTGACAGGCTGCACAATCAACATCTGTAGTCTTCTGTGTTTGCTATGTCACAATTTTCATATCTTCATAGTCCAGAGTGCTTCACCATTCAAAATTTATCCTGAATGATTGAGCACTAAATATCAAATTCATTATTCTACTGACTTTGCTGAACCACACTTAGGCTTGGTCTTAGGTTAAAATAAAATATTGTCCTTTTAATAATTTAATAAACTTCCTAATAAATGAAAATTATTTTAAAATAATTTCAAGTGAAAACACTGGGTTGGCAGTTAGCTTCCAGTTATTGGATGTTATCCCTTGTAATCTCTGAGCACCACAGGCACGTTTTTTAACATATGTTAAGAGAATGTAATATAGCAGAAAATGTCTCCCGAAGACTGCAAAAATTCACAACGCCCAGTCAAAGGAATTGAAAAATAACACTGAATAACAATGTTTTTTTTAAATTGGATAGGTTAGAATTCTACTTCTGTGCTAAGTTACCCACAATCTTCTGCAAATTCACCTTGATAGATAGAAAATCTCAATCCTCGTGGGCTATAATAGTAGAACATTAGCATTAAATTGTGCATACAAACATATGGCCCACTTGTTACATGCTACATGCCTGACTCTGAAGCTTTAATATCTGTCCATGATTTTTGTGTAATGTTTATTTAAATACTACAATGAAGTTACATGTTTTGCCTGTCTTTATATGTGTGTGTGTGTGCATGTAAGCATGTACATGCATAATTGTGCTTGGCAGGATTAATGAAACTTAGTTTCTTATAATTCCCTGTCGTGATATTTTTGAAAAATTACCACAACTGCAACTAAAATCAGTATCTATATTAACCTCTTGATATAAGTTTTAATGATTGAATCTAACTTTTTTTGGTTTAACATTTGTTGTAATTTGGCAAATGATTTTAATTGGAGTTTCTTCTTTTTCTCTAAATCAGTAAATATTCATTTAAAATTCAGATTGGTTTTGTGACCAATAATGGAGGAAATTAAAATAATAGAATAAAGAAAGGTGATTTGCTACAGGAAGTATACCTTAAAATTTTCAGGCCAATTGACCTATCATATGCATGGTAAATTACAATTCCATAGATTCCAGAAATACGCAATCTAGCACATCAAGTGTGCACCAACTGTCCAAAAAGAGTATCCCACCGAGGCCTTCCCCTCCACCAAATCCCTGTAACTCTGCACATTTTACAATGGCTTATCCACCTAACCTACACATCCTTGGACTTTGGAGGAAACTGGAGCACCCAGAGGAAATCCACACAGACATGGGAGACTGTACAAATTCCACACAGTCATCCAGACTGAAACCAAACCCAGGTCACTGGTGGCAATGAGGCTGCCATTGTGCCACCTACTTTTAATTATGTTTGATTTATACACAACTTAAATAATCATTTCAACATCATGCCAAAAATAAATTTAAAGTTTACAAAGTGCAGCAAATGATATAAAGGTTGAGATATATATAAGTTGGTGTTGGAAGAAGAGTAAAAGTCTCTAACATCAATGGATTTGTCTTTCTTACATTTGTAGTTCTCCCTGGGTAGTGTTTGACAGTGAGAGATACAAAGGATTCCAAAGAATTATCTATAGCTACAATCTAACTTAATAGACCCCTCAGCAGGGCAATTCATAGCAGAAAAATGTCTGTATTTTATTACAACTGAAAGCAATTTGGACCCTCTTAATGTTGAGACTGGCTTTATTACAGTCTCTGCACTGTAACTGATGTTTCATTTAATTCCAATGGGAAGTGGTTTATTCCACTATAACCTAGTTCTTTGTGTTTAAAAGTCTATTGTAAAAACAGTACACTCTTCAAAATTCTCCCTTCCAAATTCTTTTCTGCTATCTATTAAATTTAACAATTCTTTTCTTCCTATTTCCATTTGAAGCACTGACTCCTTGCTGAGGTCAGCGAATGACCATTTTTCATGAGAGTCTGTGCAGCTAATTGACTGCAAAAGGCAGCATGGTGAAACTCGATTCTGTCTTCATTTAGCATCTAACACGTGCTTTCAGAGGGAGTTGCAGGAAAAGCTTAATGAGTAACTGATTCTCCTCTTCCTAACTCAGATACATTGAGGCAGTACAGGATCTAGATTAATATCTATAAAATTGTCAAAAATAGAATGCAGAATGTAGTTAATTAAAAATAATTCTTAAATTGAAAATTGGTAGATTATGAATCAGTGTGAAATCTTCAGAATTTGGTGCCGTTGTTGAAGCTATATCCAACTGGTGAAACCATCGTTTGATGGTGTCTGTTCTGTGTTTGTGAGGCTGGACAATCGCATTTCTCATTTTATGGTGAATTATGCTGCTTTCCATGTCACACGTGAGGAGTTCTTGTCCCCTGGCACATGAGAAGTTAGACCAAGGTGTTAATATCCTGAAAGGTAGCTGGTGAAGCATAGTGCTGAAGCTAATATTTACTCAGTATGACATTTATTTAGAGTTAACTATTACATGCATACATCTCCTAACTCAATCATGCCATAGTTAAGCCACAGAATCTCAAAATTGTTACAGCACTGAAGGAGGCCATTTGGCCTGATTGTCTGCATCAGGTCTCCATAGGAGCAATTTACTTAATGCACTCTCCACCTTCTTTACATAGCCTGCACATTTTTCCCTTTCAAGTAACAATCCAATTCTGTACTGATTGCCACAGTTGAATTTGCCTCCACCATACTCTCAGACAGTGCATTCCAGATTCTAACCAGTTGCTAAAAGGGAAGTTTGTACCTGACAGTCATTTCTCATTAACTTAAAATTGATCTGTATCTGATTACCTGAAATAAAATATGTATTTTGGATCCCTGTTACGTCAATGATGTAATTATGTGCAAAGACCAAAACTGTTTCAAATTCACAAATCAAAATGACAGAAGCAAAAATGATCAACGTTAAATCAAGTAATTAGAATGAATAGAATGACTGTTGATTAGCATTTAGACAAAAAGATACGAAAATTTATCAATCATGTGACTCGTAGATGATTCCATTCATATACTGGGAATTAAATATATCCTGTCATGGGAGAAAAAAACACAGGAAAACAAATCATGACCAGAAACACTTTTACAAATATAATAACCTGCGACCAAGTTTTCAGAGTGCTTTTGATTTTTTTTTGTCTTTCAAAAACTATAATTTTAATCCTGCATGTTATTGACATGATGTGTTTATTGTTGTTTTCTAGGCAACAGATCATCACTGTATCCCTATAAATTGCTGCAACTCTTCACTGGTGGGATATTTAACAAAAATTACAACAAGAAATATCAACCTATTAAATTTGCTGTACCATCCTCTACTAAGAAGGTAAGAAAATTAGAACATTTATATTTAACTGTGGGGTAAATGGCAGATCCTGGCATATCATTGACAGACATAATGCACCAATTGATTTATTTCTGCATGGTAATTTATAAAATTGTAACTAATTTTAAGAGAGATTAGCAGGGTAAATATGTAGGGTTATGGGATAGGGCCTGGGTGGGACTGTTGTCAGTACAAGTTTGATGGACCAAATAGCCTCCTCTGCACTATAAGGTTTCTATGATTCTACGCTTATTTCAGTTTTCTCAATCTGTGAATCTGCGTTGGAAGTTGCCATGAAAAAGCTATGGGGAATTTGGAAAAATAAGTGGCCTTTGTCTGCGACAGCAATGGTAACATACAGTATGAAATATGAAATATATCTGTCACTCTTTGGAGAATCACATTCACAATCTCACCAAAAAAATATAAAAATTGAGAAACTATGGTGAAAGTTAAAAGTCAATGGTTCAAGGGAAAAGGAAAGATAGCGAAGTCCTTGAAATAGCATTGGGGTTCCCTAGGGATCGATATTTGGACTACTGCCTTTCTTGATATTTATTAACGGTTATCAAAGAAAGGTCTTGGACAACATGGGCACATGCTATACCTTTGGAGGCTACTGTCAGCGGACATTGATAACAAGTTTCACACTGCCTTCAGTGTGCCAGCACAGCCTTCGGACACCTCAGGAAATTTGAAGACCAGCACTTCAGACCCAACACCAAGCTCTATAGTTCTTGTATTTCTTTTGTAACTTCTCTGCACATTTGCTTCTCTCTTTCTCTCTTGCTATTTTGAGATTTGAATATCTCCAGTAACATGGTCATATCTTCCTTACTTTTCAATTCCAACCAAACAGATTTTTTCTTTGCTCTTCAAGGTCTTTCTTTCTTTCTAACACTTCAATATATTTGCTAATTACTTCTCCTCACTTTCATTTCTTTCTTCCCTATGTTTTCTGAAGACATTGTGTTCTCAAATATTAATTGCCTACTCCTTAAAATGTTTAACATATATTTTGTTATTGCTACCACATCATGTTCCCATACATCCATTTGTGCTTGTAGCTAACCCATTTTATTCACTATAGTTTCTATATTTGCATACGTACAACCTAAATCTGTCCTTGTATTCCTCATTTTCCTTGGTCTATTTCTATGTAACGTGATATTGCTTCTTAACTAGTAATATCCAATACTCTCACTTTATACATTTTATGGGCGTTATTGGCTAAGCCAGTATTTATTGCCCATCTTAATTGCCCCTCAGAAGATGGTGAGCTGCTGCCTTGAACTGCTGTAAACCACGTTGTGCACAATGTTGTGAGAAAGGGAGTTCACGATTTGGTTGCATCAGTAATAAAGGAATGACAATATATTTCCATGTCACATATGTGCTGTGGAAGAGAACTTGCAGATCGTGGTATTCCCATACATTTTTGTCCTTTTTCTTTCTAGGTAGTAGTGGCCATGAGTTTGGAATGTGCTGTTTAAGGAAGCTTGGTGAATTCCTGCATGAGCAAAACTGCCACTTTGTTTTGGTGGTAGACAGAATGTTTCAAGAAGTGGAAAGGATGCCAATCAAACAGACAGTATGATATTGAGCTTCTTGAGTATTGTTGGAGCTGCACTCATCAAGAGAAGTGGAGTATTCCATCAAATTCCCAACTTGTGCTTTGGAGATAGTGAACAAACTCTTTGAAGTCAGGAAGTATGTCGCTCATCACTAAATTCCCAGTCTCAGGCTTGCTCTTGTAGCCACAATATTTATATGGAATATCCAGTTCAGTTTCTGGTCAATGGTAACTCCCATGATGTTGACAGTGGAACATTCAGTGATGGTTAAGCCAGTGAATGTTATGGGCATAGAGATAGATTCTTTTCTCATTGAAGATGGTCATTGCCTGACACTTATGCAGCATGAATGTTACTTGCCACTTAAAAGTTTAGAAGGGTAAGAGGCAACATGATTGAAACATATAAGATCCTGAAGGGTCTTGTTAAAGTGGATGTGGAAAGGATGTTTCCTCTTGTGGGAGAATCTAGAACTAGGGGTTACTATTTAAAAATAAGGGGTCACCCATTTAGGACAGAGATGAGGCAAAAATTTTTCTCTTTGAGTCTTTGAAACTCTCTTCCTGAGAAGTTAGTGAAAACAGAGTCTTTCAATATTTTTAAAGACTGAATGTTGGTAAGCAAGGGGATGATCACCCATTGGGAGTACTTTACTAAATGGCAGATCAGGCTTAAAGGGCTGAATAGCCTGGGCTGCTCCTTGTTTGTGTATAGCCTTTTGATACTGCTGACCACAGTACCTCTTTTTTTTTATTCATTTATGGGACATGGGTGTTTCTGGCTGGCCATCATTTATTGCCCTTTCTCTGGTTGCCCTAGTTGTGAGCTGCCTTCTCAAAAAGATGCAGCCCACATGCTGTGGGTTAACCCACAATGCCATGAGGGAGGGAATTCCAGGATTTTGTCCCAATGACTGTGAAGGAATGGCAATACATTTCCAAGTCAGGATAGTGAGTGGCTTGGAGGGAAGTTTGCAGGTAATGATCTTCCCAGATATCTGCTACCCTTGTCTTTCTAGATGGAAGTTGTCGTGGGCTTGAAAAGTGCTACCTAAGGATCTTTGGTAAATTTCTATAGTGCGTCTTGTAGATAGTAGCAGCAGTATGTACTGAGTGTTGTGGTAGAGAAAGTGGATGTGATGCCAATTAAAAAGGCTGTTTTGTCCTGGATTGTGTCAAGCTTCTTGTGTTGTTGAAGCTGCATTCATCCAGGCAAGTGGATAGTATTCCATCACACTCCTGACTTGTGCCTTGTAGATGGTGAACAGGTTTTGGGGAGCCAAGAAGTGAGTTGCTTGCGGCAGTATTCCAAGCCTCTGACCTGTTTTAGCCACTGCATTCATGTGTGAAAGTCCAGTTGAGCCTCTGGTCAATGGTAACCCCATAGATGTTTACAGTGGGGGGTGCATTGATGGTACCTATCTTTGACAAAGCAGTCTATTTGATTGGCATCACATCCCCAAACATCCATTTTCTCCACGCAAACATTCAGTCGCAGCACTGTGTACTATTTACAAGATGCACTGCAGAAATTTACCAAGATCCTTAGGCAGCCCTTTACAAACCCTTCACCACTGAATGTTAAGGGGCAGTGGTTAGAGTGTCTCTTATTAGTGATGGTCATTACTTGGCATTTGTGTGGTGCAAATTTGCTGTTTAACTGGGGTATTCATTAATTTTTAGGGAAACAGATGACCCGATCTCAAAAAACTGATTTCCTCTTTCCTCTTCCTCTTCCTCATAGCAATGTGAAACATATTAACTTTACATCCAGGTATAAATGTTAATTAGCTTTCTTTAATCCCAATGCTCTTGGAAGTAACTGGATCATTTATAGCACAACTGTTTATAACCTTTCTGGAACTTTGGGAGTCTCAGGGGGTCTTCCAGTGGTAAAAATAGAGGCCTTTGTATACATACATAAATACCTTGCATCTTCCTTTCAGAATGACAATTTAAGTCTTTTGATCGCTAACGTTCAAAGCAAACAGGCTTACTGTTGAGCAGACTCAAAAACGTGACCCCTTTTATTTATCCGAAATTTAAAGCTACAGTTCCAATATATATATAAACTTCATAATTATAACATTCTTAAAAACTAAATAATCCATCTCTCCATTGACTTTAAAATTTAATACCTTAACAAAAATTATTTATAACATTTTTTTCTTCACTATTAACATGTATCTTTATGCAGTTTCTAAAATCAGTCGCTGCTGGTGCTGAGAATATATTTGTCACAACCCAGAGGATTACACAAGTTTTTTTAATTTTTATGTTGCCAAGTTCAAAGGCTGATTGTAAAACTCCCACATAGAATTGATATTGCTACCAAACTATAATGAGCAAATCTACATGAAAGCAAAGACGTGAGATGTGCAATGATCTAATGATTAATGTTTCTTGATAATTTAGACTTCAGTTCTGTAGTTCACATTAATTATTCCAGATTTAACATTCAGATTTGCACAGAGATATCTAATTAAAAGAAACATTTCATAAAAAGGACCCAAGTGTTCCCTGTTTCTTTAAAGCTTTTTCAGCCTGTCTCTCAAGACTTCTACAGGCAATATTAAGAGAGAACATATCTGCCCTGTTTACTCACACCATCAGGCTGTGTAAATCTTTATTGAGTCTAACTGAATATAATAATGGAGGATATCCAGTGCACTTAGCTAGAGAAACGCTAATGGCTGTCTGAAGTCACGTGCATCAGGCATGGACTAAACTCATAAAGGAACCAAAGTCTACATTAATAAGATCTTAGCATCTAAACAATACTATAGTCAATCATTGTTTACATAGAATTGGTGCAGGATTGTAGGTCTTCACTCCAGCTCTGTTGTTAAAAGTAAGTTTGCTATTAGTTTAATACAGCCATTTGTCTGTTTTAAAAAGTGCACGTATCTTATGTCTGGGCCGACCTCTTATCTAAGGGGCTTTTGCATATTAAAAGACAATATGTAGATTCTACACAACATCTACAAGTATCCCACTGGATATCTCCTCTTTGTGAAGGACAAAGAAAAGCACTGTGGAGGCATGCAAAGCAGGATATTTGACATCTTATTTGCTCAAGCGGACCCAATTGGGCTGGCAACTTTGAGAGATGGGGTGGGTTCCCAATTGGAGGGCAGCGTCAACAGTGGCCTCTTAATTGTCCACTGTCTGTATTTATCCTGCCCAAGGTCCTATCATCTGTCATATTTTCAGAACCTGCTTTTCAACCCAGCAGCTGAACAATCATGATTTCAAAAACTTTACAGCCTACTTGTGCCTTTTATCTCCTAACAATGCAGAGCTTCTAAATGTTTCTCCACTGAGAAGGAAATTAGGAGGATGGTTGCTAGGTGCCAGTGTATGCTTGTAGAGAAAAAGGTTGTGAAGTATCACCTCCAAAATTATCACTGGATAACCCTTAACTGCCACAGATATTACTGCACTGATTGTTTTATGCTATGTGTAGAATAATTAGAACAACACAGGAGGATGATACTGATTCATCATCTCCATTATCAGTGCTATTTCCTGCTCTTCTCTGCAACATCACACTCTTGACCAAAAATCTGTGTAGGAGAACAAGGCTGTCAAGCTTTTAGATCTAATCTTGACATTGTAATATTAAGTAAATTGTATATTGAGAGCATACTTGTGGTGCCATTCATAGATCAGCAAACCTTTTCTTTACCTAGTGTTCTAGTATGATAGCAGTGACTATTTCAGCATTCTCAAGCCAGCCTGCTCCAATGCTGCTCTTCTTTAGAGGATGTTTTTTAACTCCAAGAAGAGTCTCATTCCCCCTGCTAAAACGCCTCCAAAGATGATTTTTGAATGGAGAGATTTTACGTTGTCAACTTGCTCTAGATATTTTTCATTCTCGGTAAAAGAAAAGAAGTATAGTGATCAGCAGTACTCAAAGACATTCATCAAATAATCTCTCATATAATCCTGATATCCTATTGGCACTTTGCGTAAATGTGCTGGTCTTGCATTATTGCAGGATGACCATGCCCCAGTTGCAGATACATATTGCTTAAGTTAATTCTGCCATAATTTTATCACTTGTTAATTCAGTATGATTTTGTTCAGAAATCCTTAGAAATAATCAAGTAATGAAATAGCATAAGAGGCAGTTTTGAATTGATCAAAGTCAATCATGTTAATTCAAGGACATATGCACCAAGGCTAAAACACATTCTGTTCAATTCTTACTGCTTGGTCATGACAACACTGAAAGCTGATTTTACATACTTACACAATGAATTGCTAATAAGCATTGAAAGAAATTCCATTTTGAAAGATATTTTATAACAAATTAAAAATAATATAACTTATATCTTCCTTTGAGAATTCTCCTTCAAAGCATAAAAAATACTTGGCAGAGAATTAAATACAAAGAAATCATATCCTCAGCACAGCAATACCACCAACATTTAAAATCCTTAAGTTCATCATAGAGCTGTTTCTATTACTTATCTCCATGGACCAACTCTGTGAATTAAAGTACCTCTAAGACAAAACAGAAGAACAATTTAGGACACATCCTAGTTTTATTATCCCCAATCCTAACTGCTTATTCCTGCAATCCTTCATTTATGTCCTACTGCAGAATAAATTTTCCTCCAGTGGGAGAAACTAAAATGGTATTGGCAGTTTTTAAAGGATATAATATTGCATGCTTTCTGTTCATGCACAGTGTGCCTGGACTAGAGTCTTCACACCAGGATTGCAGCAAAGTAATTTGCTTCAAAAATGTTATGCTCTAGGCTCGGTTTGGAAATGAGGTGGTTAATGCTGTCCTATGCACAGCTTTACTAGGATTCAAGATCTGTGCTAAGTGTTTTTTTGACTTTCCAGAAATCATTACCTTTATCTACATTGCATGGATAGAATTTTTCCAGCGATCTCCAAAATGAGTCTTCATACAGTTCACCAGCCTTTTTATGCCAAATGAAAAACACCTTACATTTAGTTAGTGCCTTTAGTTCTCTTAGTATCCAAAAGCTATCCAAGTTAAAATTAGCCAATTTCATTCCAAAACCAGATAGGAGCCTAGTATTGCTGAAACAACTGATTATAGTTGTGTTACTGTTGTTATGTAGATAAATTCACAGCCAATGTTCACATACTGTTTTCTGATATGTGGAAAATAATGGTTAATTGCAGTGTCTGCATTGTGACTGAATACCAGATGCTGCATAGAACAGAATGTCAATCTGATACCACATGTTTTGTCCCAAGGCCCAAGATGAATTTCTGCTCTATTGTAACTAAATTAAAATCATTCTTCATCTAGTAGTAAGAGTACACAAAGCATTCCACTGTCACATCTTGGCAAGTCTTCCTAAGCTTCCTTTGAACAATATTTTGGAAATAATTAGTTGGCCAATTTCATCTACTTCTGGTATGGAGCTTATCCCAATGGATAATCACAGATGTGCTCCTAATGTTTTTTGCATAACCTAGAAAATCCACTGCTAAGGGGATAATTTTAAACTTTGCTGTCTGGGGAATAATATAGTGGAGTGCATCACCCACATACAGTAGGACCCTGCCCAGTTTTATTTTGAAGACAATAGAATGAAAATTGGCCAGATGTTACAATGGAGAATGATCGCTCTCCAGATTCTTGTCTAAATGGAAAATTAGCCTCCACGACTTCCAAACAGAACTTAAACTAGGCATGTCATGCTCTGTGACTATTTTAGCATTCTAGCATATAATTCACACTGACCTCTAGGATTTACAATCTATTTTATATCTCTCTCTCTCTAAATTAACATACCTATGTTGTTGGTATAAAACTGATGTAGAAAGAAACGTAGCTCTCAATCTTGCATACGTGCTGCCAAGTTCATTTAATATCATTCACAAAAAGGTAAAAATCTGTTAACAGATTATGTAGCAGAATGAGATTTAACTGCACTTGGTCTTAAGAGATAGTCTGTGTTTTAATTTTTGCTATTTTTAATGACTCATTTAGACATTTTAATTGTATTTCAGGTGGAATTGTATGCTGTGATTACAGGTCATGGAAGTGATGAGAATGGCTGTGGAGAGTTCTGTGTCACGTCTCATCACTTTGTAATTAATGGCATACACAATAATTCAAAGATATTTGATAATGCCGGTAAGAAACTTTGATATTCTTGCAGTATTCAATTTTTTTGGCTAAACAACTTCATGAAATGTATATTGAAGCCACATGGAATTCAGGGAAGATTTTTGCATTGTGACAGGGAATTTTGAGATGGCAGGGTTTCCCAATTTGGTAGCAGATAAGTAGTGGAGAACTCGTAGCCACTGATACAGGCTGAGCCACAGCCATTTAACAATCCAAAGAGGGTTAATTGGCTACACGTAGTTCTGCCACCCTTCACTCAGGAAAACGCCCCACATCAGAGAGTGGCTAGCTGATCTAATTGCCCAGCAGCTCTCTAGTCTCAGCAGTGTCAGAAGCTGCAGTGATCAGAACTGCGATTACAAGCAGTCCCCCAGTGTCCAAATCCAGGATGAAAATGGGGGATCTTAGGGCCAGGAGAGGAGGTGAGGCTGGGAGTGTGGAGGGTGGTGGTGTGGAGAGGCTGGGAGGAGGACACTCATCAAAGCAGATCTTGTTGGTGGAAGTGGGGATGTGGGATGTTGAAGGGAGGCGATTGATGGAAGTCCCCTGTTCCTATTTGAGACCCAAGCAGGGTCATTTTCCAGGCTTACCTCTTGCTCCAGAACTCCTCCCACCAGTTTGAAAATTGAGACTGGGTGGGAAATGGCACTTTATGTGGCCATTAATTAGACAACTAGGCCTCACCCATCCCAATGTAATATAGTGAAAGATCTAGGTAGGATGGGGACCGGTGGGAAGGCCATCCAGGGAAGCAAATGGATCCCCCTGCAAACTGTAAAAGGGTATGTAAAATTCTGCCCTATGTGTAATTACAATTTACTTTTATTAAAAAGCAATCCAAAAAAAGCAAATTTGTTTTTATATGATTACCACAAAGGCATGTTTGATCAGTGAATAATTAGAGTATAACATTTCCAAATAATAGCAATATAAACTTGGGCTAGATGTTTGTCCCTATAGTATATATCTCAGAGTTTATAAAAATCATATTCTTGTTAGTAAATGCAAACAATGTGGGTTGATGTTTAAAATGTATGCGTGCAATTATGAAAGCTTATGAATATAACAAATTTAAGCCTGCAAAATATTAGTGAACAATTGATTACTAAAATATCATTATGTATTATGTAGAAAACAATATCAGTAATTGGAGAGGTTAGGGTTGTGCTTGATGGGTTCTTTAATGTAGAACATTTTAGCTGTGAAAGTCCCTTTTAGTTTTGAAGAATTTCCTGACACCAATGCAAGTTCTTTTTGCATAATAAGCACAAGGGCTGGAAACCATCTGTTTGATATTTCTGACAGCAACAAAGTGTTCCTCAAAACTGGAGGAATTTCACATTACTGTAGACCTTTGGACTTGCAACTCAGAACTACAGTTCGCTTCTACGTATGCCAATCCAGAACCAAAATGGCATCTGCACTGCTCTTTACACTTCTGAAATGGGCTGCACCAGATACCATTTTGGTAAAATTGTCAGCATATGTTTTCTATTGTGCAGGGAAATGCTCCCTCTAATTTCTGTTTGCAGTGCAGTCCTGATGAAGACTGAAAATGACCTTGAAGGCAACTATTGAGGGCCTGGCTTAAGACTGTATTAGCTTGGCATTGGTGATAGCAGTGTGTGCTAGCTGACTGACACCAATAAGGACTAACAGAGTGGCAATAATGGAAGCACAAATGCTGTTATCCTGAGAGAAGAGAGTATATTCATGCTGCACTGAGCTACTGCCATTCCCTTGGCACAATACTTCAGCAACTCTAGTAATCTGCCAGAGCACAGATTGCTGGACTGCTGTGAGATCCTGCACCTTTTAATACTGGGATCTGCAGGCATAGTGACAGCAGTTTGAACATGCAACAAGATGCGTTTGCAAGAGATAAATCTGAGCTTTCTCTCCAGTACTTCAACTTTGCATAGCTTCTCCTTATGTTGCAGTAGAAACCCAAGACATTGACCATCTGAAGCTACATCATACTTGGTCTGCAAGTATTTTTACGGTGCTGGCTGTCATTTTCATACTGGGAAGGATGGACCCCAAACTCTGCACCAGTTTCTGTGCAAAGCTGGTGCTGGACTTCTCCATGCTTCTTGACAGTGATCACAGGCTTTCTTACAGCCTTTGAATGAATCAAGCATTTCTGCGTGCATCTCCATCACCCTTTTTCTATATGGCACTCTATCAAATCCTCACCTAAGCCCTCCAGAGCTCAACAATTGTGGAACCGCTCTCTGATGAGTTGTTTCTTGCATTATTCTTTCCCCTTGTTTCACCGTGTACAGATAAGCCCTCTAGGCTACCTTCAAATGTGCACACACTGTCAGTGTCTGAACTGGTGGCTGCGAATGTTAGTGTATGTGATGATGTTCCTTGATCATCAGTTTCCTCTTCTTGCACCACTCCTTTATTTTCCACCTGGTCAAGTAGCATTTTCTGGGTATCTCAAAGCAGAAATGCTGTTGTGACAAAGGGAGAAGGAAAAGTAAGAAGATCCCTCCTGAAAGAGGACCAGTTATGAACATACCATCATGTCCGATAGTTTCAGCTCTATCACGGGCCTTAGTCACAGTTGTTCCAACAGTGGCAAGTTCTATGGGTGGCACAGATGGCACCGTGGTTAGCACTGTTGCCTCATAGCGCCAGGGATCCGGGCTCAATTCCCAGCTTAGGTCACTGTCTGTGTGTAGTTTGCAGAATCTCCCATGTGTGGGTTTCCTCCAGGTGTTCCAGTTTCCTCCCACAGTCCAAAGATGTGTTGGTTAAATGCATTGGCCACACTAAATTCTCCTTCAGTGTACCTGAATAGGTGTCAGAGTGTGGCAATGAGGAGATTTTCATAGTAACTTCATCGCAGAGCTAGTGTAAGCTTTATTGTGATGCTAATAAAAAAAAATTTGTTTCTCCATGAGTCCAAGGACACACAACTGTGCCTATCTTTGCCAGTTAATCCCTGCTGCTTCTGTGCATCTGGTTGTATATCACTTTCTCCTGTGAGAGAGGAAGAAAAGTATCACTAGGTGTAATACAGTATGTTTCTCTGATGTATCTGGCAGTATGTGAAAACAGTGAGGAAATCCTATTGAAAGTGAATTAAAATGTCTGTACAATGCACAGACTGGCTGTAGTAAAATAGGAGAGTTGGAGGCAGTCATATCTTCGGGAAAGCAGACATAATTGAGATTACTGAAATATGGTAACAGAAAAATTGCAGGGTATAATATATTTGGAAAAGACAGAGAAGAAATTGGAGTGGTGAAATAATTACTTATTAGGGATAATGTAATAATAGTAGTAAAAAAGGAATACAGTATCAGCAAGGAAAAAATAAAATCCATAAAGAGCTAAGTTACCCCTTGGTGTCCCAAGATATATAGGTTAGATAGGTTAGCCATGGTAAATGTGTGGGGTTACAGGGATAGGGTGGGGGGGGGAAGCTTGGGTAAGATATCCTGTCAGAAAGTCTGTGCAGACTTGAGGGGCCAAAATGCCTCCTTCTGCACTGTAGGGATTCTATAAAAGATAATGAAGGATCAGTCATCGATGCTGTCTACAGACTGCTACACAGGTTGGATGAAGAAATAGCCAAATTGATTAGGGCATTGAGTAAAATAACACAATAATAATCATAGGGATTTCAAATACCCTGATAATAATTGTACAGAAGTGATAGGCACAAACACTCGTGTTCTTACACTTTCTAACCCAGTATGTAAAAAACCCAACAAGGGATAATTTGCTATTTGATCCTATAATGAATGCACCAGAGCAATTAAGAGAAGCAAAATTAGGCGAATATATCTCTTTGAGATGATGATGGCAATGACAAAAACTAGATGACAGATTGGAGAAAATCTGACTTAAGAGACTGAGAATAGAATTTGGGAAAATAAAATGTACGATTATATTGACAAACAATTATGTAGAACAGCAATGGGAACCATTTCATCTGTGTCCAACAGAATTCAGAGAAAATTTTGCTAAAAAGAAAGAATAAACTAAATACTTGATGAAGAAACACGTGAAGGAACTATTGAGGATTAGAAAAGAGACAAACCTAAATACACAGACAGCAGAGGAGTGCATGATACGAAACAATACAAAAAGGAGACAAGTCCAACAACAATTAGAAAGGGAAAGAGGAACTATGGAATTAAGTTATCAAGGAATGTAAAACAAAATACTTCAGGAAAGAAATTAGGAATTAGGACTACAAGGGATAGACAGGAAAATACCACAGATAACATTAAAGAGATGTGTAATGATTGTGGACTAGACCCCCAAGTTTTTTTTATAAGATAAAGTCCATTAACCTTTGTTTAAGTTTGAGATTCAAGATACTTGATAAGCAAATAAAACCACAAAATTCAATGAGTTTTAAACAAACAAAAATAAAATTTATAATACAAGATCAGAAAGAGAAAACAATTTACAAGATTTATCTTGTACTCATTCATAACATTCAGGGTTAATATATGGTACATGTGAATTAACCATCAAACTGTGATTGAGCACATTACACTGCATAGTTAATGATAGATGCATTTCTCAACAATCCAGCCAGATGTCAGTAAACATTGAGAGTCATCCTATCTAATTGTAATTCTCTCTCTCTCTCTCTCTCTCATGTTTGTTTCCAGTCTTTACCTTCAAAGATTTCACCTTGAAATTCTTTCCAATTTCAATTGGAACAATTTCAACATCAGCCCACCTCCCAGGATTTTAATCTATCTCTTGAGACTCCTTGTCCTAGACTCATAAGTCCACACTCCATAGCAATTCACAAGTACAAATTAAGTTCTTTGGCCATGGAAAGCAGAACACTACTTACCTTCAACACAGTGGCCTGCAGCATAGAATTACCAACTGTCTCCTGATGAGTTTGCTTACAAACCACCTCATAGACCTTTTCAAGCATGGGGCTTCTCTTGAGCCCTGTCCACTTAAAGTCTACCAACCGCTGCGTTTTTCTGCTTGGAGCCTCTTTCTCTGCTCCTACTCCATAGCATGAACCCCTCTTTTTGGACCTCTCCTTGTTTTCCCCCTTTCTGTCCCCAACCTCGTACTTTTCTTGACCATGACACTCCAGTCCCCAATCATATGATCCTATGTTTGCACTGTTTTCTCTTTACAAATGTGCATTGGGCCTTTCCTTGGCCTGAAGAATTACAAAAGCGCTGAATTGTGCATGCATCACTTGCTCCCTGTCTATGCATGCGCAAACCCCCCCACAGCCTACTGAAACTTGGTTTCCCCAGTCCACAAAAAGGTTAAGCTGGATTATCCAAACCTGACTCACTTGGATAAAAGAAAGAAGTTCCGATAGTTCATCGGCTTTTAATTCTGCATTGAACCAACTGTTATGGAGGTTTCTTTACAATGGTTTTATAATTTATTTGCAAAAAGTCCTTAACATGATAAACTTCAACCAAATTGTTTATACATATTGTAAGAATGAACTTTTCATTTATTTCACAGTTACTCATCATATACAGGTACAATGGCTGAACAAAAATTATAAATAAAATCAGAACATGCTGGAAAAACCTGCAAGTTGTAGCATCTGTGAAGGAAGATTTGAGTCTACATGACTTTTCTTCAGATGAATTATTCTGCATGGAGAGAGTTTTCCTCTCTTCACTCAAATCATTTTCTAGCTTTTCCAAGAAATTTGTCACAGCCTTCTGCACATCCTCATTTCCTTCTTGTTGATGCTTGAATAATGGAATCTTTGGGCCCAATTTTACCTTCAAGTTGCATGCCTTTAAATTGACTTAATGGGCTGTATCTCCAACCTTAATGGCACTTGCCCCTTTACCACCATGCTCGCCCATCCAGAATTGGCACAAAACAGTATGGTCCAAAAAATCTGATTCAGGCATTCCAGTTAGTGAGGAAGTAAATGCCGAGGATCTGATGGCTCTCTGCTTGAGATCGGTGTGGGAAATGAGGATGGGAAGGATTAGAGGTGGGCCTGACAACTCTCTGCTTAATGGCTCTCTCCCTGATCATTGGGGAAAGGGGGGAGTGCAGCTGCCACTCCGCCTGAGATCAGTGAAGGAGAAAGGGGATAGGGCCCGTGATCAGATTGGGTGGTGGAGGGAGTAGGGGGATAATGGAGTTACTAATGTGGGGGAGTGCTGGCGCAATGTCTGTGGGGGCCAGTGGGAGATGTTTTTTGGTCCGGGAGCAATGTGACAGGGAGCCACATTCTACTTTTTTTTCTGCACATACGCAGTTAGAGACACCGATTGGAGCTGCAGGATTTCGGGTACCTTAAGTTCCGCCCACAGGCTTCTATGGCGCGATTCAGAATCGTTGATATTTTTACAGACTAAGTGTATGGGACCACCTGAGAACAGTTAAAAGTCAGAATCTGAAACACTCCCAGTTTCAAGTCAGCCCAGCACTTAGAATCAAAATGGTAAAACTTCTTCAGTAATATTTATTTACTCTCTGATTACTCTTTTCCAAGTTTATTAATTTTCTCATTCAGTTCACCAACTGGTCTGGTGAGTTCTGATATCTTTGTTTCAAAGTCAACTGTGGAACCCATATACAGCTTAGCAACTTCACATGGTCATTCTGTTCTTTTCGGAGTTCTTCTTTCATGGTTACTAATTGCACCTTAAACTCTTTCAATTCATTCATTAGGTCCACAATGTGTTTCTTCAAATTTCCTTATCTGTTTTCAAAGTCTGGATGTGCATTTCCATACCGCACATCTCATTGTGATTATTTTTCAGATTGTGTCAGAGTTCAAATATTGCTCTATTTGCAATGAAGTTCCAATAGTTTGTTGGCTTTTAATTCTGCATTAAACCAACTGTTCTGACTCATCAGCAATTCTTTTTCCTATTCAGGCTGTTTTGCACAATAAGTGCACGATTGCTTTATGTGAATAAAGCTTGAATAATTGCTTGAATAATTTCAAGCAATTATTTGTCATGACAATTTTATAGCAGACAGGTAATCAAAAAGAGAATTCCCGCATTTTGTACAGTCAGTAATTTAAAACAAAAAAAATCACCATTTTTGTTAGCATGACATACTGCAATACTATTATTTGAGTGTCTGCATGATTCAGCTGGCAGTAATGTAATGTAAATGTAAGCTGAAGGTCTATAACCCAAGGACATAATTTAGGTTAGCACTGTTGTAATATTGAGGGAATCCTATGTGATTGAAAGTGCTATCCAGTGAGTAAGATGTTAGAGCAAGACAACATCAATCTATTCAGGATCTTATGGTGTCATGGAGCATGGTGTTCTTGCTGTTCTATTCAGTATTTCTCCTGCCAATAATATCAAGAATATGAATTATATTGGTATTGTTTGTGAGAAGTTGCTGTGAACAAATGCTTGCTACAATTGCCTAGATAGTAATAATTGCTGCTCTCTCTCTCGTACTTTGTAAGATGAGCTGCTGTGCAAACCTCCCTTTTTAACAATATTGCATGCTGGAATTTGTACCCATGATCTTGTACAGAATTCTCAAACTGAGCTGTTGCCTAGGGCATGTGCCATGCTGAGGCTTGGGCGCATATGAGTGAGATAGAGAATCTTAGCACACTGGTGAAGGTCTTAAAAGATATCCATCACCTTCTCAACTTCACAATAAAGCAGAAAATCTCAAGCAAGGTGGAGAAAAAAATTTGAGGGATGTTTCATTTCGCAGACACTTTTTTTTTATCTTGCTGTCCAACGAGAGAAGATTAGAAAGTTTAGCAAAGGTGGATTTACCCCTAGTGCTGGAGTATCTAAAGCACTAGTAAAATAAAGCATGTAGTTAAAATCACATTGATATAGAATTATGTTGTTTTTTTTCTATTTTTGTGAGAAACCGTATTTTTGAGTAGAAACAAAGTGATTAATCAGAACTCAATATCATTCGAAGTAGGGAATTCATGCTTCTAATATAATTTTGCAAGGTACTTTGGAAAACTATTCCAATATATTTCAAGTTATTATTAATTTAGCCTATTCTATATTGTGGAATTATAATGATGATCACAGTAAATATGTTATTACAAAGTCGGCAGTCTCTCTTAAACCATTGTAAACTGATGACCATCCAAAGAAAGCATTATTGCTTTATTTTAAAAACCGATTTATTTTATTTCTGAATATTTCACTTGACCAGGATGTTGTAGGTAAAACAGTACCTGTTAGTGAGTCAAAATACAGTGGGTTTTATTTCAAAACTCTGGTGTTTATTCCAGAGTTTTGAGAGAACTTGTTCCTTACAATAGACTACCAGATGTCTCATAGAACACAAACACAAGTAGGCATTTATACATCATGAGTCTTAGTGTCAATCAAGATGAATTTCCCATTCTGGCCAGAACTCCGGGTCTTACTTCCATGGTCGTTATACAACCCCAGATTTATTCATGATTCACAATCCAGCTGGCAGCTGCAGTCATGATACAGGCTTAATCTGGTCACGATTCAAAACCTTCTGCAGCAGTACTGGCATCCCTATCTTTGTAGTTACTTGTGTGATCGCAGCTGTCCCAGCAGGACTCTTCCTGTTTAAAAACCGGTATCGCGATCTGCCATCAGCAGCTGTCAAAAGCTGGTATTGTAAACTGCCATCTGTGTAACAATGTCCAACTAACACAAATAGGTAAGATTTGCAAAGTCTATAAAATAACAGCCACATTAAACTATCTGTCTTTATAAAAATGAAAGTTAATGCATGTGAGACATGAACAAATAACTTGTTATTGCCAGGAGCAGTATAAGCTTGAGAAAATCAGTCATAATAAAGGGTTATGTTTGTGACACATTTTAGGTACAAAATCATTAACCCTTACCTACAATTCATTTTTGGGCAAATAGTAGATGAGAATTCAAGGAGAAATGCGAATGTAGTCATATCAATAGTAGTCTGTTTTAAAAGAACAAATTTTACTACTGATGTTAAGGGAGCAAAAATTAGAACTTTGATGCCAATGTTTTCTTGTTAGCTTATCTAGGTTTATTGTTTAAGTTCAGAGACATTGAAAAGTATTAATAACTGCAACAGCCTACACAGATATCTTTTATTTATCCATATGGATGACACTGGTAAAGACTTATTTATTGGCCATCCCTAGTTGCATTGATTCTTTTCCTGGAATTATTGCAGTCTTTGTGGTGATAGAGTTTGCCCTGAGAGTTTCAGGATTTTGACCCAAAGTCGTTGAACAGCAGTATCTATCTAATTCTGGATGGTGCATGACATCAGAGGAATCTTTACATTTCCATGATGTTGCTCCTCTCAATTATAGTGTCTTCAGGAAAGGCAGGTGCTGTAGAGCCAACTTTAATGAGAAACTGCACTGCATCCTATACATCATACACACTAAGCCAGTGTGCACTTACAATGAAAGGGGTGGATATCAGGTTTAGTATCAGGGGCACCAATTGAGTGAATAGATCTGTCTTAGGCAGTCAACTTTTAAGTGTTTTGTGGCAGTAACTATCTAGGTTAAGTGGTGATCATTTTGTTATATTATTGACGTTGGTCTCGTGGAAAGTGGAGACGTTTTCAGGGTTCAGGAAATAAGCCATTTATCACAAAGTAAATAGCCTTTCTTCCTGATTTTTGTAGCTTCAATATTAATATTGACTTTCCCTTTTCTGCTTTTGGTTAATGGTGACCACTTAAATATTGATGGTGAGTATCTCCACAATGATGGAGGGGCTAAAGTTTAGGAGGAAATTGCTAGACTTTCTTTTGTTCAAAATGATTAGCACTTGACACTAATATGGAATGAATGTTATCGATACAAGAGAGTGTGTGTGCATGTGGGAGAGAAGAAGGTAAGTGTGTGGGAGAGAGGAAGATAACTGTGCACATGTGGGAGAGTTGACTCTGTGTGTGTGTGTGTGTGTGTGTGTGTGTGTGTGTGTGTGTGTGTGGGGAAGAGAGATAGAGTTGATTGTGTGTGTCTGAGAGGACAGAGTGTGTACAGGTGGAGGAGAGAGAGTTGAATGCATGTGTGTGGGCTAGAGAGAGTTGAGTGTATGTGGGTGAGAGAGAGGGAGTTGAGTTTGCACGTGTGGGAGAGAGAGTTGAGTGAGCATGTGTGAGCGAGAGAAAGTTGAACACGTGCATGTGGGATAGAGAGAGTTAAGCACGTGTGTGGGGGTGAGAGGGAGATAAGTGTGTGTGTGTGTAAGGGAGATAAGTGCTTGTGGGAGAGAGTTGAGTGCGTGTATGGAAGAGAGTTGAATATGCATGTGCAGGAAAAAGAGTTGACTCTGCATGTGAGAGAGTTGAGTGTGTCCATGTGGGCGAAAAAATGATTAGTGTGCGCGTGTGGGAGAGATAGGGTTGACTCTGTGTGTGAGAGAGGGAAATGAGTGCGCGTGTGCGTGGGAGAGAGAGTTGTGTGTGTATGGGAGAGTTGTGTGTGTATGGGAGAGAGAGTTGAGTGTGTATGCACTTGGGAGAAAGGAAGTTGAATGTGTATGTGTGTGTGAGAGAGAGAGAGAGTGAGTTGCACGTGCATGTTGGGGAGTGATGAGTGTGTGCGTATGGAGAGAGGAGATGAGTGAGTGTGACAGAGGGAGAATTGTGTGTATATGTGTGGGAGTGAACAAGAGAGGAATGAGTGTATGGAAGAGGGAGAGAGATGAGTGTGTATATGGGAGACAGAGAGAGAAATGTGCACTCGTGGGAGAGAGATGAGTGTGTGTGTGGGGGGGGGGGGGGAGTGGAGAGGGGTGGAGGGAGAGATGAGTGTCTGTCTCACAGAGAAAGAGATGTGCTTGCCTGTGAATTCAGCATTCTAGCAGCACTCTTTCCATTTGAGCCATTGAACCAAAGCAGTAGCAACACTCCTTCCATTAAAATGGAGCAAAAGGTAAGACCAAGTACGTTTTTTAACAAACAAACTTTTATAGTAAAAGTATGCTTGTAAGAAATAGAAAGTACTTCCAAAGTTAGGTTTTTGTATGTTTATGCCTTTTAGCCTTTTCTTGTAGTTTAGCCCTTCAGCACAGTAATATTTTTTTCTTAGCTGTTCCTTCAGTACTTTTGGGCATTTAAAAGACTTCTGCAGCTGGAGAAGTTTGGTATCCCTGTTCTAGAATCAGTATTAAACAATTCCACTTCTAATCTTATGATGAAGAGTCATTGATGAAGTTGGGATTATTGAGTCTAAGATGGTGTCCTGATGAACTCTACAGTGATGTCCTGTCATCTTCCTTTGTGTCTGGCTGTGACTGGAGAAAAATGGATATGTAGAGGTCAATTTAGATGGAGTAGAATAGATGTGTAGAATATACACTGTCATTTCATTTTTGAGTGAAATGATGTAGTAGATTGGAAGATCCCCATTATATACTAAATTAAGAATAATCTCTAGAAGGACATGGCTTGTTGAACTTTTTCTATTTAATTCTTTTTAATGCTTTTGTATACAATATTTATGTTTTGTCCTTTGAGGTTTATCCAGTGTGCAGAAAAGCCATGCTGTTTAATTGCCCTTAAATAGCAAATTTAATTCAAGGATACTCGGAATTCCTTTTCCAATGATTAATGACATTATAGTATGAGTCAACTAGCTCAGAGACTAGTTAGATTTTTATTGAATTTTGTTGTTCCCCAAGTCACTAGTAGTCAACATCCTAGAAATGGCCTGCACAAATTCAGTCACTTGATGTGAACAGAAACTTAAATAAGTGATTGTCTTTTAACTTAGTTTCAAAGCGCCAGTGGAAGAAAATTGCTATTAAAAGTATTCCTAGTAGTGAAAATGAATACATGCCCAATTACTTTTATCATTTTTGCAACTGTGTATGTTTATCACTTACCAGTCTGAAATCCCCTAGAACTCCCTAACTTTCCATCCCATTTTACATCTACTTGCCACCCCACCCTTGTTTCCACCAACTAGCCCTAATCTTTGCATATTTTAGATTTTTAAAAGTTGTTTCTTAATTTATTTGTGGGATATGGGTGTCACTGGCAAAGGCAACATTTATAGCACATTCCTAATTGCTGTTAGGTGGTGGTGAGCTGCCTTCTTAAACTTCTGAAGTACTTGTGCTGTAGTTACACTCACAGTGTTGCGATGAAGAGAATTTCAGGATTGTGATCCAGTGACAGTGAAAAAGCAGTGATATAGGTCCAAGACTTGGAGGAGAGTTTCCAGCTGGTGTTATTTCCATGTATCTGCTGACATTGTCTTTCTAAGGCACTACCCTGCGGAATCCCTGCTGTGATGTCCTGGAACTAAGATGATTGATCACCAATCACCACAAGCTTCTTCCTTGTGCTAGGTATCATTCCAACCAGGTTTTCCCCCATCGATTCCTATTTTTCTCGGCTCTGTGATGCCACAGTTGGTCAACTTGTGCTTGTATTAAGGATAGTCAATCTGACCTCACCTCTGGAATTTAGCTCTTTTGTCCATGTTTGAACTAAAGTCACAATGGAGTGACCCTAGCAGAATACAAAATGAACATCAATGTGCAGGTCCTTGCAAGTGCCATTTGATTGCAATATTGGTGATCCCTTCCATTACTTTATTAATGATCGAGAGAAGACTGATGGGGCAGTGGCAGGGACCAGGCATCATGTCCACACCAGGAAAAGCTCCTGGGTGATAGGGGGCATAGGTCAGTGCCCACCTGAAATTCTGGCAATGCCAGATTGGGCACCATAAATATGCCAGGGGAGTGTGAAAGGGATGCCTGCCTTAGTGAGGGTGGGGTCTGAGTGAGGGTGAGGCAATGACGGGAGAGGGCTTTTGCAGGGGTTGCTCTGTAGGCAGGATTGTTTGGGTGGGGATTTATACAGGAGGGAGATTGTGTAGTTGGAGCTATGCAAGCAGTATGTCTTTTGGGGGATGGGGGGAGGATGCTATGCAGCGGTAGGAGGTTATGATGGACAGGGGCATTTCAGGGGTCTACCATGGATTTATTGGGAGGGTCCTGATGCCCCAATGTTGGTGTGGGAGGTAACAATGCTGCTGATAATGCTCACCAGTCAATTTTTGCTTAATAATTTTAACATTTTCAAACAGAGCACTTATAAAAACATTTAAATATTTTTAACTCCTCTACAACAGTTTTTTTAAGTTTGCTGGGCTCTTGGACATTAATAAGACCCCGCTCCTCTCCAACGTTCCCAGGCATCCCCAGCTCTTGTCCGCTTCCCCTCTCCTCCCAGCTGTCCCTGCTTTTCAATGTTGCTGATATCAAAAACTAGTATTTCCCCTCACCAATTTCTGTTTACAACATTAGTGAGACTGAGGAACAGAAGGTCTGGGGGAGTAAGGGAGCCAGGGAAGCTCCGGCTGCCAGGAGAACCATGAAAATCATCTTTACTGAGTTACAATCAGTAATTGTCTGTTTATTTTGTGGATGGGATCATAAAAATTTGAAGGACTGACTCCTTGGTTTACACCTCTGATTACCTTAAATGTTTGCATGGAAAATCTACAAATTGAGGACAAATAGGCAAATTTTGAATAAGAGGTCCCTACCCCTTGAATAACCTCTGGAACCCATTCAGGCACAGCACAACCTTCGGACTTCAGCGTAAAGGATCTCACTGGAAGTTGGGATGCTATTATGTCCCTCAAACACAGTGATGAATTTCTCAACATTCACTGCTGTTATGAAAGAAAAATCTGGGCCATAGATATTTTACACACAGTGAACACAAACCCTATTATTACATTTATTCCACCCAGGTACTCCTTTCGGTTGTGCTAACAAGGTATTAGATGGTGTGGTCCCAAATGAACATGGTACATGGCTGTATGGACGAAATGGCTGGTGTGATGGACAGAATGTGGCACCATGGAGGAAAGATGTCACTGAACAGGTAAACTTTACTGTTTCACTTCATCTGAAAGTTATAAAGATAAAGGGAGAGGGGAAAAAAATCATTAGACAAGAAAAAAATTAACAAATCCCATGTACCTTTCTTGATTTAAATCAGAAATATATGGTCCATTTTATCCTCCAATTATCTATTGAAAAAGTGGAGGCTGCCTGGCAGTCCAGTCTACCCTGCATATTTAAATCATAGGGCATATCCTGTTTTTCAGTTAACGAGCGCTTTATACTGGCAGTTTTGACAATATACATAAAACATTGCAATAAAAAATGTATTTCTTTCAAACGCAGAATAAAACTTAACACTTACTTGTCTTCATGGCTCATGTTAATAAGCCTGGCCCACTCCTCTATCACACCCAACACCTCAGCTTGGCACCTTCCCAAGCAGTCGTAGAAGGTGCAACACTTATCCCTTTACCTGCTTCCTGCTCAGCATCTCGGCGCACTTCACATGCATCTCCTTTAATCTGGTCTACTGCGGCCTACTCTACATTGGAGAGATCAAGCACAACCTGGATGACTGCTTTGCAGAATACCTTCAGTCCATCCTCAAGCAGGACCCAGACCTTCCCGCACTTGCCATTTCAACACACCACCCTGTTCTCCTGTCCACATGTCTATCCTCGGCCTGTTATAGTGTTCCAATGAAGCCCAATGCAAACTGGAGAAACAGTATTTCATCTTCCAAATGGCACTTTACAGCTTTTTAGACTGAACATTGAGTTCAACAACTTCAGAGCGTGAACTCTCTCCTCTGCCACCAGTCTTTTTAAATTTATTTCATTTCATTTCTTTATACCTCATTTTTTTCATTATTCTATATTTATTACTTTATATTATTTTTTATATATTTTAATATTCTAATTTGTTCCACAGTTTCATTTGTCCACTTCGAAATCTTGTTTTCCATCTTGTTGCCTACCTCACTAAAACCATCTGCTTACCTGCCTTAGGTTGTCCTTTGACATTGTGCACCTATGTTCTGCTAATTACACATTCCAGTATCTGAATGGATGCTATTAGCACCATTCTCAACCAATATCACCATCGTTTATATCCCCTTTGCCCATGACATCTTGATCATGGACAACTTAACCGCCCAACACTGCTCCCCCCCTCCACTCCCCAACACCTTTACAGTATAGGTGCAGGTGAACATGTCTCTGAAGGTGGCAGAGCAAGTGGAGAAGGTTGTGAAGAAAGCATATAGTATGCTAGCCTTTATAGGAAGGGGTATCGAGTACAAGAGCTGGCCTTTAATGTTGCAGTTGTATAAAATGTTGGTTAGACCTCATTTGGAATACTGCGTCCAGTTCTGGTCACCTTACTACCAGAAGGATGTGGAGACTCTGGAGAGAGTGCAGAGGAGGTTTACCAGGATGCTGCCTGGTACGGAAGGTCTGAGTTACAAGGAGAGATTAGGCAAATTGGGACTGTTTTCCTTAGAAAGACGTAGACTTAGAGGAGATCTGATAGAGATGTACAAGATTATGAGGAGTATAAATAGAGTAAACAGGGTTAAGCTTTTTCCTAGAACGGACTCGAATAGCACGAGTGGTCACGGGATTAGGGTGAGGGGGGGTAAGGTATAATTTGGATGCTAGAGGGAGTTTTTTCACACAGAGGGTGGTGGGGGTGTGGAATGTGCTGCCAAGTAAAGTGGTGGCGGCAGGTACTCTGGAGTTATTTAAGAAATACTTAGATGGGCACATGAACAGAATGGGAATGGAGGGGTATAGAAACTGATTTAAAATAGGGATCATGAGCCTTGGGAGTCCCTGGGAAGTGTGTAAATAGATGATGATATTGATGTACTTGTTTTTATCCTACAGGTGTTTTGGTCCACCTTGTTGTCTAACGAGGGGCATACACGCGATGGATCGTGAGAGGGCTGCTCTTGGACCTTTTTCGAGAGTATCCTACTGCTTCACATCGTTAGTGTATGCTTGACCTGGACCATCTGATGGGCAACACGACAGCTCAGTGACTATCGCTGTGCTGTGCAGATACATGGATTTGGGCCTGTGCCTGTGGGAGTTTGCGCATTCTCCCCGTGCTTGCGTGGGTTTTCTCCGGGTGCTCCGGTTTCCTCCCACATCCCCAAGATGTGCTCTTAGGCTAATTGGCAAAACAAATTCTCCCTAAATTGTCTCAAATTTGGTTTTTAATCCATAGATCTATAAACATGGACAGGGATCGCGTGTAGAAGTGGAAACATTGAGGTGGCGGCGCGGGCTCGTTGGGCCGAAGGGCCTGTTTCCCGTGCTGTTTTGTTCTTTGTTCTTTGTTTGTTCTATAAGTGCTATCCTATTTCTCTGTCTTTAGCTCTGATAAAACGTCATTCAGATGAGAAACATTGGTTCTATTCTCTCCCTCCACAGATGCTGTTAAACTGGCTGAGATTTTCCAGCATTTTCCATTTTTGTTTCAGATTCCAGCATTCCTGCCTTTACATTGTTATGGTAAAGAAACAAGATGGGTACCTTGATACATTTCACAATCACAGCTAATTTAATGCAGCTGCAGCACTAGCAGATTTTCCTGCTGCCAGAGGAGTTTTCAAAGAGTAGCCAATTATATCGCTGAGAGCCTGTTGAGAACATTTGAAGCAAATAGACAAGGTTGAAAATTGCATTGGGTTTTGTCAGAATGAAACCTCCAGGTACAGGTCTACTTCTCTTGTACTTCTGGACTAAATCAAATCAGGAAGAACGTCTAGGCTTGGGTCTTCTTGTCAAATTTACAGTGAAATTTGCATTCCTAAATAGAAGGTAATAATTTAAAGGCAGATTGCAATTAAAAAGTTATTTTTCTCAATGATGAAAGGAAGGGCTGAAGTTTTACTTGACACATTGGGAACCAAGAAATTGGGATTCCATCAGAAACGTTAGAGTTTTAAATCCACAGTTGACGAAGGACACAGAATCAGATGGTTTTGAAGGTGGAGAGGGTTGATAATGCAAAGGAGAGGGATTATTGAAGAGATCGTTGGTAAGTGGGTTGATAGGGTGCTCAGCGTTCTTGGAGAGCATTTTGGTAGGCTAGTAATAAGGAGGATAGAGGTATTGAGAGAGGTTAGGAGTGTGGATGGAGGATATCAGGCCTCAGAACTACACCCAAGGCCTGGATTTGTGGGGTTCATGGTGGGGGGTGGGGGCGGAATTGGACCCATGTAGTGGAAGGCATTCAAGGTTTGATGGTGGGGTGCAGTTTGACAGTCTTACGATGAGGGAGTTGGTCAGAGACATTGGAGGAGAATTCATAGTGTCTAACCATGGAAGTACCCAGACGACTACTGGTTCGAAGAGGTAGATATAAAGGCACTCATGACCTGTATCTTCTCATCTCTTGCTGATCATAGTTCCACTTTCATATTTAAAATTTGAACCGGCCTCCCTGGAGTGTCATCTGTTCAGTTTCCAGCCTCACTAAAGATAGAAATAAGCTGTTTGGAAACAACATACCCTCTAACCTTTGTCATAGTATATTGCTGATAATTTCAAGCATGCAGCCACTTAATTTTCTTTTATATGGCCACACGCATGCAGTAACTTAGAGGCTACACTTGCACAGCCTACGCAGAAACATTTGCACATGGCCACACCACTGACAGGGAATATTGACGTGCTGTAGATTTAGATTGTGCAACAGATTTATTGGACTTTAACAACTCCACCTTTCCCACTTACTCAACCTGAACTGACCCACTTTTATGGTTTAAAATGCTGTCCACAGTTTTAGAAAATGAACAAGATCCACATTTATCAGTCCATGTAACATATTTTATTTTCCATGTGCAATCATAAAACATTGAAAATACTAAAAGGTTAAACTAAAATCATAGTGTACAGTACTTTCATGTTGTGGCACAAAATAAATGCTTTATACAAATTCAGGCTATAGGCAGGGCATTTTAGATATCTGGAGCACATATGAAGAGTTTGGCTGCTTCATTCAGTAGCAATTTCTGTTCATTAAATTTGTAGTCTCTTACAGAGCATCTGTCACAAATTAATTTATTTTGCTATCCTGCCTTTAATTTGTCTCCCATCCTTGCTGTTTAGCACTAAACTTACTGAGTGCTTGTTGTGCTGAATAAAAAAATTGTTTCCTCTTATGCTCTCAACCAGCTGAGAATTGGATTGAAACTCAGAGAAATATCAGCTTAAGAACCCCTTGTTTTCAAACTTGAAATTCAAAATGCAGATAATATTATGAGTTTTGGTTGCTACAATTAAGTGATATTGTTCTCTATTTCTGTCTCTTACACACACACACACAAGTGAATATGCACAAATGGAATTTAATGCATCACTCTGTGAGCAGGCCAGGAGCCAGGACAGCCTGTACAATGGGATGAAAGACTCGGGGTGGAGAATCTTGTTGTTGCTAATATTTCACCAGGAGCAGGTTGGACTATGCCATGTTGGCAAGCTACCAGGTAAATGCTAGAGTGTGCCTGCAACTTGGTTGGAATGGTCCTTGCAGATCAGGTACTCTATGCTCAACAGAGAAACTTTCAATGGGAAGACATCCTCTGTCCTTTACATCAACCTGCCCTGCCTCACTGGGGCCTGCTTGACTGGTGTTAACAATTCCATCCTACTTAACTATCTTCCAGAGTTTCAGTAACAGTTCTCCTCAGTTTATGATAGTGGCCACTACCTGGTAGCTCATGGAGTTGGGCAATTCCCCTGCAAAACCCAGAAACCTTGACAGCAGGCAGCAGACTGACAGATTGGGACTTAATCCCTCTGGGGCACCCGGAAAGAGCCACGGCTGCAACTAATATATTCCACCCATGTAACTGAAGGTATATTGCTGTGATGTTACAAATAATATGGCAGTACTTCAAAGATAAACAGTGCAATGATGAAATGGGACAAATTACTTATAGAGAAAGGTGGCTAAATTGAGTTGCCCAGAAAAACAGTGGCAGGGATCATGAAGTGAGATTATTGAATGGAATCACCAGCATGGGCCAGTTTTGTGAATGGCTAGCATCACTTAAAGCTAGCCTGCAGAAGGAGGTGCATTGTGAGTGGAGCAACTTTTGGCAGTTGTATGAGAGGTGACTCTGACCTAGTAATGAATAAGGAATAGCACAACATTGGAGAGCACAGGACCCAAAATCTTAGACACAGCCCTGGAGCAAAACCTACATAATCTGGATGCAGTGTTTCAAGAAACTTAATGGCCTCAGATTTGTATTCAATGTCAGTGAACATAACTTCAAATGTCATATTTCACCAATTGCACTACTAATCTCAAACTCTGCTCAATTTATCCACATCATTTACCAATCTTTATCAATCAGGATTCATATCTAACATTCACATGTTCCATCACACATTTAGCATTGCTGCATGTCTCACAACCATGTAGCACAGCTTACCCACACTACCATTAATGACAGCTACATTAACCAGATAAATTGCATGACATTCACTAATGCATTTGTCTGTGAAAGGGAAGGAAAGTACAAAGTGATGCACAACTGGAAGTAACAGAAAGCAAGCAAGCATGTCTGCATGTCCTAACCAATTTTGAGGAGATGGTGCTGACTATTGTTGCCTTTGTTAAAAATATGCTCAATGGATAAACTGAAAGCTTTAACAATGGCCATGGCAACATCCTTCTCAATCTCACTGCCATCTCATTCTATGCAAATAGAGTGGACACACGGACCTTTTATCTTTCCTTTTTCCTGCACCACAACTTTACCTTGTGTCGTCTTCCTTTCAAACACCCATGACGTGCAATCTGGTCAGGTAGTGGTAGAGCAATAAGAATATAGTGAGGATGAAGATGTATCACCATTAAATTTCACACTGACAGCCAGAGGTCAGACATTGAATCTGAGCATTATTTAGAGAATAGCACAGAGGTATGTGAATCATTGGGCACATACAGTGGAATGTTCAAGTTTACCGAAGTTTCCAACTCACCAAGAGGTGAGGTCAGACAGAATTCAGATAAAAAATTGATGTCAATTTTCTGAAATTTGATGATGCTCTTGGAGAGATGCTCTTGCTGCTTTTTTGGAGAGTTGATGCAGCTGGTCGGCCAAATTGTCTCCTTGTGCACTGTAGGGACTCTGTGGTTCTTTGGTGTGGGTGGCTCCCCCATGCCAGTAGTTCTAAAGTTCACAGTAGCCCCTCAACCTCTATGCCTTTTACTCATTCTAGGGTTCAGTAGTGATCAATGTGGAGTGTCCAATTTGTTGCCCACTGACCTCCGCAAGGATTTCTGGGCAATCATCCGAGAACCGTGCTTCACCTGACATAACCAGCAGGTGCACAACCTATTATTTCCTACAGTTTATTTCTTTGACTTGGACAGCTCCCTCTGTTCCAGACAACTGTTAGGGAGCTGCCACTGCTGCTTCTGAATCCCCCACTGTATCCCCAAGGGGTGCCACGTTGTCAGTAGATAACCCATACTGCTCAGTAGCCAGCCATTTGATTTATCAATTGGCTTAAATGGACATTGTTCAGCTGTCTGCTGCAGATGGAAATATTGTGATTGCTGCCAGGATACCATGTATTTCAGAAGGCATTTGAGAGCCAACTACATTGTGTGGATCTGGATTCAGCAGTTTACCAGACCAGGTAAGCACAGCAAATGTTCTTTCCTAAGGGATATTAATAAACTAAATAGATTTTTACAACAATCGACAATGGTTTCATGATTGTTACTAGACTTTTAATTCCAGATTTTCATTGAATTCACATTTCACCATTTGCCATGATGGGATTTGAATCTTCATCCCCAGATTTTGCCCTGGATTACTAGTCCAATGACAATTCCACTACCCACTGCCTCCCCTTACTTGATGATGCTTCCTCCTCCCTCATCCAACATGCTTATGCAGACAGAGGGAGCACATGGCTATACTGGGATTGCTGGCTAGCCTGTATGCAGTGTGTCACTGACTGCAGGCACATCACTTTGCAGGTGTCAGATGTTAACTCTGCCCAACTGGAGCCTACCTGTGGTTCATTCTCCAAATCCTACTGTTTCATGAGGAATCCCTAGAGGGACCAACTGGCTTGACAGAAGCCTTGAGGTCAGCAAAAACATCTTGAGCACTTGCCACAAACTTCATTCAAAGTTGAAACAGTCATAGAAAGCACTAGATACTTGATTAAGTATAGCAACAGACAGAAAATATCAAAAAACAACTGATTTGTGAGTAGTTGATGAACTCTTAAAATAGCACTGATGGGGGTATCCTGCCTGCTGCTGAATGTACGTTCAGTTATATTTAAGAGAAAGTGTTAGCTGGATATTGAGCTCTCAAATGGTGGTGATAACATTGGCTCAGCATTGGACATTGATTGAAGTTATGATCTAGCTCCTCTGCACATTTCTGCTGGATGTACACTGTGCACATGTAAGCATACTCACTTATGGGGTGGAATTTTCCTGTCCTGCCTGCCCCAGGAATTGTAGTGGGCAGAACATAGAATATGCAAAGTTCCATTAACCTCAGGTGGGATTTTCTAGTCTGGAGGCGAGTGCAACCAGAAATCCTGCCTGTGGTGCTTGATGTGATCAGCTTCAAATTGGGCACATTCATTTTGGAGCTCCAGAAGCAATCATGGTGCACAAAAATGGGCTCTTGAGTCAATAAGTTAGATAAATTATTTAAAATCAATAACTTGTCTTTCAAGTTAATGTGTTTGGTAAACACACAAGCTCAATCAATATTTTACTTTATGCCACAAGAAGGCTAAAAAGCAGCTGCTTAATAAGGGTAATATCACGATCATATAATATTGCTTCAGGATAGAAACTAGTGACATAAGAATATTTCTGGAATTGATTTATTTAATCCAATCTTTTCTGTCAAATAACAGAAGAACATTTTTGAAATTAATATAGAAAATATTATTTTATGCAACTAAGAATTTATACTAGTTCTCCATGAAATAAGAAATAT
Organism: Sphyrna mokarran; assembly: GCA_024679065.1. Classification (NCBI taxonomy): domain Eukaryota; kingdom Metazoa; phylum Chordata; class Chondrichthyes; order Carcharhiniformes; family Carcharhinidae; genus Sphyrna; species Sphyrna mokarran. The sequence goes on along the minus strand of JAGIQG010000002.1, from coordinate 73,164,433 downwards.
TTTCTTTTGCACCAATGTGAAGTAAATAAATAGCCAGGGCAAGATATTGGGCTTGTTGACATCTATGTTTTGGATGCCATGAATGCCGTTAGAGCTCTGAAATGGCATCAATGGTATATTTAGATCCATGTGTGGCAAATCACATCAGATTAAATCATGGTACAATTGTTAGCATGGCCCACAGTGAACATCCAGCATAAGCAGAGTGTGATGTCAGTCAGAGTGAGACAATGATTACATAGAAAAGAATAGAATCATAGATTCCGTACAATGCAGAAAGAGACCGTTCGGCCCATCGAGTCTGCACCGACCACTATCCCACCCAATTCCTACCCCCATATTCCTACATATTTATCCACTAACTCCTCTAACCTACGCATCTCAGAAAACTAAGGGCAATTTTAACATGGCCAATCAACCTAACCCACACATCTTTAGACTGATGCTTGTTGGGCCATTTTGGAACTCAATATTGCAGCTAGCACCTTCTTTAACTTGGCACAACTGAACACACATTCAGTACCAGGAAAGGCCCACACCTGTAATGTGGAAAGGCATCAGCAACTATTTACAGTTTCGTTTCTGGTTGTTTTTTTCCCGGCTGTTCCTACAAGCACTCGGTGCTTCCTGGAATTGATTCATGTCACAAAGATCTGCAGGGATTGGTGTGGCAGGTTTCTGCACAAGCCAGTTGATTCTAGACATGGTACTGTAATTGGCGATATGTTTGGAATACAGTATTAATTGGAGAATGAATAGAAGGCACACAAAACGTGCTGAAAAGGTGGCAGTTACAGTTCTGGGTAGAAGGTCATATCTGGCCAGGGGATTCATGGAGGAATTCTCCTACCTGAAACTCAGCAAAAAATAATAGCTAAAGCATCTGTGTTTCAGTAAGGATATCCTAACCAAAATCTGCCACCTATTGCAGCCAAAACTGCACCCTCAGAAGCAAGGCAACCATTGCATTGCCAGTAGCTCTGAAGGTAACTGTGTTGAACAACTTTAATGCATCTAGCTCTTTCAGACGACAGTTGGTAATGTTTGCAACATTTCATAGTTTGCTGTCCTTCGATCACTGAGGGTGGTCACTGAGTCTCTCTATTCAAAGAGAGCTAACTACATTTGATGCACTTGCCAGAGACAAGCAGGTGAATCAAATATACAGCTTTAATAAGATGCAGGCTGCCATTGATTGCAGACACATCACTTTCCAGCAGTCACATATCAACTCTTCCTTGTGCCAGAATCAAAAGTGATTCCTTCTGCATCCAGCTGGTATGTGACTATCTCAGGCAGTCCACTGTGCCAGCTGCATTTGAGTCACCAAGTCAAACCAAAGACTGGCTACTGAATGAGAAGAACTATTTGCTGAGGACATGATTGATGATTGTAGTGTATAACGCATACACACGTGCATATGTGAGTCATAATGTCATATAAAACATGCTTCTGCTGTATGTTAGAATGAGGAGCATGTTGGAAAATAATTTGGGAAACAGTGATCTAATCTATCATTCAAGATGATGTGTTAAGTAGCTTGTGGCTGAGGGTGTGAAATAAAAAGACAGTGCTGCATCTTCATCATCACTCTTTTCTTGCTGTTCCTTTATTGCCTAACCAAGTTCTTCTACTTCGGTATCTGAAAGGCTAACGGGCAAGAGTGTGGTGTGGGCTGGTCAGGGATAAAGTAAGAGATCAAGGTTTACACTATCTGCAGCTTGTAAATCAGAATTGATTGTGGGATGAGAAGGAAGGGGGATGTGAATAGGAAGATTAGATGCAAGGATACTGTGATTTTCAATGGTTTTAGCCTGCTTCTGACCATAGTCTCAGCAATAGCTTTTTCAATTCTGGCCAGTACAATCTCCATGATGGTTGTCTCCAGTTGTACACTACATTGTTCTGAAACAAAAAGGGATGTGTATCAGTGAGTGTCGTGTGAGCTATTTCGCTTGATGCAACTATCGCTAAATAGCTGGCAGTGTGAACCTTAGTAACACTGCTAAGTTGAGATGAGGTGAAACATAATGAATATAGGTAAAACTCCTGATTGATGGACATTTCTGGTAAGTGAGTGAGGGGAGCGTTATGATTTGAACAATGCCTGACACTACTGGATGATTGGCTAGGATGTTTGAAAATTCAGTCACAGACCCTGACCACTCGTGTGATCATTGACCTTTTCATGGCACCATATCCAGATCCTTACAGCTTGATCGCCATAGCACTCTGCACCTACTGCTTCTTGACCATATGTTTGAAAGGCTTTCTTCCTTTCCCTACACCTTTGCTCTTTCCCATCTTTGTCAATCTCCACAGACACAGGACAACTCCCCTACGTTCCACCTCCTCCATCAAAGCATCCAGTGCAACATTGGAAAACTTTGGAATCTGCTCGCTGTCCCGTTGTGCCGTTCTTCACTGCTTCCCAGACCAGAGTCACTTCCATGACTGCCAGCACCTGGTCGAGCAACCACCCACCTCTACTTTAAGAGATTTTTAAGTTGTGCTTTAAGCACTGTAGGATCATTTTAACTGATACAAAAGCAAACTACTTTAAATCCTGAAAATCTGAAATAAATTCTGGGAATATTCAGCAGATCTGGCAGCATTTGTGGAGGGAGACCAAGTTAACTTTTCAGGATTATGACCTTTCTCCAGAATTGGGAAAAGTTAGAAATGTGGATTTTAAGTAGGTAAAATTGTGCGGGCAAAAAAGACATTTGCATATGGTGAAAATCAGTGACATTAAATGACAAGCAAAGGGAATAGTAATTGGACAAATGAAGAAACAAAAGAATTGGCCAGAGGGACTGTGAAGGGTAAAACAATAAAACTGCTGTCTGTGAACAGAAACAAAAGGAAAAATTAGATTCTGTAAAGTGCTCAATTGAAAGAAAAGGGGCTAGATCATGCAAGCTTCAGGGCAGTGTAAATGGGAAGCAACCCCAAGATATGCTGGGGACTGAAATTACACCCTCCCCCCGCTCCCCAGACTGATGATCTGTGTATTCAACCAGAAGATGCAAGTTAATAGTATGGAAGGATTGCATCATCAGAATAGATGTGCGCGGGGATGAAGAAACTGAGAGAGTATAATGGAGTTCTTTACAGGAAGAAGGAAATGTGGAAATGTAGTTAACGTTATTGGGGGGCGAGAGGGTGTCATTATGCTTATAAAGAATATTCTAGTTTTATGCCTGCCACACGACATTGGCGCTCTGACGTGTCCAGACAATGAAAAGTCCACCTAACACCGACTGAATGCAAAGATCATCAAATGAGTAGATATGAAGAAGTTGGGAGATGCTTTCTATGCAATAAGCACAGACACCCACACCCGCACGCACACATACACCCCCAAACCCACATACACCTTCCCCCACCCCCAAAGCTGGGCTAGTCTGGTCTTTCACCAAAGTATGAATTAGGATTATTTTTTGCAACATACTATTTAAGTCTCATGTTACCCAAGTAGGAGGGATTGATATTGATAGTCACTGCTCTTCCAGGATATATGAATAATTGCTTATTACGTCAGTAATGAACATTCATTAAAATATCCTGCATCAAATTTAATAGAGGATTTCCTCACTATTGAAGCAGAACCATTGAAAAATAAGATCACTTCAACATAAATTAAGATGTCTCTCCTAGTCATTATAACTATAATGGAATTTCAGAAACCAATGAACAGGTTGAAATATTGTACCACACTTTGAAATAGAACATTACAGCGCAATACAGACCCTTCGGCCCTTGATGTTGCATCGACCCGTGAAACCAATTTAAAGCCCAACTAACCTATACTCTTCCAATATCATCCATATGTTTATCCAATGACCATTTAAATGCCCTTAATGTTGGCGAGTCCATTACTATTGCAGGAATGGCATTCCACGCCCTTACTACTCTCTGAATAAAGGACCTATCTCTGACATCTGTCCTGTATCTATCATCCGTCAATTTAAAGCTATGTCCCCTCATGCTAGCCTTCTCTATCTGAGTAAAAAGGCTCACTGTCCACCCTATCTAATCCTCTGATCATATTACATGCCTCTATTAAGTCACCTCTTAACCTTCTTCTCTTTAACAAAAACAGCCTCAAATCCGTCAACCTTTCTTCATAAGACTTTCCCACCATACCAGGCAACATCCTCTGCATTCTTTCCAATGCTTCCACATCCTTCCTATAATGCGCCGACCAAAACTGTAGGCAATACTCCAAGTGTGGCTGCACCAGAGGTTTTTTTTACAGCTGCAACATGACCTTATAGCTCCGAAACTCAATCCCTCAGCCAATAAAAGCTAACGCAACATACGTCTTCTTAATAACTCTATCAGTTTGGATGCCAGCTTTCAGGGATCTATGCACCGGACAATGAGATCTCTCTGCTCATCCACACTACCAAGTAACTTAGCATTAGCCCAGTACTCTATATTCCTGTTACTCTTCCAAAGTGAATCATTTCACACTTTTCCACAAACTCCATTTGCCATCTCTCAGCCCAGCTCTGCAACTTATCTATGGCTCTCTGTAACCTGCAACATCCTTCTGCACTGTCCACAACTCCACCGACTTTAGTGTCATCTGCAAATTTACTAACTCACCCTTCTATGCTCTCATCCAGGTCATTTATAAAAATGACAAACAGCAGTGGCCTAAAACAAATTCTTGCAGTACACCACTAGTAACTGAACTCGAGGATGAACATTTCCCATCAATCACCAATCTCTGCCTTCTTACAGTTAGCCAATTTCTGATCCAAACAACTAAATCATCCTCAATCCCATGCCTCTGTATCTACTACAGTAGCTTACCGTGGGGAACCTTATCAAATGCTTTACTGGAATCCATAAACACCACATCAACTGCTTTACCCTCATCCACCTCTGTCACCTTCTCAAAGAATTCAATAAGGTTTGTGAGGCACGACTTACCCTTTATAAAACCATGTTCACTATCCCTAATCAAATTATTCCTTTCTAGATGATTATAAATCCTAACTCTCACAATCCTTTCCAAAACTTTGCCCGTAACAGAAGTAAGGCTCACCGGTCTATAATTACAGAGTTGTCTTTATTCCCCTCGTTGAAAAAGGGGACAATGTTTGCTATCCTCCAGTCTTTTGGCACTATTCCTGTAGACAATGATGACCTAAAGAACAAAGCCAAAGGCTCTGCAATCTCTCCCTAGCCTCTCAGAGAATCCTAGGATACACTCATCGAACCCAGGGGACTTATCTATTTTCATACTTTCCAGAATTGCTAATATCTCTTCCAGATGAACCTCAATCCCACCTAAAGTATACTTGTGCAGCACTGTACAGTCCAAGGTAGAATAACTCCAAAAACAAATCACTAAATATTACAGAAATACTGGATCGATTTTACTATCACTTTGCGCTAATTTTCTGGTGTGAAAACTTGGTAAAGTCAGGCATGAGGTGAGTAGGGCCGGCCTCCGCACCAGTAGCCCCTTTACCAAGGCCCAAAGTGGCCATGACCTTTGGCCCAAAACAGGCGCAGAGATTATTTAAATGCACTTAAATTGACTTAATGGGCTGCATACTTTACTGGCATTTTTTCCTTTACCACCATGTTTGCCCATCTGGAATTGGTGCAAAACAGAAATGCTGCATAGAAGTCCGATTCAAATGCTCCATTAGTGGGGAGAAGGGGTGGATGTGGTTGCAATGGTTCTCTGCTTGTGATCGGTGGGGGTGAGGGGATGGTCCGCTGCCACTCTGCCTGAGATCAGTGGAGGAAAGGGAGGGTCCGCTGCCAGTGTGCCTGAGATCTGAGGGAGAAGGGAATGCAATCAGTCTGGGTAGCGGATGTGTGGGGAGAATTTTGTGGGGGTGGGACAATGTCTGTTGGGTCAGAGGGAAAGCATTATCCAGCCCGGGAGGGATGTGGCAGGGGACTGTTATTCTATTCTTTTTTTCTGCGCATGTGCAATTGAACGTGCTGATCAGAGCTGCAGGATTTCAGGCACATTAAGCCCTGCCCACAGACTTCTGCAGCATGATTCGGATTTGCTGACCTTTTTCAGGCAGTGTGTGTATAAACAGGTCCAAAAATCAAATCAGAAACGTTCCCAGTTTCAAGTCCACCCAGTACTTAGAACCGAAATGGTAAAATAGAACGCACGGTATAAATTCAAATTATATAACACTAAATCATCCAAACTAAGTATCACACGTTCTGTGCGTCTCACCTACAGTATAGGCTGACTGAACTCAGCTCAATTTTTTACTTTATTTTCCTTTCCATTCTATGTCTCTCTCTCTCTCTCTCTCCCCCCCCTTCCTCTCGCTCTTTCCCCCCTCTCTCTCTCTTCCCCCTCTTCCCCCCTTCTCATCTCTCATCCCCCTCTTCCCCCCTCTCTGTCTCTCACTCTCAACACTCCCTCTCCCCCCCGCGCTCCACTCAGTCCTCAGAAGGGCCGGAGTGTGAGCGGCGTGGGGTGGATGGGGCAGGGTCATTTGGGGGGGGTCGGGAAGTAATGTGTATTGACATTCAATAAATGAGGAACATTTAGCTAATATGTAACTTATAAGTGGCGTGTCGGAGCGGAAGCGGTGGGGCAGTGGGGTGGGTGGGGTGGGATGGGGGGGGGGGCTGGGGGTGGGGAGGTGGGGAGTGGGTGGGTGGGGGTGGGATGGTGGGGGGGGATGGAGGAGGTAGGGCGGTTGTGTGGGGGGGGAATGGGGTGATGGTGATGGTGATGGTGATGAGGACCTGCAGGCAGACAGAAGTGAAGATGGTCTGCCAGAGGAATGGCCAAAGGAGTCGTAATGGAAGGAGACAGTAGCCCTGCTTCCCTCCACCTCAAGCTTTCTCGTACTTAATCTGATCGGTGTCCAGCAGCTTCCTATACCTATCTTGCACTCCTGATTCTATGTTCTCACCCTGCAGCCTGGTCCTCTGGTTACTGTGGCAGACGTTCCAGCATCAGAATATGGCAGTTACTAGTCAAGTTCACCATGGATTCTATTTGAACTGAAAATGACCTACAGCTGTAAATTATGAGATGACTGACTGTTGTCTTTGCTAACACTTTAAAGACACTCTAAGAATGGTTAGATTTATATCCATAAAAATGTAAATCTCCACACGTTTTTCACAGCTCTTTCATAAATTAATTTTGCTGAAAATAGCAGCACTATATCATTGTGATCTTGACCTGCTACCATTGTGCGAATCAATATTCTTTGAATTTATGAACCGGGCAATTCAGCCATTTGAGTTTAGTTTCAATGATGTGTGCCCATGTTGATGGTGTTGCCATGGGATCTCCTCATGACCCAGCTGTTTGTTGAGAAAGGTGAAAAACGTGTCTGATGAAATGACATCTAACTTCCTACCCTTTGCGTATTTCCAATACGTAAATGTTATCTTTGCTATATTTAAATCACAGCTGCGTGTAATAATTTCCTTACATGTCTCAATGACCTCCATGCTGTATTCAAACTCATCTTTCAGATGGAACAGTCAGATGTGCTAGTTGATATTCACTACTAATAGAATGTTGCCATCAAGCCAAAATGATGTCTCTCACAGAAATGAGTATGTGGTATCTGAATTTCAGTGCCAGTATGTAGGCTGTACATCCCAAATTCTGGTGAATTGCATCAAAATAATGTACCACAGCTGCTGTTCACAATTGGCGAAATACAGACAATACCCAACCAGCATGTGTATGCAAAGCTCAAAACAGTGTCCCTGATTCTGCAATTGGACAATATTTACTAAGTAACCCTCAGCATATTAAGAATTACATGGACAATTAATTTAAAATAGTCAGGCTTGTAATGTGGTGCATTTGTGTGTACTGGAAGCAACATATATTAATACACACTACCCTGTTTTTTGCAGCCAGAAAGAAAATGTACATACACAGCACCTAATTTAGCTAAACAAGACAAGTGACATCCATTCATTGACTCAATGTTCAGGGCATTACCTAGAACAATCAAAGTCAAACTGCCTAGTTGAAATTTCAAACAATGCTTGCAATTAACTGTCAGTCACCTGGCACAGTGTCCATGACAATGTCTCCACCATTAGGAGTCCAGTTGCCAACCAATCAGTTCTTTCTTCTCATGTAGTTACATTGATATTCTTGCAAAGTGCCCTGATGACTGTAAGATAAAAAGTTTCAACATGTCTCCTTATTCAGCATTGCCCAAGTTCTGTACTAATAAACTACCATAAATTGGCTTGTTGCATGAAATTCAAAATGACTATTTCCTTTTTTCTCTGTTTGCATAATATTTTCTTGAGATACATATATTTGAATATATAATGTTTGAACATGTCCTGTGTGCCCCCCAAAATCATAGCACCATTTCATTGTTATTGCTGTCACTATTACAATAGATATGAATAGTTAGGTCATTAGTGAAGCAGGTAATCATGTAGTGATAATGTGTCTTTCAATTCTTTGGTGCCTGAGTGAGGTAAATAATGGATTTCAACAACGTGAATCATGCTGATTGCAGCACATGGCTTGCAAAAAGCCGATGATGGATGCGGCTAGAAACCAGAATTTTATCAACTTACTTCCTGATGGGATATTGAAACCTGATTCACTAAATGGCAAGCTTTGCAGAAGCTCTTTCCCTCAGCCACAGCATTATCATCCTGTCTCCAAGTTCCTTGACCGACCAGAAATTATGGGCAGGAAAGACATGTCTAAACAAGCAATGATTTCTATTTAAAGCTATGTTGGCAGCACTCTCAATGTCAGAACTGAGTGAAAATTTGAATATCACAGTGAGAAAAGAGGACATTGATACAGAATGGTGATATGTCAGAGACAAAACATCCAGGCCGATTCTCAGATTATCCCTGAAGGTAATGTTGAATGTAGAAAAGACAAGAAGAAAAGTTTTCTTTACTGATGACATGGGCATAAGTTTAAGGTGAGAAGGGAGAGATACAAAAGGATCCAAACAGGCAATGTTTTCACACACATGGTCTAGAATGAGTTGCCAGAAGTAGTAGTAGAGCGGGTACAATTTTGTTTTTGAAAAAGCATTTAGACGTGGATGTAGAGAGATATGGGACTGCGTGGCATGGGCAAGTTGGACGAAGGGCCTGTTTCCATGCTGTAAACCTCTGTGACTATGGCAAAAGGAGGAAGCATGGCTTTAAGTAGCAGATACTGTGAGCAGCACCAACGTGCACCAAGGACCGAGGCAGTGGTCAAGTAAAATTTAATGACCTCAAAGTCCGACAGATTGAATTTCCTGCACTCTCTCACCTCCCTAGCATTCTCATGCACAGCATTCTTCTGACTGTCGCACCATTTCTTTCTCTTTAGCTTCCTCCTTAAATCTCCACCTCAACAAACGACAGTTAATCTCACACTCATCTTGTTCTATCCATCCTCTATAGTAATGCTGCTTAAATCTTCACCCTTCATCCTCAGCAATTAGTTCATTTCTCATGCTCCAAACTCTGCTTTTCATTATTGCTGAAGAACCCATAACTTCAAGTGGATGCAGAGAACCTAAGGGTGGACTTCAGCCATGGCCACTCCAAAATTGCAGCAGAGGAGGAAACATATGAGGAGGGAGGGAATGAGGGTAGCACTATTACTAGCCCTTATCATTGAAGTGTTAGTAAGTTCACCGATGATACGAAGGTTGGTGGTGTTGTGGATAATCTGGAGGGATGTCTGAAGTTGCAGCAAGACATAGATAGGATGCAAGACTGGGCGGAGAAGTGGCAGATGGACTTCAACATGGATAAATGTGTGATGGTCCATTTTGGCAGGACCAATGGGATGAAGCAGTATAATATCAAGGGTAGGAGTCTTGGCAGTGTTGAGGAGCAGAAGGATCTTGCAGTCCGGGTCCATAGGTCTCTTAAATCTGCCCTGCAAGTGGAGGATGTGGTCAAGAAGGCATATGGTGTACCGGCCTTCATTAATGGAGGAATTGAGTTTTGGAGGCGGGAGGTAATGCTGCAACTTTATAAGACCCTTGTCAGACCCCACTTGGAGTACTGTGTGCAGTTCTGGTCGCCTCACTATAGGAAGGATGTGGAAGCTATTGAGAGGGTGCAGAGGAGATTTACAAGGATGTTGCCTGGATTGGGGGGCAGGTCCTATGAAGATAGGTTGAGAGAGCTAGGTCGCTTCTCCCTGGAGAGATGAAGGTTGAGAGGTGACCTGATAGAGGTTTATAAGATGTTGAGAGGAATAGATAGAGTGGATTCTCAGAGGCTATTTCCCAGGGCTGAAATGGTCGCTACGAGAGGACACAGGTTTAAGGTGCTGGGGGGCAAGTACAGAGGAGATGTTAGAGGTAAGTTTTTCACTCAGAGGGTGGTGAGTGAATGGAATCGGTTGCCGTCAGTGGTAGTAGAGGCGAACTCGCTGGGGTCTTTTAAGAGACATGGGCTTTAATGGGATTGGGAGTTACAGATAGTTCTATGGCCTGGTAGATATAGATATGATTGGCACAACTTGTGGGCCGAAGGGCCTGTTTGTGCTGTAGTGTTCTATGTTCTATGAGTGATTGGAGCGGCCCAGAGACCTGCTGATCATATTTTATAAAGCAGTTTGGCACTTACAGGCCCTCATGTTGAATTGATATCACCAACATATTAAATGCCATGATATGCATAATAATAATTTGGAACTCTACTTTCAGCACAAATTCATTTATTCCATCTCCCAAAGATGCTTCCTAGGTCCTGATCAAACTTCCCGCTAATTATTTTGGAATGCGTGGGCAATTTGTTTAAGAGTTAAAAATTTTTGCACAGCTGCGCACACATAATAATTTAAAAGGCCAAATTGTGCATAGCCTGCACAGGGGCTTTCAGGTGGTCATGCAGCTTACATGGAATCAAAAGAGAAAATGCTGGAAAGTCTCAGTAGGTCTGATGGCATCTGTAAAGAGAGAAAAGAACTGACATTTCAAATCCAGATGACCTTTCTTCAAGATTCAGTGTTTTCTCTTCTTACAGATGCTGCCAGACTTGCTGAGATTTTCCAGCATTTTCTGTTTTGCTTTCAGATTCCAGCAGCTGCAGTAATTTGCTTTTATGTAGCTTACATGAATGTTGGTTCTGATGGAAATAAGGAGGAACTTGAGCAGTCCTCAGAAGAAAACCAGCATTCTGAGGGTTACTTTAAAAATCCACTTATAGGATGTGGAATTTGTTGGCTAGGCCAATATTTATTACCCATTGCTAGTTGCCATTCAAAAGGTGGTGGATAATGAGCTGCCTTCTTGTTGCAGTCCCTGAGGTATAGGTGCATCCACTGTGTTGTTAGGGAGGAAATTCCAGGATTTTGACTTGACGACGGTGAAGGAACTGCAATATATTTCCAAGTGAAGATAGTGAATGGCTGGGAGGGAACTTCCAGGTGGTCACATTCCCAGATATCAGTTGTACTTGTCCTAGATCGTTTGGAAAGTGCTACCTAAGGAATATTGGTGAATCCCTGAAGTGCAGCTTGTCAATGGTACACATGACTGCCACTGTTTGTCAGTGGTAAAGGATAGCTGCAGTTACTAGCTGCTTTGTCCTTGAATGTTGTTGGTGCAGCACTCATCCAGGCAAGGAAAGAATATTCCATTACAATCCTGACTTAGAAACATAGAAATTAGAAGCAGGAGTATGCTATTTGGCCCTTCAAGCCTACTCCATCATTCATTTGGATCATGGCTGATCATCAATTCAATATCCTGACCACCTCCCTGCCCCTGCCCCTGCCCCTGCCCCTGCCCCTGCCCCTGCCCTTGCCTGCCTGCCCCTGCCCCTCCCCTCCATATCCGACCCCTAGTTCTGGATTCCTCCCCCATTGGGAACATTCTTTCTGAATCTACCCTGTAGTCGTGCCTTGCAAATGGTGGTTGGACTTTGGGAGTTCAGAAGATAAGCTAGTCATCCCCTAGTTTTTGACCTGCTCTGGTAGCCATGGCTAGTCGAGTTCCACATTGCACTATAAATTTATATATGCCTAGAATAAATGTTTCATGCAATCCTTTCCTGTAATGTTCATGTTTCTATCAAATATCAAAACAAAAGCCTTTTTCATAAGATGCTTGAGTTCTTATTGCATTATCTGATTTGCTTCATCAAAAGCTATTAGTGAAATATGTATTTTTAATAACATTAGAACACATGCCATGCAGAAGTAATTCAATCTTGTACTAGATGATTGATAAATTGAATTTTGTATATCTTAGATGGAATTCATTTCTTTTAGTGCATTGGTAGATATGTGCCTTATGTATGATTTAGGCTACAGCATTAGAACTTGTTAAAGCTTTCAAGATGGATTGGCTGCTTTGCAATTAGAAGTAAGTGTTGAGCATGAACAGAGGTTCTCAGTCAATGTGAAGTGAATGAGAGGCATTCTTGTAATGGAGGCATTTCAAGTGCCGTTTTTGCAGTATATATTAAGGCAATTGCTCAATAACAACTGCTGATCCTATGGTATCACAATTTGATATCTTCCATAACAAAAAAATAGAATTAAAATTATACAAGGTGTCAGTTAAAGATGAAACAGATAAAAACAAAATAGTCAAATGAAACAATGGTGTATTATATATTCTCAAAATTCTCAAAGGATGCAATGCGTTAGTACTTTCAGATTTTAAAAATGCCCTTCCAATTGCTGTTATTTTGAGTTCCAGAAAATTATAGAGCATTCTAGATATTTAAAATCTCTGTAATACTGATGCTTTTCCTATTCTGACAGATTGAGAGCAGTTGTTATTTTAAACATGTTGGCTACACATTTTAATTACTTCATATTACATCATAGCTTTGTGTTCTGTACAATTCAGAATTGTAAAGAAATTCAATGAAGTAGCAATTTTATTCCAGGCTGGTAAATAAAATGTCAAAACCTTAACTAAAACCTTTCCCGTCCCTTGATTTTATTTCATGACGATGGGCAGTGCAATGCAAGTGCGCATGCAGATGAGACAGAGGACATGGTCAAGTAATCTATGAGATTTCAGAGTTCTTGCACACTCATGATTGCTGCGGATCACCCTCTGAAAGGTGCCAAAGTTGGATTAGTACAACACCTTATAAGTGAAAATAGATTAGAGATGTACAAAGTTACATATGGCGGCAATTCTAAAACAGTGAAAGATATGCCTGAAGTTTCTGTTGAATTTGGTTGCAACAATGTAAGAGGGGAGTGATTGGAAGTTGAAATGGCGAACTGCAAGATTAGCATGTGTGTGAAATAAATTAGAAAAGAATTAACGAAGTGAATGTTGGTGCTCTAAAAATATGTCTGGGAACTAAATGAAAAATAAGAGTCAAAGTGAGCATTGGTGCTATAGAGGGGCACAGTGGCACAATGGTTAGCACTGGTACCTCACAGCACAAGGGACTTCGGTTTGATTCCTGTCTTGGGTCTCAGTCTGTGTGGAATTTGCCCATTCTCCCCATGTCTGTGTGGATTTCCTCCAGGTCCTCTTGTTTAAAGTTAAGTTTATTCATTACTCACAAGTAGGCTTACATTGTCACAGCAATAAAGTTACTATGAAAATCCCCTAGTTACCACACTCCAGTGCCTGTTTGGGTACACTGAGGGAGAATTTAGCCTGGTCAGTGCACCTAACCAACATGTCTTTTGGACTATGGGAGGAAACTGGAGCACCAAAAGAAAACCCACACAGACATGGGAAGGAATGTGCAAACTCCACACAGACAGTGACCCAAGTGGGAATCGAACCTGGGTTTTTGGCGCTGTGAGGCAGCAATGCTAACCACTGTATCCATGCCCAATTGTGAGTTTCCTCCCACACTCCAAAGATATGTGGATTAGCCATGCTAAATTACCCTTTAGTATATTAAATAAGAAGGGTGATGGGAAATAGGGCCTGGGTAGGATCGTGTCTGTGCAGTCTCAATGGACTGAATGGCCTCCTGCATTGTAGGGATTCTATGGATTCATGGTTGGATCACTCCAAATTTAAGGGTTGGGGAAAATATGCTGCCACTTATAAAGGGAGAAATCAAAAAAACAGCTTTCTGTTTAAGGATCTGTCAATTGAGGAGAAACCAGGGCTGTTTAATTGAATGTCCCTCCTGTACATAAGAATTGGCTGCTCCATCCATTATGTACTCATGCTCTTTTCTGTGAAAATATTGGACAAGCACATGATTGCACAGAAGGATGCAATGTTCACCTTCTAGTCGCAAGCTAGAGAACCATTGTGGAATCCATGCCTTGCATTTGTCTTGGCCATTGGATACCTCATTCGATCACCTTGAGATTCAAATGCAGGCAAATATGCAACCCAATCTGCCATGAAAATCAGGAATGGAAAATTTTAACATTTTTACACCAGTGGAAAACTGACCTCTGTCCACACTCTGAATTTTCCAATTCAGCCTGCCATTATACCTGCTGCTAACAGGACCAGAAAAAGCCACACTAAATTTGTGAGTTTTTCTATTACAGTACTTATGTAAATTACCTGCATTTGTGAAATAAAGATAAAAAACAATAAAATAACTTGGCTGTAGGAAGAATTCCATAAAAATGAAGAGAGGTTTTACAACATTAAATTTTCCATAGATTCACAGAACCTGTGCTTGTTTTTTGACAAGTATTAAAATTATACAAATGCTAGTCTGAGTATGCAGATAGGCCCCATTGAAAAACATTTTTTATATTTGGTTTCCAGGTTCAATTTCATTTTGTGAGCTGTTCTTCTGTGATGGCATTAGAATGATGGCTTTTTTCTAAGTGTACAGGGCTAAAACACTGCATTAATTCACAAAACTGAACTTATTTTATTGCTGAATAGTTTAATAATAAACAATACCTGTGTGCATTATACTCATATCTACTTTAGCCTCAAGAATGAATGGGCAGAGTACTAATTCTAACCATCCACAGGAAAAACACATTAAAAAATAGGAGCATTAACAGTATGTTAAAAGTCTCCTTTGTCCGAAAACTGCTCATAAGATAGATGAGTTTGATTAACTTCAGTCCCTTTTCTAGTGAGCATAATTCACAACTCCCTATAATTTAGCAATAAATAGTAGTTTCTCTGAAAGGCTGCAAAATGTCTTGTGTGTGGAATGTCATACTGCTGAAGAGTTGCTGTTGAAATTGTGGTTAAGCTGCATTATAGGAACAACAATGATCAATTTACCTTTAAGTCATGATAATAATGTGCTATCATGCTCTCATTCTGTTTGGATAGGTGGGAAAATGATTCAAGATTTAAGTAAAAAAAAAATAAAATTCAAGCGGAAGAATATAGTGTATAGAATTGTTCTAAAATATAACTAAAAATTGAGTTTAGCAAAGAGTCTGAAGGCCCAATGCACTTCACATAAAAACAGCAAATAGATGAAATAGGTAGAATTTGAAGCTTGACTTATATCCATTCAGTAAAACTTTTATTAATTCCATTTTGATCCCTTTTCCTTCCATCCAGATGAACATGACTGGGATAAACAGCATCGTGTATTTTGGCTGGTTTCAAGGCAAGGACCCAGATCCGAAAAAGAACCCTGGAGAAATTACAATGTATTCCTACCTTGTATTTTACAAGTAAAATCACAAATTCTTGCTAACCAGTACTTGAAATTAATTCTAACTCAGAAGGAGCTGCGATCAAATACTAGGAGTTTATTACTGAGGTAACAAGCTGTTGGCTAAATGTTGCTGTCTGTACTCTGCTGGCATGTTTGTTTGATGATACTGTCTTTAATGATCACTGTCAAAATGTTTTAGAATAAATAACTGAATGTTACTCAGGCCAAGTTCACTGGCCACATTTTACTAAGCTGAATAGCAATTTTCAGCTTAATATTTTCCTGAAAGACTACTGATGTACAGAACCAAAATTGATCAGATCTGCTACAGAAAAATGTAAGCTATGCTAAAGGCTGCTGCTAGTTTTCTACTGCTAAACTTTAATTCTGGTAACTAAACGTTACTTTTACTTTTGTCAAAATATATATAATTTTTTAAGGCCTGAGTTAGACTTAATTTTATTCCTTGCATTATAAGACAGTATTACTTTTTCTTGAAACAAAATATTTCTTCACGTTTTAAAATGTGATTTGAAAAGAAACAGCTAAACTTTGCTATTATATATCCATATTCCTTGCAAAGGCATGGGGCATGAATTACTTTGTTCATTGCATAAAAGATCTAAATAAAAGTGAAAGCTGGCTACCAAAAATAAGGCTGACCAATAAAGCTGCCTTTTCACATGACACAGAAAACTAATATGCCGTCTCTATTGGTTATATCATTGTTACATTAAGTCATGTCATTTACCACAAAGTGGCACTGAGAATTCACATTCTTTTGCATCATAGTTCCATTCTCTTATTTTATGCCCTCAGTTTGTGTGCTGTGAAAAAATTGTTTGAGTATTACTGTTTTTTTTAAAAAATAGCTTGTAAGTTTGGTCCTAGACTTTAAATTTGTTGCATACAAAAAACAACAAAGAACAAAGAACAACACAGCACGGGAAACAGGCCCTTCGGCCCAACGACCCGCGCCGCCATCCTAACGTCTTAATGACATATAGAGACCAATATAGGGACAATTTGTTACCCAATCAGCCTAAGAGCATATTTTTGGGATGTGGGAGGAAACCGGAGCACCCGGAGAAAACCCACGCAACCAGGGGAGAACGCGCAAACTCCCGCAGACACAGGCCCAAATCCATGTGTCTGCACAGCAACAGCGATAGTCTCTGAGCTGTCATGTTGCCCATCTGATGGTCCAGTTTAAGCATACACTAACGACATGAAGCACTAGGCCACTCCTGAAGTAACATCCAGGAGCAGCCCTCGCACGACCTGCCGAATGCATGCACCTTGTTGGTCAACAAGGTGGACCGAACAGCCTGTGGAAACAATTAAAGTATTTAAACAGTCCTCCTATATCCCTCTATCTGCAGACCGCTCATGTGGCTGTCCAGGAGACCCTTAAACAACCCTAGCGTGCCTGCTCCCACCACCTTACTCGGTAGTGCATTCCACACGCCCACTACCCTTTGTGTGAAAAAATGCCCTCTAATATTAGTCTTATACATAGCCCCCTTCACCCTAAGGCCGTGACCCCTCGTTCTATCAGAATCTAATGGTGGAAAAAGCTTACCACCATTTACTCTATCTATACCCCTCATAATCTTATATACCTCTAATAGATCCCCTCTCAGCCGACGTCTTTCAAGGGAAAACAACCCCAATGCGTTCAACCTTTCCTCGTAAGACAGCCCTTCCATACCAGGCAGCATCCTGGTAAATCTCCTCTGCACTCTCTCCAGGGACTCCACATCCTTCCGGTAGTACGGCGACCAGAACTGGACGCAGTACTCCAAGTGAGGCCTAACCAACGTTCTATACACTTGCAACATCAAACTCCTACTCTTGTATTCTATACCCCTTCCTATGAAGGCTAACATACCATACGCTTTCTTTATCACTTTTCCACCTGTACTGACACCTTCAGAGACTTGTGAACCTGCACCCCCAGGTCTCTCTGCGTCTCTATACTCCGGATAGTTTTACCTTTTATCCTATAACTCCCCTCTACATTATTCCGGCCAAAATGCATCACCTCGCATTTATCCGGATTAAATTCCATTTGCCATCTATCTGCCCAATCTACCAGCCTATCTATGTCCTGTTGTATTGCCTGGCACTGCTCCTCAGTCCCCGCCAATCCAAGTATCTTAGTGTCATCAGCAAATTTGCTGATCACACCACCTACCCCCTCTTCCAAGTCATTTATATAAATCACAAATAGAAGAGGTCCTAGTACTGAGCCCTGAGGCACACCACTAGTGACTGACCTCCAGTTGGAAAAAGAGCCTTCCACTACTACCCGCTGTCTCCTCCTCCCAAGCCAGTTCTCAACCCATCTACATACCTGGCCCTGTATCCCATGCGCCTTCACCTTTTTTATCAGCCTACCATGGGGAACCTTGTCAAACGCCTTACTGAAAATGTGGTTGTGGCATGTGGTTGAAAAGTTAATATTTCTGTTCAAATCACCCGTTTTAATGTTATCTGTCAGTTGTATCTCGAAGGGAGGGTTAAACTCGGAGTTCTGCAGATTACATGACCCAAATATATTACACAGCTGCTGTGATGCACAGTAAGAATGAGCTTTTCTGTGACAGCTGCTTAGCAACAGCTGGTCTTGGATTTTATAGCCAAGAAGTCACTTAAGAATAGATGCCTGCAGTTTCAATGATATATTACATTACTCCACAGATGAGATGCTTCTGAAATCTTTGGGTAACTAAAATTATATTGAACTTTATCACGATGAAATTCACTAAGCAGCTGGGCAACTTTTCTTGGAGATACTTCATGGCAATTTCTAATTTGTAGCTCATGGATCATATACACATCCTGAATACTGAGATTCTGACATTGTAAGTCTGGCTATGTGCTTATATTTCTTATCTGCTGGTTTGCATGTTTGAATTTAGTAGACCTGAAGATTTAGAAAAAGCTCTTCTGGGTGTTATTTTCTCATTCCTGGATCTGTAATCAGTTCTACAGATCTGCGTGTATCAATAATTGAGATATGTGTACATATGGGAATATGAACTTGAACTTTATATGTGGCCCTCAGGATTCTTAGATACAAATTTGAATGATCTACAAAGGCAAAGGACTGGAACATCTCTGCTACAGTCCAACCAATTTCAAAGCACTGGCTGACTGCAACAGAAAATTGGAGTATACTTTCCCCACTTGAAATGATAATTTGGATTATTTCATTTGAAAAATGTTTAAGCGTAGGTTATTTGGGTATATTTACATAATTATTGTTATATATCTCTCTAATTTGTAGTCACCAATTTCAACTTTAATAATTTGTGCACAGAATTTTGAAGTTTCTTTAAAGCTATTTTATTGAAATCTTTCATATTGATTGATGATAGCGATTCACTGTAGCACTATAGGCTAAGCAGATTGGCTCTGACAGACTATGCTGTTTACAGCAGGAAATAGATTTTCAAAGGTATATTTTGTAATTTTGGGACTTTGTTGTCATGGGCATTCAGAGCAGATGTAAGATAACTCCAAACTTCAATTAATGTTTGATGCAAGTGCTTAGCTATTTTTGATTTATGATAGTTGAACAGTTAATCTTGAAATATGAGCTGCTAGCTTTGAAACATTGAATTGTGGCAAAAATTGTGTATTCAAGCCCAAAGATTGGCACAGTTATATGTACTAGAAAACAACAATAGTTCCAGGGAAAGCAGTGGCACAGTGGTATTGTCACTGGACTAGTAATTCCACCACGACACATGGTGGGTTTGCATTAGCAGATGATGGAATTAAAGGTCTAATGATGACCATAAAAACAAAGTTGATTGTTAAAAATGCACGTCTCTTAATGGAAGGAAACCTGCTGCCCACATCAATGTGGTTAACTCTTAAATGCCCTCTGAAACAGCCTAGCAAGCCATTTAGTTGTATCCAACCATGTTGACCCAGGCACAGGGAATTGTAAAACTAGTCCTATTGACTCTGCATGTCCTCCTTACTAACATTTGAGGGCTGGTGCCAACAGCAGACATAATCATTCTTACAGAATCTTACCTTATGGACAATGTCATCATTATCCTTCGAAATACCCTGTCCCATCAGCAGGGCAGACCCAGCAGAGTTGGCGGTACAGACAGGAGGGAGTTGCTCTGAGAGTCCTCAACATTGACTTCTGACTAACATGAAGTCTCATGGCATTAGGTCAAACATGGGCAAGGATGACCACAACTGGTACCCCTCTGCCCCGGCTGATGAATCACTTCTCCGTGTTGAACGCCACTTGGAGGTAGCACTAAAAGTGGCAAGGGTATAGAATGTGCTCTGATTGGAGGACTTAGATGTTCCATCACCAAGAGTGCCTCAGTGGTTCCATTACTGACTGAGCTAGTTGCATTGTCCTTGTGGCGACAAAGCTCAGCTTCACACAGAGGATACTCTTCAGTGTGTTGTGGGGGACTAGCACCATAGTAAATGGGATAGATTTCAAACATACCTAGGAACATACCTAGGATTGTGCAACCATGAGATGCTGCGGACCATCAGCAGCAGTAGAATTGTTCTCAATGACAGCCTGTGACCTTCGAGCTTGGCATATCCCCAACTTTAGTTCAGTGAACAGTGCAGGAGAACAAATCTATAAATATGGTGTCAGCCTGGTGAAGCTAGGACACAGGGCTACAAGTAGCAAATGATATACAGGGCTAAGCAATTCCATAACCAACGCATCAGAACTAAGCTCTGCAGTCCTGTCACAATCAGCTGTGAATGGTGATGGATAGTTAAACAACTCACTAGAAGAACAGGCTCCACAACTATCCCCATCCTCGATGATAGGAGAGTTCAGCGCAATAGTGCAAAAGATCCGGTGGAGGCATTTGCTACAATCTTCAGCCAGACATGCTGAAGGGATGATGCATCTCAGCCTGCATTGCAGGGCCCCAGTATCACAGATGTCAGTCTTCAAACAATTCAATTCACCCTATGTGAAATCAAAAAATGGCTGAAGGCACTGAATGCTGCAAAAGCTATGGGCTTTGATGATATTCTGGCAATAGTACTGAAGACCAGAATAGTACTGAAGTTCTAGAATTTGCTGTGTCCCTAGCCAAGTTATTTGAGTACAACACTGGCATCTACTCAGCAATGTGGAAAATTGCGCAGGCGTGTGTTGTACACAAAGTGCTGGACAAATCCAACCCAGTCAATTCCTGGCCCATCATTCTACTGTCAACCATCAGTAAAGTGATGGAAGGGCTCATCATTGGTGTTATCAAGCAACACTTGTTTAGCTGCTCACTGATGCTCAGTTGGGCTCTACCAGACTAACACAGCCATTACAGCTTTGGCTCAAACATGGACAGAAGAGCTGAACTCAAGAGAGGTAAGAGTGACTGCCCTTGATATCAAGTCCACATTTGACTGAGTGTAGCATTAAGGAGCCCTTGAAAAACTGGAGTTAATGAGAATCAGGGAAAACATACCTAACATGAGAAAAGACGGTCCATTGTCTCAACTGTAGGACATCACTGCAGGAGTTCCTCAGGCCCAACCATCTTTAGCTGCTTTATCGTTGACCTTCCTTCCATCATAAGGTCAGAATTGAGGATGATCACTAATGATTACACATTGTTCAGCATCATTCACAACTCCAAAGTTACTGAAACAGTCTAGGTACAAAAGCAGCAAGACCTGGACAAATATCCATGCTTGAGCCAACAAGTGGCAAGTAACCTTTATACCATAGGCAATGACCATCTTCAACAAGAGAGAATCTAAACATCACCCTTGACATTCACTGAATCCCCAAATATCAAAATACAGGGATTACCATTGCCCAGAAACTGAAGTGAACTAGTTATTTAAATACTGTGGCTACCAGGACGATTCCGAGACTAGAAATCTTATGGCAAATAACTCACCTTTTGAGTTTTGAAAAACAAGGCCAGCAGATACATGGAAACACCACCACCTGGCAGTTTCCCTTCAAGGCACTCATCATCCTAATTTGGAACTATATTGCCTTTTTTTCATTGTTTATGGGTCAAATTTGTGGAACTCCCTCCCTAACAGCAGTGTGGATGTAGCTACACCTCATGAATTACAGATGTTCAAAAAGCTATTTTGGAATGCAGTCAACCATATTGCTGTGATTTTGGAATCACTTAGGTCAGACTAAGCAAGGATGGCAGATTTCCTCAAGGGCAATTAGATGTGGGTAATAAATGCTGGCCTTGCCTGTGAAGATGGCATCCCATTAATGAATAAAGCAAAGACCATGCAAAGATTGTGGAATATAAATAATTATGAGTTGCATTTGAGTATTTTTTTATTGAATCATCCTTAAAGATTTACTAGATTTTTCCTAATACTAATGATGAAATTCTAATTAATAATTTCCATTTAAAATTTTTATCTCATCAGATGTTATGCAAGTATGAACATTAATAGATATGAAACAAATAATTCTGTTTAAAGGTCAACTTAGAAATGTATCGACTTGCTAAAGTTTACTGCCTGCAGTTTATTCTTGGTTCTATTCTTATGGCGAACGAAGTGGCTCAAAGGTATCACACTTGTCAAGGGGAATATTGATGCTCATAGTACCACCTTCTCCAATATTTTTTATTTAAAGTCTTTTTTGCTGCAGTATTTCATATGACATTCTAATATAGATAATCTTGATTTATGACTCTTACAAATTTTGGTCAAGTTGTTCAATTTTAGGATGGAAAAGAAACTCATGGAGAGATTTATTCTGACTCAACTTAGAGGCATAAATCATTCATGGATTGTTTTTCTATTTCAACTGATTTTATAGAATGCTATTGCTCAGGGCACATATTAATCGGAGTGGATAATAACAGCTAGTGAGTCACTTAAGAAGACCATTGGCTATTTTATTTTTAGCCAAAGAAGCAGTTGAACATAAGCAGCAAATGTAGAGTGTGGACAATAACTGTACGACAAGAAGTAATGTTTTCTGGAACACTTTGCCACTTTATAAAATGTTTTTTTTCCAACAGGATCTTTAAAGTGCTTTTCCAAAATTGATTACCAGAAATATTTGATTGTAAAACTTTACACTGTATTCGTTGCAGTAAATGTAGGTCCACTCTAAATAAGTGGACTTCACTGAAATGATGCAGAAAGCTATTTCATGGGAATAAAGTCATTGAAAGGGGGAGATTTGGGTAGGTAATCCAAAGACCCAAGATTAAAGTCTCTCCTTGCCATCTGCATTTGAGTATTTTAATTCAGTGAGTCAAATTTAAATTCAGTGGAATTGTGTTATAATTCAGGTCAGAAACTCCAAAGTGTTTTATGAAGCCCACCTGGATCATAAGTTTTGCAATTTGTTTTTGGCTAAGGTGAGCATGAGTTGCTTCACTTCAGTTATGATTCAACTGACCCACTAAGGAGCTTTTAATAGATAAAGTTTGTTTAAGTACATCGTTAGCTCATATAAAAAGAAAATTGCAATAAGTTTTACCAATTACAAACAAAAAACAATCATGATGTTGTATTACTGTTAATAAGTATACAAAATGTTTCAATCAAACAAACTTCCCTGTACAAAACATTGCCATAGGTTTAGCATAAAAGATACAAATGCTCACATGATGCTAGAACTTAGTCCTTTGGGTGGAGAATTGAAACTGACTTCCTAGTCTTGTAACTTCTAGCAGCCCTCTTGATATACACATAGACTAGTCAGAACACCTTCCCAAACCACCAGGGAGAGAGAAAGTCTCTACACAAGCTAACCTTCAACAGCAGACTTATTTTCATTCCAGGAAGGCAAAAATCTTGGTCCCAGCTAGCCAGCAGAATTTTCAATACTAGAAGAGAGAGAAACATTGCTTTTCAGTCTGATATCCATCCCCTTCTAAACTAAAACTGAAAATGAATCCGTAGATTTTTCTGCAAAGAACTACAGTCTTTGATTTGTCAATCAATTTTCCCTCTGTCAATGTAGATCCCAAAAAGTACCTAAGACCCAGAGTAAAAATAAACAAAACTCCATTTAAGCCATTGAAGCAGCAATAAAAAGACTTCTAACCAGACAGCCTACCAACAATTAAAAAAAACTAAAGCTGTTTAACTGCAGAGCACATGTTTAAAAAAAAACATACATTTTTAAAGGTACACTAACATCACAATTGAAAACCAATATCATAGTGGTAACCATGAAACAATCATGGTTTTTAAAAACTTATCTGGTTCAGGTAAGTCCTTTAGGGAAGGAAATCAGCCATCCTCACCAGGTCTGTATGTGTGATTCCAAAACCACAGCAATGTGGTTGACTGCCCTCCAAAATAGCTGAGCAAGCTGCTCTGTTCAGATACAATTAAGTTTGGGCAATAGATGCTGGCCTTTCCAATGATGCCCATACCCCATGAAAGAATAAATGAAAAATAAAAATGTAGTGGGCTGAACCACTACCTTTTGTGCTGTAAAATATATGTCCCAGACTCTTTATTTTTCAAAACCTCTCACTTTGTAGTAGTTCCAGAAAATTTCTTCAGTTTCTTTGGATTCAAAGAACAACACAGCACAGCAAACAAGCCCCTCAGCCCTTGCCGCCATTTTAACATTATGATTGCCCTCTTCTACCTATGACGTTTGTCTATGCCTATTGCACTCCACAATAAAGGAATTATAACCAGATTGAGGGATGCCTAATTTAGGGACAATTTGTTAATACCAATCAGCCTAACAGCATGTTTTTGGGGTGTGGGAGGAAACCCACGCAACCACGGGGAAAATGTACAAACTCCCATAGACACTACCCCAAATCCATATATCTACATAGCAAATATTGATAGTCACTGAGCTGTCATGTTGCCCGTCAGCTGGTCCAGTTTAAGCATATACTAACGACGTGAAGCACTAGGCAACTCCTGAAACAACTCCAAGAACAGTCCTCGCAGCCCCCCCCCCCCCCCCCCATGGGTATGCCCCTTGTTGGACAACAAGGTGGACCGAATCACTCATGGATTAAAAAAAGATATCAATCAACATGCACAACTTATACAGACATTCACAGAAGTTCAAATGTAAGACAAATGAGCCATGAAATATGTTGGATGGTCCATTGGAATCAATTGATTCCTAGGAAAGACCTAAGGCTCTTGATCCTTATTTAGAACAATCTTTTGTATCCCTCCATCTCTAGTCCGCTCATGTGCCTATCTAAGTAAGCCTTAAACAACTCTAGCCTGCCTGCCTTCATCACCCTTTTTGGCAGTGCATTCCAGGCCCCCACAACCATTTGTGTGAAAAACCTCCCTCTAACATCTGAATTATACCTTGCTCCTCTCACCCTAAGTCCGTGGCCCCTTGTAATTTTTGTATTCAACCTGGGAAAAAGCTTACCACTATCTATCTATACCCTTCATAATCTTATACACCTCGATTAGATCTCCCCTCATTCTCCACCTTTCTAAGGAGAACAGCCCCAATTTGCCAATCTCACCTCAAAGCTCAGTCCTTCCATACCAGGCAGCATCCTGGTAAACCTCCTCTGCACTCTCTCCATGTCCTTCCTGTAATAAGGCAGCCAGAACTGGACGCAGTACTCCAAATGTAGTGTAACCAACATTCCATATAACTACAATATTAGATGCCAGCTTTTATACTCTATACCCCTTCCTATAAAGGCAAGCATACCATAAAGCCTTCTTCGCCACCTTCTCCACCTGTATTGCTACCTTGAAGGACTTATGTACTTGTGCCCCTAGGTCCCTCTGTGTTTCTATACTCTTAATAGTCCTACCATTTATCGTATAACTCCCCCCCCTACATTATTTCTTCCAAAATGCATCACTTCACATTTATCTGGATTAAATTCCATCTGCCATTTCACTGCCTAATATACCAGCCTATCTGTATCCTGCTGTATCATCTCACACTGCTCGTCTTTATCAGCAAGTGCAGCCCTCTTCATGTCATCTGCAAACTTGCTGATCACACCAGTTACTCCCTCTTCGAAGTCATTACAAATAGCCAGCACTGTGCCCTGCTGTGTCACAGACGTCCAGCCAGAAAAAGACCCTTCCACTACTACTCTCCATCTCCTATTATCAAGCTAGTTCTCAATCCATCTAGCCACCTGTCCTTGTATTCTATGAGCCTTAATCTTTTCCACCAACCTATCATGAGGGATTTTGTCAAAAGCCTTACTGAAATCCATATAGATGACATCCACAGCTCATCCTTCGTTGACCATTTTTGTCACCTCCTCAAAAAATTCTAGCAGATTTGTAGGCACGACCTCCTCTTTGCAAAGCCATGTTGCTTATCACTAATCAGATTGCCATGCTCTAATGCATATACATCCTATCTCTAAGAATCCTCTCCAACAACTTCCCTACCACTGATGACAAACTGATTCCTGAGGCTAATGAGAAGCATTACATTGTGACTCAAACAAACATAGAGATTGCAAGATCCAAAGTGAAATCATTTTAACAATAGATAAAACATCAGGAAATACAATTATTACAAATTTAGTGTTGCACAACAACAAACTAATGTTTTCCAAAGTTGCAGAGCCAGACATTATTTGGAATATAATTCTACTTCATTAGGAAAGTCTAAATTGGTTAGTTTTAGTTTTTGTGTATTTATTTCAAATAATGCTGTTGATATAAAATTGCTTTTGGTTCTCAATGATCTGAACTTTCTATAGCAATTGAGGGGGCAACAGCAACTGGTGTAGCATCACTGTATATTTAAATGAATGACTTCGATCCAAAAAATCTGATAGATTTTGTAAACATAATCAACTGATACAAAAAAAATCAGGTGAGAAAATTAAAGAACAGCAAATGAATATTAACTTTGTTGCTTCCCATCCTATGTTTGGAAACTGAAGGGATGAAAGTTAAAAATAAGATTTTACAAATAAGATAAAGAATGTTCTATGAAGTAATAGATGGGCATATAGGCTGTGTGAAAAAGATATTAAAGATGAAAATTATAAGAACATAAGAAATAGGAGCAGGAGTAGGCCATACAGCCCCTCGAGCCTGCCCCGTCATTCAATAAGATCATGGCTGATCTGTAGTGGTTCAGTACCACTTTCCTGCTTTCTCCCCATAACCCTTAATTCCTTTGTCAATTAAAAACCTATTCACTCTTGACTTGAACATATTCAGTGAGGAAGCCTCCACCACCTCGTCAGGCAGCGAGTTCCAAAGATTCACCACCCTCTGCGTGAAGAAACCCCTCCGCAACTCTGATCTGAACCGCCCCTCCTAATCTTGAGGCTGTGCCCTCTAGTCCTGCTATCTTCGTTAAGCGGGAAGAGTCTCTCAACCTGTACCTTATCCATCCCCTTCATTATCTTATACGTCTCTATAAGATCCCCTCTCAGCCTTCTAAACTCCAAAGAGTACAAACCTAGTCTATTCAGTCTCTCCAGATAATCCAACTCCCTCATCTCCGGTATCAGCGTAGTAAACCTTCTCTGCACCCCCTCCAAGGCCAATATATCTTTCTTCGAATGTGGAGACCAAAACTGCACACAGTACTCCAGCTGCGGCCTCACCAGCACCCCATATAGCTGCAACAGAATTTCCCTATATTTATATTCTATCCCCCTAGCTATAAAGGCCAACATTGCATTCGCCTTCTTCAATTATATGACAAAAATATTTCTATTAAGTAATTCATTTCTATTAATTATTCTCTATCTCCCCATTGTTCACTCTCAAAATCCTGTGGATCAAATGCTACATTACATCTGTTTCCTTGATGTTTGGTAATACTCCCAATATTTTATCGTTAATCTCAAAAGGCAACATCTATAGCATATTTTCTACATTCTCAGTATTTGTCGATATATGTTCAAGATAGACCATATTATAAGTTTTTTGTTTTTGAGTCAAAATGAAGAGACTTTGTGATGATCCAATTCAGTTACTACTCTTCATGATATTTTTCACAAAGGTTTTGGATTTTGGGGAGAAGAAAATTGTAGGGCAAATTTTCCTTTCTGGGACTGTCCTTAGCAGGGGCAGGAATGTGGAATTTTGTTATGCCATGGGTTTTGCACCGTATTCCATGGTATACTAGGCACTATGGCATAATCCAACCATCATTATATCTGGCTGTCATATTGAAAGGGGACCCAACATCACCGACCTACCATTGCAGAAAGACGATGAACTCCTGAAAAAGATAGAGCTCCAGGAAAACTCTTGAGGCTGAAAGATGGAATCTTCTGACAACACAATCTGGATGATCCACTTGTAGATGCTCCTCCTACCCACTGCTCCAATGTTCTGGGGTTCAAGAGTTGCTGATGTGCTCCATCCTAAACTCTGGAGACAGCCCAGACATTCTTCAGATGAACGTCAAGCTCTGCATGCCATTTAGTGCAGACATGTTCTAGACCGGTATATATTTCCACTTGTGTTGCAGACAATCAAGAGTAGGATGAAAATTTTGTCAGGTCTTCATCTACAACCCATTAGTGGTTCAATGCCAGTCTCCAGTGGGTTTTCTGATCTAATTTTGGAGACACTAGCAGAAGATCCCAAGGGAAATTCACATTATCATGAAACTGATTTTTTGACTCCTGCCAAATTCCCTCTCCCCTGCATTCACCATTTAAACTTCCAGTGGGACAATGGGAGAACTCCATCGAGTCAGTTGGTTCATTTTGGAAATGGCAATAGTATTTTAGCATACATGCTTTACATTGTAATTGACTTTCTTTTCCACCTTGTTGCATCACAACTTTCATATACCTCTAATCTACTTGAAATATTAATGATGGGTCCAGCATAATTAAGGTTAGGATCATCGATGAAAGCTTCTTCATTGTCTTATAATTTGAACTCCACCAGCTGCCATGGTGGGATTTGAACCTGTGTCCCCAAAATATTAGCTTGAGTTTTTAGATTGCTAGTCCCATGAAATTTCCACCATCTCCCTCTGTCTGCAGGGGTTTCTTCCAGGTACTCTCATTTCCAGAGATGTTAGATTGATTGGCTATGCTGAATTGACCCAACTGTCAAGGGATTAGCAGGATAAATATATGGAGGTTATGAGAATAGCGCCTGGGTGGGATTGTGGTCATTGCAGACTCTGGACCAAATGGTCTCCTTCGGCTCTGTAGGGATTCTATGTCTTGGGCCCATATTTTTCCTTGGGATAGAAAATGTCTCTTACTTAGCCACTTCGGCACATATAAAGGTGCAGCTACCTTCAAACAGGTTCTGCTTTTGGTTGAATGTTCAAACCATAATCTGTGGGCTTTAGAGATTTGAGCTAAAGGTCCAAAGCTGCTGGAATTATTTGGAGAGGTACAGGATCCTTTTTGAAGACATGGTACCCTTTTGGAAGGCACAGTAGCCTTTTTTGAGAAGTCCAAGTTCTCCTTTAGGTGAGGTCATGTATCTTTGGGATTGTATAAATTGACATGAATGTGCATAAAAATTAACTCAATAGACAGTCAAGCTGTCAAGGGATTTAAATCTCCAAGTTTTACATTTTTTTTTAAAAAGGACAGAAAACAGCACTTATAACTTTATTAATATCTTGTAGATATAAACCTGAATGTATCATTATAAGATTAGGTTGTGGAATCAATCATGCAGCACTATCATTATTATAAGGAGCTTGTAAATTCACAGTTAGATTGATGGCTTGAAATCTTTGGTGTGGGACTATGATTATCAATCTGTGTTTTCATAAGGGATTAACTATTTGAATGACTTATTTGTTTTTATAAAGGATTAAGTATTTGAAGCAATTTAAATGTATTGTTTGGCTTTTTAAATTAAGCTGTTATTTTATAGAATAAAGCCTGCAATAGACACTTAGAATGGTTCCTTAAACTTCAGACAACACAAGACCCCTAGTTCTAGTTTCACCTGTGAGTGGAAACAACTTCTCTGCTTCTATCTTAGCTATTCACTTCATATATCTTGTGTTTCTATAAGATCACTCTTCATTCTTCTGAATTCCAATGAGTCATAAGACAACCCGCTAAAGTCTGAAATCTCCTCTGCACCCCTTCCAGTGCTAATATATCCTTTCCTAAGAGACCAAAATTGTACACAGTATTGTATGTGTGGCCTCACAGCACCTTACACAGCTACATGACCTTCCTGTTTTTAAACTCCATTTCTCTGGCAATGAAGGACAAAATTCCATTTGCCTTCTTAATTACCTGCTGCACCTGCAAACCAACTTTTTGTGATTCTTGCACAAGGACATCCAGGTCCCTCTTCACAGCAGCATGCTGCAATGTTTTACCATTTAAATAATAATCCATTTTGTTGTTATTCCTACCAAAATAGATGACCTCATTATCAACATTGTACTCCATCTGCCAGACCCTTGCCCCCTCCCTTAGACTACCTACATCCCTTCGCAGACTTTCAGAGTCCTCTGCATACTTTGCTCTGCTATTATCTTAATGTCATCTGTGAATTTTGACACACACTTGTCCCCAATTCCAAATCATTTATGTACATCGTAAACAATTGCAGTCCCAAACTGATCCATGAGGCACAACACAAGTCTCTGATTGCTAACAAGAAAAACACCCACTTGCCCCCAATAGCTAATTAATTTACAATTACCCACAAATACTCCTTGACCATTAACTGTTGTCAAAATCAACATCAAGCCTGAATTAAATTTAGCTTAAATGTTGGTGCATATACTGAAGGAAGTTCTTTACCAAATTAATAATATATTCATGATTATTGTAATCAATTATTTACTGGCATATCATTCAACAAACTGATTTGCATAATTTATCAAGATTACATGCATTATTGTTAACTTTATTTACATGGAAATATTTATATAAAATTAGGCCTATAATTTTGATAGTTGTACAGAAGAACTGATTCAATATTGAGGAATTAATTACTTTTATGAAGCACATTAAATACTGTGAAAATCAATTTCTGTCCAGTTTATCATGGTAAAAGCAAATGGGCTTGTCGTTAAATATTGCTACACATAGGAAAATTACACTTCAAATTTTCATATTTTATTATTTCTAAAGAGATAAAATACATAGAAAGCAGGAATAGCAGGTACAGTTTCCCAATGTTAAGTGCAAGTTATTGTTGGTAGTCACTAAATTATTTCTTATGATGAGGATCATCTTGATTACTGAATTGGAAATTAGGTTTTGTGGCTTCCTGCATCAACTCATATAACTGTCCAATCTGTTCTTCACGAAAGTAATTTAGTTCATTTGCTGTCATATCAGCTCCAAAGTGGGCATTCTGCGTAGCTTGTGTCTGTAGGAGATCTGCATATGCCTGAGCAAAGATAAAATAGAGTGCACATTAGAAGTCTATAGTTTAAAATGAAAAATGCTCATTACGCATATTAGCAAAGTTACTTTTTGAAACAGGCTGAGATTGAAGACACCAACCATACTTATCAAGACCCTCACAATCCATTAGAAACTGGTTTCTCCATAAAGAAGTTAACTATCACATTGCTGATGGACAGAATTAATTCAAAGTTAAATCATTTGTTTAGATTTGTATCAATCAAGAGTAGAAGTTCAGGAATTCCTTTATTCCTGTAAGGATGAAGGATAAGTAAGGCAAGTTTTGATAACCTTGGATAACAAAAAAAAAGAGAAAAAGGAAGCATTTGTCAAGGATAGGAGGCTGGGAACACATGAAGCAAATGTGGAATACAAAAGAAGTAGAAAGAAACTTAAGCAAGGAGTAAGGAGGGCTAAAAGGGGCCATGAGAAATCATTGACCAGCAGGATTAAGGAAAATCCCAAGGCTTTTTATACATATATAAAAAACAAGAAGATAGCCAGGGAGAGGAATCTATGCATGGAGCCTGAGGAAATGGGCAAGATATTAAAGAAATACTTTGCGTCAGTATTCAACAAAGAGAAGGACTTGGTGGATGATGAATCTGGGAAATGGCGTGTAAATAGTCTGAGTCATGTTGAGATCAA
Organism: Sphyrna mokarran; assembly: GCA_024679065.1. Taxonomy (NCBI): domain Eukaryota; kingdom Metazoa; phylum Chordata; class Chondrichthyes; order Carcharhiniformes; family Carcharhinidae; genus Sphyrna; species Sphyrna mokarran. Next base: position 73,132,925 of record JAGIQG010000002.1, on the reverse strand, counting down.
CAAGGTGGTGATACTGGGGTTCTTGAGAAACATTAAGGTAGACAAGTCCCCAGGGCCTGATGGGATATACCCCAAAATACAGAGAGGCAAGGGAGAAAATTTGAACATAGAACATAAAAAAAATTACAGCACAAACAGGCCCTTCAACCCACAAGTTGTGGAGAACATATCCCTATCTGCTAGCCTTACCTATAACCCTCTATCATATTAAGTTCTATATACTTAGCTAAAAGTCTCTCAAAAGATTCTATCGAATCTGTCTCTTCCACCCACCACCGCTGGCAGCCGATTCCATGCACTCATCACTCGAGTGAAAAATTTACTCCTGACATCTCCTCTGTACCTACTCCCCAACAGCCTAAACGTGCATCCTCTTGTGGCAGCCATTTCAGCCTTGGGAAAAAAGCCTTTGAGGATCCACATGATCAATACCTCTCAATATCTTATACACCTCTACCAGGTCACCTCTCGTCCTTCGTCTCTCTAAACAGAAGTGAACTCTCTCAACCTATCCTCATAACGCGTGCCACCTAATCCAGGCAATATTTACAATATCCTTGTAAATCTCCTCTGCACCCTTTCTATGGCTACTAGAACTGACCACAGTACTCCAAGTAGGGTCAAGGCTGGAGCCTTGAGAGGAATCTTTATATCCTCACTGCTATAGGGGAGGTCCCAGAGGATAGGAGAATAGCCAATGTTGTTCCTTTATTTACGAAGAGTAACAATAATCATCCAGGTAATTACAGGCTGGTGAGGCTTACGTCAGTGGTAGAGAAATTATTGGACAGGATTCTTCAAGATAGGATTTACTCCCACTTGGAAATAAGTGGATGGATTTGGAAGGGGCAACGTGGTTTTCTGAAGGGGAGGTCATGTCTCACTAATTTGATTTGAGTTTTTCAAGGAAGTGAGGAAGATGATTGACGAGGGTGGGGCAGTGGATGTTATCTACTTGACTTATGGAAGGCCTTTGACAAGGTCCTTCATGGCAGAGTGGTGCAGAAGGCAAAGTCGCATGGGATCACAGCTGATCTGGCAAGGTGGATATAGAACTGACTCGGTCACAGAAGACAAGAGGGTTGTAGTGGAAGGATGTGTTTCTGAATGCAGGGCTGTGACAAGTGGCATTCCTCAGGGATCAGTGCTGGGAATTTTGCTGTTTGTAATATATAAAATGATTTTGAAGAAAACGTAACTGGTTTGATTAGTAAATTTGTGGATGATACAAAGGTTGGTGGATTTGCAGATAGAGATGAGGACCAAAGGACACAGCAAGATATGAATCGGTTGGAGGCTTGGGCTGAGACGTGGCAGATAGAGTTTAATTCGGACAAATGTTAGGTAATGCATTTTGGAAGATCTAATTTCAAAGAGGAAAGGAACAGTAAGTGGCAGAATCCTTAAGAGTATTCTTAGGCAAAGGGATCTGGGCATACAGATACACAGGTCACTGAACGTGGCAACGCAGGTGGAGAAGGAATCAAGAAGGCATACAGCATGTTTGCCTTCATCGGCCGGGCCGCTGAGTTTAAAAATCATTAAGTCTTGTTGCAGATTTATAGAACCTTAGTTAGGCCGCATTTGGAATATACTGTTCGATTCTGGTTACAATACTACGAGAAAAATGCAGAAGCTTTGGAGAGGGTACAGAAAAGATTTACCAGGATGTTGCCTGGTATGGAGGGGATTAGCTATGAGAGGTTGGAGAAACTTGGTTTGTTCTCACTGGAACGATGGAGGTTGAGGAATGATCTGAATAAAATCTACAAGATTATAAGGGGCATGGACAGAGTGGATAGTCAGAGGCTTTTTCCCAGGGTGGAAGAGTCAATTACTAAGGCACATAGATTTGAGGTCTGAGGGGCAAGGTTTAAGGAGGATGTGCAAGGCAGGTTTTGTTTTTACAGAGGGTAGCGGGTGCCTGGAACTTGCTGCAGGAGGAGATAGTGGAAGCAGATATGATAGTGAGTTTGAAGAGGCATTTGGGCACATACACGAAAAGGATGGGAATAAATGGATATGGTTCCCAGAAGGGTAGGGGGTTTTAGTTAAGTGGGGCAGCATGGTTGGTACAGGCTTGGAGAGTCTAAAAGCCTGTTCCCATGCTGTAATTTTCTTTGCTCTCTTTGTAGTTTGAATCTAAAGTGGTTACAAAATAAAGTTAGAGAAAGATAACTAAATACAGATATTGGAAACAAAGACCCAACAGCCTTGTCTTAACATCGACTGAAGGAGAATTGAAGATTAAAACGAGAGGAAGAAGAAAAATCAGATGGATGAATAACAGTGAAACGTGATCTCTGGGAAGCTTGAAGAAAACCAGAGAACATGATGTTAATATTCCCACTACGGCCAAGGTTAAAATGACCAAATGAACAATTTTGTTCTGATGAAAATTGTACCTTAAATGTTTTAATATAACAATATTTTCACAAACTTATCCCAAACTTTCAAGGTAATCTCGTTTATAAAAGATATGAAAGTGATTTAAATAGGTGTTAAAACCACTTATTCAGGATATTAACCACAGATAACAACTTGAGTAAAGCACCAATTAACAGATAAGCATACATAAAATCTTAATTACCAGTTCAGCTCGTCTCCCATACATTTCCAGAGAGCACTAAAGTTTTTCCAAAGACAACTTTTTAATAAGACTTTGATTTGTGGAAAATTTGCCTCAACTACAAAGGACTGATATATGAAGGCTGGAAATATTGGAAGGCAAGAAAGGCAATGGAAAGCAATCTTCAGAGAGATTAGGGCATCATCTTTAAAGGGCAGACTTATCAGTGCTGAAACTAAACCCCCACCGCATCCAATCATTGCAGGTTTTTCCCCCAAATCCCCTTCCACTCACATAATCATTATGGGCTCTCTTCCTCCCCCAGCCAATGGGAAACCATTGATGATCTCTTCCCCCCTCCTGGAAATCAACCCCATCCCCTGGCAGATCACTCTCGCCCAGCCTGCCCTGATCGCTAGCCTCCCTCCATCCCCAAATGATCCCAATGCAGAGCGGCAGTGGGACATCCACTCCCACTGATTGCCCCTAGGCCCTGCTGCCAGCAGGCATCATGCCCTTGGTCTACCACTGCCCCTTGCATGGGCACTTTGCCTCTTGGTCAGTGCCAGGGCACAGGCTGGCACTGCCTGGGTGCCCATGTCCTGTGGGGAATCCCCTTCACTCCAAGCAGGGTTGGGCCGCTAGTTCCCTGAAAGTGGGGAGTGAAATTGTATTGGCAAGGTGGGAAATGCTAACAGGTCTGGAGACTTCAGTCCCCAGTCCGATAATCACATTTAAAATGAGATTAAAAAGACATTATAAAACTTACCTACTGTTCCTATCAGTTTCCAGCATGGTCCTGATTGCGCCGGATATCCAGTTTCAGCACTGATGTGTGGGGATTAGGAACGCATATGCAAATCCCGCAAATCGACCGACACGTGATTCTCCCAGCCCACCCCACCCCACTAACAAATTGGGCGGGGGGGGGGGAATGAAATTGTTTTTTTTTAAGAAAGGGGGGCTTTTTTTAAAAAACAATTTCATCTTTTCCTTCCTCTTGCAATACAGTTCTGCCTTCAAAAGGCAGGATTCACCATGTTCCCAGATAACTACCAAGTCACGGCCAATTCCACTTTTCCAATATATGCTGTGCACAATTTTACAAATAATTTCGAAAGTAGGAGAGATGGGTGAGGAGAGTACACATATCAAATACAATATGCCTTTGTAAGGTGCATTCATTAGATAAGAACATAAAAATGTAAGAAACATTAGAATTAGGAGTGGAAGTAGGCCATCAGGCCCCTCAAGCCTGCTCTGCCATTCAAAATTACATGGCTGATCTTTTTGTGGACTCAGCTCCACTTACCTACCCGTTCACCATAACCCTTAATTCCTTTACTGTTCAGAAATTTATCTATCCTTGCCTTAAAAACTTTCAATGAGGTAGTCTCAACTGCTTCATTGGACAAGGTTCATAACCCTTTGTGTGAAGAAGCTCCTCCTCAATCCTAAAACTGCTTCCCCTTAGTTTAAGGCTACATCCCCTAGCTCTAGTTTCACCCACCAGTGGAAATAACTTCCTTGCTTCTATTCTAGCTATTCCCTTCAGAATGTTATATGTCTCTATAAGAACTCCCCTCATTCTGCTGAATTCCAATGAGAAACCGAGTCTTCTACTCAGTCTCTCCTCATAAACCAACTCTCTCAATTCTGGAATCAACCTAGTGAATTTCCTCTGCATCCCCTCCAGTGTCAGTATATCCTTTCTCAAGTAAGGAGATCAAAACTGTACACAGTACTCTAGGTGTGGCCTCACCAACACTTTACACAGTTGCAACATAATCTCACTGTTTTTAAACTCCATTCCTGTAGCAAAGAACAAAATTCCATTTGCCTTCTTAATTATTTGCTGCACCTGCAAACCAACTCCTTGAGATTCCTGCACAAGGCCACCAAGTTCTCTGCATAACAGCATGCTGCAATTTTTTATCATTTAAATAATAGTCCATTTTGTTGGTATTCCTACCAAAATGGATGACCTCACATTTACTAACATTGTACTCCATTGGCCAAATCCTTGCCCGCTCACTTAGATTATTTATATCCCTTTGCAGACTTCAGTGTCCTCTGCATGCTTTGCTCTTCCACCCATCTTAGTATCATCTGCAAATTTTGACACACTACACTTGGTCCCCAACTCCAAATCATCCACGTAAATTGTAAACAATTGCAGTCCCAACTCTGGTCCCTGAGGCACACCACTAGTCATTGATCACCAACCAGAAAAACCCCCGTTCTTTGCTTTGTGTTAACCAATCCTCTATCCATGCTAATAATGAAACACTGTGCACCTTTATCTTATGTAGCAATCTTTGGTGTGGCACCTTGTCAAATGCCTTTTGGAAATCCAGATACACCACATCCACATCCACAGGTTCCCCATTGAGAACATTACATGTGTAGTGGACAAAGAATTCCACAAAATTACTCAAACATGACCTGCCATTCATGAACCAATGCTGCGTCTTACTAATGGGACAATTTATATCCAGATATCTCATTATTTCTTCCTTGACGATAGATTCAAGCGTTTTCCCTACTACAGAAGTTAAGCTAACAGGCCTACAGTTAGCTACCTTTTGTTTACCTCCTCTTTTAAAGAGTGGCATCACATTTGTTGTTTTCTAATCAGAGGAACGACCCAAAGTCCAATGAATTTTGGTATTTCTTCTGCCATTTCTTTTAGTACCCTGTGATGCATTCCATTAGAACCGGAGACTTTTCCACCTTTAGCCCCATTAACTTGTCCAACACTACCTCTTATGTTGGAATGATGGTTTCTAGTTTCTTATCTGCCATAGCCTTCCTGCCATCAATTTTTGGCATGTTATTTGTGTTTTCCATTGTGAAGACTAACACAAACTACTTGTTCAACACTTCAGCCACTTTGTTATTTCCAGTTATTACATCCCCCTTATCTTGCTCTAAAGGACCAATGTTTATTTTTGCCACTCTTTTTTGTTTTATATATTTGTAAAAACTTTTGCTATCTGTTTTTATATTTTGAGCTAGTTTACTCTCATAATCCATCTTACCTTTTTTTAATAGCGTTTTTCGTGGTTTCTACTGACCTTTAAAGATTTCCCAATCTTCTAAGTTCTCACTAAACTTTGCCACTTCGTATGCATTTCCTTTCAATTTGATAACCTCCTTTATTTCCTTAGATATCCATGGATGATTGTCTCTTTTTCTACTGTCCTTCTTTATCACTGTTATATACTTTTACTGAGCACTGTGAAAGATTGCTTTGAAAGTCCTCCACTGTTCCTCAATTATCCCACCATAAAGTTTTTGCTCCCAGTTACCTTAGCCAACTCCTCCCTCATCCCACTATAATCTCCTTTGTTTAAGCACAAGACACTGGAATTGGATTTTACTTTCTTATGCTCCATCTGTATTTTAAATTCAACGAAATCTGTGATTACTTCTTCCAAAAGGATCCTTAACTGCAAAATCATTAATTTTTCCCATTTCATTAAACAGGACCAGATCTAGGATAGCTTGCTCCCTTGTCAATTCCATTACATACTGTTCAAGGAGGCTATTGCGGATACATTCTATGAACTTCTCCTCAGGGCTGCTTTGATTGGCGTGGTTTGACCAATTAATATGCAGATTAAAATTGCCCATGATAACTGCTGTACCATTTTCACGTGCATCAGTTATTTCTTTGTTGATTAGCAACATTGCTGCTCATACCTATCAAAGAAACTAATTCTTGTTTGGAATAGCTAATGCTGTGAGTTGTGCCTCACTGCCCTTTGCTGCATCCCTGTGCACCCGGAGACTGCCTTTGCTGATGGGATTGCTGGTCTCCCTATTGTTCCTCTATTCTTTCCCTGCCAAACCATACAGCTCCACCAAATGGGCAACAGCAGAGCATGCCCTGCTGGGATAAGTGGTGGCTCCTGTGAACCTTCTCCCAAGCTCATTATTGGTAGAGGATTTATAAGACTTTGAGATTCTCTCCTTTGGCAACATTGCAGGCAGTTGCAACCGAGAGGAAGCAGAAGTCAGGGAAAAAAATTAAAAGAGCAAAATACTATTATCCAAAAGTCAGAATACTGCCAAATGGCAGTAATTTCTCTTCCCTAGATGACTTTACACAACAAAAAATATAAGAAACAAGAAAGAATGCCATTGCAATGTCAATCAATGATAGTGAATTAAATTGTCAGTGAACAGTTTGCAGACATGACATCAGATTAATTTATAGTCAAGCATTCATAACATGCTGCTAGTTATTATAGTAACCTAATTTGAGAATACAATAATGCATCATCCAGCACTATTAAAATTATAAATTTTCCAATTCTCAATTTATAGATTCTGGAGTTGAACTGGATTATCTATGATTCTGAATGTGACAGGATTTAATCTACAGATGGAATTGAGTTTTCTGTTTAAATTGAGCATGATCAACTAATGTCACTTGTGCATGCCTACAAACAAAAATATTTGCTATAGTTCAAGAGTTTCTTAATTTTAAAAATGGAAGCAGTAGTTCTAGATGAATTCTCACTGCCAAAATGCAATTGTAGATTGATTTGTGGATTAGATATAGTAGTCACTCTGGTACTGATAGAACAAGCAGTCATAATTAGTCAAGAGATTTCAGAGACCAATTAAAAGCTATACAATACAATATAACCAAAATATCAATTTTAGGCAAGCACTCCAATTAACAATACACAGGCCTCTGAACGTCCAGGCTGGACAGCTGGCTTGGCGGAGTTTCACCCACTGGTGGATTCCAGAGGAAATCCAAGCAGCCATGTCAGGAAAGCAAGGTGTGTTGGGACTTCACATACTTGCCTAGAAAGTTCCTCCCTTTATACCTTTGAAGGAACTCAGACCTGCAAAATCCAGCATAGCTCCGTTTAAGGGCTTCCAAAGCTTCAAATATTTAGTACAATAGGGAATGACTCCCAGAAAGGATCAATTACCTTTCCTTCACACATCAATCTCAACTTTAAATCCTCCACATTTCAGACAGGACAGAGCTAAAATAGTGGGATCATGCATTGTTTGCTCCACTCCTGCCACAGTCCATTGACTAGGCTCGTACAACAAGTAGGTGAATGTATAATTAACATCAAAAAGTTGTGACCTGATAACATCACTAGCACTATGATTTAAACTCAGTAGTAAGCTTAGGGGTCACCCAACAGCTGATCTAAGATAGGGGGTGCTGACAGGCATGCTAAGTGCTGAAAATCTTGCAGCATTTCTTAAGATTCATACCATAATATGCATCCAGTCCTGTAGGCCACGGCTCCAATTACCTGGTATACTTCATGCCCATAATATTCAGACTCATCCACTCCTTCCACTCCCAATTCCAATGATAGGCTCAATTGGATAACCCTGTAGAATTGAGTGTAGTAATGTAAAAACTCAACGTATCAGTTTTCAAAACCTACCCTGGAGAAAGGGAGAGAGAATAAGAGTGCTGATCCCTTTTAAGTACCACTCGTTAATCTACAGGTCAACTAAATTCTCCTGAACACATTTGGCCAGATATTTAGGGCAAACTGATTTTGCAAGGAAGCTTTAGGCCGCCCATTTGTATATGCAAAGAGGCTAATTCTTATATTAATTATTTGCTGAATGCCCTTTTCTGTCTTTACCACTATATATATGGGCAGCATTCCTCTCATTTGTAATGATAATAAAGATGATGTGTATATCCATTTGTCATATTGCATGCTAAGATCTCATTTTGCTGCATGTGAACACAGCACTATATCCACAACATTGGTGTTAAAGCATAGTAATAAAGTAACAAAAGTGAAAAGCAGCAAGACAATTTAGCTTCACTCACTGGCAGCATCTGACTCACCAATCCAAATTTGAACTCATAATGTAAAATGACATCAGTGCAGTACTAGAGCACTGAACTACATTGTCATTGGTGTCATCGGTGTCATCATTTCAATGAGACCTTAAGCTGTATGTCTGCCCATTCAGATGGATATAAAAAAATCCAATGGCACTATTTGATGACCTGCAATTTTATCTGGTGTTCGGGCCCAGATTCTTTTTTAAACCAGTGCCAAATGAAAAGGATTAACTAGTCATTTATCTAAATTATAGTTTGTGGATTAGTGATATATACAGATTGACTACCATATATGCCTACAAAACTAATTCACTGAAGATACTTTGGTACATCTAGGGGATGTGAAGGAGTGTTTTTTTTTAATATATATAAAAACTCTATTTGTATAAAAAGTAAACTTACTTCCAAATGTTGCGACTTGATACCTTTCCCAAATTCACTGAGTCAGAAGACTTTGTGGACCTTTGAAATGGCAAGCAACACTTGAATGGTGAAGAAGTGCTCCGATTTGCCAGTAGGCAAAAGGAAGAATCTATTAGGGGCTCATTGGAGGGAAACCCTAACCCAACAGGGCCATTTGAACTCCGTACTGAGTTCAAATATATCCCATTTTCATTGGCTCAATAGCTTTGACCTGCAGCATGAGAGTCATGAATTGAACAACAGATCCACAGAATCCCTAAAGTGCAGAAGGAGACTATTTGGCCCAATGAGCCTGCACCAACAACAATCCCATCCAGGCCTGATCCCATAACTTCATGTATTTACCCTGCTAATCCCCCTAACACTAATAGGCAACTTTGCAATGTTCAATCCACCCAGCATGCATATCTTTGGAGTGTGGGAGAAAACCGGAGCACCTAGAGGAAACCTATGCAGATATAGGGAGAACATGCAAAATCCACACAGACAATAATCTGAAGCTGGAATTGAACCTGGGTCCCTGGTGCTATGAGATAGCAGTACTAACCAGTGGCAATTGTTATTATGTCAATAGCATATGCAATAGCCATAATGTAAGCTAATATGTACAAAGTGACCCTTCTTGAATTTTTCACTTCCATCTTTGATTTTACATTGGTTGGTTTCAGGACAAATTCACCTTATGTATTTTAAACTTGTTCAAAGTTACAGAAGTTGCCAAATTAATATCTGGCAATATTTCAATGAGTTAAGATATGATAGTGAGTGGGTAGAACAACTGAAAAATAAACAATTTAGAAATAGAAAGCAAAAAAATTGAAAGTGCATTCTCTTTGTGGTGCTGAAATCGCTAAGGCAAGTTGAGAGAAATTTAGGAATCTTGGTGGACTCAATACTAAATTTGGCTAACCAGTATAGATTTGCTATTAACCAGACAAATATTGAATTACATAACTAAAACAATATATAGGATTAGATTGAGTAATGAGCAAACACTATTAGTTGTCAGGTCAAACACACCCTGATTATTATATGCAGATCTGATCAACAACATCCCAAAACTTGAAAGGAACTTTATCAGACTAAATTAATCTGATAACGAATGAGAAATAAGAGCTTTACAACACAGTGCAGAGAGAAACTGCAGGCTTTCTCCCCCATCTCAGGGACCTGAATCAGTGGCATGCTTTCAGAAACATGAATTTTCAGTTTGGAAAGGTAGAGCTTGATAGATGTTCTGGAGATATCCAACAATACTACCAACTTGTATTTAAAATAACCTTTAATAGAGTAACATATTCCAAGATTGCTTCAAAGGAGCAATTATCAAATGAACTTTGATATTGAGGCACTTCATAGAATCTTTTATCTCTTTTTTTTCCATGCCAGCTCTCTGCAAGTGCAGCTCAGCAGTCTCTCTCCATCACTTCACCATTCCCAATGCCTTTTTCCCTCATAACCCTGTAATTTTCCTTTCTCTTCAGATTCTTATACAATTCACTTTTGAAAGTCATGATTTCTACTACACTCCTAGCCAATACATCTCAGATCCTAATGACTCAGCACGTAAAAAATGTTTTTCCCATATTATCTTGGATTCTTTTGCCATTTACCTTAAATTGGTGTCTGTTTGTGTTACTACTGTTCACATCTCAGCAACTGAAAAATCTTCCATAACACAAGAAATAGGAGCAGGAGTAGGCCATATAGCCCTTCAAGCCTGCCCCGCCATTCAATCAGATCATGACTGATCTGAAGTGGATCAGTTTCACTTTCTCACCTCTCCCCATAACCTTTAATTCCCTTATCTATCAGAAATCTATCTGTGACTTAAACATATTCAATGAAGTAGCCTCCACCACTTCAATGGGCAGAGAATTCCAGAGATTCACCACCTTCTGAGAGAAGAAGTTCCTCCTCAACTCTATTCTAAACTGCTTCCCCCTTATTTTGAGGCTGTGCCCTCTAGTTCTGGTTTCCTTTCTAATTAAAAAGAATCTCTCTACCTCTACCCTATCTAGTCCCTTCATTATCTTTTAAGTCTCTATTAGAGACCCCCTCAGCCTTCTAAATTCCAACAAGTATAGACCCAGTTTATTCAATCTCTCCTCATAAGCCAACCCCCTCATCTCCAGTATCAGCCTGATGAACCTTCTCTGCACTCCCTTCAAAGCCAATACATCCTTTTGCAAATAAGGGGACCAAAACTACACATAGTACTCCAGTTGCAGCCTCATCAGTGCTTTATATAGTTGCAGCAAGATTCCCTGCTTTTATATTCTATCCCCCTCATGGTAAAGGCCAGCATTCTATTCACCCTCTTGATCACCTGCTACAACTGCAGACTGACTTTTTGTGATTCATGCGCAAGGACCCCCAGGTTCCTCTGCACAGTAGTATGCTGCAACTTTTCACCATTTAAATAATATTCCATCCTATTATCATTTCTTCCAAAGTGGACGACTCACATTTGCTAACATTATGTTCCATCTGCCAGGTCCTCAGCCTATTCAGATCTCTCTGCAGACTTTCCATGTCCTCTATGCAATTCATTTTTCCACTCATCTTCGTGAGATCAGCAAATTTTGTTACCCTACGCTCAGTCCCCTCCTCCAGGTTGTCTAAGAATCTTAATTTGTACCTTATGGATAGGCTTGCAGGAAGTCATGCTAAGGTACTTACAACATTGTTCCTTATCTCTGATCTGTTCTTTTAGTATCAGTATTTATATAAATGGTCCAGTTTATTTCAGGCCAATGGTGATCTCCGGTATCTTGTTGGTAGGAAAGTCAACCATACGGTTACTGTTAAGGGATAATGGTTAATTTATTTTTTGTTGGGTTTGGTTATTGCCTGGCATTTGTGTGGCATGAATGTTACCAAGCCACCTAATATCTTTTAAGGACAAAATATTAAGTATCCCTGCTACCCACTTTCCATTTAATACTTCTGCTTTTACTGACAGAAGTTGCATCTAAAGGCAATACAAATGCTAAGAGTTTGTATTCTGGGGAATCACCAGTGCAAAGCAAAGTTTGCCATTTCACAAATGCTCAGTGGTAAATAAAACAGAGTGTAGTAATAGGACAAAAATCAAATAGAAAATGACAAACATTGCTATACTACAAATCTCCATTAATTTTAGCTTATTGTAATATTTATATTTTTATGTTATTGATTTCATTTTTCTCTCTTTGCTCTAGAAGGTAATTACTCACATCAGGGTACATTTCATTGATGACAGTTGTTATCCATGGATTGTTCTTGAAGCTGTGGGGGTTCCTGTTGAATTGTGGGGTTATTAGTGTTACATAGTCAAATCTGTTCCTCTTGTAACATACTGCCCAGGAATGCATGTCATTTTGCAATGAGGGTGAATGTCAATTAAGCATGGGAGATGTAATTTGTCCCTCCCTCACCTCCCCAATCCCTTATCCAATAATGGGAATCAGCTCTAGACTTTCTTCTCTAAGCCTTACCATCACTCCACCTTTATCTCTTTTATGGTGCTCCTTAATATCTATTTGATGAAGTTTTAAGTCACCTGTCCTAGTATCTTCTATGTGGCTGTATGTCAAATTTTGTTTTACTATCCTTCTGTAAAGCATCTTAGGATGTCAAGCTATGAGTAAACTGCCATTTAAATGCCAGTTGTTTTTCTAGCCTTTCTACTGCTCAGTTAAAATTGGCAAAGTACAAATCAGTCTGTGTATCTGAGGACATAGAGAAACAAATCAAAGATGAGAGTTTTAAAATCAAAGCAAGTTATTAGATAGATAGCAGGTTTTTGGATGAGCTCAAGCTGGGCTCCCATTCTGCAAAGGAAGCCCTGGAATAGTCAAGTCTAGAGACGACAAAATCACGAGAAGGGCTTCAGCAGTAATCTCAAGCATGGGCAGAGTTGGGCAATATTATGAGAGAGAAGTAGACAGTCTTGGTGATGAAGAGCATATGGGGTTCGAAATTCAGCTCAGGGTCAGATAAGATGACAAAGTTGCAAAGCACTTTGGTTCTGTTTTAAATAGAGACTCTGGAAAGGAATGAAGTTTGAGGTTAGGGGCAGAGATTGTGACAGGGCAATGACTTCTGTTTTCCTAATATTACACTGGAAGATATTTCTGTTCATACCTTACCAGACGTTGGTAAGAAAGTCAGCATGAAAAATCAGGAGCAATGAAGGAGTCGAGAATAGTAGTAGCAAGTAGAGCTGGGTGTTTAACCATACATGTAGTACAAGATTATTAAGGATATACAAAACTAATCCAGAATATTTTTTCAGATGAGATTGAGAAAGTAGTGCAAGGCACATATATACAAGTTATATGTACTAAAAAGATAACCGAGACCAAAAGATATTCTTTATTCAGAGTTATAGAGCAGTGCAGACAAAAAAAATCTTGGAACCATTGAAGAAACAATTAGATATAATCGGAAGTGGGTATTAATTTCCTCTGAATAGATTCTCAAGAGCAACTAGGGATGGCAACAAATGCTGGTCAGCCAGTGATGCCCAAGTCCTGTGAATGAATAAAAAAGATGTACTAAGATTGATCAAATAGCCATCTTCATTTGTAATTATCTTGTGCTTATCACAGACAACTTAACCTTCATTGTCATAATTTAAGGCATTATTTTTGCTTTCTAATTTCTACAAGCCTTAAAAGAAAGGTATTCAACCTTTTATTTCACGTATGGACTTGTAGTATAAAAAGGAACAGTTCTTCCTTGTAGCATGTTTACATTTTTAATAAACACAATTTGGTAATAATGGCCTCCTTCAGTGTTGTGACTATTCAATAGCATTGAGATATCCAAGTCCCTTAGTGCCATCCTATGGAAAATGGTGGAACTACATGCACAATTAGAGCTATATTTTTATGGAATCGTATAATCGTAGAATCCCTACAGTACAAAAGGAACCACTCAGCCCATCAAGTTTCACCAACAATCCCGCCTAGGTCCTAATTCCGTAACCCCATACTTTTACCCCTCTAATCCTCTAACTTACACATCTTGGGACACTGAGGGGCAATTTAACATAGCAATCAACCTAATCCACACACCTTTGACTGTGGCAGGAAACCGGAGCACCTGGATGAAACCTACACAAACATGGGGAGAATATACTCCACACGGACAGTGATCTAAGCCAAGAATCAAAACCAGATTCCTGGAGCTATGAGGCAGCAGTACTGACCACTGTGCTGCCATGAAATAATTCTGTCAGGAACGTCAATCTCTGTATGGTGCAAAAGCTCGGTGCCTATGTTTCAAAATAAAATTATAACATGCAAGAACTCAGAACAACTTCAGATAATATATGGATTACAGGATGGAGTGCTTTTTGCACTGAGACAATCCCTTGAGTGATGCTGCTGGGAGCTCCTTGCTCTGCTAGGGTTATCCATGACAGCAAAGTTGTGTGTATGTGTGAAGGAGTGAGAGACTGAGAGAGCGTGGGGGGGAATGTGCCAGACAAAACGGGGCTATAAATGTCAAGGGAAGAACAAAGAAAGGCTGTACATTCCACTGGCTGCAAAGGTGGAAAAAGACTACGGTGGCAAGGAGGTTTGGGCCATTGCCATTGAACAATTTACTGAAATTTAATCAAGTATCAAAATTGTGGACAATGATCATCCCCCAAGATCCCCATGTTTACAAAGCCATGTGCAGAGTCCATTTGCCAAGTCCTGTGGTATGTGACAGGGTCCATTTGCCAAGTCCTGTGGTAATATATGATATATGGTGATATATGATGTGATGTGACAGGGCTGTGAATCTGAGAGTCCCTAGTCAGGAATCTGCACATAGGCAACAGATGCATGAAAGGATTTTGATATCCATGTTGGTACAAAGTGTCTTTGAGTAGTAGTGTCTACTACTGAATAATCTGCTTTAGAGTATCCTTTCCTCACTGCAAATAGGGAGACCGCTAGAAAAGGCACCCACAATAGGCTACCCAACAGTTTTCTGGCTGGGAAATCATATCTTGTGGAATTACCACGTATATGGTCAAAGGAAAAAAACTTTAAATTTTGCTATGTGGATTGTTAGAACATTTATGTATTTGCAAGTGACTATCCAGAAAGAGCTACAAATGTATCACGTGATCTACCAAAAATCCAAATTGACATAACCACTTTCAGTGAGACATGCCTTCCTGGTGTTTCAAGCAGCCCCAGGTGAAAGTCCCCATTATTGATGCAGGCAAGACCTCTCGAGACCCAGGTGAGGAAGTATGATTGACTCCGAGTCATTATTCAAACCATCCTCTGTTGGTAGCAACAAAGGTTTAATTTAAATAAGCTCCCTTCCGCTTGGGTACCTTCTCCATACCTAAAAGTTATGTTTAACAAAGTTGCTAATTCAACCAGGTTTTGAGTCAAGACAGAATAAGTTTATTAACTTGAAAAAAAAATGGTATCAATATAAATATATATGTGTTACAAGTAAGAAACAAATATAAATAAAAAGCTATACAGATGTCCTTGAGTTATGAGGAGTAGATGCTGACAAGGCATGGCCAGTACCAATGTTCAGTAAAGTTGGCTTTTGCTGATGAATGGTTGATTCTGTAGTTCAGGTATGTTGTAGTCCAATTGAGAGGTTTCAATTCCTTTTCCCAGTCACTGTATTGCCTTTGGTATATATAGTCACTTCCAATTGCTGTTTCTCAGCACACACAGCAACCAGCTGACAGAAAGAATGCCAGAAGCATTGTTGAATGCCTCGAATGTTTGCTTGGCAGGCAGCTTAGCTTTTAAACCCCAAGTGTTTGTTTATTTCAAGAGCTGTGTACTTATCTGGCTAGGTCATTACAACTAGGAGCCTTGGTTCAAGATGTGGTGTGGTGACACAGTGGTTAGCACTGCTGCTTCACAGTGCCAGGGACCCAGGTTCGATTCCTGGCTTGGGGTCACTGTCTATGTGGATTTCCTCCGACAATACAAAGATGTGCAGGTTAAGGTGATTGCCATGCTGAATTGCCCCTTAGTATCTGAGAGACTAGCTAGGGTAGATACATGGGTTATGGGGATTTGGCCTGGCTAGGACTGTAGTCAGTGCAGACTCAATGGGCTAAATGGCATCCTTCAGGATTCTATGATCATTATATCCCTTTGTCTACCAGAGATGGTAATCAAACTTAATGTTTTTATAAGTACCTTGAATTGTCTGGACTCACTGTAAAAGTGCTCATTGTTCAGTAGAGATCCCCTGCAGTCATTCCAGTTAGCGGCCAATGGTTAGCTATCTGCATGTCATTTAAAATTATCCACTTAAAAAAATATATGACTTGGATCCTTTTAAAGTCCAATATTTCCATACATGAGTTCCAAATTTTTTCTCTAACATTGTACAAATGAGTAGCAGCAGCTAAAGAAACAAGCAGGGGGATACACCTTCCATGATCTTGTTCAGTGGTGGTGCAGGCTCAAAAAGTTGAATGTCTTATTCCAATTCCTAAGACATATGTTCATAGAACTCTTTAATCATTTCAATATATTTGTCAAACCTGCCTTCCCTAAGTAAATGTAGTAACATTTTTTTTCCAAATCTAACACAACATCTTCAAATTTATTTTTGTGTACTGTATTTGCCACATTTGTCATTCCTCTATCCTGTATGTTTTTTATTTCTTTCACAGAATGTGGATGACTGGCTAGACCAGCATTTGGGGTAGCATGATGGCACAGCAGTTAGCACTGCTGCCTCTCAGTGCCAGGGACTGGGGTTCGGTTCATGGCTTGGGTCATCGTACAGACTCCGCTCAGACATTCGCCCCATGGCTCCATTGGTTTCCTCCAAGTATTTTGGTTTCCTCCCACAGTCTGAAAGATGTGCAGGTCAGTGCATTGGCCATGCTAATCTTCTCTGTGTATCCAAACAGGGACTGGAGTGTGACAACTAAAGGATTTTCATAATAAATCCATTATTATATTAATATAAGCCAGTTTGTGACACAAATATATGAATTTGCTGCCCATCTCCAATGTATTCTCAGGTAGTCTACTGCATTCCTTATCAGGACTGATTACAGGCAGCAGAGTAGATAGCAGTGCTATTGCACGGCATCAGGGACCTTGGTTTGATTCCAACTTTGCTGACTATGTGGAGTTTGCACATCCTCCCCATGTCTACATGGTTTTCTTCAGTTGCTCCCACAGATCAAATATGTGCAGGTTGGGTGGATTTGCTGTGCTAGGTTGTTCTTAGATGTCCTAAGATGTGTAGGTTGGTTAGATGGCTGTAGTGGATGTGTGAGGTTGTGAGGCTGTAGGGATGGGATGGGGAAAGGACCTGGGTAAGGTATTCCACCAGAAAGTTGATGCAGATTCAACAGGCCAAATGTCCACCTTTTGCATGTTACTTCTATAATTCAGTTGGCATCAGCAACTGGTTACATCTTGTCAATCTGAAAAATATCTATTTACTTCGCTACTTCGTTACTCTGCTCACAATTTTCCAGCCAATCCTGTTCTATTATAGAATCATAGAGGTATACAGCATAGAAGAAGGCCCATCACATCACAATAACAAATGTGTAGAACATAAGGCTAATGGTAGGACTCTTAATAGTGTTGAAGAACAGAGGGATCTTGGTGTATATGTGCATAAATCCCTGAAAGTTGGCAATCAAGTCGATAAGGTTGTTAAGAAGGCATACAGAGTCTTAGCTTTTATTGGTAGGGGGATTGAATTTCGGAGCCGCAACATCACGTTGCAACTGTACAAAACTCTAGTGCAGCTGCACTTGAAGTATTGTGTACAGTTCTGGTCCCCGCACTATAAGAAAGATGTGGAGGCATTGGAGAGGGTACAGAGGAGGTTTACCAGGATGTTGCCTGGTATGGAGGGCAGGTCTTATGAAGAGAGGCTGAGGGATTTGAGGTTGTTTTCGTTAGAAAGGTGGCGGCTAAGAGGAGACCTTATTGAAACATGTAAGATGATTAGAGGTTTAGATAGGGTGGACAGTGATAGCCTTTTTCCTAGGATGGAGAAAGCTAGCCCGAGGAGACATAGCTTTAAATTAAGGGGTGGTAGTTATAGGACGGATGTCAGAGGTAGGTTCTTTACCCAGAGAGTGGTAAGGGTATGGAATGCCCTGCCTACTGCAGTTGTAGATGCGCCAAGTTTGGAGGCGTTTAAGAGGTTAGTAGATAAGTTTATGGATGAAAAGGGAATGGTTTAGGTTAGAGGGTCATTGCTTTTTCTTAATTGGTCGGCGCAACATCGAAGGCCGAAGGGCCTATTCGGCGTTGTAATGTTCTATGTACTATCTACTCGGTCAAAGACAAACCACCTAACTATTCTCCAGCACCTGGCCCATAGCCTTTTATGTCTTGGCATCACAAGTGCATATCTAAATACTTTTTAAATATTATAAGGGTCGCTGCCTCCACCACCTTTTCAAGCAGTGAGTTCCAGACTGCACCACAATGTGTGAAAAGGTTTTTCTTCACACCCCTCTAAACCTCCTACTTCTTATGTTAAATATATGAGAACATAGAACAATACAGCACAAACAGACCCTTCGGCCCACGAATTGCACCAATCACATCTACCAATCCACAGACCTATCTATAACCCCCTATCCTATTCTTTTCCATACACTCATCCAGAAGTCTTTTAAAAGACCCCAGTGAGTTTGCCTCAACAACCTCCGACGGCAGTCGGTTCCATTCACTCACCACCCTCTGAGTGAAAAACCTACCCCTGACATCTTCTTTGTATTTGCTTCCCTGCACCTTAAATCTGTGTCCTCTCGTAGTGACCATTTCAGTTCGGGGAAATAGTCTCTGAGAGTCCACCCTATCTATTCCTCTCAACATTTTATAAACCTCTATCAGGTCGCCTCTCAACTTACGTCTCTCCAGTGAGAAGAGTCCCAGCTCCCTCAACCTATCTTCATAAGGCCTGCCTCCCAATCCAGGCAGCATCCTTGTAAATCTCCTCTGAACCCTCTCAATAGCCTCTACATCCTTCCTATAATTAGGCGACCAGAACTGCGCACAATACTCCAACTGGGGTCTGACAAGAGTCTTATAGAGCTGCATCATTACCTCCTGACTCCTAAACTCTATTTCTCGATTAATGAAGGCCAGTACACCGTACGCCTTCTTGACCACTTCCTCCACCTGCAAGGCTGATTTAAGAGTCCTATGGACCCAGACCCCGAGATCCTTCTGCTCTACAACACAGCTAAGACTCCTACCCCTTATATTGTACTCCTTCATTCCATTATTCCTGCCAAAATGGACCACTACACATTTATCTGCATTGAAGTCCATCTGCCACTTCTCCGCCCACTCTTGCATCCTGTCTATGTCCCGCTGCAACTTTTGGCATCCCTCCAGACCATCCACAACACCACCGACCTTTGTATCGTCGGTGAACTTACTAACCCATCCCTCCACGTCCTCATCCAGGTCATTTAATGAAAATGACGAACAGCAGGGGTCCCAGAACAGATCCCTGGGGCACTCCACTGGTTACCGACCTCCATGCAGAACAAGACCCATCCACAACCACTCTCTGCCTTCTGCCGGCAAGCCAGTTCTGGATCCACGAGGCCAAAGCCCCTTGGATCCCATGCCCTCTCACCTTCTCCAGAAGCCTTGCATGGGGACCTTATCAAATGCCTTACTAAAGTCTACGTACACTACGTCCACCGCCCTTCCTTCGTCAATGTGTTCAGTCACATTTTCGAAGAACTCAACTAGGCTCGTAAGACATGACCTCCCCTTGACAAAACCATGCTGACTATTTCTAATCAGTCCAAACTTCTCCAAATGTTCATATATCTTATCCCTCAGAAGCCTCTCCATTAGTTTGAATGTTACAACTCTCTTATGCTTTTTGATTCTTTGTGTTTACCTTAAGTAATTTAATTCTATTAATAAAACATTATCTATTACAAATCCAAATTGACATCCCTGATTAGCCCATATCCAAGTGCTAAATGGTCTCTACCATGATTGCAATCAGACTTCTTTTGATTATAAGTAGTGCGATATATAAATATCTAAAAATCAATATTACAAGAATATGCATGTTTTGCAAGTATTGAGTTTAAATCAGTACTCCATTAACTAGGGTAAATTAATTATTAACGAGACCATATTTCGGATTTCAGATAAGTCGATGATGGCACTCTGGTTCAAATTTAACTGTCATAAGGCAACAGAATAAAATATAATTCTTTCCAAATCTCCACACCCCTGAGATTCAATTCATAAACAGAAACAATACATACAAACACAAATAGGACTGAGTTGCATGGAGGCCAAAACCTAAGTATTGTATTTGGTTCATGGATCATAGTTAGGATATCCTGTGTGGCAAAAAATACTGCTTATATCTTGTTGTAGGATTTAAGTCAAGCATTTATCTGAATAGCCCCAATAACTCAAATATGATTAGACAGGCAAGTAAATGAACAAATAGAAGACAATAAAATATTAGTCAAGATAGCAGGAAACTAAATTGTTCCCCTTTTAAATTGGAGTAGGCTAACAAGATGCCAGTTAATGCACAGCCAGTCACAAAAATATTTATTGGATAACTGACTAGATAAATTATTTTAATAGGTGTTAAATTGCCAATGAATCTAGATTATATAAATCTAATTTTTGACTAAAAAAACTAAAAATGTAGCCCCTTTGATACTAAATAATGGTGTAAGCAAAAATTTTATCAGAAAAGAATTGTCAAGTAAAATTTGAAATTGCATTCGATGACAAAAGGCTTTTTCAAGGAGGTAAGTTTTAAGGTAGATCGGAATATGGAAAGGTATAAAGAGGGATGTCTGGAGCATGAATCATAGCAGGCTGAATGGTATGGCAAAGGAAGGGAATGATGGAATAAAGATCAAAGTCAGAAACACAGACTTCAGAGGGTCTGTGTATTTAACTGATATGTGGCCACATCAAGTTGGTCTTACAGATATGCTCACATAGAAAATAGGAGGGAAACCAGAAAAAGATGAGGATTCAAGACTATCACAGAGGTAGCTTGGGGAAGGAATGGCTTGGGAGATAAGGTGAAAGGGGAAGCAGAAAGGTCAATCTTAGGGACAAAGTCATCCACATGCTTCTTGCATTTGTAGTTAACATGAGGGTGGTGGGAACAGGGAGAGAGATTTAAGGAGTCATGGTAGTGAAGTAAAGAAAACAAAGGAATATCCTCAATCTTCAGAATGACTTCAGAACAGTTTTGGCAAAGGAAATTAAGACCTGATAAGTGTGTAATAAATGCTTAGTTAGCGATGCCCACATTCCACAAAATAAATTTAAAAATACTTGATATGATCGACCTGATCTAGTAAAATCACTCTTTCACCAGACGTACTCAAGGATATGCTCCTAGAGTCATTGTATTTTATTGCACAAAAAGAAGTCCTTTGTGTCTCTGCTGGCCATCAAACACCTATCTATTCTAATTCCATTTTCCAACACCTGATCGATAGCCTTGTATGCTATGATATTTCAGTGATCATCTAAATTCTTCTAAATGTTATGAGGGTTCCTACCTCTACCACACTTCCAGAAAGCAAATTCCAGATTTCCACCACTCTCTGGATGAAAACGCGTTTCCTCAAATGCCCTCTAAATCTTCTGTCCCTCATCTTAAATTTATGTCCCCTGGTTATTGATTCCTCTACTAAGGAGAAAACATTTCTTCCTGTCTACACTACATTATGTCCCTTATAATTTTATACACCTCAATCAAGTCCCCCCCTCCAGCAACCTCTGTCCTAGGAAAACAATACCAACCAAGCCATCCTCTCTTCATAAGTGAAATGCTCCAGCCCAGTGAAACTCCTTGGCACCCTTGTGCAATCACATCCTCCTTATACTTTAGCAATCAAATCTGCACACAGTACTCTAGCTGTGGGCTAATGAGCATTTTACGTAGCTCCATTATAACTTCCTGCTCTTATACTCCTTGCCTCAACTAGTAAAGACAAGTATACTATATATCTTCTTAACTACCTGTCTTGCTGCCTTCAGGAATCTTTGGACATACACCCAAAGGTCTCTCTGGTCCTCTGTATTGCCTAATATCCTACTGTCCATGTGTATGTCACTGCATTTTTAGTTCTCTCAAAATGCACCACTTTACACTTTTCAAAGTCAAATTCCATTTGCCACTATTCTGTCCATCTACATCATCCTCTAATCTAAGGCTTGGGATATAAGATAGTAAAGATGGTAGCCCTAGTAGAAGGAACAGCCAAGTTGAAGAAAGGGGTGGAACACCAGTCAGGGTTCAAAAGTGGAGAAAGTACCAGAGGAGTAAGAGAAGACAAGTGATAAGGGCCACAATGTCAACAAAGGGAGAAGCAGTTATGAGGAACATGACCACATGATGTTTTAATTAGGAGAAAGGTGCCTCCATGTGGGAATCAATTGATAGCGAAAGTCAGTATACAATCCTCCACAATGACATTGTGGACGGGACAGTCTATTTTTGTTACTTGTGATTGAACAGCTATTCTGGAGCAAGATTAGGAAGCAGGAAGACAGGGCATGAGATAACTGTTCAATCATGTTTACTCTTGTTTTTATTCTCATAAAAAAGTTAATGATCAATCTTCAGAGTACAGGTGACAGATGCTTTTGATTTATTTGAGGGCTTACACTGCCATCTACTGGATTTTCGTGTTAGTACATATACCAAATAAACAACTATATTGAAATTGTAGAAATTTAGTGAAGAACAATGGTAAATAATACCAGTGTTGTTTGGGAGTCTCTTTAAAAATTGAATCATTTGTATCTTGCCTAATTTTGTTTACAATTGTCATAGAATCCTTAGAATATTTATCAACCCTAAATGTTAACTAATTTGCCCTCCATGGATAAACCTGAAACTATTGAGCACTTACAGTATTTTATTTCAAATTTCTAACATGAAATTTCTGTGTTGGAGGTGATGCAGTAATTTTATTGATGATCTACTTTGTTATTCCTGTAGAAAACAAATACTACACGTGACATGCATGCAATAATTTTCAAAGATCTGTTTTAATTATTAGGAACATAGGATTTAGGAGCAAGCCATTTGGCCCTTCATACCCTCTGCATTTGATAAAATCACGGCTGATCCACTTCCCCACGTAACTGTTGCCTCCATTGTCCATTAAAAGTTCCGATAAATTGATAATGGACAATTTTACAGTGTAATTCATTAAAAAAGCTAAAATTTCTATTAGAATTGCTGAGAACAAGAGGGGCAAATGAACAAGTTCAGTGTTGAGATAAGATTTAAGCAGAAATAAATATCCTCTTATCTGATGATCTAATCACTTCATTCATAAAAACTCTGCCAATAAAGAGCAAGACACGAGGCTAGCATCCTTGTGAAAAAAAAATCCCTTTACAGAAAGTAGCCATCCCAGCAAAGATAGCATATCTAAGGATGCACATATGAAGAGATTGGACGAAAACCAGATAGAAATCTGATCCTTGACAAGCCCAATATTTAACACCAAAGCCATCAACAGAATTGATACTTGGAATACTCTTCCAGAGTGGGAAAATGTCTTAGTGCTGGGAGAGAGGAAAGCCTATTGACTTGACATCTTGGTCATTAATGAGATATGGTGGCCATCCCATGGACAACCCAGTGGAAGGGCACAAGAACCCTGTACTCTGAGCAAGAACACCACAATCCATGGAATTGGCTTCAATATGCAACAGATGCTCAGCACAAATGTTAGCTGGGTAGAAAACAGTGAACTATTGTATCCAGATTCCACTCAATGTACACGAAAACCCTTAACATATAGGTTTACACACCAGAGTCAGATACAGAGGAAGAGAAAGATAAATCACATCAGCAATTACAGGATATGCTGGACAAGGCACCCAGCTATGATATCAAGCTACTGATCATAGAATCACAGAATCCTACAATGCAGAAAGAGGCCATTTGGCCCACTGAGTCTGCAATCCACCCACAATCTCAACCAGGCCCTATTCCATAAGCCCACACATTTAAGCTGCTAATCCCCCTGGCTATAGAGGGCAATTTAGCATGGCCAATAATTCTAACTCACACATCTTTGGACTGTAGGAGGAAACCCACATAGACGTAAGGAGAACATGCAAACTCTACACAGTGACCAGAAGCTGGAATTGAACCTGGGACCTTGGCGCTGTGAGGTAGCAGTAACCCAGTGCTGATCAATGATCCAAATAATAAACTCAGTGGAGACCGACAAGGAATTAACAGTACAATCGGTCCCCCTGGGTTAACATATACTCAATGAAAATTGTAAGCATCTTCTGGGCTCTTCCAAAAGCATTGAGAATACCTTCTTCGAACACCAGGAAAACCACAAAAAGGCACAAAAGTCTCCAGGTAGTAACACTCTAATTACAAGGGAATATAAACGCATTAATAGCGGATGAAGATATTCCCCACAAGTTGTCCATACCTGTTGAGGTGCTGATGTAGAATCAGACTATTTTGTGTTAGGCAAGATCCAGCTGAAAGCAGTGACAATCATAAAATCATAACAGCTACTCGCAACAGAAAATAAAAAGCCAGGATCATATTACAGTTTCCAGCAGATCCTCTCCAACAGATTCAGAGTTCAGTAAAATCAAGGATAAAGGCCGTCAAGAAGAGGAGAGGAACCAATAAACAGGGATCGATTCACTGACTCAAAGTGAAGGTTGATTAATGAAAGGAAGTTGTTCAAAATCAAGACGGACCAGAAACAGAACATTGAACAAGACCAAAAAGTCTAAAAGATGGATAAAACAATGAAGAAGAGCTCGAGATACAAATGGGAATGGTTAAGAGTTAGAAGGCAGAGAGATTTTAGAAGTAGCAAATAATTATGACTCCAAAACACTGTACGGTATTTTTAGGGAATGGACTGGTCCAAGAATCAAAGGTACCAATCAATGAAGGAAAGAGTAAGGACAGCAGGAATATTTTAATAGAAGAGCAGGAATCAAAGTAGGTAAAACACCTTCAGGCATCACAGACACCTTGAACATCATTACAGGCTGTATATTCTCCCCATTCCTTTCCTTCATTGATTTCACACGAGGAAGGTGATGACGGGTGCAGACTTTGGCCTCCAGTAACAACATCACCAGTTAACGGACCTGGATTTTGCAGACAATACTGCCCTCCTGGCTGAAGGATCACATGAACTTCAAGATAGTTGTCCCTGGGTCTGCGTAGGTTTTTTCCAATTGCTCCAGTTTCCTCCCACAGTCTGAAAGACGTGCTGGTTAGCTGTGTACTACCTGATGAAGGGGCAGTGTTCTGAAAGCTAGTGGCTTGTGCTACCAAATAAACCTGTTGGACTTTAACCTGGTGTTATGAAACTTCTTACTGTCCAACGCCAGCAACTCAGGTGTGCACTGGCCACACTAAATTCAGTAAGAAGTCTGACAACACCAGGTTTAAATCCAACCGATTTATTTGATAGTAAACTCACGAGCTTTCGACTCTATGGTCTTCGTCAGGTGAATGTGGTGTTCTGGTCTCCAGCAGCACACATACCAGCACAGACTGTTTACAGATAAAATCTTGGTACAGATGTAAACCTGGTGTTGTCAGACTTCTTACTGTGTTTACCCCAGTCCAACGCCGGCATCTCGACATCACGCTAAATTCTCCATCAGTGCACCCGAACAGGCGCAGGAGTGTGGCGACCCAGAGGAACTTCAATGCAGTATTAACATAAGCCAACTTGTGACACTAATAAGTAAACTTTACAACTTAAAGCACACAGATCGTTTAAGCCCTCCCTCTCCGAGGCCTTACCTCCCACTCCGCCATGAAGGTATTAACCTCCTGCACTCCGGCCTCCCGGTTCCTGCTGAATTCCTCGCGCACATAACGGTCACCCAGCACGCGCAGCTCGGGCGGCAGCAGCCGGTGCACGCGCAGGATCCGTTTGTACAGCGCGCGCAACCGGCGCGAGGCCATCGGTCTCCCCGGCAACCAGCCTGCCACCAGCTCGCCGGAAGTACCTGCTCCGCCACACCAGGTACGGCGACACCGATGTTCCTCCCCATGAATTGTTTCTGTTTCGCGGGAATGGCGTATCTATCTGACTGCGACACCATATATTCTCGGAATTAATGGAAAAGGAAGTCTATGTTGACAATTGACATCTTTTGTTGGATGTGTTTTGCATTACTTGCAGTCTTGCGGCATCGGTTCCGGGGCACGTCGCGCAGGGGGGATGATTGATGCTGCTGCACCAGGCACTGGTGACTCTTGATTGGTTGTTGCTGCAGAGAGGCAATTAAAGGTGGTGCTAAGATCTGAATGGAGCAGCATCACGTGTTCAACATAGAAACTTATATTTTAAGCAAAATACTGCAGACAATACAAATCGAATCATAAACTGCACGAAAAGAGGCCTTGGATCTCCTGGCTTGGGTCACTGTGTGTGTGGAGTTTGCACGTTCTCCCTGTGTCTCTGTGGGTTTCCTCCAGGTGCTCCGGTTTCTTCCCACAGTCCAAAAGATGGTCGTGCGTGCATTGGCCATGCTAAGTTCTTCCTCAGTGCACCTGAACAGGCGTCAGATTATGGCGACTAGGGGACTTCCACAGTAATTTCATTACAGTGTTAATATAAGCCTATTTGTAATACTAATAAACAAACTTTAAACTTACAGTTTACAGCCAGTCAATTGTGTCGACTGGCTGAAAAGGCTATTCCCCAATCTCAATTACTGAGGCTACTCTTAGCTCTATTGGCTAAATATTTTGTATTGAGGTTTCTCTCCTGATCTCTGCTGCCCTTTGAAAAAATGTCCTCAACTTCCAATTTCTCCAACTTCTACCAATTTCTTCAAATTTGTGCCCCCTGCCGTTAATAGTGATGCCATCAGGTCCATCCTATTCACTACCTTGGCTTCTAGTTATTGTTTCAATTAAATCTCCTTTCAGCCATTCTTATCCTCAAGAAAACAATTACAGCCTATCACTTTCTTTCTTCATAGCTAAAGTTTTCACTTTCTAGCAACATCTTCATAAATGCTTTCTGCACTCTTCTGTAATTGTATCCTTGTAATATGACCAGAACATTATATTTCCAACTCAGTGGCTTTAAGGGGAATACAAGTGGTAACGTTCATATGCATCTGCTTCCCTGCAGTACTGCACTGGAAACAGCCTTTCAGTCACAGGAACACCCATCAAACATTAGCCATTGTTTCTTGCCTTAGAATCAATTTTTAGGAAACACGGTG
This sequence comes from Sphyrna mokarran, assembly GCA_024679065.1. NCBI lineage: Eukaryota > Metazoa > Chordata > Chondrichthyes > Carcharhiniformes > Carcharhinidae > Sphyrna > Sphyrna mokarran. The sequence continues at coordinate 73,105,855 of JAGIQG010000002.1, read as the reverse complement.
ACACAATGGTTAGCACTGCTGCCTCTCAGTGCCAGCAGCCTTGGTTCAATTCCAGACTTGGGTGACAATGTGGAGTTTGCACTTTCTCCCATGTCTGCATGAGTTTCCTCTCACAGTCCAAAGATGTGCAGGTAAGGTTGATTGGCTATGCTAAATTGCCCATTAGTGTCAGGCAGTTAGCAGGGTAAGTGGGGTTCTGGAGATATGATCTGGAGCGGATTGTGATCAGTACAGACTCAATGGGCCAAATAGCCTCTTTCTGCACTGTAGAGATTCTATGACTCAGTTAGTTAGATGCCCTGAGAATTCATGGTTTTTACTTCTCTGCCCATTGTGCCATGTAGAACCTTGCTAAACCTCGTGAAGACTACGTCAAATGCATTATCCTCATTGATTTCCCCTTGTTACTTCCTCAAAAAAATTAGTGGAAATCACTGAGAAAGTCGAGTAATAAGCAGACATTTGGATCCAATGGATATTTTAATGAAGCCCTTTTTATTTTTTAGGCCAATGGGGAATTTGAGCTTTTAACTAATGTTGCAAGTGAGGGAGGAGGAGTGAGTGAATTAGTTGGAGGTTGCACCACTCGTTCACTGTAACTTCTCTTCTTCCATTTGTGCTACTAACTCTGTTGTCCACCAAAGATCCATCCTTGACCTCATCCTATTTTTCATCTACATGCTGCCCCTTGATTTATTGGCTGAATCTCTATTACCTCACCCACCGTGGAATCAGCATGGGCCAGGGTCTAAGAATGGAAATTTCCATTAACCTCAGACAGGAATTTCTAGTCTTGCTCAATCAAAGCTGTAAAATCCTGCCCATTATTGCCACATGCATTGGCATATAGTGCAGAGTATTGTTTCTTGTGTGTTATACCTGTCTGAAAACACAATGTCAGTTTCTACAATGACGTTCAGCCCTAACTCACCACTACCTATCTCAGCCCCTCCAAGACTGCTTGCGCATTATCTTCAGTAATCACTACAAACTCCAACCATTAAGTACTGACTCCAACAACTCCCTGGTGTTATTGATGCCAAAATAAGTTTCTGAGCACATATCTGCACCTCCTCTAAGGCTGTCTATTTCCACCTCTGTATTATTGCTTAAATCCACCCTTGTACTGGCACATCTACTGCAAAATGTTCATCCATGCCACTCCTAGGCTGCCTTCCATGTTTTACTCTTTATAATCCTGTGCTCATCCAAAGCTCTACTGACCGTTTCTTACCTTTCATTAAGTCCTTGCATTAATTCTCACCCATTACTCCTGTACTTATGAACTGATTGTGGCTCCTTGTTTTCAAATCCCTCCATGGTCTTTCCCCTTCCTGTATCTGTACCGTCTTCCAGCTTGACCAGCATCAATGATATTCTCTACTTCTGGATTCTTGTGCACCCCTGATTTCAACTCATTTCACCATTAGATGCCTGGAACCTAAGTTCTGGAATTCTTTCTCTATACTTCTCTACCTCTATAACTCTTTTTTCTTCTTTAAGATGCCCCATAAAATCTTTGATTAAGCTTTTGCTCATCTCTCCCAATATCTCCTTATGTGTTTTGGTGATATATTTTGTTTTATGCTTTTGAGAAGGGGTTTGGGATATTTTATTATATTAAATACATTATAGAAGAAATTATGCTTGGTGAAAGACATTAAAGGAGAAGAATTCAATCCTGTATGACTCCTTCAAGAAGACCATATTGATTCCCCAGGAATGGATAGTGTCAGGAGTCATTTGTAATTCTCCAATTTTCTGGCACCTCTTCTGAGTCTAGAGAAGACTGGAAGATTATGGTCAGCACCCCTACAATTTCCATTCCCACTTCCTTCAATATCCTTGGATGCATTATCCATTCCTACTGCCTTGTTAACTTTCATTTCTATTCTACTCAATATTTCCTCCTTAACAAGTTTGAACCCTTCAAGGAACGGAATTTCCTCACTAGTTACCATGACCTGGATAGCAGCTATCTCCTTGGTTAAGGTGGGTGCAAAGTATTCATTTAATACTTCAGCCATGCCGTGTACCTCCATATGTAAATTCCTTTTAGGTCCCTAATTGATCCTACTCCTTTTACCATCCTTTTACTATTTATATGCCTATAGAAGACTTTGAGATCTCCTTTTATATTGGCTCCAATCTATTTTGCTTCTCTAATGTGCCTTTTCGTCTTTACTCTGAACCTCCTATATTTCTCTTAGTTCTCAACTGTATTTTCTACCTGACACCTGTCATAAGTACACTTTTCGTTATCTATTTGTCTATTTACTCAATCCCAGCTCCATTCAAATGTAAACCATCTGGTGTCTACAAGTGCCATCTCCCTCAGAGACAGTCCCAATGTCCCAGGAATTTAAAGCCATCCCTTCTTCACCACACATTCATCTATCTTATCCTCCTATTTCTGCACTCCCTTTCATATGGCACTGAGGGTAATCCAAAGATTACCACCTTTGAGATCATGCTTGCTAATTTTCTACCTAGCTCCCGAAATGCTGATTGCAAGACCCCCATTTCCTTTCCTACCCAAATAATTGGTACCAATATGGATTGCAACCTTTAGCTGTTCACTCTCCTCAGAAGAATATCCTGCAGTCATTCTATGACCATAGTGCCTGCAAGCCAACATACCATTCTGGACTCTCTTCTACAACCACAGAAGTGCCCGTCCACTCCCCCAGTTAATGAATTCCCTAACAATATTACAGTTCTTTCTTCTTCCTAGGGGACAATAGTTCTTCCTGTTTTGAAAATAAGACTTTCCATTCAAGATGGAGATAAGAATAAATTTTTTTGTTCAGAGGATTGTGAGCCACAAGGCTAAGTTAGATAAATTTTTGATGTTTTTGATTTGATTTGTTGGCCAGATCTCTATTACTTAATCCACCGCGGAATTGGCATGGGCCGAGTCTAACAATGGAAATTTCCATTGACCTCAGGCAGGAATTTCTGGTCTCATTCGAGCAAGGCTGTAAAATCCTGCCCATTATTGCCACATGTATTGGCATATAGTGCAAAGTATTGTTTCTTGTGTGTTATACAGAGAAAACATACTGTTCATAGAGTACAAAGGAGAGAAGGCAATAAAAGAGTGCAGAATGTAGTGTTACAGTCCGAGTTAGGGTGTGGAGGAAAATCAACTTAATATAAAGTCTGTCCATTCAAAAGTTAAACTCAATATAAGTTAATATGTTGATAGCCTAACAATCCTTTAAAGATTGGCAGGTAGGCTCTGGCAGGTAGGATTAAGGAAAATCCAAAGGCATTTTACACCTATGTAAGGAGCAAAAGGATGGTTAGAGGCAAGATTGGACCTCTTAGGGACAGAGGAGGGGATCTATGCTTAGAGCCTGAGGGAATGGGGGAGATCCTGAATGAATACTTTGCGTCGGTATTCACGCAGGAGACTGGACAGATGTCTGTGCCTGATGTTGACAAAGTTGAGGATCGGTTGAGGGAAATAAGGATTACGAGGAAAGAGGTGTTGGGGCTGTTAGGCAGCTTAAAGACATATAAAGCTCCGGGGCCTGATGGCATTTACCCCAGGCTGCTAAGGGAGTTGAGGGAAGACTTGGCTGGGCCTCTGACGCAAATCTTTGTCTCTTCCTTGGACACAGGTGAGGTCCCAGAGGACTGGAGGATAGCAAACGTAGTACCGTTGTTTAAAAAAGGTCAGAGGGATCACCCAGGGAACTATAGGCCGGTGAGCTTGACTTCAGTTATAGGTAAGCTAATGGAGAGGATCCTTAGGGACAGGATGTATGAGCATCTGGAGCGCTGCGATCTGATCAGGGATACGCAGCATGGCTTCGTCAAGGGGAAGTCTTGTCTTACAAATCTAGTGGAATTTTTTGAAGAAGTGACAAAAACAGTTGATGAAGGACAGGCTGTTGATGTCGTCTACATGGATTTCAGTAAGGCGTTTGACAAGGTTCCTCATGGTAGACTGATAGAGAAGGTGAAGGCGCATGGGATACAGGGTCGGGTATGTAGATGGGTCGAGAACTGGCTCGGGAGGAGGAGACAGAGGGTAGTAGTGGAAGGCTCTTTTTCCGGCTGGAAGCCTGTCACTAGTGGAGTGCCACAAGGCTCAGTACTAGGTCCTCTTCTATTTGTGGTCTACATAAACGACTTGGAAGTAGGGGTAGGTGGTGAGATCAGCAAATTTGCTGATGACACCAAGATGCTTGGATTGGCGGGTACAGAAGAGCAGTGTCAGGCAATACAACAGGACATAGACAGGTTGGTAGACTGGGCAGATAGATGGCAAATGGAATTTAATCCGGATAAATGAGAGGTGATGCATTTTGGCTGGAAAAATGTAGAAGAGAGTTATAGGATAAAAGGTAAAACTATACGGAGCATAGAGACGCAGAGAGACTTGGGGGTGCAGGTTCACAAGTCTCTGAAGGTGTCCTCACAGGTGGAGAAGGTGATAAAGAAGGCGTATAGTATGTTAGCTTTCATAGAAAAGGGTATAGAATACAAGAGTAGGAGTTTGATGTTGCAGTTGTATAGAACTTTGGTTAGGCCTCACTTGGAATACTGCGTCCAGTTCTGGTCGCCGTACTATCGGAAGGATGTGGAGTCCTTGGAGAGAGTGCAGAGGAGGTTTACCAGGATGCTGCCTGGTATGGAAGGACTGTCTTATGAGGAACGATTAGATAGACTGGGGTTGTTTTTCCTTGAAAGACGTCGGCTTAGAGGGGATCTCATAGAGGTGTATAAGATTATAAGGGGTATAGATAGAGTAAATGGAGGTAGACTTTTTCTGCCTTTAGAAATGGATAGGACGAGGGGTCATGGCCATAGGGTGAGGGGGGCTATGTATAGGACGAATATTAGAGGGCAGTTTTTCCCACAAAGGGTAGTGGGGGTGTGGAATGCACTGCCGAGTAAGGTGGTGGGAGCAGGCACGCTGGGGCTGTTTAAGGGTCTCTTGGACAGCCACATGAGCGGTATGCAGATAGAGGGATATATTAGGACTGTTTAACTACGGCTTTTTTCCACAGGTAATTCGGTCCATACTTGACCAACATTGAGCATGCGTTCGGCAGGTGGTGCGGGTACAGCTCTTGGATGTTGATTCATGGGTTGCCTGGTACCTCATGTCGTAAATGAGTGCTTTATGTGGACCATCTGAAGGGCACCATGACAGCTCAGAGACTATCGATGTGGCTGTGCAGACACTTGGAATTGGGCCGGTGTCTGCGGGAGTTTGCGCGTTCTCCCCGTGGTTGCGTGGGTTTTCTCCGGGCACTCCGGTTTCCTCCCACAACCCAAAAATTCGCTCTTAGGCTGATTGGGAAACAAATTGTCCCTATAGTGAGAATTTTCCATATTAGGAATAATATATATATTATTATATAGGAATAATATAATAGGATAATGGATTTGCTACTATATAGTTATGACGGCGGCGCGGGCTCGTTGGGCCAAAGGGCCTGTTTCCCGTGCTGTGTTGCTCTTTAAAAAAAAAATGTTTACCTAAGGCAAGTTAGTAATAATAAAGACTAGAACATGAAGGGTTAGAGTAAGATGTTATAGGTTTAAGGGAGAAGATGAGGTGTGAACTTTATTAATACATTCCAAAAGATAGATCATGAAACGAAGGTAATTAAGAATGACATTTGAGGTTAGTTCAGATAAGGGAAGTTCCAAAGGAAAAACGGTATATCAAGAGTAATTTTAACCCATGCAGATTAGCTGTTTTGAGACCTCAATCCGTAGCAGAAAAGCTCTGTGAACTCCCACAGAGTCTTGTCCATAGAAAAAAACTATTTAAACAACCAGTTTTTCTACCCTGCAATAGGAGCAACGCCAAAAGAGATAAATGATTGGTGTGGTAATAGTTACTGGATTTTTCTCATAGTTTTCATAAACAAATGGGATGTTGTTTGAGGAGAATTATCTCTGAAGTTCAGGAAGTTAAGGTGTTTGGAATTATGTAAATTTAGAGATCTTGAGAATAGCCACTAAGTTGATTATGTGTATTGTTAATTAATAATGTTATTTATTTCATTGTTAATAAACATTTGTTTTATTTAAAATCATCACATAGATGGCTAGATATTATTCCCTGGTGTTCCCATCTTTCCTCACATTTTACCAAATTGCAAAAACACAGTTGAGAGCATGTCTTTCAATATTACCTTCTAGATTTGGAATAGCTTGACGTTTAACAAAATGCTTTATCTAAATCCGTGATGATGTTAAACATTTATTAAATCTCTTATTAGCCTCCCCTGTTCAAAGGTGAACACACCAGCTTCCCAGTCTATACATATAACAACAGTCTCTGATCTCTGGAAATATTTGAGTAAATCTGCCCTGTACTGTCTTCAAATCTTTATGTCCTTCCTGAAATGTGGTGCCCACAATTGCACATAATGCCTATTCTTGATCGCTTACATGGGCTTTGAATCCCCTTTGTTCATGTAGGACATTTGTCTTATCTTTTGGTTGTGTCTTCCAATATTCAACTTGGTGGAATACCCATTTTCTTACTGCCTTCCTGAAACACTGAAAGGGATGTTTTCTTATAGTAAATACATTCTACAGACGTAAGTTGCTGCTGAGAAGCATGAGCTGGGTGGATAAGAAAATAAGAAGTCTCACACAACACCAGCTAAAATTTATTTGTAGCAAAAGTCACTATCTTTCGGGGTGCTGCCCCTTTATCAGATGTGTGGGAATTCTATTCACAAATGGGGCACGTAAAGACACAAACTCAATTTACAAAATAATGGTTGGAATGCAAGTCTTTACAGGTAATCAAGTCTTAAAGGTGCAGACAATGTGAGTGGAGAAAGCATTAAGCACAGGTTAAAGAAATGTGTACGTCTCCAGACAGGACAGTTAGTGAGATTTTGTGGATGTTACAGATAGTGTGACATGAACCCAAGATCCCAATTGAGGCTGTGCTCATGTGTGCGGAACTGAGCTGAGAGTTGCTCAGTAATTCTGCGCAATCGTGCGTTGTCAAGACCACCTTGGAGAATGCTTACCCGAAGATCAGAAGCCGAATGCACGTGACTTCTGAAGTGTTCCCCAATAGGAAGAGAACACTCTTGCCTCGTGATTGTCAAGTGGTGTTCATTCATCCATTGTCTTAGCATCTGCTTGGTCTCTCCAATATACCATGTCTCGGGACATCCTTTCTTGCAGCGTATCAGGTAGACAAGTTGGCCGAGTTGCAAGAGTATGTAGCATGTACCTGGTGGATGGTACTCTCACATGATGTGATGGCATCCAGCATGTTTTTCAGAGATTGCTGTGGTAGGGTTGTTGGTGTCGTGGTCACTGTTTTCCTGAAGGCTTGGTAGTTTGCCACGGACAATGGTCTGTTTGAGTTTGTGCGGTTGTTTGGAGGCAAGAAATGGGGATGTAGGGATAGTATTGGCAAGATGCTTATCTCCATCGATGACATGTTAAAGGCTCCGGAGAAGATGTCATAGCTTCTCCGCTTTGGGGAAGTGCTGGACGATGAAGGGTATTCTGTCCACCATGTCCCATGTTTGTCTTCTGAGGAGGTCAGTGCTCAAGCTGACAACTGCCAGTGCAGATGCAATTTTACAACTTATCTGCTTCGTCCTGGACCACAACGTCTTCACCTTCAACAATTAGTTCTTCATTCAGACACACGGAACAGTCATGGGGACAAAATTTGCATCTCAAAATGCCAACATCTTCATGCATAGGTTTGAACAAGCATAGGACCTTCACTACGTAGGACCTTCAACCGATCTACACACTAGATACATCGATGACATTTTCTTCCTTTGGACTCATGGTGAACAATCACTGAAACAAGTATATGATGACATCAACAAGTTCCATCCCACCATCAGACTCGTCATAGACTACTCTCCAGAATCAGTTGCATTCTTGGACACATGCATCTCTATTACGGATTGTTACCTCAGCATTTCACTGTATCGCAAGCCCAAAGATAACTTCATGATGCTCCATTTCTTCAGCTTCCACCCTATACACGTTAAAGAAACCATCCCCGACAGACAAGCCCTCCGTATACACAGGATCTGTTCAGGCAACAGACACCTCCAAATGCTGAAAGATGCTCTCATAAGAATAGGATATGGTGCTCGATTCATCTATTGACTGTTCCGACATGCTGCAGTGAAAAACCACACCAACCTCCTGAAGACAAACATGGGACAAACAGAGCACCCTTCATTATCCAGTATTTCCTTGACTGGAGAAGCCAGGATATCTTCTCCAGAGCCTTCAACATTTCATTGATGAAGATGAACATCTCGCCAAGGCCATCCCCATACCCTCACTTTTTACTTTCAAACAACTGCACACATCAAACAGACCATTGTCCACAGCAAACTACCTAGCCTTCAGGGGAACAGTGACCACGACACCACACAACCCTGCCACAGCAACCTCTACAAGATGTGCCGGATCATTGACATGGGTACCATTCTCTCACATGAGAACACCATCCACCAAGTACACAGTACATATTCTTGCAACTCGGCCAACATTGTCTACCTGATACACTGCAGAAAAGGATGTCCTGAGGCACGGTACATTGGGGTGACCATGCAGAAGCTACAACAAAGGATGAATGAACACCACTTAACAATCACCAGGCAAGAGTGTTCTCTTCCTGTTGGGAAACGCTTCAGTGGTCACGGGCATTTGGCCTCTGATCTTTGGGTAAGCGTTCTCTAAGGTGGTTTTCATGACACACGACATGCGGAGTTGCTAAGCAGAGACTGATAGCCAAGTTCCGCACACATGAGGATAGCCTAAATGGGGATCTTGGGTTCATGTCATGCTATTTGTAGCCCCCACAACTTGTCTGGGCTTGCAGAATCTCACGGACTGTCCTGGCTGGAGACAATACACATCCCTTTATCCTGTGCTCAATGCTTTCTTCATTCACATTGTCTGTACCTTTAAAACTTGACTGCCTGTAAAGATTTGCATTCCAATCATTATTTTGTAAATTGAGTTTGTGTCTTCATATGCTCTGGTTGTGAATAGAACTCCTACTCACCTGACGAAGAGGCAGTGTTCCAAAAGCTAGTGGCTTTTGCTATCAAATAAATCTGTTGGACTTCGACATGGTATTGTGAGATTTCTTACTGTGTTTACCCCAGTCCAACACCGGCATCTCCACATCATGGAAAAGAAAAACAGAAAGAGATGGAGAGGAATATAAACAAAAATGAGAGAGAATAACTTTGGAAGAAGGAATGGTTTTCTAGGAAGGAAATAATTGGAAAACAATGGAAAAGAGATCACTGGAGAATAAGATGTGGAGACAATAAGAAATAAGGGCCAAAAGAGGTTTTGATGTGATTTGATTTATTATTGTCACATGTATTGGTATACAGTGAAAAGTATTGTTTCTTGCATATAAAACAGACAAAGCATAATATTCAGAGAGTACATAAGGGAGAAGGAAAGGAGGGTGCAAAATATAGTTTTACAGACATAGCTAGGATATAGAGAAAAATCAACTTAGTATAAAGTAGGAGCATTCAAAAATGATGGCAGCAGGGAAGAAGTTGTTCTTGAATTGGTTCGGAGATGATCTCAGACTTCTGTTTCCTTTTCCCAATGGAAAAAATTTGAGTTTGGTGCATTGACCTGAACAGGTGCCAGAGTGTGGTGACTAATGGAATTTCACAGTAACGTCATTGCAATGTTAATATAAGTCTTACTCATGACTAATAAATAAACTTTATTTTTCTAAGGCAGAGGGAAGTGTAGATGGAGTCAATGGATGGGAGTCTAACTTGTATAATGGACTGGGCTATATTAACAACCCTTTGTAGTTTCTTGCGGTCTTGGTCAGAGCAGGAGCCATAGCAAGCTTCCTATGATGCATCTCTAAAAATTGGTGAGACTCGTAGTGGACATGCCAAATTTCCTTAGCCTCCTGAGAAAGTAGAAGGTTTGGTAAGCTTTTTTAACTATACTATTGGCGTAGAGGGATTAGGACAGGTTGTTGGTGATCTGGATATCTAGATACTTGAAGTTCTCAACCATTTCCATTACAACCCCATTGATGTAGACAGGACAAGTCCTGCACTAGGCTTCGATGACTATATCCTTATTTTACTGACATTAAGGGAGAGATTATTGTCATTGCATCATTTCACCAGATTCTTTATCTCTTTCCTGTACTGTGTGAAGGAGCCTGTGATTGTAATAGACATGGAGAGTAAAGAGGTTGGTTCACTAAGAAGGGTTATTGCATGCATCCAAACTTAAAGAAAGATATTGCATGCATCCAAACTTAACAAATTCTATTTCAAACATTTTTTTAGACTTTGGGATATGAACTCCAAGCCTGAAAATCATCAGCAGAGCCAAGATCCCATGTTCAATTCTTCAATCTACACTCATGTTGTCTTATGTATTTACATAGGTGATCAGCATCTTACAAGAATTATTCTGCATTATCAAGGATTGTAGAACCGGTGGCATTTCGCACAGACTTTTTGATTGCATTTTTAGCTACAATATTTTAGCTACAAAAAGATATATGTAATGACATTTTCCAAAGCATGTAACCAGAAAAATTAAGAGCAAACGGTATCGAGAAACCAAGAAAAATGAATTGCAATAATGTTGAGAATTAGTAATGAAATGATTTTAAGTAATAAATGGGGTGAAAGAAATTATTTGTTCACTCGGAGTCCTCATGGGAAGTTGAAAATTGGGCTACCATTTGGAAAAGTAGTATTTACTAACAAGTTAATTCAAATTTTCTTATGCAGGATAAAGATGCAATGTTGCCCAAATCTAGGTATTGTGTTTTGTGCCTTGGAGATATGTGAAGATGACACACACTAGGTTACTTGTATGAACAGTAATTTATTACAAAAACTTCTTAAAATGTTTGCACCATAAGCATTGTTTCAGTTTGTTTTCCTCTGTAACCACACCCAAAGGCTTAGCTAATAGTACAGAGAAAAATCAACAAACACACAAAGCACTGAACAATTGAACAAACTTCCCTCCTTGTAAAGTTAAAATACCTTATTTGAAATTAAACTATTCTGGACAACAAACATATGTGTCATGAGTCATTTCTTAGAGCTGAAGCTATCAGTTTTCTCAAAGTACAGAAATAGTCTTTCCGATAAGAAAGTCACTGATGATGGCATTGAGATCTACAAATTTGAGGTTGTGTAGTTTTGTGATCACCTCAATGAGACATTCATTGGAAAAGAAAATCTACCCTCATAATTACACTCCTCAAAATATCCTGTTCTGGTCATTACCCAGCATCTTGTATTTAGTGTTGTCATCCTGCTGATAACCATTGGTACCAAGCAACCAGTTGACCTGCTGTTGGCCCCAATAGAGATGATGCAATCTCATGATTGCAATTTGGCCATTGATGTGAATCCTTTCTCCAACTTTAAATCATGATTTTCTTGCTGATGTATACTTTTGCTTTACCTTGTCTCTTTGTGATTTCTTCTGCTTTTGTCCTGACATTCTCATTGAATGACAGTGGCTGCTTAAGAGTGGTCAGAGGTCTGCTCAAGTTACAACCTATCTTAAGTTTAGCTGGTGTGTTTCTAGCCAGAAAATGGAGGATAGATCAATATGTATGAAGTACAATATGAATGGCTTGTTCAAATGTTTTGACTTCCAACGTGCTAGCCCTCAGATTGTCCTTGATCACCCTGTTGAATCACCTGATGCCACCATTTGATTGTTGTATTATGGTGCCACATAGTGGTGAATTCTAGAGCTTGCCGGAAATTATGTGAACTGAGTGGAAGCAAATTGCACTCCATTGTCTGTAATGATAATCTACAGTGAGCCCCATTTTGTAAACAATTTGTTTAAAGTATCAATGACTGAAGTGGTGGTTATGGAAATTGTTATGATTTCCAGCCAATTGCTAGTCCTTGAACAAGCAAAAAATGTTGACTGCTATGGATTGTTTGCACTTCTCCAAAAATATCTAATCATATTATTGCCAAGGGGTCAGTTTTGATATTGCATAACTTGAGTATTGTTCTTGCACAAGTAAAAAAGAAGGCAGTACAAAGAATATGAACAGGATGAGTGCTGAAATAGGACACGACGTAATATCCAACCTTATCAAATTCCACTTCAACAATTTTTTAGTCTTGGAGCTATGAATTCCAAGGCTGGGCAATCATTAGTAGAGCTAACCTCACTGAGTGTACATGCTATGTAGTTTCTAATAAACTCCTCTACCCAGCAATCTATTATTGGCCACCAGACAGGATTGTAATGTCACCTTAAATAACATCCCAGATGTTCTTCATGAATTAGATGAAATATACATTACTTTTGGGATAATGGTTCGAGCTCTACATTCAACATGGTCATCATCAAACAATGTGGGCTCATTGTGTACTCTGTAGTTCTTCCTCTATTTCACGAGGCCACTTTGTTTTTAGGTACTGGCTTTCTTTTTAGTATGCTGCCTATTGCTGATTCTGCCTTAAACTTTTTTCACATGACAAGATTTGCAGTCAGTATGAAGTCACCACAATCACGATCCATGTCACTATTGCTTTCTCAGATAGTAGTACAATTAATCATACCAGCTACTTAGCTGATCTTTAAGTTATAAAGTGAACACAATCTTTAGATGCATTAAAGTCAATGACCAGATCCTGATGTGGCTAACAATGGTGATCTGTGAGGAGAATAAGCTTTCTACTATACAGATACATGTGTCAAATTTCAAAAAAATCTAGATGCAGACTAGTGCTTCCTGTTCTTCAACAGAATATTTAGTTGGTTCCCAACAACGGGCATGACATGCAAGCAATTGATGTTTGCTACCTTTAACATCGCTGGATCAAAATCCTGGAATTCTCTCCCTAACAGCATTATGGGTCAACCCATAGTACATGGACTGCAACATTTCAAAAAGTTAGCTCACCACCACCTTTTCAAGGGCAAGTAGGGATGGGCAATAAATGCTGGCTAGCCAGTGACATGCTATGTCCCATGAATAAGTAAAAAAAAACATGCTGTGAGAGTACAACTCCAACTGCATTTCCTAATATATCGTTGTGACATGTTTCCGCATGTGGATTGAAGTGAGCACATTCTGGTGGAGATCATATCTTCGCCTTTAATATATCAAACACTGCTGTACAATTGCCTATTCCCTTTGTGGGTTTTATGGTGAAGTTTTTGAAGAGGCTCTGCTTTAAGGAATGAATTTGTGATGAATATTGGTAGTACCAAGGAATGATGCCAAATCTTTCATGTTAGATAATTTCACGTTAGGTTTGAAAGCACATGAATGGCTTTGATGATGTTGTGTGCAGGCATTACTCCAGCTGCTGTTGTTTTCTATCCTAGAAAATCACTCGCAGATGCTGCAAATATGTGTTTGTCCTTATTGAGTGTTAAATTGTGTTTTGTGAGTTGAGCACTGGTGATAATCGCTGATTATGTCCTGTTTTATCCCATCCATGAACACTAACATCGAGTAGATTGAATATCTTCTTAATATCTAACAAGACTGAAAAAAAAAACAATCTTCTGGAATGAACAGGACATGCTGTGATACTAAGACACACCTTTGTGGTATCTGTAACAAAAACAGAAAATACTGGAAAATCATAGCAGACCTGACAGCATCTATGAAGAGAGTATAAAGCCAACATTTTGAGTCTGGATATGAAAGCTGTGGAATCATGAAACAATGCAAATAATTCTTGTATCTTAGTAAGTGAATAATTGTCTGGAATGATTTTGTTTGCTACCTTAAGGTCAACACAGTCTCAATTCACTATTTTAGTGACGGACAATGACTAAGTTTGAAAGCCATGGGGATGAGTTGATTTGCTCAATGATACCATCTGTCTCAAGTTGTTTCAGCTCCTGTTACACTTCGGCATGGACTGAATTCAAGAACGTGATGCTGTAACCAAGTGAGGATCCAGCTATGGAATAAGTTTCAAAATGGATATCTTTCATTTATTAGTAGAAATGATCAACTTTAGAGTAAAATCATGAGCGGCTCTTTGTCCACTGGCTCCTATATTCTTCTGTGCTAGCTAGAATATCACATGTCCCAGATATAATACCTTGTTTATTTTCAGAATTACTTCCTATCCAGATTAACATGGTGCAATTGCACGTCTCTGAATTTGCCTATTTACCTTACAAGGAGGATTCAGAACATTACAGTGACTGTGCACAAGATTGTATTTGCAAGGCTGTCTAAAGATTGCAATCTACAATTCAAATTGAGCAAGCATTACAAAAGTGTAATTAGTTAAAGGTCACTATATGTAACTTTATATTTGTGGTTACAAACTTTCCACAATGCTGATAAGTCCATCAATAATCTAGTACTGTGAACATTTAAATTTGTAGCAAGCAGTGTTTTGCCTCCAGGGCACAAAGTGAAACTCTCTCATGAAGTATTGTTCTGTAGCTCGATAAACACCTGATTCTGTTTGCCATCAAAGTGCCACTAAAGTAGTTAGACACTAGCTACGTGACTAAATGGCAACCAAGATGTTGATAACTGAACTTACGATTATTAATTCAAACACAAATACTAGCCACTGTCGTATAGAATATATGATCTCAATTATCTTATTCACCCAGCTTTTTAATGCACTTCTCAAGTTTAGGTTCATTTGCTAGTAAAATTATAAGATGGAAAGTAGTGTGCAAATTTTTTTTTTCTTTGTAAGTCGGTAGCTAAATGGTAGGATGTGTTGTATGAGTATTTGGGGAGGCAACAGCACAGTGATATTGTCACTGCATTAGTAATCCAAAAGCCTAGGGCAAGATCTGGATACCCGGCTTTAAATCCTGCCATGGCAGACAGTGAAATTTGAATTAAATAAAAATCTGGAATTGAAAGCCTAATGATGATCATGACATTGTCGATTGTCTTAAAAATCTTTTTAGTTCACTAATGTCCCTTAGAGAAGGAAATCTTCAGTGCTTATCTGGTCTGGCCTACATGTGACCCCAGATCCATAGCAATGTGGTTGACTCTCAAATACCCTCTCAAATGGAGGGTACTTAGGGACAAGCATTAAATGCTGGACCAGCCAGCTTGCTCATATCCTGTAAAAATGAATTTTTAAAATATGTAAATAATTTTCTACTAAAATTGGAGCATGTGACAAAAATGGTACTGCATAGTCATAGTGGTTTCCGCAATTTACATAGAAACATGCAAATTCTGAACTGGCTATTCTGCCCCTTGAGACTGTTCTGCTATTTGATAAGATCATCATTGATCTGATTGTATCTTTAATTCTACTTTCTTGACTATCCTTATATCCTTTAACTCTCTTGTCAATCAACTGTCCGTCAACTCAGCCTTAAATGATTCTGCCATCACAGCTCTTTGGGGAAGAGAATTCCACTGACCACCAACCCTCTGAGAAAAAAATCATCTGTCTTAAATGGAAGACCCTTTATTTTTAAAATGTGTTCTCTCACACAGTGGATCAGCATCCTTCTGCCAATTCCTCTCAGGATCTTATATGCTTTAATAAGATTATCTTGCTCTTTTCTAAACTCCAATGGATACGAGCTCATTCTGTCCAACTTTTCCACATACAATAATCCCTTCGTCCCAGGAATCAATCAAATGAACCATCTCTGAACAGCTTCTAATACTACTATGCACTTTCTCCAGGAAGAAGACCAGAACTGTATAAAATACTCTAGATGTGCTCTCATAAACTTCCTATACAATTATAGAAAAAATTTCCGACTTTTATATTCCATTCCCCTTACAATAAACAGCAGCATTCCATTTACTTTCCTAATAACTTTTTGTTTTTCATGTGCAAGGACATCCAGATCCCTCTGGACTGTTTTTGCAATTTTTGTCTAAAATAATGTACTACTTTTCTAATTATGAGAAAAATTTAAATTCTTAATTTTTATTTTGCAATCTCATTATCATATACTAGGAAACAAACTTGTGTATTTGAGTATGGGTGTGATAATTTAATTATGGTGGAGACAGTTAGACCTGCAAAGGTCAAAACATCAATATAGATCAATAGATCAATGAACCTCTGCAAGACATGCTGGATCATCAATATGGATGCCATCATCTCACGTGAGAACACCATCCATCAGGTACACAGTACATACTCTTGTGACTTGGCTAACATTGTCTATCTGATACACTGCAGGAAAGGATGTCCCAAGGCATGGTACATTGGGGACCATGCAGATATTGCAACAAAGAGTGAATGAAATTGCTCCACATCACTGGGCAGGAGTGTTTTCTTCAGTCACAGGCATTCAGGTAAGCGTTCTCCAAGGCAGCCTTCACGCCACAAGACAACGCAGAATTGCTGAGCAGAAACTGATAGCCAAGTTCCGCACATGAGGACAGCCTCAACTGGGATTTTAGGTTCATGTCATACTATCTGTAAACCCCACAACTTGCAAATTCTCATTAACTGTCCTAGCTGGGGACAATACATACCTCCTTAACCTGTGCTTAACCCTCTCTTTACTCACATTGTCTGTATTTTTAAGACTTGATTACCTGTAAAGACTCATATTCCAGCCATTATCTTATAAATTGAGTTTGTGTCTACATATGCCTTGTTTGTGAACACAACTCCTCAGTCATCAGAAGAAGGAGTGACTTCTGAAAGCTTGTGCTACCAAATAAACCTGTTGAATTTTAACCTGATGTTATGGGACTTCTTACTGTGCTTACCCAAGTCCAATGCCAGCATCTCCATAACAGATCTTGAACAAGACAGCACATGTTGAAGTTAGATCTCTGAACATCAGTTTTACCACCACCCTCTGAGAGGAGTTTATGTGTGAGATTTCCGCTAAACCAGCAGGGCATTGTACGACGATGTTACCGGAAGTTTATAGATGAGAAAATCTATAAAGAGAGTTGCCATCAAAAGCTTTGAGGTTATCTAATCCATATATTTTAAAAACTTTTTGTAAAATATTGTTAATTGTATAAAGATTTTCTTGTGTCTTTAAATGTTATTTTCTTTTCTAAAATAAATGTTTTAAATCACCATGGGCGATCTGGGATTTCCGTATCTTGACTTCAGATAACTCCTCATAATATACAAATTGCAAATCATTTTGGCCTTTGTTCTAAGTTTCCTTTTGGGATTTTAACAGCCTGACATTTCCTGCTGGCCAGGTCATAACACATTCTTCCTGCTAAAACGGGCATGTTCTGATTTTTCCACATTAAACTCCATCTGCCAATATTCTGCCCATTCACTTAACCTATCTAAATCCACTTGTAGCCTTTTTATATTCTTACAATTTACTTTCTTACCTATCTTTGTGGCATCATCAAAATTAGCAACCATACATTGTCTCTTTGTCTAGGTAATTTATACAGATTGTACATAACTGAGGTCTTAACGCGATTGCGGTGGCACTCCACTAGTAACAGCTTGCTAAGCTAAAAATAATCCATTTGTCCTCATTCTCTGCTTCTTTAGGACCAGCTCTCTTTCCATGATAATATATTACCCAATACATTATGAGCTTTCATTTTGTGTAGTAATCTTTGATATATCTTATCAAATGCCTTTTGGAAATTCAAGTTTATGCCACATCCATGTTCCTCTTTATTCATGTTACTTCCTCAAAAACTCTACTAAAACAAGCCAAACGTGATTTCCCTTTCATAAAACCATGTTGACTCTGTATAATTGCATTAAGATTTCCTATGTACCCTGCTATAATTTCTTGGCAATAAATTCCTATACTCTCCAATCTACATTAGCTCCTGGTTGAGCAATTCCTAAATTTTAATATTCTCATCTTTGTTTTCAAATCCCTCCGTGGCCTTTTCCCTCCCTATTTCTGCCTCCTGGCATGCTTATTTCTGTTCACTTTTTGAAAAGCTATCTGGCAAGCAGACTCTTAACAGTTTGCCTATTCCACAGTCATAGTGAACTCATTACCAGCTGTAAAATGAAGCAGTTAATTTCTGCCACAAGGGAACTGGAATGTTCTTTCCCTCCTAAAGGAGCAGACAAGTGTAGCTCCAAAATTGTGAATCTTATTAATTGATGGATTGCAGTCTATTTTCTCTTCTCTCACTTTCAAAAGAATTTGAGGGGTTAAGTTAACATTAGCACTCACTTCACTTTGCTGACATTTGAACTAACTGGGGGCACCAACCCATCTGGCATATGCTGATGCCAGGATGTGTAAGTTACCCAGAGCAGCAGTACCAGCCTTCCATCCCATTGACCTGCGGCTCACCAACAATGGGATTGTGCGCAGGCGCAGAATGGCCCGAGGAAAGATACATCTTGCATCATTGGAACGTAGTGCCCATGCGCGTACACGAGCTGCTGACAGACGGAGAGGGAGGGATTGCTGCAAGTGTCTGTCTGTATTTCTCTGCACTTTGCAATTATTCTCAGCTTATTTATTTCAGCAGGAAAACACTGAAGTTCAACACGTCTGACTTTAATTGAGCTGGCTTGATAGAAGTGAGGTAATATTTGAATCTTGCTGTATCATGGTGATTTTTCTTATCCCATCCTTTCTGTGTCTTTGCTGCTAATTCGTTTTATTGTCCCTTCGCCTGTCTTCCTGGGGGACGGAAAACACTCCCTCTACTTTGGAAACCGGCACCAATGATGGTGTTTTAAGTAAACGCAAGTTGTTGGCCTTGGAACTGTGCTGCTGTGTGTACCCTTGCGGTATGGTCCTTCTGCATCATCCGCCCATTATATTAGCGTCTATGTAGTACTTGACGCCTTTAGCATTGTGCTGATCCTGCAGCGTTATCTATTGATTTAACGTTTGGAAATGGAATACGCGGGGGGGAAGCTTCCCAAATTGCAATTAAGCTTCTTTGTCCCAAGATGCCTTTTTTTTCGATGTAGGTGTGCCAGTTCGAGAGACCAATGTAATAATGCTTATTTTCAGCAGGAGACGCAGCTTACCTGGTTTATTAGAGAACCGTTATTTTAACATTTGTGATGGAGTAATATTGGAATTGTTTAAGGATTAAATATCCAGAGGAAGAATTATTACATGAAATTGCTAACATGAGTTTTAGAAAAGAAGATTTGTACTTGACTTACCTGAATTATTTTGCAGAGTCCACAGGACTCCTTAAAGCACTTCACAGCCCATGAAATATTTGTGAAGTTCAGTCACTGTTATTAGAAATATAACAAATTTCTGCAAACTGTAATATCGAAGTTAGCAGATAATCTGTGTTTGTGAAATTAATTGAAGGACAGATATTGAGCAGAGCAGTTAGAATAGCTCCCCTGCTTTTCTTTGAAATTGTGCCATGAGATCTTCTATTTCCAGCTAGGGCCTTGGTTGAACTATGGTTGAGTACTTATACAATAGAGATACTAAATAAATTGGGCCTATAAAGGCTGGCGTTTAGGAAAATGAGAAGCTATTTCTTTAAAATGTGAGATTCTGAAGGCCTTGATAAGGTGGATGTGTAAAATTTGGATGCTTAAAATTATTTTCTGTATGTTGGAGAATCTTAAAGTTGGAGGGGGTGAAAAAAAGAGAGAGAAGAGTTAAGATAAGAGGGCAACCGTTTAGTACTGAGAGGAGAAATAATTTCACTGAAAAGATTCCAAACATTTGAATTATCTACAAAGGAGCATTGTGAATCCACCATTATTAAATACATTTAGGCAAGTATAGATTGATTTTTGTAGGCCCAGGGAATTGAGGGACATGAAGAGTGGCAGAAAAAGGGAGTTGAACTCCAAGATCAACCATGACAAAGCAGACCCAAAAGCCTGCATGATCTACTCCTGCTTCTATAATCCTCTGGTCTACCCCTAACCAAAACACATTATAATACTATGCAGTGAATTTTTGCTGCTTATAAAGCAGTTTCATTTACATAATATCAGAAAATAATACTGAATGTTCTCACTTTATACTCCACTTCTGGCCTTTTGAGCATTACACATTTTAATTACTCCACCATTGCTTTCAAGACCTGAAGCTCTCTAACTGTCTCCCTTTACCTCCTTATCCCTTTGAAAAGCTTTGGGCCAACTGCCCTAATATCTCCTCTTGTGGCTTAATGATGAATTTTGTTTGATAATGCTCCTGTGAAACTGTTTGTGATGTTTTACTGTGTTGCGACACTATAAATGCAAACGGTTGTCATCTAGGTCAAATGCCTGTTTGATGTAATGCAGTTGGTGACAGTACCACTGCAAGTACTGTAAAACATCAAAGTGAAATTTTGCTCCATGTCCTTAATAGTTGTGTTTGCTGTCTCTGCACTCACTTTTAGGTTTGTCAAATTAATTTTTATCCTCAGTATTCTTAATGTTTCTAGGTAAATTCATTCTGTGCAGCAACAATAAAGCAAGTGAAATAGAGGATTGTGCAATCAAAACAGTGGATTGTAAATTAGATATAAGAAAATTACTGCATATGCTGGAATCCAAAACCAAAAGAGAAAATGCTGGAAAATCTCAGCAGGTCTGGCGGCATCTGCAAGGAGAGAAAAAAAGCTGAAATTGAGAGTCCAGATGACCCTATGTCAAAGATCTTTGATAAAGGGTTGTCTGGATTTGAAATATCAGCTTTTTTCTCTCCATACAGATGCTGCCAGACCTGCTGAGATTTTCCAGCATTTTCTCTTTTGATTGTAAACAAGAAGTTGTCATAAAATTATTCAATTCCCTGGTCGAACCACACCTTCAGTATTGATCTCTGATGCATTAAGGAGGTATGCAAATGTGAAAGGGGTCAGTAAGTAGCATAGACCTGTTCCCTTGTATTAAAAACAGAATATTGAGAAAAGCCTGGAAAAACCCAGATTGTTGCACTTTGAAAATAGGCATCAAAAAGCGGGTGCTCATTAAATGATGGTTGACATTTTGGCACAGTGATCAGGATTGCTGCCTCTCAAAACCAGGTTTGATCCTGTTTTAGGTACTTTATGTGGAGTTTGCATGTTTTCCAGATTTCTCTGGTTTCCTTCTGCGGTCCAAAGATGTGCAGATTACGTAGATTGGTCATGATCAATATTTGGGGTAATGAGGATAGGGTGGAGGAGTGGACCTAGGTAGAGTGTTGTTTTGGAGAGTCGTTGCAGATTGAATGTTGGGATTCTATAGATTTTTCCCTTGAGTAAATGACGGAGAAAGAAAGCTTGAGCTACCAAGTAAACCTGTTGGACTTTAACCTAGTATTGAGAGATTTCTTACAAAGAAAGCACAGATTACTGCTTCAAGTGGGAAGACAATCAAAAGCAAAGCTGAAAGTGAATGTTACAAAATATTACTCCCTGCGGTGGTTCAGTCTGTGTTTTTCTTGGCTTAGTAATGTATTTGCTTTTCATTTGATGCATATGGTGGGATGCAGGTAATGCAGGGTTAAGGGAGAAGGCCTGCAACCTTTTGACAAATAGCTGTGCCAGCTGCTGGGACATATGACATTGATAACTTTGATCAGAACATCAGCAGAATGGGGCTTGAATCTGTGATCTTAGTGTGGTTAGTGAAACAGTAGAAAGATGTGGACACCTATGCCAACAGAGTGCCCTACGACTGACAAGGGATTCAGGGTACGATTGGGAATGTGGCTCAGTAAAAGGTGTGGTTAGCTATTACTGATGCTGATGTTCTGATCAAAGTTATCAATGTCACATATATGAGCTCAAAGTTGGCTGGAAAAGTCTGTTTTCATTTTTAACAAAAAAACTCGAATAAAGTAATGAAAAGACAAAACAGTTAAGTGGATAAATTTAATTACGCAACAGATTTTTAAAAATTATTTTGTTTAAACCTTTTATTATAGAGAAGAAGGATTATGGTTATGGGGTGTGCACTGACATTTCAGTAAAGCATTTTGAGTGATTTATTTTGTGAACTCCATGACAAGAATGTGAAAATAAAGATTTATATGCTATAAAAATATATTTTCTACTGGATTTCTAGCCTATAAGTGGATTTTTCAATAAAATATACACCACATTATTTGAAAATTGTTAAGATACACATTCTTACAAACATATTTATAATTGCAACAATTTGTAAAATACATGTTTACTTGATAGTTTTTTATTCCTTTGTGGGACATGTTGGTCAGCATTTATTGTCCATCCCTAATTGCCCTTGGAGGGCAGTTGAAAGTCAACCACTTACTGTGGCTCTGGAGGCAAGGCCAGACCAGGTAAGGATCGCAGATTTCCTTCCCTAAAGGACATTAATGAACTAAATATGTTTTTCAACAATTGATAATGCTCAGCAGTAAATTCTTAATTCCAGTTTTTTTAAATTTAAATTAAATTCCACCATCTATCCCAGTGGGAATCAAACCCTGGTCCCCAGATTATTGGCTGAGTTTCTGGATTAACGGTCTACTGATAATATCACTAGGCTAGCAGGAAATTAAGTTCTCTTGGACGTGCGCACAAAAAGCATTTGAAGACAACCCTCCATCTGTATAGCACAGAAATTAACTTGTGGTTCTAAGCTAATTATATTCCTGCAGCTAATTTCTATAACAAATTGCCTTACAAAAACTAGTCCAGGTAATATACAAAATAAGGACAGAATGCATAACTTTCGGTTGGGCATTACATTAATTTCCATTCTCTAGCCTTTTTGCTTGCAGCCTTCAACACTTCTTCACCTGAAGGCTCCACTTGGTTTTTGGACCATATGCAGTTCCATAGAAAATTAGCAAGTAGATTAGTTGCAATTTGTGCACTAAACCATTGCACCCTAAAAAATCAATTAATGTGTTTGAGTAGTAAATGATCCTCATGTCACCAGGAGAATCCCCTGTTCTTGAATAGATTCCTGGATCTTTTAAGTCCTTTTGAATTTACAGGTAGATGCTTGGATTAATGTCTGATCTGAAGGTCAGCACTGCTGCCAGTTTGGCATTCCCTTAGTACCATCCTAAATTTGTGTTCCAAGTCTTTGAGTGGAGGCTTGATCCCAAACTTCCTGACTCTTGAGTAAAACTGTTACCAAAGCCAATTTCTGGTAATGGCTCCTGTGCATCATCTACTTCTCACTTGAAAAGAAAAAAGGAAAAGAGAAATAGAACAGAACAGAGATGGGCAAAAGCAGACAGTAACATGAAGACAGGCCATATCCTCTGTTCTAATATTCTGTTTACTATAATGCAGAAGATTACTGTGTAAATGTACTCATAAATTTGATGTTATGGTTGAATTAATACAGACAGGAAGAATGAATTCTTGGGGTTGAAATACAAAACAAGCATGTGGCAGTGGGCTTTAAACTAGTGAAATTATTTAGTCTTTGTGCAAGACTTTTGTCATCAAGTAAAGTGAAATATAAGATCAACTATTTGTTTTAACATATATACAACTGTGTGCTAGTTCTGTTGTCCAAAATAAATACTTTTCTAACACCAGCTGTTATGGAGCAAACAGTCACTTTTGCAATGTTATTTCTAAGGTCGGAAAATGATGCTTTCACGTGCTATGTAGTCAATGATATTTTTGTTCGTAACATCCACAGTGCAAACTGATCAAATCCTTATTTAAAAGAAACACTAGCTGAATAGTAGGCTAATTAAGGTGGAATTCATAAAGTTGATAATCTGTGCTTTATTTACACTGAAGCAAATTCAAATTATCTGGCCATGGCCAGTTTATTCAACCACTTATTTTAAACTGATGAAATTTACAATACTGAAAAACATTCAACTTAAGATAGTAAGCTACTGTTTACTAATAACATGCATTTTCGAATGCTAAAAAGTTAGATGAGTCAAAGTGTTTCACTCTTAAATGATAAGCTTATTTTAAAATTTGCGTTTTCTACAAATTTCTGCATGAACTTGCCTTCACTATCTCTATAAATTCCTTCAATCCTGCATCTTGTGTTCCTCTAATTCTGGTCCTCGGCGCATCCTCACTTTTAATTACTCAACCTTGGTGATCTGGTCATCTTGCCCTAAGCTCTGGAATACCTCTCCACTTTACCTGGCTTTCTTCCTTTAAAATGTTCCTTCTAAATTAATGCAAAGGACTTTGTTTCACATCACCTGAGCATTGGTCCTTTCTGTGCTGAACCTATGGGAAGGATTTAGTATTGGGATGTTTTGTTTGATTGGAACAATTTAGATATATTTGTTAAGGGTCATACAATATCATGTTTGTTCTGATTTTTGTTTGTAATTGGTAAAAGTTATTATTAATTCTCTTTCTATACTTATTAACTGTATACTTAAACTTTGATAAAATCTTCCTACAGGTTATTTGAATCATACCTGAAGTGAAACATCTGCTCACCCCAGCCAAATTCTAAGTGCAAAACTTATGGTCCAGTTAGACTTCATAAAACACTGCACTTTCTGACCTGAATTATAACAATTTGTTCTAGTTCAAGTCTAGCTATCCAATTCTGATCTTTCTGTCCAATTTCACTATTGAAGAGCTCCACAGATAGCTCTATTTGACCTGCCATAATGTGAACAGAAACCCTTCAACCTGGTCCCAATGGAGGTAATTCAGAATTTGAATACTTAAATATCTACAATTAAGCATCTTGCTGAATAAATTAAATGTTTTCTATTTCTGACATTTCTTTCTCTCAATTGTTTGTCTTGCATTCGTTCATAGTAAATTTGGTTGATTTGAGGGATATTCCATGATGCATCTCTGTGTGTCCATGGTAGTTGGATAGCAACTGTCAGCCAGCAAATTTCCAACTTTCCAGGCAAAAACACATGATGTTTATAGAAAGCATCTTGCTAACACTCCTAGAATGATACAACATAGAGGGAGTCATTTGGCCCAACATGCCGATGCAGCTCATCGCTCTTATATGGAGCTATCCCATTCATTTTACATCTCTGTACTTCTCTCATAGTTTTAGTTTTTTCACTTCAGGTATTTATCATTTCTCTTTTGATAACTATTTTTGAACTTGTTTCCAACACCCAGATCTCAATTCACTAAGGTTGTTCCTTTATTAAAGGTTTCCTCTGGACTTGTCTGGTGCTTTTGCCAGGTTTGCCAAACCTGTATCTTCCTGCTATTGATCTATCTGGAAGTAGCTTCTCTTTATTTACTCCATTTTATGTAATTCTGTCAAACTGCCTCATAATTCTGGCCACTCATATCAATTCTTCTCTTAATCTTCTCTGCTTTAAGGAGACCAAACCCAATGCTTGGAATTTTCTACTGGGTGGGGTCAACATGAATGTCACCATGCCAGGTCCAGATTTTACTAGTGGCAGGTGGCAAATCAGGTCAGAATGGTATGTGGTTGTAACAAAAATTGTGCACTCCACTAGTCACACCTAACCAACTCAAAAATGCTCCATGTGCCCCTACTCTTTGCTTCTCAGCTGTACATCAATCCTCTGCGATGTGAATATATTACCCTCAAATCTCTTGTTTATCTATGACACCCGGTCAGATACCTTTTGCAAATTCAACTGAGATCTGCAGCTTCCCCTTTTTATTCTTACTGCTTACATCCTCAAAAAAAATTCTGCATTTGTCAGATATGATCTCCCTTTCTTAAAACTATGTTGTGATCATGCTATGTGAAGGAGGCTGATGACCTTGCTGCTCTATGGCTTGAAAGACTCCCTTTGGCTGTCTAAGACCTGATGGACCCTGACATGTTGCAGCAACTTGAGGTGCTGGTGTCACTGGCAGAGGAGCTGAGGAGGGACTCCCAGAAGCAGCAACAGTAATGATAATAGAACGTAGAACACTACAGCACAAACAGACTCTTCGGCCCTCAAGTTGCGCTGATCACACCTATACCTTCCAAGCCATAGACCTATCTATAATCCCCAATCCCATTAGATCCCATATACTCATCCAGAAGTCTTTTAAAAGACCCCAGCAAGTTTGCCTCTACCACCACCAATGGCAGCCGATTCCATTCACTCACCACCCTCTGAGTGAAAAACTTACCCCTAACATCTCCATAATATACCGATGCTCCAAATGAGTATTATAATTTAGTGCCATTCTCCTGCCTATTCCTCGTAATACTGCACATTTTTTCTATTAGAATAATAATGTCTCAATTGAATCTGCCTTTACTATACTTCCCAGTGCATTCCAGACTTGAATCACTCATTTTTTTTCTTGTATCTCATCTCATTTGCTTCTTGTGCGCCTCACTTTAAATCTGTGTGCCCCTTTTGTTCTTAATCCTTATATGAGCAGGAACAGTTTCTCCCTATCTACCATGTCCTGCCCCTCATGATATAGAACATCTCTATCGAATCTCCTCTTAGCTGCCTTCTCTCCAAGGAGAACAGTCCCAACTTCTCCAACCTAGCTCTGTTTGAAGTTTCACATCCCTGGAACCATGTTATAAACCACCTTCTGCACCCTCACCAATACATTCACATTCTTCCTAAAGTGTGGCACCTAGAAATGTACACAATATTCCAAGGCGATGGGGTGGAGTTGGAGAAGAGGCACTCAACAAATTGTTCCTTCAGAAACAATGAGCTAGAAGTTGTTGTCTGCTGTTGCAACCATTCTATGATTCTATTAGTCAGCCACTTCTCCTCCTTAGCAGAGGGTATCTCTTGCAAACCTGAGATAGATGAGGCACTACTGGAGACTTTAGGCTTCTTGTTTTTTTTACCTTGCCACTGCTCCATTAATCTTGCAGACATTGTGTTAACATGCAGGTCTGTGTACAACTTCAGCATCCACTGACCTGGTCTGCTGGATGTGGCTCTTTAGAAGAATTGTTCATCTCTCAATTAAGAAGGCTGTGCATGCAAACAAGGTTTGCATTAATGGCCTGGTTAGAGTCATCCATTGTCCAAGCCAGGATGTGCATATTCTCTGGAATCTACACTAAATATATGGCCACAACAACTCCAAAGGCCCAACATCAGCCTGGGGCTTGTCTTTAGTCTGTCTTTCCAGAATTTCTTGTCAGTGGCCTTTGGTGTTAGAATCTCTGAAAAGCTGGTCAAGTGCTTGTATGGTGATCTCACCAGATTGTGACTCAGAATGTAAGGATGAAAAATGCCCATTAACTTGAGATTATCTATGTTGGTGGAAGTTCAGGGGGCGATGTGAATCCTTCCTCTTTAGTCCTTCCTCTTCTTCAAAAGTCATTAAATGTTCTGCTGGAGATAGCATTTTTTTTTCTAATTGATCTGCAGAAGAGGACAAAGATCAAAACGTGTTCCAAATTTGACCCTTCAGAATTGGCTCATGTTCAGATCAAGATCTGAGTGGCAGCCATAGGAGCACCATTCCCTATGTTCTATTATAAATGATCCTTGGGCAAGGTCCTGCAATTTGTTATGAGATACCCCCAAGTATCCCAGGTGAGTAGGCTGAACTGCCTCTGCTTTATTTAACCTCTTGGTTGGTCACAACAGAGTTAATTTATAAAAGATCCCTTCCCTCGTGGATACGTCACCCAATAAGAAGTCTAGCAACACCAGGTTTAAATCCAATCAATTTATTTGATAGTAAACTCGAAAGCTTTCGAGTTTACTATCAAATAAATCGTTTGGATTTAAACCTGGTGTTGTCAGACTTCTTACTGTGTTTACCCCAATCCAACGCTGGCATCTCTACATTACGTCACCCAATCCAGTTGTATTTATGCATTAAAATTTAACCAAGCTTTCTTGAGTTAAACAAGTGAAATGTGAAAAGAAGATAATAAAAGCGCAACACATACAGATTGGAAATCAGAAATGAGTCCAAAAAAGATATATGTATCAGTCTTTGGCTTATCCATGAGGAGTGGATAGTCAAACATTCTAGTTGCTAAGTTTGTTGATTTTTGGTAACACTGCCTTTGGCAATTGAGTAGTTGGTTTGGAGATTCTTGGTTCTGCAGGTTAGTTGAAAGGAATTGTTCTGTTTCCTTTTTGACTGTGCTTTTGTTAACTTGTGACTTGCTTCAGCAATCAGAGACTTTTCTTTTAACTTGCAAGTGGAGGATGCCTAGTTTGTCAGATGTGACCTTCATAGGATACACCAGCACAGTATAATCAGCACACCAGATTATCACAGAGACCAGGATTGTAGTTGCTTTTTAACCCCTTGTATATTTCTGGAAGTGGAAAACACAAATCTTTTACGCAGCATAACCTTCTTTCAATTCACATCACGTTCACAGTCTTTGATTTGATTTTATTGTCACAAGTATTAATACACAGTGAAAATTGTTGTTTCTTGCACAGTATACAGTCAAAGCATACCGTTCGTAGTGAAGGAAACAAGAGAGTGCAGAATGGAATGTTACAGTCATAGTTAGGGTATAGAGAAAGATCAACTTAATGCAAGGTAAGTCCATTCAAAAGTCTGATGGTATTAGGAAAAAAGCTGTTCCTGAGTCGGTTGGTACGTGACCTCAGATTTTTATATCTTTTTTCTGAAAGAAGATGGTGGAAAAGAGAATGTCTGGGGTGCATAGGGTCCTTATGCTGACTGCTTTGTCGAGGCAGTAGGAAATGTAGACAGAGTTAATGGATGAGAGGCTGATTTGCGTGATGGATTGTGCAGCATTCACAACCTTTTGTAGTTCCTTGTGGTCTTGGGCAGAGCAGGAGCCATACCAAGCTGAGAGAATGCTTTCTGTGGTGCATCTGTAAAAGTTGGTGAGAATCGTATCTGGCATGCCAAATTTCCTTAGTCTTCTGAGGAAGTAGAGGCTTTAGTGTGCTTTGTTAACTATAGTGTCGGCATGTTGGTGATCTGGATACCTAAAAAATTTGAAGCTCTCAACCCTTTCTACTTCATACCCGTTGATGTAGACAACAGCATGTTCTCCTCTATGCTTCCTGAACTCGATGACAATCTCCTTCATTTTATTGACATTGAGGGAGAGAGTATTGTTACTGCACCAGTTCACCAGATTCTCTATCTACTTTGTTTCATTGTTTGAGATCCGACCCATTATAGTCAGCAAACTTGAAAATTGAATTGAAGGGGAATTTGGCCACACAATCATAGATGTATAAGGAATATTATAGTGAGCTGAGAAAAGCCTTGTGGGGCACCGGTGTTGAGGATGATTGTGGAGGTGGTGTCATTGCCTATCTTTACTGATTGCGGTCTGATAGTTAGGAAGTTCAGGATCCGTGGCAGAGGGAGATGCCGAGGCCCAGGCCACGGAGTTTAGAAATGAGTTTTTGTGGGAATAATGGTGTTGAAGGCTGAGCTGTAGTCAATAAATAGGAGTCTAACATAGATGTCTTTATTATCTGGGTTGAGTATAGAGCCAGGGAGATGGCATCTGCTGTGAGCCTGTTGCAGTGATAGGCAAACTATAAGTGGATCCAAGTAGTCTGGGAGGCTGGAATTAACTGATTCAATCATGCCATGTCTAGCCTTTTGAACCATTTCATAATGATGGATGTCAGAGCCACCAGCAGATTGTCATTAAGGCATGCTGTTTGGTTCTTCTTAGATACTGGGATGATGGTCGTTGCTTTGAAGCAGATAGGGACCTCAGATTGTTGTAAAAAGACCTTGAAGATGTCTGCGAATATCCCTGTCAGCTGATCAGTCTGGGATATAACTTACAATTCAAAGCTAAATTTAAACCATTTTCTGTATCTTCCCTTTGAAGTGTCGCTGTCTGAAATGAGGTGTGACGTTTGTGGTCTCTTGAACTGAGTATAATCCATTTAAGAATTTTCCAGACAGCTGCTGAATTATATTCTTATAATTTACATTTTCAGCCATCTTTGACTTGCATGTTCTGTTCTATGCTGCTTAAAAAAAAAGCATGTTTTATTCAATATATCTATTTGTAAATAATTCAAGACAATAGTCTAATGTCATGGCAGTTCATATAAATTTATTTCATGCCCTCTCTATAAGACATTTATCATCTATTCCCAAAGATAATGTCCATGTTCAATGAAAATGGCATTTTGTAATGACACGCTAATTACTTTCATTAATTAAACTTTGATATTTGAGCTCTGCTTCATTGTCAGTGATGGAGTGGCCATTATGTTACCCCATCAGTTCTTGAGCTGCCTCCTTCCATTAGTGTTAGGACTGTGACAAATGGGAACATAATGCCAGTCCAGGCCCTTTTTTTGACATTCAGTTCTTTTCAACTGCAGGGCTTCAGATCTTCTCCAGCCTTGAGATGCATGGGCAAAAGTGTATTCTGAGACTCCCTACTTCTCTCATGCTTGATGGAAGGGCAAACTCTGTGCCCACTCGAAACTCACCTCTGCTGAATGCAGAAGGTCACTGAACCTTTTCTGGTATTGGATCCATGTGCCTCAGACCAGATCATGCATGCTGATCTCAGCTGCCACTTCTGCTTAGGTCTTCTTGCTGAGGGGATTGACCTCCTCCTTCCATCCTTCGTTATGAGGATGTCTCTTCTGACTGCCACTTCCTCCAAAGGCAAACAGACACTCATTGGAGTAACTGGGGGTTTGCTGTCTCCCTGAACTTCGTTCCCCCCGGTATGTCTTTCAGCTGCTGCCATTAGTTCCTACTGGCTCCTCTATTATTCTCAGCAGCTTCTAATAGCCCATTTAGAATCCTACAGTGCAGAAAGAGGCTCTTCAGCCATCGAGTCTGCCATGAACACAATCCCACTCAGGCCCTACCCCCATATCCCTACCTATTATACCCACTAATCCCTCTAACCAATGCATTCCTGGACACATGCAATTTCTTAGCATAGCCAATCAACCTAAGCTGCACATCTTTAGACTGTGGGAGGAAACCCACACAGGCAGTGACCTGGGAATCGAACCCAGGATTTTGGAGCTGTGAAGCAGCAGTGCTAACCACTGTGCTGCCCACTTAAGCATTGGATCTGTGCCCATCTGGCTCTGCGGGTCCAATGATGCTGGCTGTCACTTAATTGAAGAAATAAAAATAAACTCGTGAATTTAATTCTTGCGTCTAAGTGCAATTTTAACTAAAACTCCTTGAAGGAGATCCTAACTAGATCGGGTGCAATGCTGATTTTGCATCTTCTCCAATTTTATTCTCTATTGAAGTAACTATTGAATATAGTGTGGAATGCCAATTTAATCTGATCAGAAAATGGAAAATTAGGTTTAAAATTACCCACGTTATTTGTGATTAAAGTTTTGTTTATAAACCCAGCCAGTAGACATGTTGTCCAGCTGTCTTCAGCAGGCTCACCAACTAAGAATTAAAGTTCCAATTTTGATGAAATTTTATTAGTGTTAAACGGCAAATGCAAATCATGTTGTTAAAATATGGTTTGATTTGATCTATATATATATATGGTACAAAGCCTAAAAGATGGTACATTTTTAATTTTGAACTTGGACCTTTCAGATATACCAAAATGTCAGATAAAAGTGATTTAAAAGCGGAACTGGAGCGTAAAAAGCAACGACTGGCTCAGATACGAGAAGAAAAAAAAAGGAAAGAGGAAGAAAGGAAAAAGAAAGAGGTCAGTTGATTTGGAAAAATGCAGATTGCTTGAAATGAGCAACAAAGTAGGAAATTGATTGATTTAGATCCAATCAAGGATCACTAAATTTAAACTGTAATTGGAATAATAACTTATTCGTTACTTGCATGCACAATAGAAATTGTAAAATCCTAGTATGTTTTTATGCTGCCTGATGTGTTCATCCTGTACCTACTGTCTTTTCCACATGCTCTGATATTTTTCTGCATCCACCCTAATCCTTCCCATGATCTGATTCACACATTAAGACAAGTTAATTTCACTTGGAAAGAAAAAGAACGTTTCTCCTTTGAGCACACTAAATTACCCATCAAAAGGTTATTTTTGTGAAGTCAGACAGCTATTGCAGATAGAACTTTAAAGTTGCCTGAGACCACCTTATGAATTGGGATTCTCATGTGTGAATTCAGCTCAAAATTTCCATGTAGGAGATGAAGTCAATCTTCAGATGCTGAAGAAGCAAGTAGAATTGATTATTAAATTAGGAAACTTGGTTTAAAAAAAAAAATGCATTGGAAACACAAAAACCTCAGGTAAAATTTTCCAACTCCATCTGTAGTAGTGCTATTGTTAGTGGAGTAGTTGATACTACATGGTCAAAGATTGGAAAATTCATTTTGTAGAAATATATCCTTACACTAATAGAATATATCAGTGCCATCATTAAATGACCAATTAATTTCATCTGAGCTGCTCTTTGAAGTAGAAGCAGCAATGACTTTGCCATTGATAGAAGGCTGGCATTATTGAAATTGTTAGACTAACTTGTATATTTCTATCATTGGAGGTAGAATTGTCAAGGCCGTTTGATAACAAAGGAATGGAATATTACGACTTTATTCTCCCACTTTTCATTTGGTCATAACAAGGTTTGATTTTTCTTTTAAGAATTTAAAGAAGATATGCCTTTCCTATTCTGTACCATTTACATGCCAAGGTTGTCGAAAATTTCTCAGATTTTCTGAGGTTAAACAAAGAACAAGATAAGTTAATGAAACTATTCCTGCACTTAAGAGAAAAACGTGAAGCAATTCATACAGTTGCACGTATTCATCTGGATGGAGGCAGCCTATAATCCTACGACAGTGGGTGTTGGATGCATCAGCAGGTGGACCTTTCACATTCAGTGTCTTGGAGGGGGTTCATCTTCTAGCCTCAATGTTCCTGGAGATCCATGTTTTGAGGTTGAAAATTTTGTCTCCCGTTTTCCGATGGTCCACCTTCTTTCCTCAATATTGACTGTGACGTTGGGCACCTTTTCAATATGGCACCTGGATACCAGCAAACTGTGTGTCATCCAGTCCTGCCCTGCCACTGAACATGGCACGTAATGAATCTGTTGTTTTCCCATCAGCCACGCTGCATTCCCACTCTGCCAGGGTACTTAGTTTCAAAATGGAAGAATTCCTCTTGTGGTCAGTCTTTTGTGCTCCCAGGGGGATTAATCGTCTTCAATTCAGTTTTGCTGAATGCAAAATTATCTATTTTGGCAGTTCAGCCTGTCTGAATTGTTCTTGGGGGTGGGAAAAAAAAATCTGTTCTAGTTTAAAATTCAGCCTGTTTAAAAATTAAAAAATCTGAATCGTTTCTTCAAAGAACTCATCATTTGGCATGTGAAATTAATGCATCAGTGAATAGCCTGGTCCGTCGTGTTTTAAAACCATAGAATCAGAGCATCCCTAGAGGTGGAGGCCGCTCGGCCCATCAAGTTCGCATTGACTCTCCAACAGAACATCCAAAACAGGCCCATACCCTGTTCTATCCCCGTAACCCCACGCATTTACCATAGCGAATACCCATAACATACGCATTTTTGGACGCTAGAGGGAAACTTAGCATGGCTAACCACTCATAAGAATGGTGTGTACTATTATTGCATAGGAGCCTATTTCGTTACTACATAGATACAGATTGCTTTGTATAAACTTCTTTAAAGGATCTGTAGGTGGATTGAAAATTCTCCAGCTCCAAATTCATTGGAGTTCTCATATTTGGCCTTTTCTTCTCAGCTCTTTCCTGATCTCAGAACCAGAACTTGCAGCTCATCTTCACTCTGCATTCGTTTATTCTGGTCATCAGTTCTGAACACAACTTCACTTTATTCCTAGAAAACCAAAAATTTTAATTTTTGAGAAACTCTCAAAACGTTCATTTATAGGATTGCAAAATAAGTTAATAGCATTATTGATGAAGTTAATATTTAGGAGTGCATTAAAGTAACATTTGTATGCATATTTGTTGAATAGCAACATAAGCAATATGAATAATCATTAGCATAAGTCAAAATCCAGCCTATTTGTTCTACAATTTTATGCTGAAAATGTAAAAGGGGAAACTTGAAATAAATGAAATAAGGATTTGCCATATCTCGTCCTGGAGACAACTCCTTTTAAACTTTCTCCTTGTATTTTCAACAATAGTGAATGTTGTATTTATGGTCGTAGAGGCACGACGATCCTGAATATGTTGCGCCATAACATTTATTTTAAAATGCTTCATATTCACCTCTTTCAACCATTCTGTGGTTGAACATAAAATTTATTCCAGACATGAGGAGGAAAAAATTAGTATAGAAAGCTAACTTAATTGAGTTTCCTGTTATTCTTTCAGGCTGAGATGCAACAGAAAAAAGAGCCACCCCCTGAGGACTCGGATCTTGACCGCAAGCGGAGGGAGACGGAGGCTTTGCTACAGAGCATTGGCATAGCCCCAGAGCCAGCATTAGGTAAGGAACTTGGTCAGTTTTATATAAATGTGATCTTGTTAACTCTCACATTTTTGTGCAAAATTCAATATTCTAGGACGATATACCATTTTAGACAGTAAAAGGGCAAATGCTATATAATCAATTAAATAATGTTCCATGGCTATTTTTCTTGAGATAGGTGAAAGTTTTATGAGTTTGGATTTTTCAATCAGTTTTAAAATTAGTTAAAATTTGTAAATCATGTTATTCTGTTCATATTTAATTTTTAAATGAGCAGGTTGTACCAACTCACTTGGTTTATTGCAGTTGGATTTTGGTTCTCTATTCTTGACTGAAAAATATATTTTTGTCTAAATCTCTAAAGGGCATGACGCTTGCCATCTGTGAACACTTCACACATTAGTGTATTTTTTGTATAAACCTAAAAAAATGAAATATTTTCTAGCATCTCCATTTATAAAGTGGAAAAGCAGAATATAAAACTTAGTGGGGAGACGAAGGAAGAAATAGAACTTAAAAACAATTTAGCATGTTTTGAAAGGTGTATGTTTGTAAGTATCTTTTTTTAAAAAGGTTGCAGTATCTCATTTTATAGCTCAATTGAAATGTGCTTCTAGTGATTGGAGTGCTGGTTGGAAAATGAAAATGTCCACTGCAATTTTGCTGGTTAAGTGCAGAGTTTGGAAATTAAAATGAAAATACTAAAGTTGGCATACTGCAGAAAACTTAATCTTGAGCAGTGAGAAAATTTGAGAAGGAAAAAATTAAGTACAAAGGATACAACTTGACTAAAATTTATACAAATAGAAGGAATTAAAATGGGAAAGAATTGGGGGGGAACTAACAAAATATAATTGGGAAATATCAACATTTTAATGTAAACTATTTTCTAAGCCTGAAGTTAAAACTTGAGCTTGGATTCAGTGAAAGAAAATAAACATCAGGTAATTGACTCATTTGTAGTTGTACTCATAATTCAAGAATTATCAAATAACAAAACTAGAAGTAATCATAATATTTTTTATTCAAAAGTGAAAATGCTGGACATTTCAAATGCTAGAAATACTCAGTAGGTCAGGCAATGCCAATAGAGAAGTCCTGTGCTGCGTACTGATTCTAGGCAGAATCATTGTGCAGCCCCTCCCAATGCTGCTGTTAATCAGAACCAGATATGGGGATGAGCAAACCTGTGGTACATTAGCTGCCTTAATTCTGCTACACTTTTCCTTCCTCCAAGTACTGCAGCTGAACACCAAGACATTCATACGTGTTGTGATCCACTGTTATGGCATTGAGATTGAAGCCTGTTTATCCAACCAGATTTTCTTTTGTGTCCACCTTGGCTTTTTAAATCCTCCTGTGTAATGAAAGCCACTAACTTTTGGATAGAAATTAGGGAGTGATTATGCTTTCAAAGCAGCCGGACACTTCTGGGAATTCTTTCTTTTTTCAATTGTAGATATACATTCTACTTTTAAGTGGTGTACTGATCAAAGAAATTTATTTGGAAATTTAAAATTCTGTAAATGAAAGATCTTTCAAAAGTAAACAAAAAAAACTGAACTGTTACATTGCTGTAGGAAAATCAATATTAATTTAGAATGGTGGTTCTTATTGCATGCTGTGCGTCTTGCTGCCATTGTTTTTCATGTAACAATCATGCAGCCTTCTAGAAATATTCTTATTTATGCCGTTGCAATTAAAATTGTTTAAAAAGCTGCACGGTGACAAAATAAGGCATTTACAGAATTGGTGGAAAAAATATTAGGCGAGATCTTACGGCCTGGCTCATCTTGAGACCGTAAAGTCATGCCGGAGATCAGTAGACTTTTCCATGTTCTGCCCCTCGCCTGCTTCTGTTATGACGGGCGGGGTGTAAAATTCCGGCCATTGATTCTATTTATTGAAAATTGGATCATATGTGCTTTTATGCTTGTGATCTAACTTTGAACAAATTTGCAAAACTTGGCTCTGAGTATGGCTGTTGCACAGTTATATTATAGCTGTGCAACAGCCATCTGTATTTTAGTCTAACCTTGATTTTAGATTAATTCTTGTGATCAAAAATATTAAATAAATGTTAACATTAAGTTAAAATGAACAAGTGAGTGGCTGAAAAGATCATTATATTGACCTATTTTTCTAAATGCATTGATGTTTTAGTTGATTCATATCTGCTTTTCCTAATGACCATTTCAGTGAATGCTTTGTTCTGTTATTTGTTCAATTCTTTTTTGATTTAGTTCATAGTTTTCGGACATGATCATCCTTGTATTTTGTTGCTTTTACAAATACCCAGAAGCATGGTCTACAATTAAATACATAGATAGCTATGTATTTTCTGACAGGGTTTCAGCTGCAATTCACAACATCTATTCATATAATGTATATTTTGTCAGAAGCCTTTAGAAATGCATGTAAAATGGAGCAGTGTTTTAAGCTACAGAATTATGCAGCACAAAATGAGGCCTCATAGCCTTTATAAGTCTGCATTCTAAAAGAGCAATCATTATTACCATTCCCCTTAAATTCAGTATAACTGAAAATTGAGTATAGCTTTTTTTAGAAAAAAATGTTTCTTTGATAATCAAAGAATCACCTGATGACTTTTTCACCATTCCATTAAGATGGATTGGAATAAAATTGGACATTTTGGAATTGTGACGTGAATGTCTGTTAACAGATCTTATTGTTCTAGCTCTAAATATGTGTGAGTACATATGCATTATACCCATTTTATAATCAATATTATTCTACATTTAAAAAAAAAAGGAAATTGTAGCTTCTATGAAGGAAATGTTGACCACGGGAATCTGTTAATGTGTATGCTATGGAATTAAGTAATCATCATCAGCAATGTTAAAAGTTCAAACATATAAAGTCACCTTTTTCAATGCTCCTGAGGGCTGAGGGATTTCTGCGTGTTAATTTTTATTTCAAGTTATTTTTGTATCTTGGAACTTGTGCCAATTGATAAAGGAAAAATTCTTTTACATATTTGTTCTTGGCAAATTTTGTTTTAGCTTCCACTGTTTGCCTATATATCGGCATTAGACTTTGAAGAGTTTGTAATAAGTAACATAATCCTTTTTCAAAGAATCTTTGCATATGCAATTCAAATAGTTTTACTACAGTAATTTTATGGTGACAGTTGAAACCCTGCTGCATTTTAATACGACTGCAATGTGCACATTCCAAAATCATTTTCAGTGATTATTTTAGCAAAAAAAAACAAAATTAAATATTCATTTGGCTTTCTTTCCTCCTCTTTTTCTTTATGCTTTTGGCTTTTACCATTTCAATTCCATTTTCTGCCAAATTCCCCACTTATTTAAACTTTTTTTTTCTTGTTTCGTTTCTTGTCTGATGTTGCTCACCATCAGTGCAACCACTGCAATTAGTAACATGGGATGCCTGTTATTTTCATTATTTAGTCCCAACCCCTATGTCTCCTTCCTCGAAATCAGTGAGTACGCCCAGTGAAGCTGGTAGCCAAGATTCAGTAGACGGTGGACATGGTGGAAGGTAATCACTTTTTGTTTTTGTAACTTGTTTTGGTGATTATTTTGACAAAATTCTATTAATATTATTGTCTACATCATTGATCTGTGACTCATGGGGAAATAGTTTGGTTAACACTGAAAGAAAAGAATAAAAGCAAAGTAATAGGTTAATTTTGAGCAGTCATCATGTAAGTGCTTTTTGACAATGCTAGGAAAGATATTATAGGGTAAGGAAGTTAAGATCTACTTCATTAATAGTTTACTTCAGTTACACGTGGAAAGATGTAGGTTGAATATGTTTGATTAATTTTTAATGGATCCTAGAACAATTGTCATATTTACAAATAAAAACACTGATGCTGGAAATTTGAAACAAAATTAGAAAATAATCTGTCATCATCCGTAAATAAGTTTAACCATTGAGAATGCAAAAATGGGCATTTTCTTAAAGTTTACTGGGAATATAGGTGGGAACTTGGAAAGATGTTTAATAGGGGAAAAACTACAGATATTCTAACTACCAAGAAAGACATCACTTGCTCAATTATTGTTTCAAACTATCTAGAAATGCAAGAAATAATTAGACCTTAGAGTGTTATGGCACAGAAAGAGGCCATTCAGTTCATTGTGCCGCTTTGGTGGAGCTATCCAAGTAATTTCAAACCTATCCCACCTACCCTTCTTATCTTGTCCTACCACCTTAAATGATTTATGTCTGCACACCTTCAGGTCTCTTTGCTCCTTTAACTCCTTTAAAATTATATCATTTTTGTTCAAATCGGCTCTCATACTTTCTAAATTTATCACTTCTGTTTCTAAATTTAATCCTCCATGTGTTTACCTATCATACCAGTATAGATGCTACTAAAGTCTGTAACCTTGCAGCACCACCACAATGAAATTTGAGTTTGACATAATGTTGTGTTCTACAATCATATTTGTCTCCATGCTCACTTCTTTTCCCAGGAACTCTCTCACTGACCAGTGGACCCTTTCACCCACTTGCCATTTTCTCCTTCCACCTGGACGACGACGACTCCTCCTGTCTTCCCAAAACAGCCTCCCCACCCTGCCCCCAACCTGCTCTTGATCTTTTCATTGAGAACTATTGTGTGACATTGGCCAAAACCACCTCCCACCTTGACTGGCTTAAATTCCTTGTGTTATCTCCTCTTTGTTTCGGTATTGTCCGACTAGCTGAGTGTTTGCAGCATTTTTTAAAATTATTTTTGTTGTTGTTATTATTTATTATTATTATTATTTTATAAACATCTTTGGGCCATCTAATCCAAACCTTTCTGTGACTCTGCGAATGGGCAGAGTATTTATTATCCACTTCTATATCAGTACCAATTGAATACTGTGCAGATAGAAATGCTCCTTAAAATACTGCAACTATCCATGACTAACGCTAAACTTTTCTGACTGAGAAAGCTCACCCTGCTTATTCTAAGTTTCATTCAGACTTTTGGCTTTTTCCTGGATGACCTTCAAACTGAGAGACATTGGGCGCTTGTTGTTGTTTTCAATCTATATTGCCAAAAGTCTTTCCATATGGGGTGATGTTTCAGTGTGCTCTTCCTCTTCAGCCCATTGACTCATTAGATGAATTAAGTTTTCAATGGGCATGGGAGATGAGCAATTTCACAACATCAACGTCATCCACTTCATAAAAACTAGCTTCCTTGCCAAGGTGATAATTTTATGCTGAATTGCAAGGACAACATTGTGAGATGCTCCATGACTACCAACACATCCAGGCCAGAATTTCTGCCACACATCATTCAGAAATGATTATGAACTTCACCCTGTGAATCAACAATATTGTGTCAATATCTTTGATGTTGTAATCATGCTAATATTCCCCGATTGGCACATTTTCGTATCTGCTGCTTTGATGAACTGGAAAAGTACGGTATAGGGAGTAAGTCTCAAATGTTACAATTGCTCCCTAATGCATAGATTATAGCAATTAAGTCATGTTGGCTAGCAGGAAAATTACCTTCACATTTTCAGACAATGCATCAAGACTGATAGGATGACCTGGGCAATCATCCAAGAGGAGGTGAGATTTTCTCTAGAGCAATGTTCCCTCCAGGTAGGAATGGCATGCAGAGAGTCAATTGACCAGCTAGATGGTCAACGTCTTTTCCTAAAGATAAGGCAGCCTAAAACTTGAGGGGATAGTTTTAAGGTGGCTGATGGCTCACCGAGGGCATTTGTGCAGTTGAGACTTGGAGCAAAGATTACTTTTATTGGCAATAGAGATGATGGGCATTTTTGAGATTTCAGTGGAATAATATGAACCACATGATGCCTGCCAAGAGATATTCAGGAACCAGACAGTGACACTGAGTGTATGTTCTGGCACAATGGTTAGCACTGCTGTGTCACAGCATTAGGGACCTGGGCTCAATTCCAGCCTTGGGTGACTGTCTGTGTGGCGTTTGCACATT
Organism: Sphyrna mokarran; assembly: GCA_024679065.1. NCBI lineage: Eukaryota > Metazoa > Chordata > Chondrichthyes > Carcharhiniformes > Carcharhinidae > Sphyrna > Sphyrna mokarran. The sequence continues at coordinate 73,065,777 of JAGIQG010000002.1, read as the reverse complement.
CTCTGCATGTCCATTGGATCTCCTCCAAGTGCTCCAGTTTCCCCCCTCAGTCCAAAAATGTGTGTGTTATTTGGATTGGTTATGTTAAACAAATTGCCTCTTCGTGTCGAGGGATTAGCAGGGTGAATATGTGGGTTACAGAGAGGGAATTTGGGTGGGATTGCTGATGGTGCAGGTTTGATGGGCCAAATGACAACCTCCTATACTGTAGGAATTCTATGAAAATAATGGATTTTCAAGACAAGTATGGCTCTTTAATATGCTTAAATGTGGCAACAGCCATATATAAACGAGTCTAAAATACAGCAGTAGGAGCGCCATTGGACAGTGTCAGGAGGTGGTTAAATTCTCTTTCTGGAGATAGCCATTGCCTTTACTTGACTAAATAAATCATGCAGGCCTTTGGTTGTTGCCAACAGACTGTTTCCAAATCCCCGGTGTCTGAACACAAGGAAACCTAGTGTTGCAGTGGTGGTGCCCCGATACTGAACAAGAAGCTATGGGCTGAAGTCCAATGCCAGAAATAGTTGGCCATAGAAGGAGTGTTCAATGGGCTAATAGTCAGCTCAGAAATCCTTCCACCATTTCTCCAATATTCCCCAAAGAGTTAAAAGCAGTATGGGTGTGGTAATACGCTAAACAAACAGGTCTGGAAAGTAATCAGTGTTGATTGACTCTTGAAAATAGATTTGGGGGGACAGGGGGAGGTGGAGATGACATAGGGCAGGGTTACCCCGAAGATGCTGTGGGCAACCCCACTCAACTTCACAAGTATGATTTGCATGGCAATTGGCCAGAAGGTGGTTACCAAATAAACCTGTTAGACTTTAATCTGGCGCTGTGAGTCTTTCTATGATTGGCCAGGAGATCAGACTTCCTCTGGGCAATTGTCCTTGCTGGGAACCATCCAGAAATGTGATTTTAAAACACAAACTGTGGGTGGTTCTGACTGGATTGCACCAATAGTTATTTAGAAAACTGAAACCATTTCTAACTTCTGGGTAACTTGTACAGAATCCCCCTGGAACTCCTTCTCCTTGGCCTGAGTTGGATATTTGGGAAAGACAGGTTGAAAATCTGATGCTGATTGCCAGTTTGATGAAGTTCACACCCGGTGTGAAATCTGCCTAGTGCTATGAACGTGAAAGGAATCTATGAAGTGCCACCAAACGGCAGGAAGTAACAATGAGTCTGTGGGAATGGCTGTAAAGGCTAGACTAATGAAGATCAATTAATATTGCTTCGTTCTACTGAGCGGCTTTATTTGGAAGGTTAAAGTTTATTTATAAGATGCAGATTGTAGAGCACACATTAATTTGATTGGCAAAATTGTTGGAAATATGTTACCAGAAACTAAGAGGAGAAATAATAAAAGGAATTTTAATCAAGATTTTAATAATTCTCACAAGGATGGCAGTTGTTTCACAAGACGACACTGATCAAGTCAGTTGCCTATCTTTTTACTTAATTTGTAGGATGTGAGTGTCACTGGCTAGGCAAACAGTTATTGACCATCCCTAATTGTCTTGAAAAGATGGTATTGAGCTACCTTCCTGAACTGTTGCGGTCCATGTGATGTAGGTACATAAATATTACTGTTAAGGTGAGAGTTTCTATCTGTGCTATATGTCTAAGTCAGTATGGTGAGTTACTTGGAGGTGAACTTGCAGGTGGTGTTCCCAGGTATCTGCTGCCCTTGCCCTTCTTGATGGTAACATCATGGATTTGGAAGATATTGTCTAAGAAGCCTTGGTGAGTTCTTGCACAACATCTTGTATGTAGATAATGCATATTGCTACCACTGTGCATCAATATGTGTGGCACAGTGGTTAGCATTGCTGCTACACCGCCAGAAATGCAGGTTTATTTCTGGCCTTGGAAGACTGTGGAGTTTGCATGTTATCTTCATGTCTGCATGGATTTCCTCTGGATGCTCTGATTTTCTCTGACATCTTGATCCTATAAATAAAATAATATTCCAAAGATGTGTAGGTTGGGTGGATTGGCCATGCTAAATTATTTCTTAGTATGCAAAAGATGCATAGGATAGGTAGATTGTAGGGTTACTGGGATAGGGCTATGTGATTTTAGTGAGAATCGGATTATATTTGGGCCAAATGGCATCCTTCTGCACTAAGGATTCTATGGCTCTGTGGATGTTTGAGAGAGTGAATGTTTGAGGATGTGATGTCAGTCAAGTGGTCTGCTTTGTCCTGAATAATATTAAACTTGTGTTGTTGGAGATGCACTCTGCCAGACAAGTAGAGAGTATTGCATCTCACATCTGAATTGTGCTGTGTAGATGGTGTTTATATTGGGGATATCAGAAGGGAAGTTAGTTGATGTAGATTGCAATAAACTAGTTTATCTGACTTAATTTGCTAGTCAATGGTAAATCCCAAGATGTTAATAAATGTTTAGATATAATGGAGCTGTAATTATTTTTCAAAAATAGTTCATCAAATTTTAATAACAAAACAGATCCTGTAGATAGAAAGCTGATAATAGATCTATTGGCGGCTAAATGAAATGGAAATTAATAGTGGGCTTGAGGATTTTGAGAAGAATACTGCCCTAGTCTGTACGGTATGACGATTTGACAGTTTGCACTTGGTGAATTCATAATCTTGCCATTGCTACTTGCATTATGTACCCAGTCTCTGGTTCCAGCTGCACTGACAGCTATGGAGAAGATTCATTCAGGAATACACCAAACATATAATGACTTTGTCATGGACATGAGGAGGCTAATTTGAGGATATTAGCGCAATTTGCTCAAACTCTTATAGGACAACCCCCACATCCCAGGGACTAATTTAGTGAACCTTTGCCATACTGCCTCCAATGCAAGTATATTCTTTCTTAAATATGGTGACCAGAATGGCGCACAGTATTCCAGATGTGATCTCACCAAAACCCTGTACAACTGCAGCAAGATTTATTTATTTATTGTTATATTCCAATCTGCTTGCAATAAAGGTCAACATGTGATTTTTTTTTTGGTTTTTCTGTTGGTTACTGCAACCTTATGGTAACTTCCTACAATCCTTGTATAATCACACCCAAATCTTTTTGAACATGAACACTTGTAAATTTCTCACTTCTTAAAAAAAAAAGTCTTTTTATTCTTGCAACCAAAGTGAATAACTCCACACTTCCCACATTGCACTCCATCTTTCATCTTGTTGCCCAATCACCTAATCTGTTTATATCGCCTTCTGTCTAGCTTGTTATCATAAGCAAACTTAGATGCATTACTCTGTCTTCAACTAATTCATTAATATAGATTGTAAAAAGCTGATGTCCCAGCATTAATCCTTGTGGCAACCCACTGTTCACTGTTTGCAAACCTGAAAAAGTCCTGCTTATGTCCATCCTCTGTTTTCTACTTATTAACCAATCCTGTATATGCTGCTATGTTATCCTCCGTTTCACGGGCACTTATTCTGCCTATTTTCCGTTAGTACGGCACCTTATCAAATATCTTTTGTAAATCGAGGTAACTGCATTGAGCGGTTTCCTTTTACCTACTTATATCCTCAAGAAAAAAAACACCTAGTAAATTTGTCAAACAGGGTTTCCCTTTGGGAAAACCATGTTGAGTTGTTCTAATCTCACTCTGCCTTTAAGACTTCTTGAACAATAGATTCCAGCATTTTGCCAACAATTGATATTAGGCTAACTGGCCTGTAGCTCACTATATTTGCCCTCCCCGCTTTTTGAAAAGCAGTGTAATATTTGCCAACTTCAAATCTAGTGGGACCATTCTGAATCTAAGAAATTTTGAAAAATCATAGCTGGCACAGTCATTATCTTTGCACTTGTATGTCTTAATACGCTAGAATGTAGGCTTCAGGTCTGAAGGATTTGTTGGATTTTAGTCCCTTAGGTTTCTCAAGTATTTTATCTCTGCTGATACTAATTTCCTCCCTCTTTTTAGCCCCTAGATTATCCTCAGTTTCTAGTATGGGATTTGTGTCTTCTATTATAACAGACACAAAATAGTTGTTCAATATCTCTCTCATTTCCTCATTCCCCATGTTAATTCCTCGCATCTCTCCTTTTGAAGGAATGACTTCAGCTTTTCCTTGCCTTTTAAGTACTTATAAAAACACATTTTAGAGTTTTTATGTTTCTGGTTAGTTTATTCTTGTTATATTTTGGTTTTTGGTGACCCTTTGCTGGTTGCTGAAACACTGCCAATCCTTAGATTTGCTACTATTTCTTGCAACATTTTAAACCTTTTAAAATCCAACACCAGGCTTAACTTCCTGAGTGAGCACAGATGGGTCCTTCTCGCTGAGTTTTTGTTCTTTAATGGAAGATACTTTTGAATATTTTGAATTGTTTCTTTAAATGTTCTCCATTGCTTATTTACCTCCAAACGCTTTAGTATAGTTACTCGATTAATCTTAACCAGTTCTCCCCTCATACTTGTGTAATTAACTTTTAAGTTGTTTGCTTGCAGTTGCAATATTTCACTTTTAAACTTAACATGGAATTAAATGGTATTATAGTACTATTTCCCAATGCATTTTTTATTTTTTTTAGAAGTTTATTTATTAGTGTAGGCTTACATTAACACTGCAGTGAAGTTATGTGAAAATCCCTGGGTCGCCAGTCTGTCACCTGTATGGGTACACTGAGGGAAAATTTAGCATGGTCAATGCACATAATTAGTATATCTTTCAGACTGTGGGTGGAAACCCATGCAGACATGTGGAGAATGTGCAAACTTCACACACAGTGACCCAAGCCAGGAATCGAATCAGGTCCCTGATATTGAGGCAGCAGTACTAACAACTGTGCCAATGTTACTAATCAACCTGCTTTTTGATATAATAGTTTTAAGATAACTTTATGCCTAGTTGTCCCACTACATACACCTCAAGAAACTTGTCAAACTCATTGCCAATTTGATTGTGCCAGTCAATATGAAGATTAAGATTCACCACAATTATTATTTCCTTTTTTACAGGCTCTAATAATTTCTTGTTTGATCTGCCTAATGGCATAATTACTGTTAAAGGGGCTTATAAAGTACACTTTTTTGACTTTTGCTATTCCCAATTTCCACTCATTCTGATTTTGTTTCATGATCTTCAGAGGCCAACCATTTTTCTGCTAATGTCTACATGCCAAACTTTAAGGGTGACTTACTACCTTTGTCATTCTGTCTGTCTGTCTTTCCAAAATATTGTCTCTTCTGGAATATTTATTTCCCAACCTTGATCACCTTGTCACCATAATTCTGCAAAGATGATTAGATTTAATACAGATATCTCTTATTTTTTAACCACTAATTCATTTATTATTTTGTACATGCTTGATGCATTCAGGCAAAGGATTTTTTTTTTAAACTTGTATTCATTGATATAGAACTTCCTGTCCCTTCCTGTCCCACTCTACTTGTTTATATCCATATATTGCTCAAATATCTGAGCTTCCTCTACGGATTTCTTAAATTTCCCTTCAGCTGAACACTCTTGCCTCTGTTAGTTTAAAGCTCTGTCACAGCTCTCATTATACAATTGACCAAGATGTTGGTTCCTGCCAGGTTCAAATGGAGCCTATCCCAATGGAATAGTTCACTCTTTCCTGAGTATTGATGCAATGCTCCATGATTTGCAATCTCCTTTTCCCACAATACTCTTTGAGCCACATGTTTAGTTCTCTAATATGTTTAACCCTCTACCGGTTGCTGTGTGGCTCAGGCAACAACAGTAAGAAGTTTCAGCACCAGGTTAAAGTCCAACAGGTTTATTTTGTAGCAAACACCACTAATTTTTGGAGGGTTTGCCCCTTCGTCAGGTGAGTGGGAGTTCTGATTACAAACAGAGCATATAAAGGCACACAGTTTACAGAATACTGATTAATTAAGCATAGGTTAGAGATGTGTATTGTCTCCAGACAGGACAGTAAGTGAGATATTGCAAGCCTAAGCAAGTCATGGGAATTACAGATAGTGTGACATGAACCCAAGATTTCAGGTGAGGCCATCCTCGTGTGCAGAATTTGGCTATCAGTTTCTGTTCAGCGACTCTGCGCTGTTGTATGTCATGAAGGCTGCCTTGGAGAAGGTTTACCTGAAGATCAGAGGCTGAATGCCTGTAACTGCTGAAGTGTTCGCCAACAGGAAGGGAACAGTCTTGCCTGGTGATTGTCAAGCATACACATCTTTTTAACCTATGCTTGATTCTATCTTCATTCTCATTGTCTGCACCTTTTAGGACTTGATTAGCTGTAAAGACTCGTATTCTAATCAGTATTCTGTAAACTGTGTGTTCCTTATATGCTTTGTTTGTGATGAGAACTGCCACTCATCTGACGAAAAGGCAAACCCCCAAAAACTAGTGGCATTTACTATCAAATAAACCATTTGGACTGGTGTTGTGAGACTTCTTACTGTGTTTACTCTATTCCAAGCTGGCATCTCCACATCATGGCTCAGGTAACAATCTAGAGATGATTAACTTTGTTCTGCATTTTAATTTGGACTCTAATTTCTCTTGGGTGGCAGAAGATCATGTCTGGTTCAACGTTGTTGATTCGTACATGGACGACAATAATTGGATCCTCCCCCTTTCCACTTGATAAATCCTTTAATCCTGGCAACAGGCAGGCAACAAAACCTTTTAGAACTCCCCCACCAAGGTTTTTAAACAAAAAAAAACTGTATTTATCAGCCTGACTATACTGTTTGCTATGACTACCACATTCCTCTGTGCTCTGCCAAAGTCAGTATGTTCATCCACCTTGCAAATCTCCTTTTAAATAGGTAGTAAGCACCTTGTACCTGTTGAACAAAGTCAGGGGCTAAAGCTCCCCCATCATTCTTATGTTGGGTCCCCATAGCTGTCTGACCAGCACTTATGGCCTGAGAATAGCTAAGCTTAATTCATTAAACAAGAAATTGAAATATTGTAATGATGGCACAGTCAGGTATTAGTCATGTAATCTTATCAGTTTATATTCCAATCAGTTAACGTATGTCTCCTTTCATTTTTACGTTGGGTGAACCATTTAGAGCTCTGCAATGGGATACCGATCCTTCTGTGCTCCAGTTGCAGTCTGACTCTGAACTCGGGTATGTATCTGTATTTGCCATTCTTCACACTTATCCAATGTTTTACCCTTTCTTGCAAAGAAATTCAAATATAGTTTATTAAAAATCATCTTGCTATAACCGTCCACTTAAAATACTATTCATGCAATAACAGTAAGTGACAAACATGCAGCATCTTTAGGTATTTATAGATGTGGCATGCATATCCCTTTTAGAAAAATGGCAGGAGCATCTGTCTTGCAATGTAAGACCTCTAACTTTGCATAATCTTGTCTATAGACTTGTTTAGTTTAATTCTCTTGTGTTTCTGAAATGTGATTTGTGTTTTGATTTTAAACAAAGTGGTTTCTAATAAAATATTTGAAAATATGACTTCTTTCATCATTTAATGCAGTCGTCGGATGCCTAAACTTGTGATTTCAAAAATTACCCAAGTTGATGTCTTACCCCGAGAAGTGGTATCTTACTCCAAAGAGACGCAAACACCTGTTGCTCATCAACCTGAAGGTAACTTGTTTTCCAAATGTCTTCGAAATACGCAACACATTTTGAAATCTACACTTGGTTTGTATTTTATTCATGATTTATTCACTACCTCCTATGCACCCACTAAAATTGACATTAAAAACAAAACTAAGACTTGTGGCCAATTCAGGAATCCTATGATGTAAGCAAAATACTGCAGATGCTAGAGTCTGAAATAAAAACAAAAGTGCTGGATAAACTCAGTAGATCTCACAGCATTTTTGGAGAGAAACAGAACTAATGTTCTTGAGCTTAAATGACAGTTCTGCAGAACTAAAAAATAAAAATGTACAGAATTATGTAGCTGGAAAGGTGACAGGAGGTGGGACAGGATTAATGACTAGGGTATAGGTAAGGGTAGGGGAGATATTGACAGATTTGTTATAGAGGAATGTTAATGATGGGGAATGTAGAATGCTAATGGTGGTGCAAGGTAAGATAGCAGAATGTATTAATTGGAGCAGCTAACACTGAGGGACAGGTGACCATGTGGGGAAGGAGTGGTGTTGTGTTGGGGCAGGCCAGAGAACTGAAAAAGAACTAATAAACTACAAGGGAGGATGGTGTTTAAGTTGGAGGGGAAGTTTACTGTCTAAAGTTGTTGAACTCAATGTTGAGATGTTGTTCTTCCAATTTGTATTGGGCAATTACTGGAGCATTGCTGCAGGCCAAGGACAGACATGTGGACATGGGAGCAAGTTGCTGAGTCGAAATGGCAAGCAACAAGAAGTTTGGGATCATGTTTGCGAACAGAGCAAAAGTGTTCGGTAAAGCAGTCACCCATTCTGCATTTAGTCTCCCAGTGTAGAGGAAATTGCATTGTGAGCAGTGAATACAGTAAACCAAGTTGAAGTAGGGTGCAAGTGAAATGTTGCTTACCAGAATGATAGGGAGTGGGATAGCTTGATCTTGGGTTCAGCCATAGCCTGGCGTAACATCGAGGGCCAAAGGGCCTGTATTGTGTTGTAGTGTTCTATATTTGTATGAATACATGTGGTAAGGATGAGTTTTGAATATGTACAGTGTTGCTGTGGAATAGTCAAGGTTAATGATTGACCTAATAGTAATTCCAAGTGGAGTTATAGAACCCCTACCTGCAGAAGGAAAAAGTTCGATTCATCAAGTCTGCACTCACTCTGACAACGGTTCTTACCCAGGCCCTATCCCCGTAATCTCATGTATTTACACCATTAATACCCTAACCTACACATTTTGGGAGACTAAGGGACAATTTAGTATGGTCAATTCTCCTAATCTCTCATCATTGGAAGAAGAACGTGCAAACTCCTCAGTCATACAAAGCTGGAATTGAACCTGAGTCCCTGGCATCGAGGCAGTAGAGCTAACCATTATGCCACTGTGCTATCTAGTGGAAGTATCTGGCTTCTGAAAAACACTTTTTGCTAATTCTTTGAGTTAAAATATATGGCATATTTAATTCCCCAATCACTGAGTATATTATCGTTTTATGCATTATGAAGATGCTCAGCATTTGAGAGAAATGCTTTTCCTTGAAGATGCTTGCTTTTTAATCTTTAAGCAATGAAAATGTTTCCAGTACATCTTCAATTTTTAATATCATTTGTAGTTTGAATAGTAAATTTGAAGAAAAATGATGTTCGACTCCTAATTGAGGAAAAAATATCAGCTTTGCCAGAAACAATTCTGTTGCATTCAAGATGGCATAAACAAGCCTTTTTAATCTGATCAAAATTATTGTTAACCAACATGGTTTGACTTCTGGCATGTTTAAAGAAGAGAAATTTCAAACACTTCCTAAAGTCCAGGTTGATGGCTTAAACCAGAGCATTAAGTATATTTAAATCTGATAAATTAATTGGAACATTAACACTGGAATATGGGGGCAAACAAGACATTCCAACTGTATAACAGTTGCTGCCAATGTCAAGTTAATAAAGTTCTACTGAGGTGTCTGATTATATACTCCCTTAGTGTTTCACATTATAGTAACTTGTTTATATTCACTTGTATGTTATAGTATGTGCCATCGTTGTCAACAGCTTATTGGATGTAGTATTTCCATAGGAGTAATACAGCATTGTATATCATAATTGTCATTTTTATAGCATCTTTTGTAACCATGAAAAGCAAGAATATTGCACCCTCTTGTGGTGATGGCTGATATTTTTCTGTAAAATAAGGCTGCTTAAATTGCAATACTAGGTAACAACAATGTAATCATTATTATCTAACAGATTTGCTTTTTTCATATTTTCCAAACAAAAAGCATTTGCAAATAGTAAGTTTTTTGCAAAAATATTAGTGTCCACTGGAGTAAATGTGACTTGTTTCTTCTTTATCTTATTTATATACTTAATTTCTTAAAATGTTGATCCAAACTCTTCCCCATACACACGATATAGAAGAAATTCAACTAAATCTAAACTAAGTAAACTCGATCCCCCTTACTGCAAAGAGAACAACCCATTATTATTCAGAAAGCCAGTTAGTGAAAGTACAACTGGAGCCATTTTTTATACAATTTAATGTTCACTTACAAAGTGTAATGACCAGGATGGGAGGAGTACGCATCTTGTGCAGCCCACTATTCTGCAGGCTGTACCATTAATTTAAACGTTTGATTTACTCACCAAAATGGCACGTTTACCTTCACTAATGGCACCCAGAAGGAAAGTGATTTTAACCATGCTTCTTTCAATAAACAATGAACTTATTTATTATGAAACAAATTTTTTTCTAGCAAGTTGCAAAAATTGGTACTAACACAGTTGTATTCTGCAAGTATAACTATCTATGTCTTCCTAAACAATTCCCCCAACAAACACACCAATGCACTATAGACAAACAAAAGGATAAACAGATAAAGTCCCTCACTGTAGGGATGGGCTTTAGAAGACAGACATTATTAAATAGAAACAAAGCTTATGGGGTCTTGATCTGGACTTCCCTCATGTAGCCAAAGCATGTCTTCACATGTTGATAGCCACAAGCAATTTCTGACAAGGCAGACAAAGAGTCAGGTAGGGTAGCCTTTTTTTTTCCTCTGCTTATTCCTCAAGAAGACTGACATGAAAACCAGTAGGCCCAAAACTTGTTTTTTTTAATCTCTCTGCCATGTGAATTGCAGCAAGGTAACAGCCTTTGTTGGCCTTATGATTCATGCAAGTGAAGTCTGCAATGCACAATGTGGGAGATTCATTTTGAAAGTTCTGCTGGAAAAACTAGCGGGAATTTTTTGTTTTTATGCAAGTTCGGCAATTAGAATTTTCTTGGGAGAATCCCGGTCTTGATTTTTACAAATAACAAGCAAACATCTCCTACCTCAATAACCACAGTATAGGTCTGTGTATAGAAATGAATCTCTTGTTAATACCCACCATTTGCCTAACAAATCAACTTAACGTAAAATTAATAACCATAGCCTTCCATTTGTTCCCACAGAGAACAAAGATGGCCTTGCCCCATATCACCCTCAACAAACATACGGAAGTCCAACCTCTCTCTCCCCATCATTTAAGTACTAACTTGGCTTTTGCCTTTCCCCTCTAAGAACAAGTCCCGATCCCAATTGCTAAGTTGAAGTCTGCCCCACCAACACCACTAACCCCCCCCGCTTCCTCCACCGGCCTCCCCCATGACCTCTTGAAATAAATTTGGGTCCAGTCCTGCCCTTGATGAGCTGTAACTCACTTCCCATCTAACAAATTTGCAAAGAATTGACCTTTTTGTGGTAAGGGTGCTCAGTTTCTCATCAGCTTATTTTTAAACTGCTATTGACCCAAGGTCATGCCATCAGGATGTTTTGTAGTGAGTCATGTTGTACTGAAGTGCCGTAAATGGACATGAGATCTGTGGGCTTTGTCAATCTTTCTTTATACAGTGACTTAAATGTCTTGATCAAAGGTATTTTTAGCGTTTTTTTTTTAAACAAGGGAACCCCTTCTGCTGCTGCTGCTTATGCAATGAAATTAGTCATTTAATTGGATAGTAAATTGAATATTATACAGCCTTCAGTTTATTTTCCTTGTTATGTTTTCACAAACCTTGTGGGCAGTGTCCCCATGTTTTATTCAGTAAATCTTAAGTGAGAATGTGAAGCTTATATGAATTCTGAAATTTTATAGTGCATAGCAGCAGCCAGTTTTGTTTAGATTTTCTATTTCGTCTGTGGAGAAGAGTGAGGAAGTACGATGAGAAAATAATTTACAGAAATTGACAATGTTATTTTTAATTCTATTGTTTAGCTGCCTACCTTTGACAGGCAACCTGATGGAAGCCTACAAGATTATGAAGGGCATGGACAGAGTGAATAGTAAAAGCTTTTTCCCAGGGTGGAAGCGTCAATTGCTAGAGGGCTCAGCTTTAAGGTGCGAAGGGCGAGGTTTAAGGGAGATGTACGAGGCAAGTTTTTTTACATAGAGACTAATGGATGCCTGGAACTCACTGCTGGGGAGATAGTGGAAGCGGATGTGATAGTGACTTTTATAGAGTGTCTGGACAAATACATGAATAAGATGGGAATGGAGGGATATGGTCCCCCGGAAGATAAGGGATGGTTTTAGTTCAATTGGGTGGCATGATTGGTGCATGCTTGAAGGGCCGAGGACTTATTTCTGTGCTGTAATTTTTTTTGTTCTTTGTTTTTGTTCTTTAATAGTTGAATTCCTATTTTTGAAGAGTGATGTATAAATATTAGAACCTTATTTATAATGTCAGCTATTTATCATTTTTTGAAGTGGCTGGACAGAAGTTGATTATTTATGGCATCAAGACTATTTGAGGCAGATATTCGCTTCTCCCACAGCATATTAAGGAAAATCAGTGAATTATTTTCTCAAAACATTAGTGAGTTTGATTTTTTTTTTTGAAAAAGTACTTTCATCTTTGTAAGTAATCTGTTACTCTACGTAATGGTATTACTGGATTATTTTTGTTTTTGGAAGAACTGGAATTTATTTTTACATTGCACGTGTATTCTTTATATGTATTTACCAACTGCAGAAACAGATCAAACTAATTGAGAAAGGTGAACTCGCTCTCCCTATTTAATCCTCTAGGTTGGTAACAAAAAAATGTTTTTTCAGGAGGAATTTTGTTATTTTTCCTCAGGTTTACTCTTTGATTGAAGAAAATTTTGTTTGTTTAGCTCTTATTGCTCACAACCTCAATAGTTAAATACATTTTGATTTAGAAAATCAGTGGATATACAAGGCAAGATCACACATCACAGCAAGCAGCACACAGCTTGTTTCTATGCCATAAATTCTACTTGATCTATAGGCCATAAGATCATCCGTCCATCTAACTTGCCTTGGCAAAATATTCTTGTACTCCTTTCTCTCTTATGCACATGCCCAACTTCTCCTTAATATTGCAAATGACATAAACAAAGTAGAACTATCAACAAGGTTAAATCTATCCATCATTTAGCATGTTTAAGTGGACATATACATATATTTATATATAATCTGCAGAAAAGGTACTTGAGGAAGTCAAACAAACAATGTCACCAAATCAGTAAGACTCTGGAAGCAGCAGTGATAGAAGTAGATATTGATAAAGAATTTGCAAGTTCAGAAGAGGAGAATATGTTCTTTAGTTTTGCAGAATCTATATCTGTTGAGATTTATAAAACAATTAAGTAGAGTAATTTATTTGGCCATGTTGTCTCTAGCCCTCCAAATGTAGTGTAAGTTTGCTGGCATTATGACTGGCAGTTACATTGTTGATTTTAAAACAATGTATTTAAGTCACTTGTCTTACACCCTGTAAATCAAATACTACTTGCCCTTGGTTTGTAGTATGAGGAAGATAACCACGCAAACTAACTTTGAATTTGTGTATTGCGGACAAAAAGCTTTTTGTTGAAGCTTATCATTTTGCACTCGTCAAAGCAATCCCAAAACCTCAATATCAGAGGAAACAACATCTTTTATATTGTATTAGAAGAGTGTGCTAAATGATATGCAACTGGTTTGCACACATTTTGGTAGAGGTGTTGCCAGTAGAGAATGCACTAGTTTGATTGTTAACTGCCAAGCATTGATTGAAATCTAAAGCACTTAGCTTGATTGCATTGGCCAAGGTAATGCTTTTGCAATGAACCGATGAATGGCTATCAGTTATTTTATTTAGTGAGAAAAAGCACAATATGTGAACATGTTTTTTCTGTCTGCATAGACAATGGCCTTGTATATTAATGTACGTAGTTCCAACATGCGTAGATGTGCCACATTACAAGCCCAGCTGACAATCTTAAGTATGTAATTTTAGCATACTGAGGATAATTTAGCACAGAGCATCATATGATCATGGAATCACACGTAATGTTTGACATTGCATATTTTGCGTTTTACAAGCACGGGTAGGTTAGGTACGATTTGTACTTCATTGCTAACAGCTAAAGGGACATGCTGCTCAGCTAGTATTTGTGACATATGGCCTACGTGCCTATTATCACACTGATGCTGAAATTCATGTATCACATTGATCATTTTGTGTTGTCGGTAGGACGTCTTTTTGATTTGGCAGCAGCCTGTTAGTGGTGAATTGCAGTTGTGTTGTTACTGCATAGTAGCAACTTGAAACTGCAAGTTTCATCTGTCTTTGAGATATCTTGTTCTTCCAGGGTAATCTGAGGTAAACCAGACATTTTCAGGGCTGAAAGTTACAGCCTTAGATCCATTCATGAGTTTGTATACAGCATAAAATGACCTGATCAGGTAACCATTATCCTGCAGAATGTTTTTGAGCTTGATTCTCAGCATCAAGTTAGCATGTTGAGCAAATGGCTTAGGGGTCCTATTTGAGGTTGCTGATAAGGCCATGTTCTAATGAGGCAACTAATACTTGTTCTACCTTCCTGCTCCAGTATTTGGCATTGGGTTCACTTTAATAATTGGTATCCTCCATAGGAATTAGAACTGTATAAAATGGAAGTTTGTGCTATATGGATCTGAATTGCATAAAATAGAAGAAATTATAAAATGGGTTTGGAATCCCATTGTTAGCTCTCTTCTACCATAGCATGAACAAGGCTGAGAAAGATTAGCTGGAATTGATCAGCATTTTGAATGGGTTCAATCAATCAAATCATTGGCAACATTTTCAGAATGAGTTAATTTTTCAACCTTGCTTTGGCAAGAGCCTCATTTCCCTTTTTTATTTGATTAACTTCTCTCTCTATGTTTACATACGTAATTTGTTACTGAATTGGTATGCCTGTTCATGAAAACAAAAATGCCCAGATAATTATGGGAATAGGACAAAAATACTGAGATCTAGGCAGAAGATAGTGATCATTAGTTTCCAATGACATCGCCATGAATGGTCAAAGGTTAGAAGTTAAGTTTTGAAACTAAACTTGGACGAAGCCTTCAAAAGGAAAGCAGTTTCTTAGTCCTGTTTAGTACAAATGTAAGAATATGCAGTAACTTAACAAGATGCATGTACTTGAAACCATTTTACTTAACTGTCAAAAATCATGAAAAAAAACATTTTGGTTCAGCTAATTAATATCAAATCAGTTATTTAATTTCTGTAGTGAACACTTGCAATTTTTTCATGGTGTCTGGCAGTTATATTTATATATTAGTTGAATTAGAAATGCCTTCCAGATTGAGCAAAATGTAGTGATAGTGAAATTCAGTAGTACTCCTTGAGATCCTAAAATGGTGTCCAAACATGCAAGCGTATTTTTGGTATGAAATGTATCAGTTGCCATATTGATAAAGAAGTGAGTGCGTGTATCCATCCACTGAAAATATGCAGAGCCAATAGATTACGATATTGGTCTCAGCACAATGCTGATTTAACGTCAGTGCTCCTATTTTGGAGTTTTGCCCTTTTAACCTAGACCCACACTTACCCTCATACTTGGACTCTTCTCCCCCACCAGCTCTATTGCAAGGGATCATCAATTACTTACTTGGATGTTTCCTAAAGCTGGTTAAACTTTCAGTAGTGAACAGGGAATTGTCTGGTGAGTGTTGAGGAACTTCAGGACAGGAGTATGCCATTTAACTATGAATCTGTTCTGCCATTCAATGAGATCTTAGCTGATCTGCAACCTAACTTATCTTTGCCCATTATCCTTTAATACCTTTGGATAATGCAAAATATATAGCTGTCTGATCTAATATTGATCATTAGTCTAATACCAATTGCAGAAGAAAATTCTAAACATTATCACCTTTCAATGAACTTTCAGTCCCTCTTCCTCTTCAACTCTAGATCAATTCTGCACAATGTGCAGACTCTTCTATTTTGATCTCTAAATTATCTGTAATATCATTACATGTGCAACTGCAAAGTTTTTGTGCCACTGTGACTTCATATTCATTGGCTTCTTTCTCCTTATCTATTGCAGTTGATAAGCATCAGAAAAGAGTAAGAAAATTAGGAAGGATAAGCAGCTTTTTTGTCAGTAGAGATTGTGTCTGAGAGAGAGGATTGTGTATGTGGTTACCATAATCTTCAATGTCTTAACCCTATCACTAGGCATGGCCTCAGAATCTTGAGGGGCCTTCACAGAGATTGGATGGAGTTGATGTTTCCTTTTGGGAGAATCTTAAACTATGTGGCTGCCCATTTAAAACAGATGAGCCTTTTATTTCTCTGAATCTTGATTCTTTGGAAATCTGTTCCTGAGAAGATGACTGGAGCAGAGTCTTTGAATATTTTTAAGGCAGAGTTGGGTAAACTCTTGGTATGCAAGGGAATGATTGAGGATGGAAGGGGTGTGATGGGGAATGGCAGGCAGGGGAGGTGGGTGGTAATGAGGAGGGAGGTGGGATGGAGATTTGCGGTTGCTATCAGATCAGCCATGGCAAGAGCAGGTGCAAGTGGCTGAATGGCTAAGTCTTTGTTTATATGTAGTAATAGCCAGCACCAGTGAGGATTAGAATATGCAGAGACATATCTTCCTTTTCTTAGTATGTGTGGGGCAATTTTTCCTTCACGATGGAGGGCAATTGCTATCTTGCAATCTGCATGGGTATATGGTCATCATGGTTGAATAACTGCTGGCATGCTCAGGCTGCGACATGTCAGGTTGAGGTCTGGGTGTGTGATTGAGAGGTGAAACAGTTAGGTGTAACTCCTGACTAATATATGTTATTGGTAGGGATGTGATGGTGTGGTGAACTGAGCAGTGACCAGTGTTAGTAATGCAGTTGTTCGGATCTGGCATTTGAAGATGTATTTGCTTACCATACCTATTGTGATGTGACCATTTAAACTTTCTCCTGCACTGCATCTGTGTCCTTTTGACTTAAAATCCTATCATTTGAATTCCTCTGCTATCTCTTGCCACTGCTATTTGAGCATCTGTCTAAAGGACCCCTGATTTCCCTGAGGTTACAGGACCTCCTCTTTGGTTGACTCTTTTATCTAAATGGGCAAGAGGATCAAGTTGCAGAATTAATGTATACTGCCACAGTGCAATTCAGAGATGATGGCCAATTGCAAGCTCCCTGCTTTTCTATGCAACCATTGAATTGTGCAGTTAATGCTGGCTGTCTGCAGAAGGCAGTGTAATGAGCAGGCAGCATAATGTTGGCCTACAGCCTGAATTACATTGAATGAGTACATGTTAATTGTGCACCATGATCCTCGTGCCCATTTTCAATGAGTATCCAATTTAACCCCCAGTAACCTTTACTGTATTTGCATGTATTGTGATAAGTTAGCTGTTGGCGGAATATGATTCTCTAATCAAACAAATAAAAATTTTGAGTTGAATAACAATCCAGTATTTATAGATTTGAGGACAGACTGGAGAAAATTGAAATTTTCAGTCTTGAAATGAGGCAATTGAGCAGGGACCTTATGTATTTAAAATAGTAAATGTATGGAAAAATGAAGTCTGTCCCTTCGTCAACTACCTGACAAAGGGACACAGTGTCCTGAAAGCTTGCGGCTTTTGCTATGAATAAACCTGTTTGGACTTTAAGCTGGTGTTGTGGGATTTCTTGCAGCATTTGTTGCCCATCCTCATTCACCCTAGAACTGAGAATCATGCTTGGCCACGCCAGGGGGTCAGTTGAGAGTCAGTCACTTTGCTGTGAGACTGGAGTCACGTGTAGGCCAGACCAGGTAAGGATGGCAGGTTACCTTTTCTAAAGGACATTGTCTGTCATGCTGGTTGAAACCCCAGCATCACTTTTGCAATATTTTAGTGTTACATTTGGGAAATTAAAGATTTATCTGGGTGACTTAAGAATGACAAAATGGGCGCTCTCATTTGAATCTATTTTAGCTGTAGAGTTGCAAACTATTCAGCCCCGTAGTGAGGTGCCTGTGGATAGTTCTGTTAAATCAAATCATTTTAAAGTAAAGAAAGGTCAATGATGACCAATGAAAATCTAAAATGAATTCAAATAATAGAAATGCGAGTTAGTTCAAAAAAACACTTGAACAGGAGATAAAATATTATCAGGTGTAGGAATTTAATGCATAACCATTTTTTAAGTTAAATCTTAAAAAATGAAATTAACCATTCTGTGTACCATGAAGCACACTCGCTAGTTAGTGGGAAACTGATGAAGATTGAGTCTTAATTTGTAGCCCCAGGCAGTGGAGCTCGATTTGTTTCTATGAAGTAGCCTCCATTTAAAAATATAAAAAGATAAATCATTTTAATACCATAAATATAAATGAAATCCAGCGTAGAACAGTATTTGTATAATTTTGTCCAGATCCACGTGGTTGCAGTTTTTCAAAAGACATGCAGATGTTACCTTGAATTTAACTTCGATGAAAATATATAAATTCAATATCCATTTCTTTGATAATGAATATCATCAGAGATCTTGGAAGTGATTGTCAAGGTTTAGGAGCCCAACTTTCTTAGTTAGAATCTTTTCCCATATCTTTGTTTTTATGAATTATTACTACAATGACATTGAGATATCTTGTTAAACTTGAACATGGCAAGGGTAAACTGCCTGCAAATGTCAAAAAGGCAAATGGAAAATCGCTTTCAGAAATAATTGATTTTTCTGGTACTTGCCCTTCTAGTTTTCAACATCAAAACAAAACTGCAATTTCCTGCAGCCGCAATGCTGCAAAACACTTTGCAAGCATAACATCATTTATAACACTTTGGAACCAACTATGCAAAGAGCATTAGAAGCGGAAAAAGAATCCGGCTTTACTCTCCCCCCCCCCCCAAGCTCTCCAAAGCCCCAATTATAACTTCTTGTTATTTGAACTTACAAATTCAGATCTGGCAAGTGAACATTTGTGTGATGGAGATTGCAAGGAAGCTATATTCTATCCTACAAAGCAAAAGAAGCTTTGTCAAAAAAAGTCTGCCTAAGTTTTTTTAAAAAAAATCGCTTTTTTTAAATAATTATGTTTTGGGAATAAATACCACCCTGGTAAGAATGTTCACTTTCTACATGTATTATGTTACTTTTTTTAAATAACAGAAAAAGCTATCGTTTGCTGGCAGCAGCTGTTTGCCATGTTATTTAAGACTTCCTGTCATTATAATTGATGTGTTTTTATTCTTTCCACTTCCTGAAGCCTGATCAGAATTAAAATTGCTGTTGGAATTTCCTGTCAAAGCAGCTCATTTATTCGTTGAGTACACCAGTGACAACTCTTTGATTGGATATTGCCTTTAGCTATGCTTGCAACAGAGTTTTGGTGTGTGTGTGTTTGTTGCTTGTTCTCTTTCGACTTTTCCTGTATCCCACATCTGTCGATATATGCAAGTTGTCCATCATTGTGGTAACCTTGCCCTAGTAAAAACTTTGAAAATATAATGCTAATGCTTTGAATATAAAACAAGCCCACCTGCAAGAGGCCCTAGCTCAGGAAACTTTAAATTACAATTCCGCTTGCCTATTGTCTGAATTTTTTTATAAATGTAGTGAACTTTAATGACTATTTAAAGACAGAAGGTTATTGGAATGCTGGAAGGTTTCAGATATTTGGTCCCTCAATTGCAATGAAGGGTCAGACCTGCAATGATCATCGTTGTTTCTCTTGCAGATTTGTTGGTGGACTTATCCAAATTTTGTTTCAGATTTTAGCACTCACTTTTTGTTTTACTTAAACCATCTCTGGATGAGTTTTCTTTTCTTAATAATAGTTCAGTGAAAGAAAGTATAATTTAAATCTGGGGAGCTGCACCCTGAAGCAAAAAGAGAAAGATGACAAAAAAGGGCATTTAAGGCTGTTCATCTCACTGCAGGGCCACAAAAGAGCATTGATTGACACTGGAGAAATGTGTGGTTGTTAGAGAAATGCTCAACCCTGACTGGGATCAGATTTGCAGAGTAGTATGGTGTTTTTAAAAACAGTCAAGTTTTGGCATTTTTATCCTGGGCTAGTTATCAGCCGCCTTACACTTGATATTATAGTCTATGGTTTATCTTTCAAAAAAAACCTTACATGAATTGATGGCATGAACAGACCATTTTGGGACTGTAGGTAAGCAGCAATCATCACTGATATTAATGTTCTCTGCTCCTTGGTTAAATTCAACTAATGCAAAACTTGTATTCTATCCTGTACCAGGTTCTTTCCAACCTTGCCCTTGACTTACATTGACTTCGGTTTCACCCAAAGCCTCAACTCAATCCACTGCAAATCTCTTACTGTCTTGACCTTCCCTATCACTATAACCTCAAGCCCTCCTGTCACTACCCTGCATTCCAAATTTTTCTGTTCCTCTAACTGTGGTCTGTTATGCTGTCTTTCCCTCATTCCTTGCTTCCATCTTTCACCACTAGTGGCCTTCAGCCTCCAAAGCCTGCATGCCCTTCAATATTTTTGTTTCTCCATAAAACTCACTGCTCGTATCTCTTTTTGTCTGGTCCCCACTTTAATCTGATTACACTACTGTGAATCATTTTGGGAAACCCTAATTACTTTAAAAGCGTTATATAATTGCATCAACATAGTTATTAGAAGAGAGAAGGAAAAAGGAATTTCCTTACACAGTTACTAGACCATGAAATGATTTGCACATGGAGCAGTTGAGGTAAAGATTTATTGCACCTTGGAGGGGTACGGTAGATAAGCCCTGGAAGCTGACAGAGGAGAGAGGTAGTAGGATTTAATTCTGACAATTCAAGAAAGGAGCTACTATATTGTAAGCTGTATTACTCCCTTTCCTTTCTTAAATCTCTCTCTCTCTCTCTGACTAATTGCTCTTGAAGTTGATGGTGAGCTGCCTTCCTGAGCTAGTGTGATCCATCAGGTGTAAGTACACCCACATTGGGAGGGAATTCCAGAATTGTGATCCAGCGACAGTGAAGGAGCAGTGATATACTTCCAAGTCAGGATAGTGTATGACTTGGAGGGAAACTTGCAAGTGATGGTGTTCCCATTCTTCTAAATGGTAGTAGTCATGGGTTAAAAGATATTGTCACAGGAGCCTTGTGGTGGTACTTGATGATAAATGCTGCTGCCACTGTTTTTTGGTGATGGAGGGAGTGAATGTTTGTTTGTGAATGGGATGTCAATTGAGCAGGCTGTTTTATCCTGGTTAGTATTGAGCTTCTTGAGTGTTGCTGCAGCTGCACTCATCCAGGCAAGTGAAATATTCCATCACCCTCCTGACTTGTGCCTTATCAATAGTGGGCAGGTTTTGGAGAATCGAGGCAAGTTCCTTCTTACAGACTGTGATATGAGAGGCTATGGGGTGGAACAAGTATTTAAACCATTGGGCCTGGGGGCTTATAAAGAAGAAACCTCTTCCTCTGCCTGCCATCAACCTGGGCAGGGAAACCTGCTAGGTTTTCTGTTTGGCATGGCTGCTTCGATGTGAGGAGACTGTTAATTGCCCACGTTTGGCCCACTTGAGGGCAAACTGTCTGTTCCACCTCCACTGCTGATATAATTATGGTTGGGGGCAAAGGCAGTGGGAAGTCATTTGGCATGCTGCCTGGTGGATTTTGAGCTTGGTCCTGCCTTCAAACCAATGAACTATAGAATGTTAAATCCAGCCCTCAGCCCAGATGAGGTATAACTTGCTCTAGTAATACATTGGGAAGACTGAAACCATCATCTAGGCCTCTGCCATAAATTCTATAATTCTCAACACTGGTTCCTTGTTCCTTCTCTCTCCTTGTTGCTCCCCCTTAAACCATGACTCTCCTTTCTGTTGTAATTGTTCCACCATTGATACCTGTGCTTTCAGTTGTACAAGATGGAAACTTGGAGGTTACTCTCTACATTCCTGTCTTTTTATCTCACTTGGCTCCTTTAGGTATTTCTTTGAGCCTTCTCTTTGACTGGGATTTTGATCATCTGGCCATGTGTCTCCTATTGTAGCTGTGTTGTATTTTATTTTAAACTATTAATTTGAAGTGTCCTATGATGTTTTATTGATTTTTTTTTTATATGTTAGCACGAGGGGACACAGCTTTAAATTAAGGGGTGATAGTTATAGGACAGATATCAGAGGTAGGTTCTTTACCCAAAGGGTGGTTAGGGAGTGGAATGCCTGCCTGCGGCAGTTGTAAATGCGCCAAGTTTGGTGGCATTTAAAAGGTTAGTTGATGGGTGTATGGAGGAGAAGGGAATGGTTTAGTTTGGAGGGTTATTGCTTTTTATATTGGTCGGCGCAACATCGAGGGTCGAAGGGCCTGTTCTGTGCTGTAATGTTCTATGTTAAAGAGTTGCTGCTGTATGACACCATACTGCTTGTATGAAATTACCAATTTGAGTCAAATTAGGAATACACAATTTCTGTTTTGGAGCTATGCTAATAAACTTGAATGAGACTCCTGAAGATCATTGAATCGAGGATTCTTGCAACCAGTGGGGGGTAGAGTTTATTGCCATCAGTTTTGGCTGATTCACATGCATACTGAGATCCATAGGACTAGCCAGTCCTTTGTGGAAACCCATAGGACTAGCCAGTCTCAATGTTTGCAGAAGTTCAGTTTAAGCTTGCTAATACTCAGTTGATACCAGGAGTTGTAGGGGAGTTATTTTGAGTAAGGTTTGCACAGGTTGGGCCAGTATTGATTGAAGGTTAGAAGAATAAGATGTGATCTTATTGAAACTGTAGATCCTGAGAGGAACAGGGAAGATGCTGAAAAAAAGGGTCAGAACAAAGCAATATAGTTTAAGGGGTCTCCCAATTAAGACTCAGATGAGTTTTTTTGAGTGTTGTAAGTCTTTTGGAGCTCCTTTCCTCAAAGAGCATGAAGGCAGGGATCAATAGATAGTTAGTTAGATTCTTGATTAATAAGAGAGTCAAAAGTTATTTGGTTTAGGAGGCATGGGGAGTTGAAACCATAATCTATTGAATGATGGAACATGCTGCAGGTGCTGAATGACCTGTTCCTCTTAAATTCAATGCTCATAATTGACTTTCAGATAATATAGTTAATTTTCTGCTCATCTTAAATTATATATGTGAATACTGATACACTCACTACAGATACAAGAAAGCAGAAATTCTGGAATGTGAAATAACTTGCTGGAAATGCAGAACCAGTCTCCTGTTAATTCACCCATCTTTCACTATCAGTTGCAGACAGTGGTTGCAACAGTGCCTCTCCTGAATTGTGATATCTTGATAATTTTTAAAAAGCTCTTTGATGTATAGGTGAGACAACATCTAGAGTACTGTGTACAATTTTGATTTCCTTTATTTGAAAAAAGACACAGTTGTAGTGGGAGTACAGAGAAGGTTCACCAGGACTCATCCTTGGGATGAAGAGCTTATCCTGTGAAGAAAAGTTGACCAAGTTGGTCCTATACCCTTTGGAGTGTAGAATGGCACTTGACAGGATAGATGGGGGGGGTGGAGGGTGAATGTTTCGACTTGGGGAGACTAGAACGAGGGGACACGATTTAAGAACACAACGTGCTGCTTAAAGACAAATTAGCTTTTTTTTTCCTGAAGGTTGTTAGGCTGTGGAATGTTGAATTTCACACATAGCACTATTACATATACAAACTTGCATTGATTTAAAAATGCACTCAGTCACATACACAAAAATGAAAGATTTGTTTATCAACTGAAAATATTTCACTTTAACCATTTGAGTATGGTAGACCTTTTACATCAGGTATCATTTTTAATTCATGTTCTTCATTGGCAATATTGATGTTGGAAACAGATTTGATGCTTTGACACAAGGCAAACTGATTTTATTCCAATTATATTTTGTCATATGCCTACAAAATTGTTGATGTTTTGTGAGGGGTGATAGGAAACCAATGCGAACGTAATGGAATTAAGAGTTATGAAGCATTCTAGAGGCACAGAATAGCAGATCATTAAAAAAATTCCATGTGGTTATTTATGAACTATATTTAAGTGATCATTGATCCTTTGTTTGTCACAACAAATGGCTGGATGTCATAAGGGGACTGTTTGCTTTCCAACATGACCCTTAGATTTTACGAGCACTTTTCTGGCTTTAGCAGTGGAGTTCTTAAGTTCATGCTTTGCTCTTTACTTCCATTTGATCTTTCTGTTCTCAGTCACATTTGTACACGTGTTAATCATTACCTTCGTGGGATAGCTCAGGAAAACGTGCACGAAATGTGTAAAGATGAGTGCAGCTGGATGTGTTCTATTAGTCGAGTGGAGAGTCTTGCTGTAATTGGGGGTCCATTGTCACTTCCTGCTATTGAGGGATTCCAAACAAGTGCAAATTTGGTCAAGTTGTTTTGTTGAAGTTACATAACTGTTTTTATCAATAGGAATCTGCTGTGGTCATCAGTGACAACAAACAGGCGTTTGTCACTAGGCAAATATGCAAAATCGATGCTAATTTCAATTGTGGTCCAGGACGTTTTTCCAGATATCTTGGGCAGATCACAAAGATTTGACCGTTGTGGTAACTTGTCATGGCTAACACTGATTTTATACTTTCACATACATTTAATTCCAAGGAACCATACCTTTTCCCTATGAAGATTTTGTGACTGTCATATACTATACTATCAACACATCCCTCAATGTGGAATAAAAATACAATTGCTGCATAACATGATATCAGATATGGTTCTAATGGTAAACTAACTTCCACCAATCAGAGGACCTTGATGAGAGAGATTTTGTTTTCTATTTGTTCTCTCAATCTTGACATTTCATTTTGAAATTCACCTTTGACGCTTTGTCAGATTTTGTGACTTTGGCACTGTATTTAGACAAAATTGTTGAGATGATTTTGGCACTCTTTTTTTTCCTCGTGACAAGTTGACAGTGGATGTCGCGAAAGATTGTCCTCTGGGTTCAGCTTGTCTGATTGACAGTCAATGTTGAGGTTGGACAGTTAGGTGCGCTATTGGAACCTGATACAATAGATCTTAACATTTTTTGTGGATGAAGAGAGTCATGGGACTGCTAATTAACTTACCACAAAAGAATAAAACATTTATTAAACAAGAAAAGATAAAATATAATACAAAATTCTTTTACCACTGTTAAAGCTTTATAGATATACAGATTTATAAGGATAACTCAAGTTAAAATATATCTTGTATTCTAATGTTCTCAGTAAGTACACAGTCCGTGTCAGTCAACAAGCAAGATGTAATCTGACACATTACACTCTGAAACAAACTGACAGATGTCACCTAACACACCTTCTGTGGATTTCTCACCAATTCCCCCAGATGCTCGTTGCACTGTGAGCCAACTAATCTTACTGGAACTTTGGCTTTCACACAAGGGTTTCTAAATTTTGTTTTCAAAGAATGTGCCTTGCAATTTTTTCCTGTCACAAAACTTTTTCCAGGACCTTCACCAAGGAACCACCATACAGGGTTTCAATCTCCTTTTGTATTCCTCTGCCCTGGGTCACCATGAGTGTTCAAGCTTCCAGACAATCTATAGTACCTAACCACACTAACAGAACATCACTGCTTCACAGGCTGTATTAGGGTATCACCAATCTTGGCATCACCTCGGATGTCTAACTTCTCACAAGCCAACATCTTCAGACCTGTACCTTTTGTAGCTTTGTCTTTAACACAAATTAAGCTTAAATTTAAAACTATGCCTTTTTTAACACAGTAAGAACATAGATGACTTAAACTATCTCTATTTCCTAACATCAGCATGGAACTCATACTCGTGTAATTTCAGCATCCAATGTTCTGTTTGCAATGTGGATTGTTGAACAAACCTACCAGTGGTCTACATTTGGTTATTACTTTTCTCTTGCTGCAATGCAAAGAAGGTGTAAGATATCTTGTGATTGAGAGTGCTTCTCTCTTGTATTTTTGGTTTATGGACGTTAGCAGTATGCTTGCCATCATGATGATTAATTTGGCTGCCTGCATTGTCTTTCTGTGCAAGAACTGTGCCTGACCCAACTGGGCTTGCATCTATGTCTGAGTGAATAGTTTTCTTGGGGTTGAAACAGGCAACTTGCTGACAACTGTTGTTTTGATCTGGTGTACAGCCTGTTTGTGTGATTTGGTCCTCTGCAACTTGACATCTCCTGTTTGATTGCATGGAGGATAGATAACATAACCAGGTTTGGAACTGAGAAATTATAGTACACTTTGGGTCCTAGCAAACTCTGTATCTCCACTGTGTAAGGTCCACAATGTTTGCATTGGCTTCATCTTTCCAGTAGCAGGGTACTATGCCCAGTGTGGGTAATCATTGTCTCAGGGGAAACGTTCTTTTGGACTAATTTTAACTTTGAGACTGCTGTTGATGCTTTGCAAGTGATTTCCTGTCAAGTGAGTGGTTTACAATATTCACAGGGGTTGAACTGATGGTTAATGTTTTTGAGCCTCAACTTCAGTAGCTTTTGGACTGTGAAAGTGATAGTGACCTTGCCAACTCTAACAGTTCTGACAGTTTTGTCTTTCACTAGTACTTTTAGATATGGTTGACTAGAGTGGCAACTTTCAATTATTTGCAATTTGATTTCCCATTCGTTAAGTTCAGCGTTACCAAAGTGACTTCTGGTTATTAGTTGCGCTAGTCCCATGCAACGTTAATCAATTGTCTCATTTGCTTCTTGCTGTGTGTAGGTGTGGGTGTCCCTATTTATCAATAGTAGGAAGACAATTATTTTGCATTTTATAGTTTTCTTGGATGTGAAATTGTTGCTAGTGTGCTTTTAAGTGTCTCAGAATTACCTTCCAATTCTTCACCACCTCCATAGTAGAAAAGGCCTTGTTTGCCATTAGTGATTGGCAAAAGTGGCTGCAGGATTAAAGCAGGTTTCGCAATGCAGGAATGTGGATGATGGCTCTGAATGCAAATTATAAAATGGTAGATTGGGCATAGGAAACATCATATTAATAAGCAATGCGGTGATAATGCATGATCAAGGATTGGAATCACTTTTGCTCTGTAATGATCAGACTTTTTTTCATTGGAATGTTATTTTGTTGAGATTAGTGTGTGTTCACACTTCACAGATTTCCCTGTTGTTAATCCTGAGCTGGACTGAAGCTGTGTTGGATACACACAGGAGACGATGTGTTCTCTAAATCTCTAACTTCAATACTGTTTGCAGAAAGTAGACAAACACTTTGCAAAAGATTCATATCTGAGAGCAATTTTATTTATTTTTCATCATCCTCATTGCCATTTTGAAGTTCTTGAGAAGATAGTAATAGTCAATAAGAAACATTCAGAATTGCACATTTTTTTAAAACATAATTTTATTCCATTCTGAATTCCCTCAGCTGGTACATATGTATAGACAAAATACATAATGCAATTTTCAATGCATGACCTGTAGAGAAGTTTCCACTTGTGCTGTCCAAAATGAGAAGATCGTATGTAAGATAGTTGCCGATGATATGAAACTTGGAATGGTTGAGGTTAACATCATTGTATTTAAGGAGAAGGTAGAAAAGAACACAGAGATAAAGATTTGGAAATAAGTTGAGATGAAGTTGGAGAAGGAGTGGAGTTTAGATCATTTGAGCTGAATGACCTATCTTTGTGCCTTAAAATTCTATGACAAATTAACAGTCAAATGCACACTTGTATGCTGCCACTGGTCTGAACTGAACATCTAACTTATAAGAAAATGTTGTTAGAGGTTCCAGTAATGACAAAATGCTACTGCGTCTTATTTTAATCTAATGAATGAAATTTCAGCACCAGAAGGTTCTAAAGCATCCTTCTAAAAGCTCAGTTAGATTGAACAAGTGTCATTGGACAAGATATCTGACTACATTAGCCAAATTGCAAGTTTCTAGAAAGGATTAAACTTTGTCATTGAATCCTGTATACCATTAATAGCTTCTAATGGAAATGCAGAATTTTTTGTTTGTAATAGTTTAGATATTAAAGTTGTAACCATGTACTGTAGCCACTGAATCCAAATATGGATTTATTTCTTTGTCAGTGAACGTCTGCAAGTTCAACTATATTTTGGCAGTCATTTTGCAGTGTTACATGTCATCCCTATATATGGTCCTGCTCCCTAAATGTTGAGTAGCCCGTTGAGATTGATAAATAAGTATAGCAATGTTTTCTGTTGTCTTATGGGAGAGCTGGAACTGCGTGTTGTGTATTTTTATACATTCCTATGTATTTTAGCAATCTTTTGAGATTTCCAGCGACGCAGGGCAAACATTGGCAGTGTTTAGCACTGCTGCCTCACAACGGTAGGGGCCCCGAGCTCGATTCCTGGCTTGGGTCACTATCTGTGTGGAGTATACATGTTCTCCCTGTTCTGCAGTGGGGTTCCTCCAGGTACTCTGTTTCCTCCCACAGTCTGAAAGATATGCTGGTTAGGTGTATTGGCCATGCTAAATTCGCCCTCAGTGTACCTGAACAGTTGCCCAGAGTGTGTGGCGACTAGGGGATTTTCACAGTGACTTCATTGTAATGTTAATGTAAGCCTACTTGTGACACATACTTTTTAAAAAAAATTGAAGACTACTGATTTATATGGCATTTAACACATATTTCTAATATTTGTTATTATGCACTGGGGTTTCCAGTAATCTTTTGCAGCAGTACTACTCACTGTGTTGCTATGTGCTGTGTGCCACTCGAAATCGAAAGATTGCTAAAATACATAGGAATGTATAAAAACACACACTTCCAGCTTCCCCATAAGACGACAGAGAATGTCATTATACTTATTTATCAATATCAATGGGCTACACGATATTTATGGAGCAGGACCATATATAGGGGTGTCATGTAACACTAAAATGACTGCCAAAATATGGTTGAATTTGCAGACATTCACAGACAAGGATTAAATGGTGCGAGGTAAGATATCCCCACGGAAATTGTACCCTCTGGCATTTAGCAGTACCAGAGAAGGAGTAGGGTTTAGCTGCACTCGAGAACTTGAACACAAAAACTAAGGCTTACATCACAATGCAGTATTGAGGGAGTACTGCAAAGCTGGAAATGCTGTCTTTTGAGTGCGATAATCAAGGCTCCATCTGCACTCAGATGTGAAAAATCCCACTTGGCAGAGTTCGGTATTTATCCTGGGCATCCTGGTCAATATTTATCTTCAATTACCATCACCAGAACAGATTATCTGTGTCATTAGCACATTACTGTCTATGGGAGCATGTTCTGTGCAAATCAATTGCCATGTTTTCCATATCACAACTGTGAGTACACTTTCAAAATATTGCTGCAAAAAATGTTTTGTCAGAATCTTTTGTCTTGCACTCATTAAGACATTGCAAGAATTCTAATGTCAAGGGAAACCACAAATTTATGCTGTACAGAAGAGGATACGGATTGGCTGGCAAATGAACTTTGGTTGAGATGTTACCATGGAGAATGGTCCAGTTGATGGTGACTGACAATTAACAGCTAAGCATTGTTTGAAATTTAAATTGGGCAGCTTGACTCTAATCAAGGCATTGCCTAGTAGAGTGAACAAATAGCTATCATTTATTTTGTTTTGCTGAAGCAGCTATAATTTGTGTACATATTCTTTGTGTCTGCAAAGGAAAGGGCCTTGTGTATTAATATGTAGCTTCTAGTACATGCAAAACTGTGAGCCTGACTGACTATCTTAAATTGGTTGTCAGTGTAATTTTTACCACAAAGAGGATTATTTAGCAATTGTTTTGTTTAAAAGGTGCTTTACCTTACTTCTGTTTGGTCTATGATGGTATTTGGACAGTTGTTGCATATATTGAAGAAGGCAATAGGAGGAAATCACTAACAGGTGCAGTGTGCAGGAAGACAGAATTAGCAAAATCTTGAAGAGCAAGACAAGACATTGAAGATGTCTTGGTCATCCACTATATCCTGTTCTTTCCCCAGCTATTTAGATCTGTCCTGCCACTGGATAGAGGTGGATGTGTGAGCGAAGAGAGATTGGTGCCGATTCTCTTTCACTTAAATAGCACTGTTGGGTGTCTCTATTTATCAATCTCAACAGGCTACACAACAGTTAGGAGCTGCACTAGATATAAGGATGACATGTAACACTGCAAAATAACAGCCAAAATTCAGTTGAATTTGCAGACATTCACAGGCAAGGAAACAAATCCATATTTGGATTCAGTGACTACAGTACATTTGCAGTTCATTGATTACAACTTTAATATCTAAACTGGTATTTAAAAACAAGAATAATTTTGAATTTGGATAAGCAAATCTGACACATCTCACTTTTGATGCATGGAATATGCACATTCTTATGGACATTGCCCAAGCTTATAAAGAGGAATGGAGAACTGCCCTAATGGGCAGAGAGCTAGCCCAATTCAAAGTTGACATTGTTGCACTGACATGTCTTACAGAGGATGGCCAATTCAGAAAATATGAGGGCAGGATGCACATTATTCTGGAGTGGTGGATCCAAAGAGCACTGATGTGGGCTTCATAGTCAAAAATGAACTGGTGAACAAGCTAACCAGCCTCCCAAAGGTTTAAGTGACTGCCTCATGTCACTCAAGATTCTACTGGCAAACAAGAAGCAAGCTGTCATCAACGCACATCAGCCCCCACAATGACCAGTTCTGAAGTAACAGAGAAATGCTATAAAGACCTCCACTCCCTGACTGAAGTGGCACCAAAATCAGACAAGCTGATCATACTTGGTGACTTAAATGCTAGTGTTAGCACAGATCACCAAATCAAGATAGTATTATTGGCAAAAACAAAGTTGGGAAAGGCAATAGCAATGTTCTTCTGTTCTTGTAATTCTGCACCCAGTGTGAGATTCTTTACTTACTCCTGGCTTTCAAACCGAGACAAGGTGTGCTGGAAGCACTCTTGCTCGAGGCACTGGCATCTCACCAATTGCAGAATTATCAAGTAGAAGACAAACAGGATATAAAGGTGATTAAGACCATGTGTGACGTTAACTGCTGGACTGACCATAGACTTGTCATGTCTGAACTGTCAAGGGAAGAAGATTAACTAAATCCAACAGCAGCTAACTGATCTAGAGAAGAAGCAATATTATAGCAGGTTTTACTAAAAAACTGCTATCTTTGGTGTGTTTCAATATAAAGCAACCTGCAACCCTTTTAAATATATAACAGTGAACAACAATTTTATTTTCAGAAAGCATGTAACATAAGCTGTTCACCTTTGACCAGTAATTTATGACTGCAAAAATGGATTGAGGCTATCTACTCAGTGCTCTCCTCCAAATATTTAATGTTTTTCCATTGTCTCTTATCCGGATAAATACAACTATACCAAATTCTCAAAATTAAGCACTTAACATGGACTTCACTGACTGAGACAACATTTATTGCCCATCGGCATGGAGCTATAGTGGTTAGCACTACAACTCATAGCACCAGGGATCCCAATTTGTATCCTAGCTTGGATCACTGTCTGTGCAGAGTCTACCTGTTCTCCCCATGTCTGTGTGGGTTTGCTCCAGGTACTCCAGTTTTCTCCTATAGTCCAAAGATATGCAAGTTAGGTGGATTGGCCATGGTAAATTCTCCCTCAGAGCATCTGAACAGATGCTGGAATGTGGTGACTAGTAAATTTTCACAACAGCTTCATCGCAGTGTTTAATGTAAACTTACTTGTGATATTAATAAACTTTAAAAATGATCTGAGTAGTTTGCTGCAGTACATTGCTGCAAATCAGGAGTCACATTTTGACCAGCCCAGGTAAGGATAGCATTCTGTCTTTCCTAAAGGACATTAGTGAACCAGATGGGTATTAATAAATTATAATTTCACAGTAATCATATTTTTATTTCCTTTTTTTATTGTAATCAAATTTCTACAATGATGGAATTTAAACCTGGGTCTCCTAGATCTTTGGATTGCCAGTCCTGTGACAATACCACTATCCATTGCTTCCCTTCAAACTCCCATTGCAGGTAAGTTATTTGAGTTGAAGTCTGTAGGACCCCACAGGATATAGTGTAGAAAATTACCAAGGCTTACATCATGCAATAGCACCCATCCCTGCTACTTCAAGAAAGGGTAAAACAGCAAGTTAATCAGTACATCATCTCCTGTAAGTTGGATTGGGGTTGGGAGAATCATTATGGATAGATGAGCTCCAAAAATCAGCAAATTCAGATCAAGTACAGATTAACAGAGCTAAAATAGACAAGGTTGGATTCCTGAGTCATTGGACGCTGCACTGGGATTTCCTATAAAAGTGGGTAATTTATGAACTAGCCTGACATAGTCTTACTTTTTAAAATTAGAGGCAAACAGAGCGCTTTTTGAGATGATGTAACTTGTCTGGATTCCTATTGAAAATGTTTCCTATATGATCTCTGGTTATGCGCACCTACAAGGGGTAGGCATAATGTATTTCACAATGGTGGAAGTTGTGTCAGCAAGTGTTTCAAAAGCGTTTTTGGATTTGCAACTCTGAACACATGTTAAATTGGCTTTCCTATAATGGACCCAATCTCAGCTGCTAACTAAAATCTTCAACTGAACCGACCAGCTTTGACCTCCCATGACTGTGATTTGCTACATTATCCTGATCCACTTAGTGACTGCCCCAGCTGTGCCAATACTGAAATGGGTGTCTTTCAGTTGTCTGACTTTGCAGATTCAGAGGTCAAACTCTTTAATCTTGGGCATATCGTAAGTCCTGTTCCATCATTATGGTGATGGAACTGGATCACAGGTTTGAGAACCCAAGGTGTCTGTGAACCAAGTAACATTTACTCATTTTGTTTGTTTCTTCTGTACAACTGGTCCAGTACAAATATTTGCTGTGAAATATTCTGGCAAATTTAATTTTTATTTTTTGTTTCTTGCAACACTGACTAGTGACAGTGGTCCCTGAAAATCAAATGCTTCATTGCAATTAAGGAACAAACTGTTGATCTTGAACATAAAATATAATTAAAGTAATAAGCTTCATATACATAATGCAATTAGGTTCTTGCAAGAATATAAAGGCACTGGATTCAATCATATAACTGTTATTCAGCGACCTAAAAGAAAGGAATACAATGTCTTTAAATTTAATTTAAGTGCATTAATTCAAAACAATTTGCTTTTCACTTAATCGAAACATCAACAGAATAGCAGGAAGGAGAAGAGAGAATAGCCTGGGAGAGAGGGAGGGGAAACAAAAGGATAAAGGAATCCCAGAAATTAATGGGAAGTGTGAATTTAGTGTTTTAATTTGAATGTTATTGCATGAACACTGGCTGGCGCAAAAGCTGTGAGATATTTGTTATGATTTTCAAGGAAAATTTTATTTGTATTGCCAGTTCCAGGTTGGTTTCTGGGTTGATACAGAAGCAGAGAGAGTAAAACCACAATTTTATCTAAGAGAGTTGTAATGGTTCCACTGAACATTCTGGTTCACTGAAAATACTGGCTCCGGAATGAATCAAATACGATAAGTTTCTTCCCAGCACTGTTCATAAAATGGGTTTGGGCAATTATTCAGATCTATGCACCTGGGCTATCAGTTTCTGTTCCCTAACTTGAAATAATGTCTTTTGGTCCAAATGTACATTAAAGGACTGAGAATGATTAGACTTTTAACCATGTTGCACTTTATGTTGTATTCAACCCATGTAGTACATCTAAAGCAGTAAGTAGCATTACCCCATTTGAAATACAAATTAAGATGAAACATTTACTTGATCTTAACTGAAAAGAGTGGATGTTTAAAACAATTTTGATATGCTGAGGGAATTTTTTTTTACATGTTAACTATTATTTAAAAAAATCTCACCTTGAGTAAAAGCTTTGGCTTCCTATCATAGCTATAGTCCTGAATATGTTGAGACAAAGTAACTTTGAACAGTTGTTTCTTGAGAGCAATTACAGAATTCACTTTATCTTTGTAAATCACTTGCTGCTTCCTAGAACTAGGAAAGATTTCCTGAGATCAGTGAATAGATTTTGGGTGCAGTTAATTACAGGGCACTAAAGGCTATGATGTGTGATTCTTAAAATATTGTCCGATTCAACTTAAAAATTGGCTGACTTCTGAACTTGTTCCGTTTTTGATCTTGGTGGGTGTGCTGTTGCGTTTGACGTACTTGGCTGTGTCTTCATGCCCCTGAAAGAAAAAACTGCTGGCGCTACATTGACTTTCTTTCCTAATGAACTACTGATTAGTTGCCGATAGCAATCTGCTGCTGCAGCGATTCTCTTCTGTACAGAAAAACTCGCTAACTGCGATTAGTTGTACCCATCTGATTACTGAGTTCAGTTTTAACCATTGCATTTTAGAAAAGATTGACCTTGAAATAGTGACGTTATAGTTTTGGTGAATCTACACTAGGACTTAAAGGCTAAAATTAAGAAATTATTTTGCATTAACTTGGCCTGTGTTCTCTTTATAGTTCAGATGTGATCTTAATTGGATCAGTTCATTGGGAGAATACAAAACAAGAGGGTAAAAGCAAATTACTGCAGATGCTGGAATCTAAAACTAAAAGAACAAACGCTGGAAAATCTCAGCAAGTCTAGCAGCATCTGTAAGGAGAGAAGAGTTGATGTTTTGAGTCCACGTGACCCTTTGTCAAAGCTGTCAAATACAGAACAAGAGGAAGTAATTTTGAAATTCTAGCTAGTTCATTTAGGCATGAGCTCAAAGTTCAGTTTCTCACAAAGGATTGTTAAAGCTGGAACTCTGTTTCCCGATAAGGTTTTGGATGATAAGTCAATTGAAGTTTCCAATACTTTGACCAATTTTTTTTTTTGTTACAGAGAATGCAAATTTGAATGTGCTGCTCCAGTTTTTGTGAATAAGATTAAGAGAAAAGGAGGGGATCTCCAAAAGAATGAGATGAAATGAGCAAAGAGATTCTGGAAAGATTAAAGTTCTGACAAAGAAATAGATTGCTGGAAAAGGACAGAGGAAAACAAAGACATCTAAATGAATCATCTCAATCTTTTAGAAAAGGATCTTTACCATGAAGTTGCATTTGTTGAAGTGACTGTGGTAGAAGCAAGGAGAAGAGTTTAAAAATGTAATTGATAGTGGATCAAAGAAGTTCGGTGTTACATTTGCTATCCAGCATGATCTTTGAGATTGGCTAGTTTTGTCGTAGGATAATTAGGCCTGACATGCTTGATATGGTCCAGAGAAGTTTGGTCAGTTCAATCAATTGTGTGCTAAATTTGAACAAGTTTTATAACCCTTGGGCTTGAAAGAACAAAGATGCGAGTGGAACAGTGGCATTGAGAGATAGGAGAGTATTA
Organism: Sphyrna mokarran; assembly: GCA_024679065.1. Lineage (NCBI taxonomy): Eukaryota > Metazoa > Chordata > Chondrichthyes > Carcharhiniformes > Carcharhinidae > Sphyrna > Sphyrna mokarran. The sequence continues at coordinate 73,030,648 of JAGIQG010000002.1, read as the reverse complement.
GCTGGGGACATGACCATCAACAGGGGAGGTGAGGGATTGTTTGAGCATGTGTGGAAATATGATAAGCGGAAGGCAAAGTATAGACCATAAAATTTAGAAACAGAAGTAAGCCTTTCGGCCTGTTGAGTCTTCTCCGTCATTCAATAATATCATGATAATTTGATGATAGATCTCAGCTACATTCTTCCACTTATCTCTTCCTTGATTCTCTTAGTCTTTATTTAAGAATTTGTTTATCTCAAACTTGAACATACTTAATGATTCAGCTCCTACAACCCTCTGCTAAAGAATTCCACGTATTTGCTACCCTCAGAAGAAATTCCCCATCTATCTTAAATAGGTGACCTCATATCCTGAGATTCTGCTCCCTAGTTCTAAATCTTTCCACAAGGAGAAACAGTCTCTCAGCGTCTATCCTGTCAAGCCCCTTGAGAATCCTGTGTCTCAACAAAGTAACCTCTCATTCTTTTAAACTCCAATGAATAAAGATCCAACCTACTTCTATAAGAAAGTCTTTCCTTCCATTGCCTGGGATCAACCTAGTGAACCCTCTCTGGACTGTCTCCAATGCAAGTACATCTCCCCTTGGATAAGGGGACCAAAGCTGTTTGTGGAATTCCAGATGTGAATGCCTTGTATAGTTCTAGCAAGACTTCCTTATTTCTATACGCCATTCCCTTTTGAAATAAAGACAACATTCCACTTGCCTTCCCTATTACCTGCTGAATTTACATGCTAACTTTTTATGATTATGCAGAACTCCCAAATCCCTCTATGCTGCAGCTTTCTGCAGTCTTTCTCAATTTACATAATACTCAGTTCCTTTACTCTTCCTACCAAAATGCATAACTTCACATTTTCCTACATTATGTTCTATCTGTCAAGTTCTTTTGCCCACTTACTTGACCTCTGTCCCTCTGTAGCCCCTTTTGTGTCATCCTCACATTTGCTTTCCCACCTATTTTTGTGTCATCCACAAACTTGGTAATAGTACATTCACTTCTCTCCTCTGATTCATTACTACATATTGTGGCCCCAGCACTGATCCTTTTGACAGCTCACTGATTAGAGGTTGTCCTTTTATCTTAACTCTGTTCTCTTAGCTGCCAATTCTTTATCCATGCTAATATGTGGCCATGGACTCTGATCTTACTGAGCAGCGTTTTGTGCAGTACTTCATCAAACACTTCTTGGAAATCCATTTACTGGTTCTCCTTTATCTATACTGCTCATTACCACCTTAGAGTTCTAATAAATTTGTCAGACATAATTTCTCCTTGATGATGCCATGTTGACTCTGCTTGATCCTATTATTATTGTTTCTAAATGCTCTGTTATTACATCTTTTATAATAATAATTCCCAATGACATGTACTTGAAGGTAACTTTGCGGAGAACTTACTGGGCAAATGTTGAAAATATTTTGAAGGAAAAGTGAATGAATTTGGGAGTAACCATTGGTCACTTTTTTTCCTATCAAAAGTGCTCAAGAGATTGGCTGGTTCAGTTAGCTGGTTGTCTTGCATGTGATTCAGGATTCACTGGAGTGATTCTCCCAAAACTGCTGAATTGATGGAAAAACTGTTCTAGGTCATGACTCTTTTTTCTCAGTTCAACTTCACGGTCTAATTTCCCACCCTGTGCATTGCAGAGATCCCAATCATGAATCTCGCTATAAAAACGCGGGGAGCGGGGGTAAGACCTATTTGCGCCAGAGCCTGACAGTTATGAACTGTGCACATACGCGTTGGTCCCGATCTGTCAGTCTCCCCGTTTGCTGGGCAGCTCAATTGCTGGCCAGCCCTGACCCCACCCTCCCAGCCCAAGAGTGCCCTGATGTCTAGCACAGACTCTTCTCCCCCCACCCCCCCGCAGCCCAGGCCGATTGCATTGCCAGGGTGCCCATTCTGAGGGGACAATGATTGCTGCCGCCCCCCCTCATTCTGACAGGTTCTCCTGCTAGTTCCCCGAATGTGGGAAGCTATTCTGAAGCCCCCAGGAGTGAATTATTCCTGGTGGGGTGGGAGATTTAATCAGGACCGGCAAGTTCCTGATAATTGCATACAAACCACATTTAAACTATATTTTTTTAAAAAAAATTCAATTGACTTAACCTGCCTCCCCTCCTGTTTCCAGCGTGGTCTGGACTCCGACTGTTCTCCAGCCCTGGGTGATGCGCATGCGCAAATCTTGGAAAAAAGCTTATTATTTCCCATAATATTTTCATTTCAAGAAAGCTATATAGATTACACCTTACCTTTTTATTGAATTAAATCTGAGCAACAAATGGTTTCTAACAAATTCTTTCATAAAACACACTTCCCTCTAGTGGTAATTTACAGGTACACCAGCAATAAACTAGTCTTTGAATCTTGGGTCTTTGCAATCAAATTTCAATGTCTTTGGAGATTTATCTGGTATCCTGATCAAAAAGATGGAAAAACACAAGTTGACAGGGAACCTAATCTGACTGTTCTTTTCAGATGATATACCATGGGTTGACATGCTAGCTTTACAAAGGAGATCTCAAATCTTACTGCCTCATCATTTGGTGAGAAGAGATTATGCGCAACCAATTATTGTCTTTCATACATTTGTGTTTCACTTCCCTTTTTCTGAAGATGTAATATGCTACATGCTGTATGGAAGAAATGTTCCTGTTGGTCCAAATATCATGTATTGTTGGGATGGGAAATAAGAACAAACTTCAGTACATGGTCTTTCTTATGGTTGCTTGACAAGCTTTTTTCCAGTTGAATAATCTACTGCATTTGAGGTAACATGGGGTGGGATTCTCCAGCCATTTGTGCCAGCGGAATTCTCTGGTCTCGCTGCAATGAACGGATATTTGGCTGAGTACCAAATTCCCCGTACTCACTGGCAACGGAAGATGAAAGACCAGAGAATTTCAGCCATGATCTTAAGTCTTTCCCGTCGGTCTTTTTCATTTTGAAACCAATTCAAATCACTGGTAAGATCACATAGCTTTATAATTATTAGTATCACAATTTAGGAGTGTCTAATTGTACCCACCCTCTCCCTCACTATCCCTTTCATATTATCCTAACTACAGACCCCAGAAAACAGGTAAGCAAAAGGCCTTATTTTTCATTTCTTTAACACAGCACTGTCAAAACTGTCTTCTGCTGATTCCAAGTCATTGTCTATTATTATAATTGTGCTGTCCCCTATGTTTTGTGGATATTGATTGTCAATGGAAACACCGACAATTTTTAAATTCCTCCTTAAAGGATTTGCTATTTCTGTGGGTCAGTCCGGAACTAGGGGCACTTTATAGGACAGAGTTGAGAATCTTTTTCTTTCGAAGGGTTATGTGACTTCGCAATGTTCTGCCTCAAGGTGGTGGTGATAGCAGGATCACTGAATATTTTTAAGGTGGAGGTAGGTGGATTCTTGTTAGGCAAGAGTATTGAAGATTATTGGGAGTAAATGGGGATCATAAGATAAAAGAGACACACCTGCTCATCGAATCTGCTCCAACGTTTCATGATTGGTCAAATATTAGAATCCACAGCTCTACTTTCTATCTTATCCTCTTTATTGATTAAAAATCTGTCGTTCTAAGTCTTTCATATACTGAACGACCCAATCTCTGCGCCCTTCTGCAGTAACAAATTCCACAGATATGCTACCCTTAAAAAAAGTCCTGCTCTTTGTCTTAAATGGGTGACCTCCTTACTCTGAGATTATGCCCTTGATCCATGACTCTCCCACAAGAGGGAAAAACCTCTCAACGTCTACTCTGTCAAGCCAGCTGAGCATCTTCTATGATTTAATAAGATCACCTCTCATGCTTCTAAACTCCAATGAATATAGGCCCAACCTACTTAGTCTGTTCACATAAGAAAATCCCTCTATCCAGAATCAACCTGATTTCTCTAGACTGCCTCCAGCGCCAGTATATCTGTCATTGGATAAGGTGATCAAAACTGTTCACTATATTTCAGGTGTGGTCTAACTAGTGCCTTGTATAGTTTTAGCAAGACTTCCACATTTATACTCCATTCCTTTTGAAATAAAGGCCGGCATTCTATTTGCCTTCTCTAGGACCTGCTGAAATTGCAAGCTTGTTTATGTAGAAAACCTCCAAGTCCTTCTGTGCTGCAGCCTTCTGCAGTCTTTCTCCATTTAAATAATATTCAGCTCCTTCCGTCAAGGCAAGATATTGGGAGTAGTTTGGTAATATGGATCTCAACACACATGATTCAGTCATGTTATTGAATGGTGGAACAGGCTTGAGGGACCAAATGGCCTACTTCTGCTCCTTTTTTGTTTTTTTTAAAAAATACATACAATGATATAAGAAGGCCCATCTGTCAGCAGAAGATGAGTGACCAGAGTTTCAGCCATGGTCTTGAGCCTTTCACATCAGAAGTTTTTTTTTCCATTTTTAAACCAATTCAAATTACTGGTAAGATCATATAGCTTCATAATTATTAGTTTCATAATTTAGGGGTGTCTAATTGTACCCACCTCCTCCTTCCCTTTCATATTATCCTAACTACAGACCCCAGAAAGCAGTTCAGATTCTTTGGAGCAAAAGGCTATATTTTTCACATGGCTCACTGAATCCATCTAACATTGGAGCCCTTTTTAAAAAAAAAATAGAGACGGAGACTGAATTCTGGGATTTTCTACATCCAATCCCATTTGTGTCAATTTTCACTGATGTTGGTAGCTCGCCCACATGGAGCACTCCTGTTACTGCCTGCTCCACTGAGCAAATGGGCAATTCAAATCCCATCCCCTAATAAATTTCACTGGAGCCGAGTCCCTATCAGAGGAATCATGAGAGAACTTTAGCTTGGGTCATCAATCAAAAGACAACATTAAACATTCCCAGAGAAATGCATTGTCAACTTTACCTCCCCATAAAGCTATCAATTAATTACAGCCATTTATATCATCAATGTCAGAAGCATTTATCCACTTCAGACCTTGTAATAACTTGCTGTTTCTTTGAAGCTTTGTTTGCTGCTCTGTGCATGAGATTAAGAGAATTAAAGTAGATAAATTATTCTGATGTTGATATCATGAATGGTTATTAACACTTTTCAGGATTTGCCAGCTGTGTTTTTTTTTCTCAAAGGTCCATTTTAAACCTTCTGTTCATTAAGTCAATTTCAAGGTTATTTCAAAGAATTGTAGACTTGCCAGTATCCCATTGATTCTATACATAGTGGATACTGGCTGAGTGGATATGGAAGGGGTCACAGGAGGGCATAGGAGAAATTGTGGAGTAGATGTGTGATCACCTGATTTCATTTTGATTGGGCCAATTTCCCAGTAATTGGAAGTGGGCCTTCTGGTCTACCAGCCTCGCCACTTGCTTGTCTCTCTTACTGCCTTGGGTCTGCCTCTTAAGGCAGCAGGCATGTCCATATCTCTGCCTACCTGGAATGGAAATAATAGAGGTGGAGACCTCCTTAGCAAAGATTGGTTTGTGGAGTTGGAAATTCTTCTGTTCCCAATGTCTAACCCCTTCACAGAAGTGTGGCTTCAAATGTCTGTGCCAGCTGGTGGTATGATTTTTAATTTACTCTGCTCCATGGATTCATTGAAGGTAAATTTCCTCAGGGCTTCTTGTTCTGCCAAGCTGCTCTTCGAAAACTGCATTTACACGCAGAAGCAAAAGTTCTGCTGAACTTCACAATGGAATGACAGGAGCTTTGATGAAATTTATTTTCATAGCTATTTGAAGTCAAAACTTTTTGGCTTCTACCTTAATAGCTTAGACAACAGTGAAGCTGAGAACTTGCTGTTTGCATTTGATCAGGAGAAGTAAACAAGCTAGAGTAGCAAATGTGGGTGCACACTGCTTATGTATTCCTGCCCATCTACAACCTGGATGGTGCATGGTTCAGTAGTGTTGGCTGATAAGCTCTTCATTTCCTTTGTCTAATCTAGAAGCTGGTTGGAGGAGAGAGGGCAGAATGGCCTGGGTTAGGGATGTGTTTTTGTTATAGAGATAACAGTCTTGTTTAAGGGGATGAAAATATGTTTTGGGAATAATCTTAAGAAAAAATTTGTAAGTGCCAAACAAGTGAGAAAACTGGGGAGTTTCAGACCTGTTTTGGGTGAGTTTTAAAATGCAAACTTTTCTGGACAGAAGTGCAATTCTCACCAGTAAGGGGGGGCATAGCCTAAGCTCATTGGTGAAACAAACTGCTCAAGGTGCCATTTTGCAGCTGCCCTGATCTAGTGAACTGAGGAAATTCTTACCTGCTCTGCACCCCCCTCCCTGTTCTAGAATTATACCCACTCAGGCCCACTCTTAGCACTGCTGTTGGCACGGTTATGGTGCCAGCTGGGCATTGGCAGGATGACAAGTGTCAGACTGACACTGCCCCTTGGGCACTGTTCAGCCAGTAGCTGATCAGGTGTGTAGATGAGGCTAGTGCAGCCCATATAGCTTATAAGGATTGCAAAGCCTTTCACGAGATCCCACATGAGATATTTGTAAAGGAAGTAAACTCATATAGGATACAAAGTAATTTGATAAAGTGGCTTCAAAATTGACTCAGTTGTAGGAGACAGAAGGTGATGACGGAATAATGATTTAGTGACTGGAAACCAGTGCTCGGTGGCGTACCACAGGTATCTGTGTTGAACCCCCTGTTATTCATCATATATACAAATGACATTGACGATGTAGGGGTAAGATTAGTAAGCTTGCGGATGACAAAGATTGGACAGGTGGTTAACAATGAAGGAGGGGTGTCTTGGGCTACAAGAAGATATAGATGAAATAGTTAAATGTGCAGATAAGTGGCAGTTGGCATTTAACCCTGAAAAGTGAGAGGTGATGCACTATGGAAGGAGTAATTTGACAAAAAAAATACTCAATGAATAGTAGGACACTAGGAAGTTCTGTGGAACAAGGCGATCTTGGCCTGTTTGTCCACAGATCTCTGAAGGTGGAAGGGCATGTTAGTAAGGTGGTGAAAAAGGCATATGGAACACTTGCCTTTATCAATCGAGGCATTGATTACAAAAGGGAAATCATTTTGGAGTTGTATAGAACTTTGGTGAGCCTGTAGCTGGAGTACTGTATATAATTTTGGTCACTACGTTATCAGAAAGCCGTGATTTTTCTTGAACGGGTTCCAAGGAGATTCACTGAGATGCTGCCTGGGATGGAGAATTATGAAGAGAGGTTGTGTAAACTTGGGTTCTTGTTAGAATAGAGAAGATTGAAGGTGATCTGACCGGTGAGAAGGTGAATATGTGAGCCCAGACGATGGCATCTGGGACTTCCTAATGACAGAGCATGTCATTAATACTTAAAAGGACATGAAGCCAATCTTGTTGGCAAAGTGGCCAGTAAGATTGTGATGCAAGAAAACAGGAATGAACTTGATTTTGGCCTCTTGCATCCTTACTGGCTTGCTGCACCACACACACACACACACACACACACACACACACACACACACACACACACACACACACACACACACACACACCCCAATTCTTACGTGATACATTAAGTTCACTTTCCCCAAACAAGGCTAAATATCTGAGAAATATGTAGTGTCTGGTGAAATCGATCGGGCTGTTGAATTCAATTCATTGTGCTCATGCTGATAGATGAACTCTGGGTCCTTTTAGCATAAAGATAGATCTCACACACGCTCTTGCATCATCCTGGGTCACAATAGGTTTGGTGGAATTTTTGCTTGAGCTTGTCTTGAAAGTGGCTGCTTTTATCCTCTTGCCCTTCTTTGAATGTTCTCTGGCTTTCAGCCAATGGAGTGATAGGAAGTGGGGAGGGTCATGACACCCAATGAGGTTAGACTGGATCAGCATATTTGTACACATCTCCTTTCAGGATATAGTTAATAATTGGGAGGTTGGCTGAAGCTAGGGAATACACAATCTTAATGCCTTCTGAGTACCTCTTGATGGATTTTGAGCTGTAACAACTATTTATTGTAAACGATAAGCTTCTCTATTCAATTTGTAAGACGTTTGGGTTCTGATTTCGGGTTATGAGTTCCTTTTATTAAAGTGAAATAACCCTGTTCGATGTGAGACAGTTCTGGTATGTGTCCTTTTAGCTTTTGACCTGAGGTAACCTCAGAGAAGCAGTTTTGGTTATGTTAATTGAAAGTATCCAATTTAATGCTGAACTTAATTGTTCAGGCTGTTGTCCGTTTGACCACATAGTACTGTACCAGATGGCCAACCTTTATGTGTGGTCCAAGTCTGAGTGTTGGCAGGCTGTTGAACTGGAGAAGCATTGTAGTTGAACTCAATTCTGTCTACAATTGCACTTTTCAGAAGAAGTCATGGATAGCGATCTACAGATAACCAATAATTATGCTGCTATAATTAATGTTGGACCCATTACTCAAACCACTTATTGATTTCATTGAAGTGGGGAGCAATATTCTGCTAGATGAAGCAGAGTCCTGGCACATTGTAGAGTGGGCATCTCATAATAAACATCACAATTATGTATCAAGATCAAGCAAATGTTTATTTGATGAACCATTGGGCATTATGCCAGTCTCGTCCTTTCTTTCTTTTCACATATTCTTTAAAATCTTGCTGCATTTTACAGAAAGTATGACTCTAATCCATAGTTTGCAGCTGTAAAACTTGTCTCCCACTTTCTTTCTTTATGCTAATTCCAGATATTTTTATGCAAAATTGCTTTAATTAAAATGATCAATGATCAAGAAGTAGTCACACTTGCTTCCAAAGCTGGTGCAAATTCAATCCTTTGTAACATTTCGTAACAAGTCATTTGTTACTTTCTGAGAATGTACAAATAAGACATTACGGGAAATTGAAATGGTTCTTGTCCCTGCCATCAGTTCCTTGGAAAGGGAATTTTATGAAGAAAATCCAAATATTTTGCCCTGTGGCAAAAAAAGTTCAGTTAAAGTTTACATCACATACAGAAACTACAACTCTCATTATAGGTCAGAATTTGAAGAATTGTTTCTGGCTTTGAATCAAATTTGGCATAAATGCAGATTTCTGTTTTCTGCTGAGTGGTGGTAAAAATTCTGTTGCCAAATGTATTCCAGGTGAAAATTTTAGGTTTGTTGCATTCTTTAAGCACAGGAGCAGCGTACTCGGATCCTCAGGTGCTTAAGTTAGATCATGGCTAATCTGTGCCTTAGTTCCATTTGTTTCATACCGCTTGATACCCTTGACCAAAACAAATGTATTATTTAACTTTTAAATCTTCAGTTGACTTGGCATCCACAGTCTCTTAGATGCAAAGCTCTAGATTATCACTACAGTTAGATTAGAAAAGAGGTATCCTGATTTCATTCTTAAATTGCCTAGTGTCAGTTATAACTTGTTTTGGGTTCCTCCATCAGAGGCAACACATTCTTTCTAACACTACTGCCTAACACTCTAGGGACCGGGTTCGATTCCCGACTTGGGTCACTGTCTATGTGGAACCTGCATGTTCTCCCTGTGTTTGTGCGGGTTTTATCCAGGTGCTCTGGTTTCCTCCTTTAGTCCAAAGACATACTGTTTAGGTGCACTGGCCATTCTTAAATTCTCCCTCAGCGTACCTGAACAGGCATTGGAGTGTGATGACTTGGGGATTTTCACGGTAACTTCACTGAGATGTTAATGTAAACTTACTTGTGACAATAAATAAACTTTAACTTAAAATGATTCAGCAGGCTTAAAGTTTAATCACTTTAAGGACCTTGATTTGGCTAACCTTCTGAGGTCAAGAGAATATAAGCCAGGTGATTTAATCCTTTAGCATGATCCTTCTTGAATCTATGTTTTGCCTCTCTAAGAACAGTAAGTTTGGTGTCTAAACCTAATGCAGTAATCCAGACTGGATTTGTACAAGGCCCCGAATAAGTGGATACTCACTTTCTCAAATTGAATATGAATCCCCTTGAGACAATGGCAACATTCTCTTGACCATTTAATTATTTTGTTTACCTGTATAGTAGATTTTAGTGATATGTACTTGGACATTGAAACTATTTTATTCCTCCATAGAGCCCAGTCTCTCTCCATTTGGGGGAAAAAAATGTTTTGACATGTCTTTCTTGGATCTAAAGTGGATCTTTCACTTGCCCACATTCTGCACCATCTGCTATAATTTTGCCAACCTAGTTTATTAGTGTCCATTTGTAATTTTAACTGCAGTGGATGGGAACACATTATGCCAAGTAGCTTGAAACTATTGTTAAATTTAGTTATTCCTTTGTGTAAGCCTTAATAAAGGTGGTGAAAAATTAAGGCCGCTCAATTTAGAACACTTTGTCACATCTGACCAAACATTGAATTCTTTCTTCCCGTTCTTCTACTTGCCAACTAATTACTGACCAATGTCGCAAAATCACCCTACCTTGCATGCTCATTTTTGTGAATTTCCTGTGCGGAATTATTATGGAATTCCTGAGGACATTCAATCTAGACGACAAAGATATTCCTATACGTCACTTTGACAACACCTTTGATAACTGTAACCTTTGCTTCCTAGTAAGAAAAGGATATAGATGTATGGGGATACAACTGTCACCTGCAAGTTCCCCTCTACACCACACACCATGCTGACTTGGAACTGTACCTCTATTCCTTTACTGTTGCTGGGTCAAAATTTTGGAACTTTCTCCCTAACAGCACTTGTGTATATCTATGCGACATGGACTGAGGTGCTGCAAAAACTTGGCTCACCACCACCTTTCAGGGAAGTTAGGTATGGGCAATAAATCCTGGCCTAGCCAGTGATGAGAATAAAAGAAACTCCCTTAGTGTACCAAAATCTATCAATCTTTATCTTGAATATAGTTAACTACTGATCATACATAGTTCTCTAAGATAAAGAATTTTAAAGATTTGGAACTCTTTGAGTAAAGAGATTTATTCTCTTAGGCTTGAATGGTGAAAGCTTATTCTGAAAATGTAACCCTTTTATTTCTTGACTTGCAAGTTAGGGAAACACCTTCCTTCCTTCCTACCCTGTCAATTTCATTGAGAACAAAAGAAATGAGGACTAGGCTGAATGCATGGAGAAGTTGCAACATTGCTTTTAAGCAAGTTGAATAGAAGATGAGGTGAAGTAGCGCTTGATTTTCCTGAGTGCGTGAGGGGCATTCAGGAAAGTTGTTGATGAATCTGGCACCATGCCATGGAAGCCAGGGGAGAATTCATTTGCCAGTTCGGTTGCTCTGGTTCAGAAAAAAAGTGAAAGCAATGGAATATTTTTGGTGTGGAGGATCACATTCTACAAATCATTTTCAAATTTACGGATGCTGTTTGGCAACAAGAAGGGGCATTTAGCGAAGAAATGTATGCATGTGATGAACAAGGCAAAGGCTAAGTATGTAAATTTAAATTCAAAGAAGCCTCAATCAGCCGTGCATCATCTAGACAACTCAGACCAAGCAGAGGAGAAAACTAATATCATGTTTAATGTGAATGAATCAGAAGCAGAACCTATTTTTACCAAAGTGGTGGTCAATAGTAAGCAAATTGAGAAAGGTGATAACAGGAGCTTCTGCAATACAATGAATGAAAAGAGTTGCAAGTTGATATGGGGCTCCAGCTGAGCACCAGTCCTTTATTCTGGGAGATATTAATCTTTGGATGTACGCTCATGTCCATGGCTTGATTTTTCCTGGCCTGCTGTGCTGCTCAAGCAGCGTAGTAGGCCGGAAAATGTCAGTGGGTGGAAAAAACAGTAATCACAACTGACATCTTGTTGGTTGTGATCTTTCTGGGCTTTTTTCGTATAATCAGCCTCATGCCAAGAACAGAGTGAGGCTGATTACAGTATGGAGGCCGGCCACTGGGGTGGTCGGGACTGGCGATGTCAAGAGAGGGAGAGGAGGCGCACGTCAACAGATCTCCTAGTACACTAGGAGAATGGCGCACGTGCACTGGCCCCCTCAGCAGTCTGGTATTATGATAGCTATTACTGATTTTCATAAAAATCTATCTGGTTCATTAAAATACTTGCTATCCTGATCTGCTCTGGCCTATATGTAACTCCAGATATACAGCAATATGATTGCTTCTTGACTGCCCTCTGAAATGGCCCAGAAAACCACTATGTTCAAGAGCAGTTAGGAATGGGCAATAAATGCTGCCCTATCCTGCGATGCCCATATAGAATCATAGAAATGGCCGTAAGAGGCCATTCAGTCCATCAGATCCACTGGCCAAAAAAGAGAAAAGGAAACAGCCAATCGTTTTAATCCCACTTTCCAGCACCTAGTCCATAGGTTACAGCACTTCTAAATGCAGATTCAGATACCTGTTAAATAAGTTGATCATTTCTGCCTCAATCACCAATTCAGATGGAGAGTTCCAGACATCCCTTACCCTCTGGATGACATTTCTTTTTCTTCTTTTCCCCTTTAATTCTTCTACTAATCTGCTTAAATCTATACCCGAGTAATTCACCCCTCAGGTAGTAAAGATCAGTTTCCCCTATCTACCCTCACATGGCCCCTCATAATTTTAAACACCTCATTTAGGTCACCTCTCAGCATTCTCTTTGTTTGAAGGAAAACAACCCTAGACTATCTCTCCTTATAGCTGCAATTTTCAAGTCCAGGCAACATTCTTGTAAAACTCCTGTGTATTGTCTCCAAAGCAATTATGTCTTTCCTGTAATATGGTGACTAGAATTGCACAAGAATTCCAGCAGTGGTCTAACCAGCATTTTAGGCAGTTGAGTATTATTTTTGCCTTCAATACCTCACAATAGAGGAAAGTATTCCATATGCTTTCTTCCCCGCCTTATCCACCTGTCTAACCATTTTCAAGTACCTGCGACTGTGTACTCCAAGGTATTTTACTTCCTCAATATCTCCCATATCCTTTTGCTTATTGTGCACTCCTTTTCTTTGTTTGCTCTCTTCAATTGCATTATTTCACACCTTTTCAGATCGAATTCTGTTTGCCACTTCTCCGTCCGCTAACCAGACCATTGATATCGTTCTGGAAACAACAGCTATCCTCTTTACCATCAACTACACGGCCAATTTATGTGTCATCTGCAAATTTCCTGACCACGGCTCTCATGTTTAAGTCCAAATTATCAATACATACAACAAACCGCAAGGGTCCCAGTGGAACTCCACTAGAAATTACTTTCCGTTTGCAAAGACATCCATAAAATATAGAAAATAGAAGGAAATTTACTCTTGGATGAAAATATAACTTTTTTTACCTTTTTATTTTTGATTATGGCCCTATGTGTAAAATAATATTTCAACTGAATGATCCTGTTGTGAATTGTGACTATTTTCAAAACAATATGAAAACAACAATTCAATTTGAATTTATCTTTTCTGCTGAAATGCTAAGGAAATTGTGACACAGTTGTTAAAACTTTGCTAGATATGTTGTTTTAAAATGATAGTTGGTAAAATGTGTATTTAAAAAAACAAAATTGCAGCTATCTTCAAAATTGTCAGCTGTGTTAGTGTCACTGTTCTGTTACATCTTTTGCCACTGTCACATTGTGCAATTTGGACTCGAGTCCTGCAAAATGTAGGTTGTGACAAGTGTTCTGTGTGTCACGCAATTATATAGATGGAAGGGATGATGATTAAAGCTTTTGCAGCACACTACAAAGGTTTTACCTTGGGTAACTTAAAATTAAGGTCAGAGGATATAGTGTTTTTCAGATCTCAGAAATAACATTGAAAGAACATTGCTTTTTTTTTAATGTCTCTCTCTTTGTCTGGCCTTTAGAAAACTAGGTGGCTCCGTTGTGGGAGGCAGTGGTTTGGCCACTTTTTGCACAGATGTTGCTAACATAGCCTATAGACAGATGCATCCCCTGAATCTCCTCCATATGAGGCTTCCATTTTTACAATGCCAAATTGATTCTTTTTCATTAATTTTTAAATGTTATCAAAAGTTTAAACAGAATAACTAAAATTAATTTCCATTTTGCTTTTATCTTGATTTCCTTACTGCTGAACTTTCCATCTTGAAAGTTCAGCCCATACAGTGAAATGCTAGTAATAAGAATTGCCATAGCTGCATTCTGCCAAGTGAGCCACTAATGAATTTTGGTCACTTAAGAATCTGAGACTTCCTTAATCTGAAGATGCTAATTCCTTTGATCATTATTTCTGCTGTAATTTTATTTATCTAACCGTAATGTAAACCAGCCAATGAGGTAAGGAGTTGTATCTTTTTGGAAAACAGTTATGCTTAATAATGTAACATTTGTGCATGTGCTTGTTCAGCCTCAGGTGGTATGGGTAATGATCCCAAGCCAATGTAACCCACAGGGGCAAGTTTCTTAAGAGTATATAACACCATTCCATTGCATAACCTTTCTCATGCCCTATCAATATCCTAGATATGTGTTTGAAAATATTTGCTCATGTTATTCTATTAGTCATGTTCAAAAACATCCATGCTGTCACTTGTGATTGTGCATTAATTAGAATTCTGAAATTCTGCAAGTTAATGTATGGAAAACATGTAGTAAACAGGTATACTTTGAGTCCTAACCTGGAATTTGTGTAACTTATTATAACGTGTTTCCTAATATTGATTGTTAAAACTTTGTCACGCTTGTACATTACATTTTATCTGATAATAATAGTAATTAAAACCAACATGACAACCTAAGCTGCAACCAAAGCTGACTGTTAGCTCCAAAAACATTTGGATTGAAATTTTACTGGTTCATGATAGCAGACTTTGCAGCATGGAGTTTGGCGGGGGCAGAGGGGGGATGTAAAATGGCAGAGCTACATTTAAATTTTAAAACCCTTAAGTTCAATAAACTTATTTTCACCAGTATTTACTAGTTGGTAAAAATGATCTCCTGATTTTTGTTTTGCATTAATACCCCTGATTACCTAACAGACTTTTGTGCTTAAAATTGGACCCTTTGAGAGTGCAACATGTTAAGGAGGTTATCACAAGTGGTGTTTGAATATATGATGTATATAATATTCCGATAGTAAACAAAGTAAATTCAAGCAGTAAATGGTCTTTAAGACTTTTTGGACTTTGTTCACATTTATTTGTAAAAGATTTGGCAACCACTATTCAATTAATAATCTATTATAAATATTGCTAATACATAATTACAGAAGATAGATAGGGTACTGATACGTTTGCATTACGTCACTGCTGGCCTCATTTAAAGCACCTAAAAATGTGTTCCTACTGAGGCTTCCATTGTAGTCAGTCAGACAGTATTGTTTGTGCACAGCCTGTTAGACTGAAAAATGATAGTTTGGGGTGACTTGGTTTTGTGTGGATTTATGATCAAGGCACGAGTTTCAGCCTGGAATGCCAGTAGTCAGACTATTAAAACCATGAACCTCATTCCAACTGTCTATAAATTATACTAAGAGTAGTTTTCCCAAATATTCCATTTTTGCCAGTTCTTTCTTGCCAATCAGAATCCTGTTGATGTCTAAAAGCAATTGCTTCCAGTACTCCCAACGCATCATTTCTACATGTAAGGAAGGTGATGATTGTGGTGGTCCTTCATCACTTTCCTTACATGTAGAAGGAAGAAACTGCCCTGTTTTGATTATGGATAATCTGGAGGAGGAGCAGAGGGAGCAACATGCCGCCTGAGGTAATATGGCCGGAGACTAAACTGATCAGGCTAAACTCCATTCCCAGTGTGCAGAGAACACATGTTTTTGGATGCAATATCTATGGAGCTCTTTGTATGCAGATTGATTTCTTGTTGACATGCAATGTGTCATCACAGGTTCGCCATGAATGAACCAGTGCACTTTCTACAGGACCTTCTTACTGGCAGTGAAGGTGACAGTGGCCTTGAATTTCTGTGGCTCTGGTTTCTTTCAGTCAATCAGTGAAGAACTCTGACCTCAGCTGTGAGGACCTGACAGATGTTCTTTTTCGAAGGGCATCTGATAATAACTAAAACATGTCCTTAGGGCAGCAAGAGAAAGGTTCATCAAGTTGTACACAATTACTGACTTTGCCAGAGTTCAGGGATCTGTAGGTGGGGGCCATGTGGTCCTAAAGATTATACTTGAGGAACCTGTGAATCATCAGCAGGAAGCATTGCTACTCGTTAAATGAGGGTACCCATTTGAGATTTGTGCACTTAAACTTAAAGCATTGGGAGAGCACTTAGTGAGGCTATGCAAAGACTATAGATTACTTTTTATCATCTAAATCTTTTCAAAACTATAATTAACTTAAGGTAGTTCCAGAAGTTGCAGTTCACTTACTGTGTGGTGCCACATTTCAACCTGACCTTTGGCATTTGTTCAGTTATGTGATTGCTGGGGTTGAATGGGGAGAGAGGGGGAAGAAAGATGGGGGAGAAGAGGAGGAAAGGGGAGGGGGGGTGGGTAGGTGCAGGGATTGAGGAGAAATAATTGCACTTATATAGAATGTTTCACAGCCACTGAATGTCTGTCTCAAAACGCTTTCCAGTCAATGAAGTATGGTTGCTGTAGTAATGTAGGATGCCATTGACTGTGCCTTTCATAATGTTTATATTCCAACAAATTAGTGTAATGTTAGATTGCAATGAGCAGGGAGCTAGAAAAGTGCAGATAACATATAACATGAGCATTCCAGAAAATCATAGCTCTTTGCTTTTACTGTGATAGGCTGCATTGTAATTAACATTTGTTAACCTTTCTGAAAATGTAATTGCTAAATGTCTATCTAATCTTCAGGTGAAAAATGTATTTTGGCTTATGATAGCTAAGGAATGAACAGAACTGTGTTAATTTTAGGAGTCATCAAGGAGCTTAAAACATCTGCATGAAACCTGGTTTCTTGTTTTTATTTTCTTCTATCAGATTGTGGTACTTTGGATTGTATTAATATTCCCCAATGATACAAATTTACATCTGTTTCTGACCTCATTTTGGTTGCTCTAATGCCAAGTTCAAACTCTACAGCTCAAAGTCATTAACCTTTTAGTTCAGCAAAGCATTGTGCCTAGAAGCAAGCTGAATAGTTAAGTTGGTGAGAACTGTATATACAATGAGTTACCGGGTAATAGGTGACCAGATTTACAAAGTTTTTTTTCAGGCATGTGTTTGCTTGCATAGCTGTCAATCTTTGTCATTTAGAGACCTAACATTTCTAGAATAGATATAGCAATTCATGTCAAATTGTAAGCTATCCTATAGCAGACGTTACCACTACAATTCCATTATAGCTGAATGAGGTAATTATTTATCATGTATCTATAATCCAGTGAGTGCTATCAATTTGCTATTTATAGAGTGTTAGGTTGATATCAATACGGAACTGAGAAACCCAAGTAATACAAGAATTCCAGAAAATTGTGACCACTTATTTTCCAGTGAAATATAAACCATCAGCTGGAACTTTCTGCTCTCAATCACATCGTGGTTTGTTGGTTGTCCCCCTACTTCTGTCAATGAGATGGAACACTGAGAACATCATTTGAATAAATCAACATGTTGTTATTAGGCCTCTATACCTGAATCGTCTCTCCTCCCCCATTCTGTTAGAATGGCATAACACCTGACTTGTTTCCCAAGGTGTGCACCTGGTGAACAGCGTTCTCAGGTGAGTGCATTGCACAGGGTGGAAAGGGTCAGTCCTGGGCAGTGCCAGGGTGGTAGTAGGTAGTGGTGGAGGTTCCATAGTGAACCAGATGTGGTGGTGGGGGGTGGGGGGAACCTTTAAAAATGGTGCCCAATCCTTTAGGGACTACGTTGCTGGTGAGACAGGGAATCAAAAGCTCCAAAAAGCATTGTGAAATTCTCCCTGTGCTATTTAATTTCTAAATTAAGAAACTAAACAGTGAGACTAAACAGTGGAAAAAGCTGCTGTTGCAGTGGGTGGCTTCAAAACTGTATTTTCCACCTGCTGATAGCCTTTGCCAATTTCCAGGAAAATTTAGCTCATTATCTTCTTCAAACAAGAATATTAATTCTGCAGTTTTTGAATAATTAATAATTGTTGTTAGCACAGAATTTGAGTACTTTAAGAAAAGAGACTGGTTGTCAAAGCTAATGGCTGAAATTCTTCCAACTTGTTTGATTTAGGAATCATATGGGTGAGACAGAAAATTTGACCATTTAAAGGTCTGTTGAATTTGGGCAGGAATTTTTGTCTTGGAGCATGTGCAGCTGGAGAATCCAGCCAAATGGTGTTTGTGATTTCTGTCTCCCACTAGCCTATTTTCACTGGTCAACTGGCTACACTAAGATTGGCTTTATTGATAATTTTGGTTTTCATCCTTTTGTTCCCACAGTTTATGAAGAACCTTCACCTTCAGTTATGTTATCTGTTGCACTTATATACAATAGGAGAAATTTTAGCAGGTGATAAGGAATGTGCAAACAGATTTAATTGATTTTTTTCTTCTCTCACCCTCTTGTAGAGGATGAAGATGACGAGATTCCAGAATTGAATTTAGGAACTGAACCTGAGCAGGAAAACAATGATCAGAAAGATGAAACTAAAGAAGGTAGACCATTATCTTTCCTTCCATTTGATCTTATGTGGATTGCTTTGAACATTGTTCCATATATCAAACCATGTTGAGTTTTGTTGTACAATGGAAAGTTTCAGCCAACAGTTCAAGAATTCATTTTGGGGTTAGACTGCCAATGATAGGTTCGTTATTGTGTAATATTGTTTCCCTTTAATGTTGTTGATCTTTTATATCCTTTTCAAGTCTGAGCTCGCTAAACAGTTACCACTGAAATTACATCAATCCCTTCAGTTCAAAAATTTCAGTAATTTATTGCATCAGTGTTGTTGAATGAGTAATATTAACACAATATTGAGAGTTTTGTATGCTTGAAACATGCACTGGAGAAAATTGTTTTAAATTTGCCACTTTTTAAGTTTTGGATGCTAATTTTGACCCATTGTGTGCTTAACTTTTCAGTAAAATTGTTAACAGGAAGAATTAGTTCTCCACATCAACCTTTGATCTTCCAACAGTGTGCCAATTCATCATCATTGCACTTCATTTTTAACAATGCATATTCTTCTCAGCAAATAAGTCAAAGTTTTTCATAAATTCTAACTGCATTTAATCAGAATGGATCCAAATTCTACCTTGAATGCAAACTAATTTAATGTGGGAGCCATTTATAGCCCATCTCAACTTATCCTGAGGAGGTCATGCTTAATTTCTAAGTTTTGATACAAGTGTCAGTCTAGTTCAGTGGCAAGTTGAAGAACTATTGGCGTAGGTTTGGTGTCCCCTGTGGAGCGGGACAACTAAGGCTGGCAGGTTTTTTTGCTGACGGGTATTAGTACCCGTAAACGGGTATAAAACCAGTTGAGGTTTTATCACAATAGTTTCATGCTCACTCAAGCTGTTAGCTTTTTATTTACAGATGTAGAGGGAAAACAATCTGCAAATTCTCGAATGTACACTACACATATACTCAGAGTTAATTCACTTGTCAGCTGTATTCATGTCAGAACATTTACGTGTAGCAATCAAACTATTTACCAGTTTGTTTTATTTATTAGGGCATTATTTAAGTTAAATATTCAATATATTTCAGTTTATATTATTTGTGTGTTAAAGTTTAAGACAGTGTGACTTAAGAATAACATGCTTGAGCCAATATTTCCGGAAAGCTTTACAACCATCAACTAAACTTTTAAATCTAATTTAGCAGTTTTTAAGATGGCTTTAGGATGGAAATATCTCAAAAGAAAAGTTACCAAGTTGGATAGAGAAAAAAAAAAATCAGCATTTTTAGGGAAAACACAATGTTATCTTTGCCATGATTTGGATGAACATTTTCAGCACAACCATCTCTGCCAAAAAGGGCTACTTTCGTATTGGTGCAAAGATGATACAAAAATAAGTGTAAGACTTTAACGTAAATGTGATGTATGGGAGGAAACACATTTGTTTTAAAAACCAGATGGAATTCCTGTTTGTTAACTGCTGTAGCAACATGTTCTGACAGGAGGGGGCACCACCTGCACTATGATATCAGCAGTAAACTTACAACAGATTGATCAGGTTGACTTTGTATTTTCTGCTGCTGCAGCACTTCTGTGATGAGAGAAGCAGTGATAGCAATCAGATCTACAAAGAGAATCAAATTAGCAGTGATGGCTTCTTCACTCAACCACATTATAAAAATGTACAGTAGAAATAAATACTCATAAAATTACTTTACCTCAGATTGTTTGAATATAGTTGTTTTGACAACAGTAAATTTGAATGAGCTGTGCTCTATGCATATGTTTGCTCATGATGTGGTCTGTGGTAAAGAAATCGATCTATTGTCACATTTATAGCTGATAAAAAGAATTTTTGTGGCAACAGTTGATTTGATTTATGTGGACGTTAGTGAGCATTTAAACAGGAGCAACCTAACAGCTTGGTAAATGTCTTTCTGGAGTAATGAATATTGGTAAGGAAAGTATTGAGTTTTTGATGTAGTTGAAACTTGGGCTTGGGCTTGGATTTTCCCTCTTCAGGTAGCTGTGCAGAGTCAGACAAAGAACAATAAAGCATGGGAAACAGGCCCTTCGGCCAACGAGTCCGCACTGCCATTTTAATATTATAAAGAACAAAACAGCATGGGAAACAGGCCCTTCAGCCCAACAAGCCCACGCTGCCACCTCTGTCTATGTTTATAGATCTATGGATTGAAACTAAATTTGAGACAATTTAGGGAGAATTTGTTCTCCCTATCGGCCTAAGAGCACAAAGAAGAGACAAAGATTTGCGTCAGAGGCCCAGCAATTTCACCTCGCACCTCCCTAAGCAGCCTGGGATAAATGCCATCAGGCCCCGGAGATTTATCAGTTTTAATGCTACCTAGAAGCTCTAACGCTTCCTCCCTCGATATGGATATTTCCCTCAACTGGTCCACAGCTCCCCCAGAGACAGGACCGGTCAACAAGCCCCCCTCCTTCGTGAATACAGATGCAAAGTATTCATTCAGGATCTCCCCCATTCCCTCGGGCTCTAAGCACAGTTCCCCTCTTCTGTCCCTAAGAGGTCCAATTTTTCCTCTAACCACCCTTTTATTCCTAACATAGGAGTAGAAAGCCTTTGTATTTCCCTTAATCCTATCCGCCAAAACCATTTCATGCCCCCTTTTTGCCCTTCTAACTCCCCTCTTGAGCTCCCTCCTACTCTCTCTATATTCCTCCAACGCTCTCTCCATTCCCAGTTGCTTTGACCTAACATATGCCTCTCTTTTCTTCCTAACCAAGTCTTCAATATCCCTAGTAATCCACTGGTCTCTAATCCTACCTTTCTCATCTTTCCTCTTAGCCGGCGCTTATTTTTCTTGCAACGTTTTCAGTATTCCCTTGAAAGACTCCCACGTGCCTAGCGTGGACTTACCCTTGAACAACCGTTCCCAATCAGTTTCCATAAGTTCCTGTCTAATCTGACTGTAGTTAGCCTTCCCCCAATTCAGCACCCTACCCCGAGGGCCACAAGTATCCTTTTCCATCTGTATCCTAAAGTAGACAGAATTGTGGTCTCTGTTAGTCACATGTTCCCTACTACAACATCAACCATGGCTCATTACAAAGAACAAAGAACAACACAGCACGGGAAACAGGCCCTTCGGCCCAATGAGCCCGCGCCGCCGTCCTAACGTCTTAATGACATATAGAGACCAATAGGGACAATTTGTTACCCAATCAGCCTAAGAGCACATTTTTGGGATGTGGGAGGAAACTGGAGCACCCGGAGAAAACCCATGCAACCACGGGGAGAATGCGCAAACTCCCGCAGACACAGGCCCAAATCCATGTGTCTGCACAGCAACAGCGATAGTCTCTGAGCTGTCATGTTGCCCATCTGATGGTCCAGTTTAAGCATACACGAACGACATGAAGCACTAGGCCACTCCTGAAGTAACATCCAGGAGCAGCCCTCGCACGACCTGCCGAATGCATGCACCTTGTTGGTCAACAAGGTGGACCGAATAGCCTGTGGAAACAAATAAAGTATTTAAACAGTCCTTCTATATCCCTCTATCTGCAGACCGCTCATGTGGCTGTCCAAGAGACCCTTAAACAACCCTAGCGTGCCTGCTCCCACCACCCCACTCGGTAGCGCATTCCACACCCCCACTACCCTTTATGTGAAAAAATGCCCTCTAATATTCATCTTATACATAGCCCCTCTCACCCTAAGGCCATGACCCCTCATTCTATCCGATTCTAATGGTGGAAAAAGCTTACCCCTCATAATCTTATATACCTCTAATAGATCCCCTCTCAGCCGACGTCTTTCAAGGGAAAACAACCCCAGTGCGTTCAATCTTTCCTCGTAAGACAGCCCTTCCATACCAGGCAGCATCCTGGTAAATCTCCTCCGCACTCTCTCCAGGGCCTCCACATCCTTCCGGTAGTACGGTGACCAGAACTGGACGCAGTACTCCAAGTGAGGCCTAACCAACGTTCTATACACTTGTAACATCAGATTCCTACTCTTGTATTCTATACCCCTTCCTATGAAGGCTAACATACCATACGCTTTCTTTATCACTTTTTCCACCTGTACTGACACCGTTAGAGACTTGTGAACCTGCACCCCCAGGTCTCTCTGCGTCTCTATACTCCGGATAGTTTTACCTTTTTATCCTATAACTCCCCTCTACATTCTTCCAGGCAAAATGCATCACCTCGCATTTATCCGGATTAAATTCCATTTGCCACCTATCTGCCCAATCTACCAGCCTATCTATGTCCTGTTGTATTGCCTGGCACTGCTCCTCAGTCCCCGACAATCCAAGCATCTTAGTGTCATCAGCAAATTTGCTGATCACACCACCTACCCCCTCTTCCAAGTCATTTATATCAATCACACATAGAAGAGGTCCTAGTACTGAGCCCTGTAGCACACCACTAGTGACAGACCTCCAGTTGGAAAAAGAGCCTTCCACTACTACCTGCTGTCTCCTCCTCCCAAGCCAGTTCTCAACCCATCTACATACCTGGCCCTGTATCCCATGCGCCTTCACCTTTTTTATCAGCCTACCATAGGGAACCTTGTCAAATGCCTTACTGAAATCCAAGTAGACGACATCAACGGCTTGTCCTTCATCAACCACTTTTGTCACCTCTTCAAAAAATTCCACTAGATTCATAAGGCTTACTCAGAACTAAATTCAATATAGCCCCCTCTCTGGTCAGGCTAGCTCCATATTGCTCCAACGATCCTTCCAGTACACATTTTACAAATTCCTCCCCGTCCGAACTCCCAGCTCTAGATACCTTTCAATCCACCCTAGGGAAATTAAAATCTCCCACTATAACGACTCTGTTCTTTCTGCACCTATCCAAAATGCCTTTACACCCGCGGGCTGTTGGGTGGCCTATAATAGATCCCTAGCATAGTAATGGCTCCCTTTCTATTCCTCGACTCCACTCCTAACTCCTCTGTATTGTCCTCCCTCTGCACTGCTGTGATGCTCTCCCTAACTAATGACGCCATTCCCCCACCTCTTTTGGACCCTCCTCTGTCATGCCTGAAACACTTATACCCAGGAATATTCACTGCCACTGCTTCCCTTCCTTTAACCATGTCTCCGTCACCGCGACCACATCCAAGTTTCTTGCAAACATTAAGGCTGAGTTCTCCCCTCTACCTATGACCTTTGTCTATACCTATTGGGGAAGATTGAGGGAGAACTAATTTAGGGACAATCAGCCTAAGAGCACATTTTTGAGGTGTGGGAGGAAACCGGAGCACCTGGAGAAAACCTCGCAATCACGGGGAGAATGTGCAAACTCCTGCAGACACTGGCCCAAATCCGTGCATCTGCACAGCAAACAGTGATAGTCAGAGCTGTCATGTTGCCCATCAGATAGTCCGGTTTAAGCGTACACTAATGATGTGAAGCACTAGGCAACTCTCGAAGCAACATCCAAGAGCAGACCTCGCATGACCCACTGTGTGTATGCCCCTTGTTGGTCAACAGGGCGGACCGAACCACCTGTAAAGTAAAAGAAAAGACATCAATAAACATGCAAAACTTAGACATTTACGGAATCCCCAGAAGCGCAGAAATAAAGCAAGTCCACCACGACATATGGTGGAAGGTCCATAGGAATCAGTTGATTCCCAAAGATGTCCCAAGGCTCTCTTTCTTTATTTAGAAAAGTCCCCTGTATCCCTCCATCTCTAGTCCGCTCTTGTGCCTGTCTAAGTAAGTCTTAAACAATCCTAGCGAGCCTGCCTCCACCACCTTACTTGGCAGTGCATTCCAGGCCCTCACTACCCTCTGTGAAAAACCACCCTCTAACATCTGAATTATACCTTGCCCCCTCACCCTAAGCCGTTGGCCCCTCGTAATTATTGTTTCCAACCTAGGAAAAAGCTTACCACTGTTCACTCTATCTATACCCTTCATAATCTTATACACTTCTATTAGATTCTCCCCTCACTCTCTGCCTTTCTAAGGAGAATAGCCCCAGTTTGTCCAATCTCTACTGATAACTGAATCCTTCCATACCAGGCAACATCTTGGTAAACCTCCTCTGCACTTTCTCCAGGATCTCCACATCCTTCCGATAGTAAGGTGACCAGAACTGGATGCAGTACTCCAAATGCGGGCAAACCAACGTTCTATGTAACTGCAACGTTAGACGCCAGCTTTTGTACTCTATACCCCTGCCTATAAAGGCAAGCATACCATAAGCCACTTTCTCCACCTGCACTGCTACCTTCAAGGACGTGTGTACTTGTACCCCTAGGTCCCTCTGCGTTTCTATGCTCTCAATAGTCCTGTCTTTTTGTGTAACTTCCCCCTACATTATTTTTTCCAAAATGCATCACTCGCATTTATCTGGATTAAACTCCTGCCATTTCTCTGCCCAATATACCAGCCTATCTATATTTGTGCTGTATGCCTGAAATTGCTCATCACTATCTGCAAGTCCAGCCATCTTTGTATCATCTGCAAACTTGCTGATCACACCACGTACCCCCTCCTCCAAGTCATTATGTATATTATAAATAACAAAGGTCCCAGTACTGAGCCCTGCAGCACACCATTAGTTACAGACCTCCAGCTAGAAAAGGACCCTTACCTAATATTCTCTGTCTCCTGTCACCTGTTCTCAATTCATCTAGACACCTGTCCTTATATCCCATGAGCCTTAACCTTTTCCACTAACCTACCATGAGGGACTTTGCCAAACTGAAATCCATGTAGATGACATCAACGGCTCGCCCTTCGTCGACTGTTTTTGTCACCTCCTCAAAAAATTCTACCAGAATTGTAAGGCACAACCTTCCCTTTACAAAACCATGTTGCCTATCACTAATCAAATTGCCACACTCTAAGTACGTATACATCCTACCCCAAAGAATCCTTTCCAACAGCTTCCCTGCCACTGACTTCAAACTTACCAGTCTATAATTACCCATGTTATCCCTACTCTTTTTTAAACAACAGTACCACATTCGCTATCCTCCAGTTCTTTGGGACCTCACCTCAGGCCCTGGAGATTTCCGTTTTAATACTATTAAAAACCCTAAAATTTCCTCCCTCGTAATAGATATTTCCTCTAATGGGTCTACAGCTCCCTCCAAGACACTACCTGACAACATGTCCCTCTCCTTCATGAATACTGCTGCCAAGTATTCATTCAGGATCTCCCCCATTCCCTCGGACTCTAAGTATAGTTCCCCTTCTCTGTCCCTAAGAGGACACAATTTTTCCTCTAACCATCCTTTTATTCCTAACATAGGAATAAAATGCTTTTGGATTTTCCTTTCATCCTGTCTGCCAAAACCATTTCATGGCCCCTTTTCGCCCTCCTAATTCCCATTTGAACTCCCTCCTACTCTCTGTATTCCTCCCAATGCTCTCTCTGTTCCCAGTTGCTTAGACCTAACATACGCCTCTCTTTTTTTTTTTAAAGAGCAACACAGCACGGGAAACAGGCCCTTCGGCCCAACGAGCCCGCGCCGCCGTCATAACTATATAGTAGCAAATCCATTTTCCTATTATATTATTCCTATATAATAATATATTATTCCTAATATGGAAAATTCTCACTATAGGGACAATTTGTTTCCCAATCAGCCTAAGAGCGAATTTTTGGGTTGTGGGAGGAAACCGGAGTGCCCGGAGAAAACCCACGCAACCACGGGAAGAACGCGCAAACTCCCACAGACACCGGCCCAATTCCAAGTGTCTGCACAGCTACAGCGATAGTCACTGAGCTGTCATGGTGCCCTTCAGATGGTCCAGATAAAGCACTCATTTACGACATGAAGCACCAGGCAACCCCTGAATCAACATCCAAGAGCTGTCCTCGCACCACCTGCCGAATGCATGCTCCTTGTTGGTCAAGTTGGACCGACTTACCTGTGGAAAAAAAGCCATAGTTAAACAGTCCTACTATATCCCTCTATCTGCATACCGCTCATGTGGCTGTCCAAAAGACCCTTAAACAGCCCTAGCGTGCCTGCTCCCACCACCTTACTCGGCAGTGCATTCCACACCCCCACTACCCTTTGTGTGAAAAACTGCCCTCTAATAGTCGTCCTATACATAGCCCCCCTCACCCTATGGCCATGACCCCTCGTCCTATCCATTTCTAAAGGCGGAAAAAGTTTACCTCCATTTACTCTATCTATACCCCTTGTAATCTTATACACCTCTGAGATCCCCTCTAAGCCGACGTCTTTCAAGGGAAAACAACCCCAGTCTATCTAATCGTTCCTCATAGGACAGTCCTTCCATACCAGGCAGCATCCTGGTAAACCTCCTCTGCACTCTCTCCAAGGACTCCACATCCTTCCGACAGTACGGCGACCAGAACTGGACGCAGTATTCCAAGTGAGGCCTAACCAACGTTCTATACAACTGCAACATCAAACTCCTACTCTTGTATTCTATACCTTTTTCTATGAAAGCTAACATACTATACGCCTTCTTTATCACCTTCTCCACCTGTGAGGACACCTTCAGAGAATTGTGAACCTGCACCCCCAAGTCTCTCTGCGTCTCTATGCTCCGTATAGTTTTACCTTTTATCCTATAACTCTCTTCTACATTTTCCGGCCAAAATGCATCACCTCGCATTTATCCGGATTAAATTCCATTTGCCATCTATCTGCCCAGTCTACCAACCTGTCTATGTCCTGTTGTATTGCCTGACACTGCTCCTCTGTACCCGCCAATCCAAGCATTTGGTGTCATCAGCAAATTTGCTGATCTCACCACCTACCCCAACTTCCAAGTCGTTTATGTAGACCACAAATAGAAGAGGACCTAGTACTGAGCCTTGTGGCACTCCACTAGTGACAGTGGAGTGGTCCTCCTGACCAAGTCCTCAATCTCTCTAGTTATCTATGGCTCTCTAATCCTACCTTTCCCATCCTTACTCTTAACCGGTACATGTCTTTCCTACAACCTTTTCAGCTGTCCCTTAAAAGACTGCCACATGCCGAATGTGGACTTACCCTCAAACAACTCTTCCAATCACTATAAGTTCCTGCTTAATCCGGCTGTATCTAGCCTTTCCCCTATTTAGCACCCTCTCTTTCAGAAGGTGAGCTCACCTTGAAGAAGCGCTCCGAATGATACAACCTTAATTCTGGGGAGGTCATGTTTAGATGCTGCAGTTAGAAGTAGCCACAGGGCTGACAAATGTCTCAGCTGACTGATTACAAGGCCTGCTTCAGTTCTGTAGGATCTTAACTCAGCTACCTTGTTGAGTATTAAACCCTCTAGCCTATGTACCCTCCAACTATCCCCATGGCCCAGATAATTTCAATGCCAGCTTAGTGCCAATTGATAACAATACACTTACCACCCTTTATGTTCCATGCCAATTTACCCATTATCCACATGGGCAGACGTTAGGAGTCATGCTGAGATTAAATAAAATAAAGTTGTAAGTATCTATTGCTGACCTCGTTATACAAAAAAAAAATTTATTTGTAAAACCCTATTCGATACATTTACATCCTCTCAATTACTTAATTCCGATAAAACAAAATCTATATTCCTAGCTTCATATCAAAAATGGCTAATCCTCCAATAACTTCTTGGAGCTGTCAATCAAACTGTCAACTTGCCAGTCTTCACATTGTGATAATAGGTCAAGATAGAAGTCAGGCAGCTTAGCATTGGCGCTAAGCTGGCATTGAAATTATCTGGGCCATGGGGATAGTTGGAGGGTACATAGGCTAGAGGATTTAATACTCAACAAGGTAGCTGAGTTAAGATCCTACAGAACTGAAGCAAGCCTTGTAATCAGTCGGCTGAGACATTTGTCAGCCCTGTGGCTACTTCTAACTGCAGCATCTAAACACGACCTCCCCAGAACTAAGGTTGTATCATTTGGAGCGCTTCTTCAAGGTGAGCTCACCTTCCGAAAGAGAGGGTACTAAATAGGGGGAAGGCTAGATACAGCTGGATTAAGCAGGAACTTATAGATAGTGATTGGAAGAGTTGTTTGAGGGTAAGTCCACATTTGGCATGTGGCAGTCTTTTAAGGGACAGCTGAAAAGGTTGTAGGAAAGACATAATGTTATGATAGCAATAGCTACTATAGCAATAATCGTCTATTAAAACTGCAGGCAAGGACTTTCTTAAACCCATTGAGACAGGCATGTCATTTTAAAGATTAAATAACCTGACAGCTGCAGATGTTATCTCTCCTTTATGGTATTTACATCTAATATTAAAAAAAATCATAACTTGCACACTGGGATAGAATGCTCATTGCTGTGAAAATGGAGTCTCTTTGAACTCAGCACTGAGCTTATAGGGCCATATTGAGTATGCTCCATGTGTGGGCCGTGTCCTACCCCATGGCGCAAGTAGGGTGTCAGCAGTGGGGGTAGGACTTCAGTATCCAGAGTCTTAATAATTTTGTGAAAATCGAATCCTTGGATTAAAGAACTGGAGGCAGGTTGAGAGAGAGAGTAGTTGAATGTATGCGTACCAACTTGGAAAAGTCTCATGGTTTCAATCATTTTTCTCTTCTAGTTGCAAGTATTGATGTGTATGAGGGGAAAGTGGTGACAATAATATCCTCACACCTGTTGAAGTTTTTGTTGCACCTCAAATTTAGAAATTGAGTTTAGCTCTCTGTTAGATAAATGTTAGATCAATTCAGGAAAAAAAATGGCCTTCATTGTTGATTTTCATGATTCAAGAATTGTTGCACTGCTCCCACACCCTTTATCCCAAAAGCGCCCAATTCCTAAAATCCCTCTCGTAGTGATTCCAAGTCTGAGCACTTGCCTTGATATTCTTTGAACCATCTTTTTTATTAATCCTGGAAACCTGTATCTGCTTCTCAGTGTCCTAATCTCTACTTCACTGAAACTATTGTTTTGTGTCTCCATACTGTCAGGTCTTAGACTGATCTCAATTTTGAGAGGTTACTTGTCCTTTGTAACTTTTTATAATATCTGTTTTATTAAACACTGATTAATACAATAGAAAATCTGCTTATGTAAAATTTCTTTATAATGCAAATGTATGTGTTGACATGAATATGTACAGCAATAGGAAACTGAGATGGCTTGATTCATTAACTTTTATAACTGAAGAATCAAAGGCGATGTAGCTGAAGATTGCTGCTGGAAATTCATTCCCTTTCGAAGTTCAATGGGTTGCATTAAATTTTGTTTTGGATTATTGACTTGAGTAAATTTGAGTCCTCTAGACTTGTCATTTATAATCATTTGCACTGTATGGAAGCAAGTTCAGTACATGGCTAGAACTCCATTAGACATCAAAGGTGAAGAAGATAATCATTTGTGCTCTATTGTGGAATAAATAACAGTTCCAAAGAAAATGGTGCTTTGTCAGATAGTGGTTTGGTCAGGACATGGTGGCCTGTCTGAGTGTTCCACAGAAACATACTTTGATCAACCATTTGTGCATCGACTGGCTTCTCTCGCCAGAAGAAAGAAGGGAGACTCATAAAATGAAGATCAAAGTGCACGCGAGAGTACTAGTTACTGAAGAAGAAAATGATAGAAGATTACACAGAAAACATAGTGGCTGGAGATTGTGGTTACAATGCTAAAGGGTTTTAAAACCATCTCTGGGTGCAATTTTTTTTTCTGAACACTCCAATGTCAGATATTCACTGGTATTTAATAAGTGAAGTGTGACTTTTACTAATTTTAAGGATCACTTCATGTTCAGTTTGTACCAACAGACAATCAGCGTTGTGGTCACATTGTAAAGATATTTCATTATACTGTACATAAGAATTTATTGCTCACTGCTGCTTACAGAAAGAAAAAATGATAAATCCTGGTAATAATTTGTTTAACTTTTATTTTCAGCCATTTTAAGCATTAGGTTTAAAAAAAACACGAATGCAAAAATAAATTCTGAAGACAGCTATTAAACCTGTACATAGTTTTTGCATGATATTTCCATTTGCAATACTTTGGGAATGTTCCATTCAAACTACAACTTCTACTTAGAAACACGTTTGGCAAATAATTATCAATATTTTATTTAAAATGTGCTGAATGGCTAATAATTGCTGAAAAGTGTTGGTAGTTTCTTCCTGAATAATGGAATCCAATATTCACTGGGATTTAAAGATTTAACCTATTGCTTGATACTTCTGTCTAATATTTAATTTTGTTTCTGAAGCTGAAACAAAAGCAACTCCTTCCAAGAAAAACAGGTTTTATACCACACCAATATGTAGGTTGGATCAAGGATGAGTGAAATAATGTAATTACAATGTTATCGCCAAAGCAATAGCATTTTTAAGTTGTCATGATTCATAATCAGTGATTTAAAATAAAATCCATTCATGGGTTGTAGACGTTGTTGATAATGAGCTGCCTTCTCAATCCGGTCCAGTCCATATGATGCAGGTGTACTCTCTGTGATGCTGAGAAGTTCTAGTATTTTGACATATACCACTGTTGCCTCATTTGTTGTTATTTCCAAGTTAGGATAGTGAGTGGCTTGGAGGTGAAATTCCAAGTGGTGGCATTCCCTTGTGTCTGGGGCTCTTCTACTTATAGTCGTGGTTGGGGATTTGGAGGTGCTGTCTAATGAGGCTTGATGAGTTTCTGCAGTGCATTACGTCAATGGTACAAACTGCTGCTATCATGCATTATTGGTGGAAAAAGTAAACTTTTATGGAAGGGGTGCCAATCAAGCTGACTGCTTTGTCCTGGTGTCAAGCTTCTTGAATTTTGTTTGAGTCAAACTCCTCCAGGAAAGTGGACGTTTCAGCATACACCTGACTTGTGCCTTGTAGATGGCGAATAGGTTTTGGACGTCAAAAGTTGGGTTACTTGCTGTGCAAATCCTAGCCTTTGACCTGCTCTTCTAGTCACAGTATGTATATGGCAAGTCCAGTTAAGTTTCTAGTCAAGGGTAACCCTCCAAACATTAAATATATACTTTAGATAATTTAAAAAAAAAACTGCACTGGTTATGTCCCAAAATTACTTTCTTTCATGATCTTTTGGAAAATTCAGGTGCTCAACAAAAGGAGAAAGAAGTAAAATACAGATGTATCTTTCTGAAAAAGAAGCGGTGAAGGATAGATCTAGAGTTAATCTTAACATATTTTATAACGTGGGCCGATGAATTAATGTTATAAAACATATCAATAATTAGTTTAGTCTGTTGCTTTTTGTTGGAGCACAAGTAAATCTGGAGTTGAAACTCACCAGCTGCATGTAATTAAATACAATTAATACATGAACAACATATATTTGTTCACTGCTTTGATATTCTACAGCATTATAAATGGAGAATATGGTCAATTGTGTTATCTATCACTGATATTTGTATGCTATTGAATCTTTGACCTCTTCGTTGGCATACTTCTTTCTCTGCTCAACTTTTTTTCTAACTTTGTCCTCTTCTGATTTTTTTCTGTCTTTCCTTTTCAGTGGTGAGTGACGTGGCATACTGCCATTCCTTCAGGATATACTTGGGTTGAGATTTGCAGGGAAGTTATTGCCTTGTTGGCTTCCTTCAGCCTCTTTATCAACCACACATGCTTTCTCCTCACAATGTGCCACCTTCTTGCTTTCATTACCCCATCTCCTCCTCTATCATTACTACTACTTACTACAACTTCCACGAAAATCTGTCTTTTGCTATTTTTTTAAGCAACTACCCTACGTTTCTTCTAAAAGGATTTCGTACTAAGATGTCACAGCCACTCAAAAATCCAGCCTCCTCCTCGTTTACTTGCCTACCCAGTTCCTTCAGGGATTTTGGCTAGTATTTTACAATCTTGCTCTGGCAAGGCTCATAAAATCCTGTCCGTGGCTAATAGAGAATTCTGTCCTCTGAGCTGCACCTGCTCCAGTTCTGGGCAGGCATGGAGATGAAATTCCATCATTTGTCTTTTCAATGTTAGAATGAAACCACTTATCTGCTTGTTTGTTTCTGTTTTTGTCTACTTTTGGCTCTGTTCGAAATTAGAATCTATCTGATTGGTTTCCGTTTTTGTCAACAAATGACACATGGGAAAAATAGTTTAAAAATTAACCATTTTATTTCTGTTGATGATCGAAGTGATGTTGTGGATGCAATTAAATGATACATGGAAAGAACAGGTGATAGCTAATTGACCACCTTATACATGCTGCCCCAGTTTTCTTTTTCACTAACTTGAGCGTGAGGAACATTGTATGTGGTTTGTAAGGTGTGGAGAATCAGCTGCATCCTATTTTGTGTTCTTGCTGAAGTTATATTCTAGTCTCATTAACATGAAACAAAATCTCTCTCCTTTGTCTTCCTTCCTTCTCTAATTCTGTCTCTTCCCCATCACTTCCCCATCTAATATTACAAAAGGGCACCTACATTTTTCTGACTCCCACATCTTCTCTTCAAAAAGAGACTCACTTCTTTGCCCCATGAAGGTTTTGAAATTTGATCTCTTAAATAATTTAAAAAAATGAAAGTGAAGAATAATATTTGTCAGTGCAACTAACTGCATGATATTTGGGGAAATTAAAGCATTCTCAAAGCATGTTGAAACATTGGATGAAGATATTAAATGATGCAAAAGGAAATTTAATGGAATTGCGAAACGTGAAATTAGAAAAATATATAGACTGTTTAAGCTCTTATTTCTGACATGAGTACTTGATTTACTGAAATGAAAGCTGAAAAAACTGCAGGAAAAAATCTGAGAGATTTCAAGAACCATTGCACAAGGTAATATGCAGTAAGTGGCTGTTACGTGGTCACACAGTTTGACATCTATAACCTTGCAAATGCCTATCATAATCTCATTACAGAAATAAGAACAGAAGAAATAGGAGCAAAAGTGGACCAGATGTCCCCCGCCCAAGCCTGCCTCACCATTCAATATGGTTGTGGCTGATTTTCTGCCTCAACTCTACTTTTTTAAAAATTCATTTATGGGACATGGGTATCACTGGCTATCACTTATTGTGTAAAGATGCCGGCGTTGGATTGGGGTGGTAAGAACTCAGTAAGAATTTAGCAACACCAATTTTTAATCCAACCGATTTATTTGATAGTAAATCCGCGAGCTTTCAACACTGTGTCTTCCTCAGGCAAATGCAGTGTTCTGGTCTGCAATAGCACACATCAGCACAGACAGTCAGAGATTGCTGATTAGAATGCGAATCCTTACATCTAACCTGCTATTCAAGTGTTAATGTGGCTAACAATGTGTGTGAAGGGATTCCTGAGCATTGTTAGAGAATTGTGTATTTTCTCCAGACAGCACAGTAAGTGAGGTTTTTTGCTAACCCAGGCAAGTTACGGGGGTTACAGATAGTGTGTCATGAAGCCAAGATCCCTGTTAAGACCGTCCTCATGTGTGCGGAGCTTGGCTATCAGTCTCTGTTCAGCGACTCTGCGCTGTCGTGTATCACGAAAGCCCCCTTGAAGAACATTTACCCGCAGGTCGGAGGCCGAATGCCCATGACTGCTGAAGTGTTCGCCCACAGGAAGGGAACTGTTTTGCCTGGTGATTGTTGAGCGATGCTCATTCATCCGCTGTCGTAGTGTCTGCATGGTCTCCCCAATATACCATGCTTCGGGACATCCTTCTTTCTTGCAACGTATTAGGTAGACAACGTTGGTCGAGTTGCAAGAGTATGTACCGTGCACCTGGTGAATGGTATCCTCACGTTTGATGATGTCGTCCATGTCTATGATCTGGCATGTCTTGCAGAGGTTGCTGTGGCAGGGTTGTGTGGTATTGTGGTCACTGTTCTCCTGAAGGTTGGGTAGTTTGCTGCGAACAATGATCTGTTTGAGGTTGTGCGGTTGTCTGAAAGCAAGAAGTGGGGGGGTGGGGATGGCCCTAGCGAGATGTTCATCGTCATCAATGATATGTTGAAGACTCCGGAGAAGATGTCGTAGCTTCTCCGCTCCGGGGAAGTACTGGACAACAAAGGGTACTCTGTCCACCGTGTCCCGTGTTCGTCTTCTGAGGAGATCAGTGCGGTTTATCGTTGTGGCACGTTGGAACTGTCGATCGATGAGTCGAGCGCCATATCCTGTTCTCACGAGGGCATCCTTCAGTGTCTGGAGGTGTCTGTCACGATCCTCCTCATCTGAGCAAATTCTGTGTATACGGAGGGCTTGTCCATAGGGAATGGCTTCTTTAACGTGTCTAGGGTGGAAGCTGGAGAAGTGGAGCATTGTGAGGTTGTCTGTCGGTTTGCGGTACAGTGAGGTGCTGAGGTGACCGTCCTTGATGGAGATGCGTGTGTCCAAGAATGCAACTGATTCTGGAGAATAGTCCATGGTGAGTCTGATGGTGGGATGGAACTTGTTGATATCATCATACAGTTGTTTCAATGATTGTTCACCATGAGTCCAAAGGAAAAAGATGTCATCAATGTATCTAGTATATAACCTTGGTTGGAGATCTCGTGTGGTGAAGAAGTCTTGTTCGAACCTGTGCATGAAGATGTTGGCATACTGAGGTGCGAATTTGGAGCAGTAGAACCAGGGACACTCCTTGTCACAATGGATGTCTCGGCGCTCTACACCAACATCCCCCACGACAATGGTATTGCTGCAACTGCCTCAGTACTCAATGCCAACAACTGCCAGTTTCCGGATGCAATTTTACAACTCATCCGCTTCATCTTGGACCACAATGTTGAAGGTGAAGACATTGTGGTCCAAGATGAAGCGGATGAGTTGTAAAATTGCATCCGGAAACTGGCAGTTGTTGGCATTGAGTACTGAGGCAGTTGCAGCAATACCATTGTCGTGGGGGATGTTGGTGTAGAGCGCCGAGACATCCATTGTGACAAGGAGTGTCCCTGGTTCTACTGCTCCAAATTCGCACCTCAGTATGCCAACATCTTCATGCACAGGTTCGAACAAGACTTCTTCACCACACGAGATCTCCAACCAAGGTCATATACTAGATACATTGATGACATCTTTTTCCTTTGGACTCATGGTGAACAATCATTGAAACAACTGTATGATGATATCAACAAGTTCCATCCCACCATCAGACTCACCATGGACTATTCTCCAGAATCAGTTGCATTCTTGGACACACGCATCTCCATCAAGGACGGTCACCTCAGCACCTCACTGTACCGAAAACCGACAGACAACCTCACAATGCTCCACTTCTCCAGCTTCCACCCGAGACACGTTAAAGAAGCCATTCCCTATGGACAAGCCCTCCGTATACACAGAATTTGCTCAGATGAGGAGGATCGTGACAGACACCTCCAGACACTGAAGGATGCCCTCGTGAGAACAGGATATGGCGCTCGACTCATTGATCGACAGTTCCAACGTGCCACAACGATAAACCGCACTGATCTCCTCAGAAGACGAACACGGGACACGGTGGACAGAGTACCCTTTGTTGTCCAGTACTTCCCCGGAGCGGAGAAGCTACGACATCTTCTCCGGAGTCTTCAACATATCATTGATGACGATGAACATCTCGCTAGGGCCATCCCCACCCCCCCACTTCTTGCTTTCAGACAACCGCACAACCTCAAACAGATCATTGTTCGCAGCAAACTACCCAACCTTCAGGAGAACAGTGACCACAATACCACACAACCCTGCCACAGCAACCTCTGCAAGACATGCCAGATCATAGACATGGACGACATCATCAAACGTGAGGATACCATTCACCAGGTGCACGGTACATACTCTTGCAACTCGACCAACGTTGTCTACCTAATACGTTGCAAGAAAGGATGTCCCGAAGCATGGTATATTGGGGAGACCATGCAGACACTACGACAGCGGATGAATGAGCATTGCTCAACAATCACCAGGCAAAACAGTTCCCTTCCTGTGGGCGAACACTTCAGCAGTCATGGGCATTCGGCCTCCGACCTGCGGGTAAATGTTCTTCAAGGGGGCTTTCGTGATACACGACAGCGCAGAGTCGCTGAGCAGAGACTGATAGCCAAGCTCCGCACACATGAGGACGGTCTTAACAGGGATCTTGGCTTCATGACACACTATCTGTAACCCCCGTAACTTGCCTGGGTTAGCAAAAAACCTCACTTACTGTGCTGTCTGGAGAAAATACACAATTCTCTAACCAATGCTCAGGATTCCCTTCACACACATTGTTAGCCACTTTAACACTTGAATAGCAGGTTAGATGTAAGGATTCGCATTCTAATCAGCAATCTCTGACTGTCTGTGCTGATGTGTGCTATTGCAGACCAGAACACTGCATTTGCCTGAGGAAGACACAGTGTTGAAAGCTCGCGGACTTACTATCAAATAAATCGGTTGGATTAAAAATTGGTGTTGCTAAATTCTTACTGAGTTCTTATCATTTATTGCCCATTCCTAGTTTCCCAAGGGCAGTTTGAATGTCAGCCATATTGCTGTGACTGCAGAGTCAATGTAGGCCAGACTAGGTAAGGATGGCAGACTTCCTTAAAGGACATTAGTGAATCTGGTGGCTTTTTCAGACAATTGACGACAATGGTTTCATGGCCACCAGTAGATTCTTAATTTCAGACGTTTGTTTTCAAATTCCACTCTCTGCAGAATTTGAACCCAGGTTCCCAGAATGTTAGCTGAGTTTCTGGATTAATAGTCTAGTGATGATACCACTAGGCCATCACTTCCCCTTCTCATATCTATTGATTCCCTGAGTTACCAATCATCCATCTATCCCAGCTAGTCTATTCTCAATTGTGGAACAACCCTCTGAGCTAGAGAATTCTGAGGATTCACAATCCTTTGAGTAAAGAAATCTCTCCTGCTGTCATTCCTAAATCATGAACCACATTCTATATGCCTCAGCCAGGAAAAGCCATCTTTGTGTCTGCTTTGTCAAATCCTTTGAGTCTTTCATGTTTCCATGCAATTATAATTCATTTTTCTATATTCCAAAGAGAATATGCCCAATTTATTCAGTCTCTCTCAAAACATCATTCGTATTCTAGAAATCTGTGGTGCTTGCTTACAAGACAAATGTATTCTTCCTGAGGTATGACAATCAAATCTGCACAGGGTACTCTAGGTGTGGTCTCATTCAATGTCAATACAATTGTAGCAAAGCTTCCTTATGTCCATTTTAGGCCAAAATGACATTTCCTTTCTGAATTGCTTTCTGTACTTGCATGCGACTCCCAAGACGATCTGAACAACAAGATAGAAGTTTCATGTCCTTTAAAAATAGTTTTGCTTTTCTCTTCAAAAGTGAATAACATCATACTTATATTTTTTTTTAAGGAAAAGAAAACAATTAGATCTTACAATGCTGCCTGTCTTTGCCACTTTATGGAAGATCTTACACTTCTAATCATGCAGATGAATTATGGAATCATGAACCATAATTGCACCCGAAATGGAAACTCTGGGCCACTAAGTTTAACATTCATATTATTATGATCATTGACACTGCCATGCTTGGTTTAGTAAGTAGTTAAATGTTTCTACTACTTGAACAAAGTGTTTTTATCAATTTAAAAGTACTAAGTGATGTAGTTTCAAATAATAAAACAAGCACAGTGAGTACTTAAAATTAATGATCTAGTAAGTCTCTACTTAGTTGAAATCTAATATTGAGAACAATTTGAACAATGAACAGATTAATTTCAAGCACTTCCCTGCCAAGCAATGGTTGTAATTCAAAAATAAAAATCCAATTTCCTGAAGATTCTTCAACAGCCTTCTGTAGTTTGAAAATGTCCATTGCCCCAGCATCATTACTTTGGGAAATTCCATACCACCTTGACACCAGTTGAATGAAATGATTCTTACACCTGTATAAACTTTTTGGCACATTTTAGAAAATGTTAAGAA
Organism: Sphyrna mokarran; assembly: GCA_024679065.1. Classification (NCBI taxonomy): domain Eukaryota; kingdom Metazoa; phylum Chordata; class Chondrichthyes; order Carcharhiniformes; family Carcharhinidae; genus Sphyrna; species Sphyrna mokarran. The sequence continues at coordinate 72,992,453 of JAGIQG010000002.1, read as the reverse complement.
TCTAAATTAAAGGTTTCACTTGTGCAACCATTTGGTCTTTGCAGTTTCTACTCCTGTAATCCATGTAAATACAAAGTAGTGCACTTACTGATATCTGTAGATAATACGAGCTGTTTGAGCATTATAGCCTATCTTAGAATATTGTTCAGAGACCACCTGAAAAAAAATCCAGATGAAAGACTGCACTGTTAGATTATAACTGCAATTTCTACAAAAACCAGAAAATAATAATGTGCGATTATATTTAACAAAAATGTGCGATTATATTTAACAAAAATTGTACACCAACCCTCCAGTTTGATAATCTGCTTGACTACTTTTTGAAAAAGTACTCCAGATCTATAATCAATTTTCACCAACACTGCATCAGTGCAACTAAACCGTAGCCAAATCATGAAGTTTGGGACTTGTGCAGATGAATACTGAAAGACTGGCAGGATAATAATTATTGTTGCTTTTGTGGGCATTTTAATATCTGCTATATTGTAATAATCAAAAAATTGTATGTTAATCCTTTTGAATATTTGAGACTTTTGGCCTCTTTTTTTTAAAGCTTCACCGAGAGAACTCACTGAAGAGGAGAAGCAGCAAATTCTTCATTCGGAGGAATTTTTGATTTTCTTCGACCACAACATACGTATCATTGAACGTGCTCTTGCTGAAGATTCTAGCCTCTTCTTTGATTATGGTGGCAAGGAGTTGGATGAAAAAGAGGGGTATGTTTATGGACTTGAATTTTGCTCTTGAATGTGCAAATGCTACTTTATTATCAAGCACAGTCAATCTTGTCTAACCTCTGGAATTCAGCCCTTTTTCCATGTATGATCTAAAGCTTAATAGGTTCTGAAGTTGGGTGACACTGGCAGAACCCAAACGTTAAGGACTGATGAACAAGTTGTTGCTAAGTTCTATCACTTTGCATATCAGAGATTAAGTTGCTACTAATTTATGACTGTTATTTTAACATCAGTGCAATTTGGATGTAGTTTTGCAGATGCAGTTGTGTACAAAGATCCTTTGTGTAATTAAGTGAATTGCTGATGGGAGCAATCCTGAAGCACTGCATTTTGATTACCTGCATATGTGTGTTTGTAACCCATCAAAATCTCATTCCATTTCCAATAATTAAAATCATCCTCCCAAGTACAAACATGTATATGGAAATATATGATAGGTCTTGATCGTTCCAGAGCAAATGCAATGTCTTTGTATAACATTCAGCCTAGATAGTCATTTCTATAAATATCTGGAGCATTACATTTACCTCAATACCTTGGCTCCTCCCTGTGCCATCAGTGGGCATTTGTTCTCTGGGGCTATCAGTTAGATTCCTAGATTGAGATTAGGATGAGATCTGGCTGTAATTTATGAATAATCAGTTGGCATTCATGCTCAATGTTTAATTGTGAAAGACAACTGCAGGGACTGTGGATAATATGAGGTTATCCACTTTGGTAGAAATAATAATGGGAGGCATTATTATTTAAAAGGCAAAAAGCTGAAGCATGCTACGGTGCAGAGAGACCTGGGAGTCCTTGTGCACGAATCGCAAAAACTCAGTTTGCATGTGCAGCAGATGATCGAGTAGACGAATGGAATGTTGGCCTTTATAGCGAAGGGAATAGAATATAAAAGCAAGGAGGTCTTGTTGCAATTGTACAAGGCACTGGTGAGACCACAACTGGAATACTGTGTGCAGTTTTGGTTGCCTCGTTTGCAAAAGGATATACTGACCTCGGAGGTAGTGCAGAAAAGGTTCAGTAGGCTGATACTGGAGATGAGGGGGCTAGCCTATGAGGTGAGACTGAATAGACTGAGTCTGTACTCGTTGAAGTTTAAAAGGCTGAGGGGGGATCTTATAGAGATATATAAGATAATGAAGGGGCTAGATGGGGTAGAGATAGAGAGATTCTTCCTGCTTAGAAAGGATAGCAGAACTATGGGGCACAGCCTCAATAAGGGGGGGGGGGGGGCAGTTTAGTTGGGAGTTGAGGAGGAACTTCTTCACTCAAAGGGTAGATAGATTTCTGACAGACAAGGGAATTAAGGGTAATGGGGGGGAAAGTGGAACTGATCCATTTCAGATCAGCCATGATCTTGTTGAATGGTGGGATAAGCGCGAAGGGCTAGATGGTCTACTCCTGTTTCTATTTCTTATATTTTTATGACTGCTTGAGGATTGCAAGGCAGGGGGGTGCAATACTCTAGGAAATTCCATACCATCCTTACACCAAAACATTTTGGTTAGGACCCTTGTTATTTGTGGTGTACATCAACAGTTTGGACTTTAAATGTAGGGAGTATGTGGATGTCATGGAAAGTGATAGGGGGTAAAGAGTGAGGAGAGTAGCCGCAGACTAGGAGGGTGCCAGTGGACTTGTTAGATGAGCAGAGCAGTGGCAAATGGAATTCAACCTAGAAAAATGAGAGGTAATGTACTTGGAGAGGGCTAACAAGGTAAAGGATTATGCTGAGAATAGTAAGACCCCAGAAAGTACTGAAGGACAGAAGGAGAGTGCAGTGCAACAGGATAATTAGGAATGTATTTGAGATACTTTGAAGCGCAGAATAAGAGAAGGAATGTCATTGCTGGAACTATATAAAATGTTCATTTGACCACCATGGGATTTTGCATGCAGTTCTGCTCACTATATTATAGGAAGGATGTACTTGCAATGGAAAGGGTGCAGAGGAAATTTACTGGGATGTTTTTCTGGCTGGAGGGTCTGAGCTACAAGGAAAGATTGAACAGGCTGGAGTTGTTTTCCTTGGAGCAGTGAAGATTGAAAAAGGACCTGACAGAGGTGTATTAGATTATGAGGGGCATAATTAACTTGGATAGGAAGGCATTTTTTCCATTAGTAGAGGAGTCAATAACCAGGAGGCATAGATTTGAGGCAAGAGTTAGAAGACTGAGGGGAATTGAGGAGAAACTTTTTCACCTAGAGATTGAAACTCAGTGCCTGAAGAGGCTATTGGATAGGAAACTCTCGTAACATAAGTATTTAGATATTCACTTGTGCTACTGTAAACTCAGGGTTATTTGCCAAGTGCTGGAAAGTGAGTGACTTTTGTCAGACATTGTGTGGACATGTGTTGTAATCATCTATGAATCTATGAATTTGGCTATTGTTGGTTAATGTTTTATTTTACGTTTTATTTTTATGCAGAGACTTCCAAGCTGGGTTAAACCTTGCTTTCAACCGCCAGTTTTATGATGAGCATTGGTCAAAACATAGAGTTGTAACCTGTTTGGACTGGTCACTTCAGGTAGATATGAATTTTGTACAAGTTGTAATCTGTACAAGGAATGATAGATTCTAAATCTGCTCAAAGATTTATTATTACTCAAGCTGAAACACTGTTAGTGGCCTTGCTACAAGGAGCTAACAACCACTAAGAATTCTGGAAGAATTGGAAACAGGCTAACGTAGTGCCCATTTTCAAAAAGTGTGAGAAAATGGACACTGGCAGCCAGAAGCCCATTCATCTGCTTCTATTTCATGAAATTGATCAATAGAAATTTAAGTAAAAGTTTTATGTTGGCTTCATGATCTAGCCTCCATTTTGGTTTCCACTTACTTTGTGATTTACCAAGCTGGCTGCAAAACATAACCAGCAGAATTTGGATAACAGTCACTTCCAGCAATATTTAAAGGAATCCTCATAACCTCTAGGGTAAATTCCTGGAACAATTCTAATGTCTGTACAATGTTATCAATTTTTAACAGGGCTCTGGCATAGTGTTCTTTGTTTCATTCCAAATCCTTGTACAGTTAGTGCGTTTAAATATGCTTTGCTCAATGCTTTCTCTGATTCTTATGCTAACCATCTTAAATTTATGCACTCTGGTTATCAACCAGCCACAGAAAGAAGTTTCACAACACCAGGTTAAAGTCCAACAGGTTTATTTGGTAGCAAAAGCCACTAGCTTTTGGAGCACAGTTCCTTTGTCAAGTGAGTGGGGAGTTCTGATCACAAACAGAGCATATAAAGGCACACACTGGATTTACAGAATACTGATTAGAATACGAGTCTTTACAGCTAGTTAAGTCTTAAAGGTGCAGACAATGTGAGTGAAGATAGCCTTATGCATAGATTAAAGAAATATGTATTGTCTCCAGATAGGACAGTAAGTGAGATGTTGCAAACTCAGGCAAGTCATGGGGGTTACAAATAGTGTGGCATGAACCCAAGATCAGCCATTAAACCCATTAAAAGCCAATCATTAAATACAGTTTCTCTATTCACTCTGCCTAACACTTTATTTTTTTTAACACCTCCATCAATCTCCTCTGCTCTTAACAGTAATAGCATTATTATAACCTTTAACCATGGACCCATTCTAGTATATCTCAAGTACTGTATCCTGGATCTTCAATTTTTTCTTAAAATATCTTGCTCGTCCTTTGAGGTGAAGATGACCGTGTTCCCCAGTTGGGATATTTGGTAGTGTTCTAATTAGTACGTTGTCGACTGCAAAGGCTAATCTGTGCCTGGAAATTTCTGTTGCAAGTAGGAGATCCAACTGAGTTTTGGATGAGTTGTTGGCTTGAGATAACATCTTCACTTTTTGGAACTAAAGATCCAGATCCCTAAAAAAAACCAAATCAAAACTGCACATCCTTTGTTACTTTTGCTGAAAATCCAGTCCTTGGCTGCATATATTCCAGAACAATTATGTCAACATGAGGTACAATACATACATGCATGCATCATAATTTCACAGCATGTGAAGCACAGCGTCTAATCTTTGAGAAAATAACTTGAAATCTTTGGTGGGGTAGCTATTGTTGGGGCTATGGGTTTCACATTTGACAGCAATTTGTGTTTAACCAAATAATGCAGAAATTTTGCATTGGAAATTGATTATATATATTTTCAGTAACCCCTATTTCCATTTCCATTTGAGGTATTGGGTAATGCTTCTGGTCCAGAAATGGTTAAATTCAGCGTTTGGTGGATTCCAGGTTTAAAAGTTGCATAGTTTTTGGGTTTAGTTGATGAAATAATGAACTATATTTTACTAAGCCAATCTTGATATTTAAGTCTTGTTAACTTCTATCCTAATTTAGTGGCTTTAAGTGCTATTTCTGAAAAGCTGAATATTCAAAACTGGTGCATGTTGATGCTTTTCTCAATTTAAAAAGATTTGAAATGAACTTATTGACATTTTGCATAATGTATATTTATGTCAGTTGTGGCCAAAGAGGCCAATTCATGAGTGATGGTCCCTTCTGCAGCTGAGACAGACGAATAGTGTTGGCCTGAGGCTGCCTGATGTTTTTCATTTTGGCTGGCTCTTTTCCACTACCTAATTCATTTCTCTTGCCTTCTGCATTTTCCACACCCTTCCTGACTCTTGTCAGCAACAAGAACTTCCCATGCATCAATTCTGATCCCGGTCAACTTGAAATCTTGCTTGCAGACATCTGGCATTGCAGATGTGAGACACTTTTTTGGTCATGTGCTGATAATGAGCATATCTTTGAGAATGCGACCAACATCCATTCAGCTCACAAAACCCAGCCAATGGACTTGCCACTAATTCAAGAGAAAAAAACATATTGGGTATCCCATGTTCTATGTCCTGCCAGGAGATGTCCAATATTTGTTTGTGTTAAATAAAGTGGAAGCTGTCTGGCTGCGTTTCTTGGCTTGTTTAAGTTGTCAATGCTTGGCTACAGTAAAGAAGTGTGCTGAAAACACAGGTCTGGTATGTGCCAATATTTATATATTCCATTAGTTTGCTGTTGGTATTACAACCAGGATAGGTGGTGTGTATCATTTGACTAGCCCCACTACTCCAAGTTTGCATGCATCATTAGTTTAAAAGTTTCATTTCCTCACCAAAAAAACCAATTGTTTACCTTTGCTACTGTTACCCAGAATAAAAGAGACTTCAACCAGACTTTTCAGCAAACAACAAATTTATGATAAAACCAATCTTGGCAAATACAAAGGCAATTAACAACAGTCTGAAATATCAATGTATAATAATTATTCTTTCAAGATGCCCTACGTTGCACACATACCAAAAAAAAGAGGAATTCTGCCAAAGTTTAAAAATCAACAGTTCAAGAGAAAACAAAAGATGGTCGAGTTCTTGAAATGGCTTTCAGGTTATATGCTTGGTGTCTCAGCTCTGATTTGCAAAATGATTAATGACTCTCTTGCACTACTTTTCAAGCAGACTTGAGGAATGCTCAATCCCAGCTCATAGCAATCCGGGAGCAGCTTCAATTCACTTCTGGCTGTGGACAGGCTCTCGGCTGCAAAAAGACTCCTGTCTTTTCTCAAGCACTTGGTCCTTCTTTCAAAGTGAAACCAAAACTAACTTTTAAGCACAGTTTTTCAGGCGTGGTTTTCTTTCGTGGCCATAAACAACCTTGTGACTCACTTTGTGCATAGACCACCAGGTTCAAAAGGTTTTCAGCTTCTTTAAAACTATAAAATTACCTTTTCTTGTAGAAGGATATCTCTTCTTGGAACAGCAGTCATAAACTTAGCATCACCTTTTCAGCAACAGTTTCTTTTAAAGCACAAATTCTTCCAGAGTGATCTTCATCCTTGATGGAGAACCATTTTTTGAAATCAAAATGTTCCTTATGGTACACACACCTTCAACATGACAGTTGCCTCGGCAGTCCTGGTGTATCAAAGGACAGTTTGCTGGTAATTATTGATCCAATTTATGTGAAACTGTCAACGAACTCCAGAGTGAGGTTGCCGATTAGTGATGGAAGGTGGACTCTGTCTTCCTGACACTGATCATCAGTCCAAACCCCTTGCAAGCCCAGATGTACAAGCTGTTGGAAAAGAACTTCAGTCTGAGTTGCCAGTGTGGTGTCATTAACAAACAGCAGCTCACAGAATTGATTACTTGGCAAAATTGTGCAGACACAACAAGTTGAGTCTGTTCTGTATCCCTTCTCTTTGATTGTCCCTTCTGTGCTCTAACAATTCTGTGATGAGGATATTACACACTTTGGTCTTGGTGTGCAGACTTGACAAGCTGAAAAGCTTGATTTCAGCTCTGATATGCAGGTAGACATTCCCATTTGAGTTGATGAAAGGGTACAGCTTCAGCATGGAGGAAAATATGCCAAAGAGAGTTGATATTGAGACGCAGCCCTATTTAACCCCGCTGCTTATCTTGAAGGCATTTGATTTTTTTAAAATATCATTTACGGGATGCAGGCATCATTGCTCATACCCAGGTGACCTCGAAGATAATGGTAAGCTGCCGCCTTGAATTGCCACAAAACCTGAGATGCAGTCACACCCATTGTAATGGAGAGAATGCCAGGATTTTGACCAGCAACACTGAAGGATCAATCCAAGTCAGGATAGTCAGTGACTTGCAGGAGGACTACCAGGTGTTGTTGTTCCCAGATATCTGCTGCATTTGTTCTGCAAATGGTTGGAGGCTTGGAGAGTGTTGCCTAGGAACCTTGGTGAGTTCCTGTTGTGAATCTTGTGGATAGCACACACAGTTACCTCTGTTCAGCTGTGGTGGAGGGATTGAATATTTTGTAGAAAGTGTACCAATTGTGTGAATGCTCTGTTCTGGATGTTAAGCTTCTAGGAAGTGGTTGGAGCTACACTCGTTCAGGCAAGTGGAGAATATTCCATTACATCCAGACTGGTGCCTTGTTGATGGGCAAGCTTTGAGAAGTTGTAAGGTGAGCTACTTGCCACAGGATCCCTAGACTTTCACCTGCTCTGGTAGCTACTGTATTTATACAGCTGGTCCAGTTCAGTTTCTGATCAGTGGTAATCCCAAGGTGTTGCTAGTGGGAGATACAGTGATGGTAATGCCAATGAAAGTCAAAAGACAATTGTCAGATACTCTCTTGTTAGAGATTTATTGCTTAGTACTTTTGCTGCGACGTTACTTGCCACTTATCAGCCCAAGCCTGTATATTGTCCAGCTCTTTCTGCATTTGTACATAGACTGTATCTGAGGAGTCGCAAACAGTGCTGAAAATTGTGTAGTCATCAATGAACGTTTCCACTTCTGATATTATGGAAGGAAGGTCATTGAAGTAGCTGAAGATGCTTGGGCTAGGACCTGGGAATTCCTGCAATGATGTCCTGAAACTAATCTCAACAACTGCAGCCATCTTCCTTTATGCCAATATGACTGCAACCAGCAGATGGATTTCCCCCTGATTCCCATTAACTCCAGTTTTGGTAGTGCTCCTTGATGCCTTGGTCAAATGCTGTCATGATGTCAGGAGAGTTACATCAACACACTCTGGAGTTCGGCTGTTTTGTTCATGTTTGAACCAAGATTGAATGAGTCAGGGACTACGTGACCCAGGCAGAACACAAATTGAGTGTCAGTGTCAGTATTGCTGAGAGAGTGCCACTTGACAGTAATATGACCCTTACTGTTACTTTACTGATTTCGAGAGTAGTTTTATAGGTTGGTAATATATTGAGTTAAATATGTCCTATTTCTTGTGTACAAGGCATATCTGGGCAATTTTCCATTTTGCCAGGTAGATACCAGTATTGTAGCTGTACCAGAACAACTTGGTTCAGGTTGTGACAAGTTCTGGAACACAGGTCTTCAGTATTATTGCCAGAATATTGTCAGGGTCCATTGGCTTTGCAGTACCTAGTGCCTTCAGCCATTGTTTGATATCGGGTGGATTGAATTGAATTGGCTAATGACTGACATCGGTGATGGAGGAGGCCAAGGTGGATCATTTATTTTGCACTTCTGGCTGAGATTGTTGCAAATGTTTGAGCTTTATTTTCTGCACTGATGTTACTTCATTGTAGCTGATGAACTGTAACTATGTAATTGGTTTTAAGTTTAAGATTCTTGTTTGCAATTGGAGTGTGTAACTTTCAAACTTAACATGGAATGTGATGGTTTTATTATCATTATATCCCAGTAGATCTTATACTGTCATTACAAATTAGTCTGCCTCATTACATAATATTAGATTTAATAGTATCATCCTCAGTCAGTTCTACTATGTACTGCTTTAAGAAACATTCTACAAACTTCTATACTGCTCTGGCAAATTTGCCTGTCTCTATGAAGATTAAAACCCTCTACAATTACATTGCCCTCACTACAGGCTCCAATAATTATTTGTTTAATGCTCTGTCCAATGGTATAATTACTGCTTGGAGGTCTGTAAACTATTTCCATCAGTTTTCCTGATTATTGTAATTCCTACATTCTCTCCATACTGATTCTACCACATGGAGTCTTCTGAGACCAGATCCTTTCTCACTCATGTCTTTATATCATCCTTTATTATCATGACTACCCCTCCTCTTTTGCCATTCTGTCTTTGGGAAATATTGAATGCTCTGGGATAATTATTTCTTGACTTTAACTTTTCAACCATGTTGCTGTAATGACAATTATAGCCAAATCGTTTGCCTCTATTTGTGGCACTATCTTTTTGCAGATGCTTCATGCATTCAGATGCTAGCACGAGGGGACACAGCTTTAAATTAAGGGGTATGAGTTATAGGACGGATATCAGAGGTAGGTTCTTTACTCAGAGTGATTAGGGAGTGGAATGCCCTGCCTGCAGCTGTTGTAGATGCGCCAAGTTTGGTGGCGTTTAAGAGGTTAATTGATAAGTATATGGAAGAGAAGGGAATGGTTTAGTTTGGAGGGGCATTGCTTTTTATTTTGGTCGGCACAACATCGAAGGCCGAAGGGCCTGTTCTGTGCTGTAATGTTCTATGTTCAGATAAGAACCTTTATTTTAATTGTTTATTTCTTTGCCTGCAATCACCTTATTTGCTAATGCATCATTTTTAGCTCTGTCCCCCTTCCTGGCCCACTCTTGTCTTTACTCACATCTCTACATTTTTCATTGCATAACCTTTTTTTTCGGATTTCTAAATCTTTCTTTACTCAATCCCTCCTCTCTCCCCTGTAGTTTAAAACCCTGTTTGAAGTCCTATTATGTAATTGCTCAGGATGCTGATCCCAGCCCTTTCCAACAGAATAGTTCCCTCTTCTCTAATGCTAGTGCCCCACGATGCCAAACCTCCTTTCCTCAGAATTTTTTGAGCCACTTGAATTAAATCATTATTTTGTTTCACTGTATACCTGGTGTGTGTGTTGGGTAACAATTCAGAGATTTTGTTCTCTTATCAAATTCTCCACTGAAGCCATTCCTGGTCGTAACTGTGTTAACGGTTCCCACATGTCCGATGACAAAGGGATAACACCTCTCCCGCTCCCAAATTCCAGCTGCAAGGATGTATCCTTAACCTTGTGACTGAATAGGTAATACTTATGAACTCCTGATCACAGCTGCACAGAACAGTACCTATTCAAGATTTTCCAGAAAGCAGTGTTTCCCACTCCATCACCCAAAGTGCCGGTATGAATGACCACAGCCCATGAGCTAGATAGCATTCATGAGTATTTTAATTGGTTGAAAGCTGCCTGAATGGGAAACATGCCAGCCAATCTGCTTGGCCAATAACTGTCATCTGAGAAATGCCAGAGGCAGCAGTGTCCAGAATTGACCAGATTTCAAGTAGTCCTGATAGACTCCCAGTCTGAGTGTAGGTTCAATTAAGGGTGGAGAGGAGGTTGGGAGGCAGGCTGCTCATGTGAAAGTGGAGGTATGGGCAAGGTTGTTGGGGAGAGTTGGGTGTGGATAGCGGAGAGACTGGCAGAGGGGAGGAAATAAAGTGGAGAGTACCTATGGAGCGTAGATCTTTATTGCAGGGGATGGGCACCTGATGGGGAAAAGGTTCTCCTAGTCACCCCCAACCCTGACCCTAGGAAGGCAACCTGCTGGGCTTCCCCATTCCCACACATCACTAACTTAATTTTGAGGCTGTGCAAGAAGCAGCTGGTTAAAACTGGGTGGTCTCCCATAGGCCTCAACCACCTCCCATAAAATAGTGATTAGGGCAGGGGAGAAGCTGAAGGACCACCCAAGGTTTATTTCGGTCCCTCTCTCTGCCAAACCATTAATTGGAGGTAGAATATAAAGCTCTGTCCTGTTGCAGCAACTCACATATGTATTACATTCTTAGTATTACTACCAAATGGTGAAAGCCTGATCAAAAAGATGCCTGCAGTGATTGTTCTCTTACCTGCCTAGCTGGAATCTGAGTATGCAATCTTCTCTCCTCTAACTATGTATGTTCTAGAGAAGTGCAGCGGAACTTGGATGAGTTTTCTTTTTAGTATAATTTCTCAAACAAATGTTACGAGGTGGCTACTGTGCAGACGTATGCTTTATTCCTGGAAACACTGGTTTTCATTCAATTTTGAGGCTCTTTCCATTGCACTTTATGGGCAGAACAATAAAAGATTCAAAGTTTGTCCCTTTTTTAAATGGGTAGCAATTTTACTGGAATGGACATATACAGATTCCGTTAACATGGAAACTGAATAGGAGCAAAACTTAATGAATTAAGTTTATCAGCTGAGTTCCATTCTGCTAGAGTTATTTATAAACCTACAGAAACATTTGTTGATGTTTTGAATATATTGAACCGAACCCATTGTTCTGTTAATGATCCATAATATTTTATTTGTTTCAGTATCCTGAATTGATGGTTGCTTCCTATAATAACAATGAAGATGCTCCACATGAGCCAGATGGGGTAGCTTTGGTTTGGAATATGAAATTTAAGAAAATCACGCCAGAATATATATTTCATTGTCAGGTAAGATCCATTTTGTAAACAAAATGAGGGACCATCGCGCAAGTGTGTTTTAGCACCAAGAATGTTTTTATTTAGACGGTAAGACATAGGAGCAGAATTAGGCCATTCAGCCCATTGAGTCTGTTCCACCATTCAATCATGGCTGATATTTTTCTCAATCCCATTCTCCTGCCTTTTCTCCATAACCCTTATTAATCAAGAACCTATCTCTGTCTTAAAGACATTCAATAACCTGGCCTCCACAGCTTTCTGTAACAGAGTTCCACAGATTCACCACTCTCTGGCCAAAGAAATTCCTCCTCATCTCAGTTTTGAAAGATCACCCCTTTAGCCTGAGGTGGTGTCCTCTGGTTCTAGTTTTCCTACTAGTGGAAACATCTTCTCCACATCCACTCTGTCCAGACCTCGCAGTATCTTATAAGTTTCAATAAGATCCCTCTCAGCCATCTAACTCCAATGAATACAGACCCAGAATCCTTATCCATTTTTCATACGACAGTCTGCTCATTCTAGGGATCATTCTTGTGAACTTCCTCTGGATCTTTTCCAAGGCCAGCACATCCATCCTTAGATACAGAGCCTAAAACTGCTCACAGTATTCCAAATGGGGTCTGACTAGTGCCTTATACAGCCTGAGAAGTACATCCCTGCTCTTGTATTCTGCCCCTCTTGTATTTGCCGCCTTAATTGCCAACTGAACCTGCATGTTAACCTTAAGGGAATTTTGAACAAAGATCCCAAGTCCCTTTGTGTTTCTGATTTTCTAAGCATTTACCCATTTTAAAAAGTTGTCTTGCCTCTCTTCCTCTTTCCAAAGTGCATAATCTCACACTTTTCCACATTGTATTCAACCTGCCATCACTTTGCCCACTCTCCTAACCTGTCCAAGTCCTTCTGCAGGTCCTCTGCTTCCTCAATACTACTTGTCCCTCTACATACCTTTGTATCATCTGCAAACTTAGCAACAGTGCCTTCAGTTCCTTCTTCCAAATCGTTAATGTATATTGTGAAAAGTTGGGTCCCAGCATCGACCCCTGAGGCATACCACTAGTCACCTCCTCCTTGGGATGAATTTTGTGTTGTGCTTCCTGAATAACCCCCCAAAAAACCCTGCCATTTCTGAACCATAGTGTTCCCTGCTAGGCTTTTCTGATCAACTCTGGTCAGCTCCTTCCTCATGCCTTTGTAGTTACCTTTATTTAATTGTTACACCTGATTCTAGCTTCTCCCCTTCAAACTGCAGGGTAAATTCTATTATATTGTGGTCACTGCTCTGTAAGGGTTCCTTCACCTTGGGTTCAAGCCTGCCTCATTGCAAATCACCAAATTCAGAATTGTCTGCTCCCAAGTAGGCTCTTCACAAGCTGTTACAAAAATCATCTCTTAAACATGCTACAAATTCCTTTCCTTGGGATCCACCCCTATCTGATTTTCCCAGTCCAATTGCATATTGAAGTCTCCCATGATTATTGTAATTTCACTTTTTTAATATGTCTTATTTATCTCCTGATTTATTTTCTGCCTCACATCCTAACTATTGCTGGGGGCCTGTACACAATTCCCATCAGGGTCTTTTTATCTTTGTGATTCCTCAGCTTTATCCCGAATTCTACACCTACTGATCCTATGTCACTTCTTGCTATCGAGTTAAGTTCATTCCTTTGTAACAGTGCAACCCCACCCCCTTTGCCCGTCTGCCAGTCCTTTCGATGGGACACATATCCTTAGATATTTAGATCCCAACCCTGATCCTTTTGCAGCCATGTCTCTGTGATGCCCACAACATACTGGCCAATTTCATTGTGTGCTGGAAGCTCATTTATCTTGTTCCATATACTGCACGCATTTAGGTACAACATTCTCAATCCTCTGTTGATCACCTCCTGTCTCATATTTGTCATCTTTTTTGCTTTGCCTGAGGTCAGATTCCAGCTGCTTTCTACACTCTTCTATTACATGGTCTTGAAACTTTACTAACTTCTCTTAAGCCCTTGGTTCATTTAACTATTTGAAAGTTCTCAACATTAATCTGCACTTCTGCCTCCTCCTTTGTGATACTTTTTAAATTGAGATGATATATTTGCAGAGACTTCTCTCATAGCATCATAGTTATTTTTATTAACAATTGTCATTTATTCATGAGAGAACATTTTTATATTGTTAACGATTCTTCAAAGTGCTGCAATGTGAGAAAAATATATCTTGGCTGAAAAAGTGCGGTGCACCACTTCCTCAACTAGTCCTCCACACTTTATGCCCACCATATGGAGAAGTGACAGGCCTTGTTTTTGTGCACTTTTTTAAAATTATGCACAGATGTTGTTTTAAGGCAGACATTTTGGTTAATGTGAAAGTTCTGCCTATAGAAACTTCTATGAACATCTACCTTTCACATTCAAGGAAAGATATTTAAATCGTTATTGACTTCCCTCATTTCCCTTTCTAAGAGAGTCTTGGATGTGAAAATCAAGATGATGTAAATGGCCTTTTCAATGGAACTTTTTAAATCTCTCAATCCATTCCTAAAATACTGGGTCAATTTGAGCCTTAAAGGTTTTCATGAATATGCAAATTGGTGTCGATAATAAAATTATTTAGAAACTACATTGCAATCTAACTGAATCGACTGCTGTTTTTTCTCTTATTGTAATATGTTAAAGAAACACTTCAAATTAAAAAAAGGTTTGTAACAACATCAAAAATGTATATTTAATGTTTTTAACATAATGGGAAGTTTCAAGGCATTTCACGCAAGTATTAGAAAATAAAGTATTAAGCTGAGTCGCATAGGAAGACATTTGGTCAGATGACCAAATGCTTGGTTAGGAGAGAGATTTTTAAGAGGTGTCTTAAAGAGGGCAAATGAGATAGGAGGAGGAGGAGAATGGAAAGACTTCCAGAGCTTGACACCTAATCATTGAAGGTAAGGCTACAATGGTAGAACAATTCTAATTAGTGATGCACAAAAAGTCAGATATAGAGGAGAGTAGATATTTTGGAGAGTTGAAAGGCTGCAGAAGATTATAGAGATAGGGGGAGGTGAGGCCGTGGAGGACTTTAAAAAAAAAAGTAATTTAATATTGAGATGTTGCTGCACTGGAAGTCAATGTAGGTCAGCAAGTATGGGTGATGGGGAACAGAACTTGCTGTGAGTTAAGGCACTCATGGGATGTGAGATATCAGCCAGGAGTATGTTAGTATAGTCAAACCTAAAGACAACTAATGACGTGCATGAAGGATAATGTATTAACTATAAAAATAAAGATGACAAGGTAGCATGAAATATCACTAATAGCAATATGATACTGAATTTCAGCTTTGCATTTATTGTAAAACAATTATGGAGAAAGAGAGACAATTTCCCCTGTAAACTAAGTGCAGTCTTGGTGAATTCAAAAGGAAGGCTGATAGATAATCTGTAGATTACAAGAACTGATGGGTTGAAGGTCTGATGTAAATAAAGTGGGGTTGTGATTTGTGGCCATTCGGTTCCAGTTTAAAATGAGGTAGGCACTATCTAAGATTTATGCATTCACCGCATTGCCATAATGTTATTTTTTTAAACATTGTTTTAATGCATTCATTGGACATGCTCATCGCTGTCTAAGCCAACGTTTTTTGCACACCCTTAATTTGAGGTGGTGGTTGTGAGCTGCCTTCTTGAACCACTATTCAGTCCATATGTTGCAGGTACACCCACAATATTGTACGAGAAGGAGTTCCAATATTTTGACCCAGTAACAATGAGTGAACAACAATATATTTCCTAGTAAGGAATATCCTGAGGCTTTGAAGGGAATCTTCAGATTGTGTTGATCCTATGTATCTGCTGCCCTTGTCCTTCTTTATGACATTGGCTCTGGATTTGGAAGGTGCTGTCTAAAGAACCTTGGTGAGTTGCTGCAGTGAATCTTGTAGACAGTACAGACTGTTTCCACTGTGCTTTGGAAGTGGAGGGAGTGAATGTTTATTAATGTGGTACCAGTCAAGTGGGCTGCTCTGTCCTGGATGATATTAAGTTTCTTGAGTGTTGTTGGAGTTGCACTCATCCAGCTAAGCGGAGAGTATTCCATCACAATTCTGACTTGTGCCTTGTAGATGGTGAACTGACTTTGGGAGTCAGGAGATGAGTTGCTCGCCAAAGAACTCCTATCCTTTTGACCTTCACAAGTAGCTATGGTATGTGGCTAGTCCAGTTTTATTTCTGGTCAATGGTAACCTTTAGACTATTAATAGTGGAATTCAGCAATAGTAATACAAATGGGGGAATGATTTAGATTCTGTTATTGGAAATGGTCATTGCTTGACACATATGGCATGAAAGTTATTTGCTTCTTGTCAGTAAACTTGGATATTGTCCAGGTCTTGCTGCATTTAGATATAGACTGCTTCAGTATTTGAGCAGTTGGAAGTGTTGCCGAACATTGTGCAGTTATGAGCGAAAATCCCCACTTCTGACCTTGTGATGGAAGAAAGGTCCATTGAGAAAGAAGCTGAAGATGATTGGCCTAAAGAACTCTTGCAGTGATGTCCTACCATTGAGATGATTAACCTCCAATCTCCACAGTCGTCATCTTTTCTACTTGCTATGACTCCAGTTAAGAGTTTTGTCCTAATTCCCATTGAACTCAGTTTTGTGAAGGCTCCCTGATACCATGCTGAAATATTGCCTTGATGCCAAGTGCAATGATTGTGGCATGTTCATGAAAAACTCCCACAATGACACTATCTCCATAGTTCTGCTGATGTTCAGTGTGCCATTCTGAAAATAAATCACGTGCATTAGGTAACCTATCCTTTTTGACAGCACAGTCCTTGAAAGAAGAATGGTTTGGCAATGCACTGCAGACTGCTGAATAATCACAAAAGAACATTCAGCATCCGATATGATGTCAAACCATGCTAGGGAAATAGCTCTCCACTTCAGTGACACCATCCCAGAGGTGACGTGTGGAGGCCAGGAATGAGGACATCTCTCTCTTAGAGCAGGAAGCCTTTGAGAACAGAGCCTTAGAACGAAAACAAGTGGCAAGGCCAATAAATGTCCAGACTGCAATACTCAGGATTTAGCAGAAATGTCAAAAGATGTTTAATAATTCAAGTGGTCAAATTGAGTGAGTGTCTTCACGTTGCATCTTGCACCCACAATACCACCCACTTCTCTAACTATTCAGTGCGCCACACACCACCCAGCAGCACTCGCTAAAACTCCTTACACTACATTTCACCCACACACATCTTCCACTTAATTACACAATGTACACCATTACATGGTTCTGCAAACTTGCAATCATTCAGCTCTAATAAACACATCATCCTCCCTCTTTGTTCCAGAAGGTGACCCACAACAGGCAGAAAATCTACAGAATCGGAAGAGGTCTTGTATGCCTGCAGCCCTTCTGCTCCCTTGAGGATATCATCCATAAAATCAATGGGATCAGAGCCTGTGATGCCCAAAAGTGACGTTGACGCTAAGTTGCTTCCATGTCCATGTGCTGCAGTCACTCATTCCTCCCTGTCAATCTGAAAGGTTGACTACCTTTACTACCTCAACAAACCTACCTAATACGTTGCAAGAAAGGATGTCCCGAAGCATGGTACATTGGGGAGACCATGCAGACACTACGACAGCGGATGAATGAACTGCGCTCAACAATCACCAGGCAAAACAGTTCCCTTCCTGTGGGCGAACACTTCAGCAGTTATTCGGCCTCCGACCTTCGGGTAAACGTTCTTCAAGGGGGCCTTCACGACACACGACAGCGCAGAGTCGCTGAGCAGAGACTGATAGCCAAGTTCCACACACATGGGGATGGTCTTAACAGGGATCTTGGCTTCATGTCACACTCTGTAACCCCCATGACTTGCCTGGGTTAGCAAAAAACCTCACTTACTGTGCTGTCTTGAGACAATACACATCCCTCTAACCTCTGCTGTTAGCCACTTTAAGACTTGAATGGCAGGTTAGGTGTAAGGATTTGCATTCTAATCAGCAATCTGTAAACTGTGCTGATATGTGTGCTTTTGGAGACCAGAACACTCATTCGCCTGACGAAGGTCACAAAGGCCGAAAGCTCGCAGATTTACTATCAAATAAATCGGTTGGATTTAAAATTGGTGTTGTCAGACTTTACTGAATCTGAAAGGTCCCATGAATTAAAAATTGCCACTGCACTGACTGTGGAATTCTTGCTTTCCTTTTCATTCTCATTCCCTGGCAACTACCCACCAATGTGTTTGCGCTTTCAGTAATCAAGAATTGCTACTTGGTCATCTGATGTATCCTCAGGAAAAAGGACAGGAAGAACAACAGACTATTAGGAAGAAGCATAGAACATTATAGGGCAGTATAGGCTCTTCAGCCCCTGATGTTGTGCCAACTTGTGAAACCAATCTAAATCCCATCTAACCTACACTATTCCAATATTATCAATATATTTTTCCAATGACCATTTAAATGCCCTTAATGTTGGCAAGTCCACTACTGTTGCAGGCAGGGCATTCCACACCCTTACTACTCTGAGTAAAGAATCTACCTCTGACATTTGTTCTATTTCTATCAACTCTCAATTTAAAGCTATGTCCCCTCATGCTAGCCATCACTATCCAAGGAAAAAGACTTTCACTGTCCAGTCTATCTAATGCTCTGATAATCTTGCATATCTCTAAGTCACCTTTTAACCATCTTCTCTCTAACGAAAACAGCCTCAAGTCCTTCAGCCTTTCCTAATAAGGCCTTCCCACTATACCAGGCAACATCCTGGTAAATCTCCTCTGCAGCTTTCCAATGCTTCCACAGCCTACAATGCGGCGATCAGAACTGTATGCAAAATTCCAAGTGCGGCCGCACCAGAGTTTTGTATCGCTGCGACATGACCTCATGGCCCAAAGACTCAATTCCTCTACCAATAAAACACACCGTATGTCTGATCAACCTGGGTCCCAAATTTTGGGGATCTGTGCACGTGGACACGGAGATCTCTCTGTTCATCCACACTACCAAGTATCTTACCATTAGCCCAGTACTCTGTATACCTGTTACTCCTTCCAAAGTGAAGCACCTCACACTTTTCTGCATTAAACTCTATTTGTCACCCCTCAGTCCAGCTCTGCAGCTTATCTACATTCCTCTAACCTGCAACATGCTTCTGCACTGTTCACAACTCCACTGACTTTACTGTCATCTACAAATTTACTAATCCATCCTTCTACATCCTCATCCAGGTCATTTATAAAAATGACAAACAGCAATGGTCCTAAAATAGGTCCTTCTGGTATACCACTAGTAACAACAACTCCAGGATGAACATTTCCCATCAACTACTACTGTCTTCTTACAGCTAACCAATTTCTGATCCAAATCACCCTCAATCCCATGCCACCGTATTTTTTGAACAGCTTACTGTGGGAACCTTATCAAAGGCTTTACTGAAATTCATGTACACCACATCAACTGCTTTACCCTCATCCACTTCTTTGTTCACCTTCTCAAAGAACTCAATAAGGTTTGTGAGGCACGATCTACCCTTCACAAAACGGTGTTGACTATCCCTAATCAAATTATTCCTTTCTAGACATTATAAATCCTACCTCTTTTATAATCCTTTCCAACACTTTACCCACAACAAAAGTAAGGCTCACTGGTATATAATTACCAGGGTTGTCTCTACTCCCCTTCTTGAATAAGGGAACAACATTTGCTATTCTCCAGTCTTCTGGCACTATTCCTGTGGACACAGACGATCAAAGCCAAAGGCTCTGCAATCTCCTCCCTCGCTTCCCCGAGAATTCTAGGATAAATCCCATCCTGCCCAAGGGACTTGCTTGTTTTCACACTTTCCAGAATTGCTAACACCTTATGAACCTCAATCCCATCTAGTCCAATAGCCTGTATCTCAGTATTCTCCTCGACAACATTGTCTTTGTCTTTTTCCTGTGTGAATACTGATAAAATATTCATTTAGCACCTCTCCTATCCCTTCAGACTCCACACACAACTTCCCACTACTATCCTTGACTGGCCCTAATCTTATTCTATCATTCTTCTATTCCTGACATACCTATAGAAAGCTTTAATGTTTTCCTTCATCCTACCTGCCAAAGACTTCTCATGTCCCTTCCTGCTCTTCTTAGCTCTCTCTTTAGGCTCTTCCTGGCTAACTTCTAACTCTCCAAGTGCCTTAACTGAGCCTTCACGTCTCATCTTTACATAAGTCTCCTCCTTCCTTTTCCAAGAGATTCAACTTTTTTAGTAAATCATGGTTCCTCATTCAACTACTTCCTCCCTGCCTGACAGGTATACACTTTATAAAGGATGTGCAGTAGCTGTTTGAATTCCACAGTTCAACACTTTCGGAAGTCGTCTCAAAAACTGATGAGAGATTTCTCCACAAATTTTCTTTAATGCATTGGAGGAGAGATCGCTAGACCATGCACATCAAGCATGGGTTCATGAGTCTCTGTCTGGCTTACAAAACAGTTTCAGTATACACGATGGAGATACATCCACGTACTTCTATTAGCCAATAAGGGCATAGCTGTATTGTTGCATTTTAATGAGATTACTTTCAAGAACAAAAGGCGATAGCCACGTAAGGACATGGCTATTGAAGTTTCTAATTAGATTACTTTCAAGAAAAAAGGCCATTCGATAAGGCCCTGCCCTCCGAAGCCAGAACCACAATTATCTATTAACAATTTCTTTAACGTGATCATTAGTTTCGGGGAGTCTTTTTGCTGTCGCCTCAGGCCATTTCCATAACCAGTTTATCCCTCAACTATTTCTAGTTACGCATCCCAACTTTAACACTTTCCTCTTCTCAATCTACCTTACACACATTCTAAGAACAAGCAATTGTGCCCATCATCTGCAGTCTCTTTTCACATCCTACGCATCCTAAATCTCACTTAGTTGCATCATAATTTCCTTTCCCCCCCAGCTATAACTCATGCCCTGCAGCATATACCTATCCTTTTCCATTGCTAAAGTAAACGTAACTGAATTGTGATCACTATCACCAAAGTGCTCACCTATCTCCAAATCTAACACCTGGCCTGGTTCATTATCCAATACCACATTGTCAAATGTGTTCTCGCCTCTTGTTGGCCTATCTACATACTGTCAGGAAACCCTCCTGCACATATTGAACAAAAACTGACCCCTCTAAAATTTTCTAAGTATAGCGCTTCCTGTCAATATTTCTAAAATTAAAGTCCCCCATAACAACTACCCTGTTACTTTCGCTCCTATCCAGAATCATCTTTGAATTCCTTTCCTCAACATCTCTGGCCTATTTTTTAAAAAAAACTCCCAGCAGGGTGACTTCTCCTTTCCTGTTTCTAACCTCAGCCCATACTACCTCATAGTCGAGTCCTCATCAAATGTCCTTTCTGCCACTGTAATACTGTCCTTGACTAACAATGCCACACCTCCATCTCTTTTACCACCACCTCTGATCTTACTAAAACCCCGTAATCTGCAATAACTATTCCTGTCCCTGCTCTATCCATGTCTCCAAAATGGCTACAACATCCAAGTCACTATCTTATTCTGGATGCTCCTGGTGTTGAAATAGACACATCAAACCATCTTCTTGCCTGCCACTACACTCTTGTGACCTTGAAACCTTATGACATCACTAATTTAACCTCCTGTATGTGCATGGCCATATAACCTTAAATTCACAGCCCCCAGCTCAGATACTGGACCTGTAAGAGTATTCAATGGACAAGACAGTGAGATATGTCTGATCATGTGTGAATTCAATAAGAAGTCTCAACATCAGTGTGATGGTTCTCCACTCACCTGATGAAGGGGCGGACCCTGAAAGCTAGTGGGTTTACTATCAAATAAACTTGTTGGACTTTAACCTGGTGTTGTGAGACTTCTTGCTGTGTTCACCCCAGTCCAACGCCAGCATTTCCACGTGTCTGAATTCTCCAGAGGATGAAGCTGCAAACCATTTCTGCCCTGATTGAATACTTGGCTGCATCTACAGCTTTCCTGCTGAAAATTCTGTGCTGTTGCCTACAAGACTGATTCATCTTTACACACTTATCTCATTGTGTGAGGTCAGCTCCACCAGAAAAATGAGTTGTACAGCATTGGTTTTCAATCTGCCAACCTTAAAGGAATGCCTCATTGGACTTTGATTCTAAATGCTGGAACCCACGTGAAACATCATTTATTTCCTCCTTGGACCCTGCACTTTGCATCTTTATTTTCTTTATCCCTGTTTTACTGTGCGAATGCCAAAAGGCATATGTTGTGACTCCCTTTTATGTAGCTTGAGGTGTGCGAAGAATCTAACGCTTTGCATTCATCTTATGCTATCTCGAGTTTGCTGTGGAGTTAATAGAAATTGGATCACGCTAAAACTGAGCAATTGGAAAATATGCTGACATTCAAAAGAGAAAGCAAATCAAAAGCACCTTTCTGCAAGTAGGTAGTGAGAAGAAATCAGTGTCATTTAAATTAATTCCCCTCCTGTCCACAACAAGGTAGCTCATCAGCATCTTCCCAAGGAAATGGCCAACAAATGCTGACCTTATTTACAATGCTTGCATTTCTTAAAGGCAAAAAAAGGCTCAGGCTTGTCTCTACTATCACAAGGGCACATCTTAATGTGCAACAGGCTGTCTCAGCAAGTCAGCATTCCATTCTACAGCAAATTATTAGGATTGCTGAGATGCCATATAAAGGGAATAGCAGAGGCTCCATGGAAGAAGAATCTGTGGACCTCTTATCAGGATGCCAGCATTTGGATAGCTGTCACTGCCAGTTCACCAGTGCTTTTGCTGTTACCTCACAGCCAGCTTGCTCAGTTTGCTGCCACCTGTGTTGCAGTTCAATGCAGGGCCTTCAAAGCCAAAAGCTGCTCAAGATCATCCTCCATCATGTCTGCAGTCACCCTCAATAAAATTCAGCAGTCTTTACCAACAGTGCTTCAGGCTCTGGAGTAGCATTTTGTCAGGACACCTAGACCAGGCAATGGCACCCCAATGGCAGGGCAGTAAATAGCCCCACAAGGTTAAATATTTTTTCTTTCCATTATTGATGTGTTCCACTGTGAAAGATTTTTCTCATTCTTTCATGGAACATGGGTGTCCCTGGCTACCCCAGCATTTATTGCCTATCCCCAATTGTCCTTGAAAAGACAATAAGTCCCACCACAAACTGCTGCAGTCCATGTCATGTAGGGATACCTATGGTGCTCTTAGGATGGGAGTACTTGGATTTTTACCCAGTGGCCATGAAGGAATAATGATGTAGATCAAAGTCAAAATGTGTGTGGTCCAGAGGGGAGTTTGCAGGTGGTTCTGTTCACGTACTTCTACTACAGTTGATCTTGGTATTTTCGGTCGCAGGTTTAGAAAGCACTGCAGAAAGATTCTTAGTAAGTTGCTGCAGTGTGTCTTTTGATGGCACACACTGCTGCCACTGTGTGTCGGTATTGGATGGAGTGCTTAGCAAGTAGGCTGCTTTTTCCTGGTGTCATGCTGCAATGTTATTGGTTTTACACTCATCTATGCAATCCTAGAATATTCATTGCACTCTTGTTTTGTGCCTCTATAGACAGTGGGCCTGCTTCGGGGAGTCAGGAGGTGAGTTACTTGTTGCAGAATTCCTAACCTCTTTCCTGCAGTATTTGCATTTCTGGTCCAGTTCAGTTTCTGTTTACCCCCATAATGTTGATGGTGGGGAATTTAGTGATGGGAATGCCATTGAATATCAAGGAGAGATAGTTGGATTATTTCTTGTTGAAGATAGTCATTGCCTGGCATTTATGTGGCACAAATGATACTTGTCATTCATCGCCTCAGCCTAAACGTTGTCCAGGTCTTACTGCACATGAGCATAGACTGTATCAGTATATACATTCCACATAATGCTGAATATTGGGCAATTGTTAATGAACACCCTCACTTCTGAAGTTATAATGGAAGGAATGTCATTGAAGCAGCTGACTGTGGTTGAGCTGAGGACACTACCCTGAGGAACTGCTGCACTGACGCCCTGCGAGATGATTGGCCGCTAGCAGGCATAACCAGTTTGCTTTGTGCGAGATATGAATCTGGTCAGTGGAGAATTTTTCCCTTTTATTCCAGAGATTTTGGTTTGCTGTAGTTCCTTGAAGCTATATTTGGTCAAATGCTGCCTCGATATCAAAGTCAGTCACTCTCTCTGTATCTGAGGTTCAGTTCTGTAGCCCTATTGTCCCTGTTTGGACCAAAACTCTAAAGCGGCCAAGAGCTGAATGGCCCAAACTGAACATCACTAAGTACTGCTTCATGGCACTGTTGATGATGCCTTTGCTGATCAAATAAAATGATGTGGCGGTAGTTGATCAGGTTGAATCTGTCTAGCTTTTTGTGGACAGGATAACCATTTTTCCACATTGTTGAGTAGATCCCAGTGTTCTTGATGTGTTGAAACAGTTTGGCTAAGTGTGTGTTGTCATAGGACCAGACACAATGTGTGTAGCCATCTCTCACCAATTTGGCATAGTGAGCATCTTTTGTATTTTGTATCTTAAGTTTGGTGTAATGTTTTAAATTGGATCTCCCTCATTCTCTAGACTGAGATTCTATTTACATTTTTCTAGATATTGTCCCTAATATCCTCATCAGTATTCACTGAGTTATTTTCCCCAAGATTACAGAGTCTCTCTTACGTATTCACCATGGGTCTAGAACATATTTGTCAGAATTCAACCGCTTCGCCCACCACAGAATCAGAGCAGATGATGAGCGGACAATGGAAATATCCGTTGACCTTGGGCAGGAATTTCTAGTCTCGCTTGAACAAGGCTGTAAAATCCTACCCGTTATGTCATAAAATTTTCTGATCAATTGCTTTAGTTCTGTAGATATCAGGATTTTTTTGCACTCGGAAACATTAGCATTGAGATGCAGAGATGTCTCGAGTCTCTTGAGTTGTAAATCTCTGAAGAATGATTACCTTGGACTATTGTATTGTGGGAACAGTTACTCAAAAGACAACCAGAAGGTATCACTAAACATGTCACCCAATCTAATAAGTTCTCTAACCTTCCAAATATCAAAAGCATAGTCCATAAAACCTGGTTAGTTATTTGGTTTACCTTGAATGGAAGAGGGAGCAAAAGTCAAACCTTCCTTCCAATTCGTGGACCACCTTCCATTGCTCTGAGTGTTAATGATTACTGGATTCTCACTTGTCAGGCACAGCTTTGAAATTCTTAAGAATTACGTAGATTCTTGTTAGGCAAGTGAATCAAAGATTTTCAGGGTAGATGGGAATGTGGAATTCAAAACAACCATTAATTAGCCATGATTTTACTGAATGGTGGAGCAAACTTGGGGTTAGGGGGGACAAATTGCCTATTTGAGCTCCTATTTCCTATGTTTGTATGCTCATATGTCCCACAAGAGGCCTATACAATGTACACTATCATGAACTGTCAATAAAATTTGAATTGTTCCTTTTAATAATGAAGGAAATGTCCCTAATTCCTCTGCAACCATGGCAGTGCTGTCTGACAAGTTAATCTCAACAAATAGTGATGATGTACACATGATTACAACAAGTGAAATTTCATTTTGAAAACAAATTATGCCATGTTTATACTCTCAAATCTTGTGTTAATGTAGTTGTTTGACTAGGTAACTCTTTAATTGCCCACCTGTACCTGCTGCTTTGTCAGCAGATCTCCAATTTCAGCAATGAAAACATGCTGAACTCTTTTCTATGCATGCTGCAGCACTTCAAACTTTAAACCTCTGTGTTATGGGGGAAAAAGTGCAAGTGGTGATGGTTCTGGTTGCGATGGGAATGATTCACTGCTGACAAAGTCCCTGGCTCCTGTGTCTTCCTCACAAACCACTTTCCCATCTTTCTTTATATTGTCAGTAAAATTGGCTCCTTCATCCAAGACATTAATATAAATTATATATAGTTGAAGCTCCAACTCTGATCCTTGTGGCACTCTACCAATTATTGTTTCTCTACCTGAAAATTACCTATTTATCCGGAGACTTTGTCTTCTGCCAGTCAGTCCTCTATACAATCTAATATATTAGTTCTAACAACTCAATCTCTCACCTTTTATGCCCACTCTATTGAATGCTCCTACAGATTGTTCTCCTGAAGTTCAGTGAGATTGCTAAGTTGCAGACAAATAGCAGAGAGCAGTTGTGCAATGAGATTGGAACATATTGCTTTTGCTGAGTAAGATAGCACTTTTGAACCTCACTGCTTGCTCAGCCAGTGTTTGATATGGTGCCAGAAAGCCAGTGGAGTCTGACTGCCCTGTCAAATAGCTGTGTGTGTTATCTGCAGTGATCCCTTTCACACTTAAGTTTCTATTCCCAGCAGAAGGACTGCTGCTGTAAATTTAGATCCAGTTAAAAGTTGAATAGGCATTTTTGCCCTGTTTGCAGATATAAATAGGTCCTTGTGAGAAAATATTGGTCATCCATAACTGTCAGAACTTGTCTTTTGAACCTCACTAAAAGAGAACTAGGAGAGTCGATCTCTATTTCAACATGTACTTGCTTTTTTTAAGTGCACATTTTCAGTTGTAATGTTTTTGAATAGTCTGCTTCTTTAAACTTTTTTTCCTGTAAGGATTAAAAAACATTACTTCAGTGCAGGACTGAAGGGATAGTTGATGTCTCTGTTAAACGAGTCCAACATTTATCTCACTTGCCATTTATTTAATTTTATTATAAATGTTATCAGTTGAAGATATTGCTCATTTGACCTCACTTCACAATTATGCCTCTTTGCATTTACAGCAGCCTATTTCTGACTTCAAGGTCTTCATGTTACACAACTTGATGGCTTGCTACTCAGGATGCTGCTGGAATCATCCAAGCAATGTTGTTTTGAACAATTAAAAATATTGATTCACCATCAAATATTTAATCTGACAAAATTTCCCTCCTGAGCTTTATCACAATCAATGTGAAACAGATGACTTGCAATGAAGACTGGGTCACCGTGCACAGAGGTTCTATAGATGTGCGTTGGTTAAAATGGGCTTGTAGCATTTAGCATTGTGGATCGACAAAATCATTAAATAAACAACGTCCTTTCTTAAGGATACATTCAATTATTATAAAATAACGCTTTCAATTAATAAAATTTGGTTTTCTATCTCTGCACTCTGCTGTCAGTCTGAGGTTAAAATTATCTTAAAATGTTGTTTCTCTCTCCATGCCTCTAAGAATATACTTGTTTAACACTATTTCCCAACTCCTTAGCTGACCTGTCAATAGTACAAAGCAGCATTCTTATCTGCAACCAAAGCAGTAACTAATCCCACATTCTGTTTCAGCAAAATCTTTACATGTTGTTCTTAGAAGTCAAGCATCCATTGAATTGCACTGTTATTGCCTCAAAAGCTATCTGCTATTTAAAATATATTAATAGTTTTACACATTATGTGCATTTTCTGTGCATTAAGATAGTGATGACTTGCTAATTTCATCATGCCTGGGTGTTAACTTTAAACTGTAAAGTTTGTTCATGTATTAACATTTTATTTGCATTTCTGTGGTCCCAAATGCATCCACTCCCTGGTTCTGTTCATTGTTGTCTCATTCACAGTTGACTTGCATCTCAACTACAGATGCCCCCCCCCCCCCTCCCCCTTCCCCCACCATGATGCTTGCTGCTCCCCATCAATTTCCTGCCACTGAGCTGGAAAATTGGCAGTTTCTTATGAAGTGCCCATTATATTTCAATGCATAATGACTAGCGTTTCCAAAGCTGAGAACCCACAGCAATACAGCATGCAGGAGATATGCCAGTTTGAATCAGATATCTGCTATTTGTAAGTTCTGGATCGGAAGAAATGGAGTTTGGCTGAAAAGAGGATGTTCTGTTCTTTGGTAGCCCAGACTTTGGTCGTATTGAAAACAGAAACTGAATTTTGACAGTCAGGACTGGGGATTCCAGAATTTGGTAATTTTGATCCCAAATTCTTTGTCTGTAGCTAGCCTGAGGGGGGAATATGTTAGCATATGACACGTTTTTTTAACACTTTGCTTAAAGTTTCTAGTTTTACTTGGTATTTGATCACCAGGTTTTGAGAATCCTACATCAAATAAATTTGAAATTCAAATTTATTTACCCTTCTTATTATGTATAATAAGGCTTTAAACAGCAATTACCCCTTCTACAATTTTTACTATGATTTTTTAAGATTAAAGTCTTGTGACTATAGATTAATTTTGCACTCTACACCCTAAAGACAGTTGACATAATGCCTACCGCCATATTGAGCTCTAGATGCACTTGCCTTGAATAGTGTTATGGTCTTAAGGGAGACTATTAATTTCCAAAAGAATTTTGAACTTTCAGTTGTTAACAACAAAATTCTGCCACAAGATTTCATCTTTAAGCAAAACTTTTACTGCCCAAGAATTAAACAAAGCAACTACAAACTTAACACTATATTTCATAAACCTTATTACTTAAACCCCAAATTCTCAACAGGACAGTTTTTTTAATTTCTACGTAAGAGTACCCTGACCCATTGCATGATCTTGCACATTCTTTCACTTCTCCTTTTGAGACTATCAAGTACGCCACATGTCTTTAGAATTCACTTTGATTTCTCTTTAGAACTTATTTCTGAGATGAGATTTGAAGGGAATTGTCCCATTTGCCTTTTGGCTAACCTTCTGACCTTCCCTCAAAAACCTCAACTTCTCAACTCAAGCTTCAGCTTCATTGAATTTCTGCTGAGATTTAAAAATCAGGAACACCTCTAGTTCCTATTAGCTTCAATGCTCCCTATCCGGGTTTCTCCCAATCTGCTCCCATAGTTCCTGTACAACTCTTGGCTCACAGTTGCTTTATGGCTGCTGATAGATGCTGTCTCTGCTTTCTCCAAGCCCCAATTAAGCTGACTACAGAACTTAGATTAAAGATGATTGGCAAAAAAAATCCAAAGCCAAAACCAATATTAGGAAAATCATTTTTATGCAGTGTATGATTAGGACTGAGAGTCTTGAGAAGACACATTCATTCATGGCTTTCAGAAGAGGGTTAGATAAACACCTGAAGACAGAAAATTTGGAGAACTGCAGGAGAACAACATGATTTAAATTGCAGAGAACTAGCAAAGACTCAACAGGCCAAATGACCTTTTCCTATAACCATTCTTTGATTTGTTGCAACCTAATCAAAGTCAGTAGGTTAGGCCCCTTGCTGGAGGTGCTGATTACCTGGCACTTCTGTGAAATGAATGTTATTTGCCACTTAAAGCCCAAACCTGAATGCTGTTCAGATCTGGCTGAATGCAAGCTGTGACAGATTCATTGAATGGTGGGTTGCAAAAGAAAGAATGTTATGCAATCAGCAATAAACAATTCCATTTCTGATCTAGGATACTGATCTAAGCCACTAACAGTGATGTCCTAGGGATAAGAAGATTGGCTTCTCATGTGCACAGCCATCTTCCTTTAGTCCTTTTCCATTCACTTCAGTTTGACAAAAGCCCCTTGAAGTCAGAGTTAGTCAACCTCGACATAAAGGGCAGTCAGTTTCACCTCACTAACAGAACTTGGCTCCTTTGCCCATTTTGGACCAAGCATATAATGTGCCTAAAACTAAGGGATTCTGGTGGGAAACCAAACTGAATATCAATGATCTGTTCGTTGTTAAAGTAAAATCTGCTTAATAGCACTGACAGTGATATCTTCCATTACTGCTGATCATTTTGAGTATGATGGCATGGTAATTGGTTAGATTGAATTTGTCCTGCTTTTTGTGGATAGGAAAAGCCTGGATAATGTTTCACAATTATCAGCTAGATTCCAGTGATTTATACTGTTGGAACATCTTATCTGGAACTGCAGACAGTTCAAGAATACCAGGATGTTTTGGAGTCCATTGTCTTTTCTGTAATTAGTGCACTGAACAGTTTCTTGTTAACATGTGGAGTAAATTGTATTGGCTGAAGTCTGGCATCTGTAATGGTGGAGATTTTGAGATGAAGCCAAAGTAGGTTTTCCTCTCAATTCCTCTGTTTACAAAAGTTTCAGTCTTGTCCTTTTGCTCAGGTATGCTGGGCTCCATCTTTGTTAAAGATGGTGATGTATTGTATCAAAATGATGAATGACATTTTATGATAAGTATATGACTTCAGTATTATGGCTTTGTATCTTACCCGTATCAAGTCTTTTATAAAATCTTTAATTACCATAGAGCTCATTTGTTAGAACATGTTGGTGGTCTTTTTTTGTCAGTATATGTGGGTAATACCAACTTTGATAAATATGAAATACAGTTATCCATGTTTTAAAGGAATAACTGAGACCCAGTCTATTAACTGGATGCAATAGAAAGACTTTTGTCAGAATGTTGTGGGATTCTGTGCACAGAGCAGCTGCTCAGACCACATCAGGGAGGTTTGTTAGGGCTCCAATTTTTCTTTTTAAAAACCTAGTAATAGCCACAAACCATCTGCATCCTGTCTAATCTGCCACCCCCTGGTATTTTATCCTGGTGTGGTCCAAGTTTCTTGAAGGATCTATCTCTATAAAAATGTTATGTTGCACGCGCTGCTATAAGTTCATCTTTCCATGCAATTTGTTCCATCAATAGAAAATTATTTGAAATTAATCTTTCCCATCATGAAAAAAGTCTTGATTGGAATATTAAACTCATTTGAATCTGTTTTAAAACATCAACGAGGAAAATATTTATTCAACTTTTACTAAGGTACCCTTAAAAATAAATTTGGTGCATGCTATAAGTAATTTGACTTTTTTTAAATAAAGGTGACAAGCATAGTAAATATACATGCCAATTTCAAAAATTTGTGAATGCTGTGTGGCGGCTTTTCCAGGAAAAAGCTGGCAACTCCAAACTAGGTGCAATGGTGAAAATGCCCAGAATTAAGTCTAGTAATCCAGGCCACTGCTTTAAGACAACAAAATAAGTTGCTTTTTTTCCAGAAATGCTATTGAAAAATATTTCAGATTCAAATTATTTTTTTCTGTAATGTCTAAATGCATCGACTTCAAGTATAACAACCGTGGGAGTAGAACGTGAACATCTCGTGCCTTAAACTACTCGTGCCCAATATTCTGTCTGTTGCATTATAGAGGAGCGCATACAATACTCAAAAATACAATTGTTGCAATGGTGAGGTAGACATTTTTGAGGGCAATTGTGAAGTCTATCAGTGCAAACTTGTACGTAAGGACTATCTGTTGTGGCAAGCCCTCACTTTAGGAGATTGTCTGAAAGTTATTGCTGTCTGAATTCTAATATACATTATAGTTGAGATTTTATAAGGGTGGCAGTACAGAGTAGAATGTACTATTCTGCTAAAGTGGAGCTGTTCCCCACCAAAATCACGAAGTAAAATTACTTATAACTAATCAATGTCTGAGGTCCCAGTGTACATGTTTGATAAGAAAACTGTACAGATCAGAAAATATTTGCAAGTTTCAGGTCAGACATATCAAGTATCTTGCTTTCTCTTGATTTCGGCAAGTCAAGATACAGTAGGATACAATGTAGAGGGCAGCACAATGGTTAGCGTTTTTCCCTCACAGCTTTAGGGACCTGGGTTTAATTCTGGCCTTGAGTAACTTTCTGTGAAGTTTACATATTCTCCCTGTTTCTACATTGGTTTCCTCCAGCTGCTCTAAAGGTGGCCTCACTAAATTGACCCTTAGGGCCTGATTTTTATCGTTTTAGAAACATAGAAAAACTACAGTACAAACAGGCCCTTTGGCCCACAAGTTACGCCAAACATGTTCCTACCTACTAGGCTTACCTATAACCTCTATCTTACTAAATTCCATGTACTTATCCAAAAGTCTCTTAAAAGACCCTATCGAATCCGACTCCATTACCACTGCCGGCAGCCGATTCCACGCATCCACTACCCTCTGAATGGAAAAACTTGCCCCTGACATTCCCTCTGTACCTACTCCCCAGCACCTTAAACCTGTATCCTTTTGTGGCAGCCATTTCAGCCCTGGGAAAAAGCCTCTGAGAATTCACTCTATCAATATCTCTCAACATCTTATACACCTTTATCAGGTTACCCTCATCCTTCGTCTCTCCAAGGAGAAAAGACCGATCTCTCTCAACCTATCCTCATAAAACATGCCACCCAATCCAGGCAACACCCTTGTAAATCTCCTCTGCACCCTTTCTATGGCATCCACGTCCTTTCTATAATGAGGTGACCAGAACTGAGTGCAGTACTCCAAGTGGTGTCTGATCAGGGTCGTATACAGCAGCAGCATTATCTCTTGATTCCTGAACTGAATTCCTCGATTGATGAATGCCAGTACACCATATGCCGTCTTAACCATAGCCTCTACTTGCAAAGCTGCTTTGAGTGTCCCATAAACCCGGACCCCAAGATCCTTCTGATCTTCCACACTGCCAAGAGTCTTACCCTTAATATTATAATCTGTCATCCTATTTGACCTGCCAAAATAAATCACCACACACTTATCTGGGTTGAAATCCATATGCTACTTCTCCACCCAGTCTTGCATCCTATCAATGTCTTGCTGCAACTTCTGAGATGCCTCCATACTATCCACAATATGTCCTCCAATCTGTGTCATCAGCAAACTTACCAATCCGTCCCTTCACTCCCTCATCCAGGTCACTTATAAAAATCACAAGGAGCAAGGGTTCCAGAACAGATCCCTCGGGCATTCCACGAGTGACCAACCTCCATGCAGTAAAAGACCTGTCTACAATCACTGTTTGCCTTCTGCGGGCAAGCCAGTTCTGAATCCACAGAGCAATGTCCCCTTGGATCCCATGCCCCCTCACTTTCCCCATAAGCCTTGCATGGGGAACCTTACCAAACACCTTTGCTGAAGTCCATATAAACCACATCTACTGCTCTTCCTTCATTAATGATCTGCCTTTGACAAAGCCATGCTGACTATCCTTGATCGTACTATATCTCTCCAAAAGTTCATAAATCCTGTCTCTCAGGATCCTTTCCATCAACTTACCAATCACTGAGGTTAGCTTCACCGGTCTATAATTTCCTGGGCTACCTCTTCTTCCTTTCTTGAATAAAGGAACCACATCTGCAATCTTCCAATCCTCCAGAACCATTCTTCATTGATGCAAAGATCATTGCCAGAGGATCAGCAATCTTCCCTCATTCTCACAGTAACCTGGGGTACATCCCATCTTGTCCTGGTGACTTATCTAACTTGATGCTTTTCAAAAGCTCCAACACATCCTCTTTCTTAATGTCTATATGCTCAAGCTTTTCGGTCCACTAAGTCTGCACCACAACCACCAAGATCCTTTTCCACTGTGAATACCAAAGTAAAGTATTCATTGAGTACCTTTGCAATTTCTACTGGTTCTATACAAACCTTCACATTCACACTTGATAAGTCCTATTCCTTCACATTTTATCCTCTTACTCTTCACATGCCTGAATGCTTTGTAGTTTTCCTTAATCCTACCTGTCAAGGCCTTCTCATGACCCTTAAGCCTGTCCTAATTTCCTCCTCAAGTTCCTTGCTATAATCCATATACTTTTCTAGGTCTCTAGCTTTACCTAGCTCTCTGAACTTTCGTAAGCTTATCTGTTCTTCTTGACTAAATTCATTACAGCTTTCATGCACCACGGTTCCTTTAGCCTACCATAACTTCCCTGTCTCATTGGAACGTTGCTGTACAGAATTCCAGACAAATATTCCTTGAAAATTTGCCACATTTCTTCTGCACATTTCTCTGAAAAAATCTCTTTGCTATTTATGTCTCCAATATCCTGTCTTATAGCCTCATAATTCCCCTTATTCTGATTAAACACTTTCCTAGTTTATCTGATCCTATCTCTCTCTAATGCCAATGTAAAGGAGGTAGAGTTATGATCACTATCCCCAAAATGCTTTCCCACTGAGAGATCAGACACCTGTCCAGGTTCATTTCTGAATACCAAAGCAAAAACAGCCTCTCCTCTTGTAGGCTTATCCACATATTGTGCCAGGAAACCTTCCTGAACACACCTAAGAAACTCCTCCCCGTCTAAACCACTTGCTTTAGGGAGATTCCAATTAATAATTGGGAAATTAAAATTTCCCATCATGACAACTCTGTTATTTTTACACCTTTCCAGTATCTGTTTTCCTGTCTGCTCCTCAATATCCTGCTTACTATTAGGCAGCCTATAGAAAACACCCAGTGAAGTTAATGACCCCTTCTTGTTCTGAACTTCCACCCACAGACTCCGTAGACAATTCTTCCATTGCGTCCACTGTTTCTACAGCCATGACACTATCTCTGATCAATAGTGCCACTCCTCTATCTCTTTTCCTCCCTCCTGTCCTTTCTGAAACATTTGAAACCTATATGTTCGTTCTAAGCGCTGAATCTGGGCACAATTCAGATCCGACTTGGAAATCTGCTTCCAGACTCCCCCATTAACACACAGCCCAAAAACAAAAAATTGTGATCCTCATTTATGCTATGGGTGGGGCTTAGCGCACCTGGAATGATTGGATCTCTGGACTGCCCGTGTGTAACCTTGTCAGATCGCTGCGGGGCCATAGAAAGCGGCTCAAGAGCAAAAAGCAGGAGTGAAGGTCCCCACAGACATCACTGTCCCCCTTATCCACCCAATCCCCTGTTACTCAAACCAATTGTGACCCTCTGCCCCTTCTACTGATCACCCGCAGAGTGACAAGACTCCCTGCTCCCACTAGAGATACATATGCAACCCCCCGCCTCCCATCAACACCAGTGAGTGATTGGGCCTCTCCACCACTGTGTCCCCGGCCTGCCCCCCGCTTGCCTCCCTCCACCTCTCGTTCCCCAGCCAGACAATGATCGGGCTTCCCTCCCCCACCTTGAACTGGGAATGATCTGACCCACGTCTCCTCCTCCTCTCCTCTCTTGCCTCCCTCCCCCCCCCCCCCCCCCCGCCCCAAAAAAACACACTGATCTGAGTTAGAGAGCCGTTGGAAGCTCCGAACTTGTCTCTTCAGCAGCTGGACTGCCTGATTCAGACTTTATTCAGAAGGTTCATTTCAGCATAATTCCGGTGGTAAAGAGGGAAATGTTAATAAAGTTGGGTGGGCAGTTCATTAATTCAAGTTAAATGCATGCAAATGCACTTAAATCAACATTGTCAATTGCATGCTCATTCTGAACATTTAATACTATCTTGCATTTTGTCACAAATTTCTTCATGCTTAACTGTATTCCTCAATTTGGCATGATACAAAAAAAACTCTGAAATTGTATGCTGACTCTCAACCCAAAATAGTTCACATAAAAGAACAGCAGCAGTGGTCCATATACTGAGACTTATGGTATGCCACCTCTCATTTTCGGGTGTGAATCGGATCGTGGCCATTTCCCGGGTAAAGTGGCAATCTGTGTGGGCGTGGATCATGTTAATGGCCTCATTATCAGACTTTATCACGTTTCCACGCCCAAAAACAGGCACAACGCAATGATAAAATAGGAAGTATCAGGAAGATTAGCAAAATAAATATTTGGGATTACAGCCTGTGG
The DNA here is from genome assembly GCA_024679065.1 of Sphyrna mokarran. Taxonomy (NCBI): domain Eukaryota; kingdom Metazoa; phylum Chordata; class Chondrichthyes; order Carcharhiniformes; family Carcharhinidae; genus Sphyrna; species Sphyrna mokarran. The sequence continues at coordinate 72,957,262 of JAGIQG010000002.1, read as the reverse complement.
GGATTGTCGTCAGTGCAGGTTCGATGAGCCAAATGGCGTCCTTCTGCACCGTCAGTTCTGCTTTAACTTCTTTTTACCTGTATTAATATTTTATTATATATTGCAATGAAAGAGGACAACTTTTAACAAGAGAGATATACCTTTATAATACATCACTTCAGGGACCCCCATTTGGGGTGACATTCAATAGGGTGGATGTCAAGTTAAAATTTAAACAACTGAGTGTATTGTTCAATATCTTAAGGTTTGGCAATGCATAAACATAAAAATCTGACATGTTATGTCTTATTTCTTGACAGCAGTACTGGGAAACTGTGATAAATTTGTGAATGGGGGTGCAAAAATAAATAATCTTATTAAAGATAATTAATCAGATTGGCAAAAATGAGAGATGGTGTACTGTAAGTCTCAGTACATGGACCACTGCTGCTGTTCTTTTACATGAACTATTTTGGGTTGAAAGTCAGCATACAGTTTGAATTTTTTTGCATCATGCCAAATTGAGGAATACAGTTAAGCATGAAGAAATTTGTGACAAAATGCAAGATATTATTAAATGTTCAGAATGAGCATGCAATTGACAAATTTAATATAGACAGTTGAGGTGATGTATTTTAATAGGAAGAATAATGAGGTCACAATACAGCTTGGATTATAAGAGATAAACAAATCACTAAAATTGCCAATAAAAGATTAATGAAAAAGTAAACCAAGGAATGACGTTCATTTCTAGGGAAAAAAATTAAAAGGCATCGTAAACTTGTATCAAGCCTTACTGAGACCACATGTGGAGTGTTGTGATCAGTTTGGTATAAATATTGTTAAAAGGATACAAAAATATTGATGAGAGGCAAAAAGGATAACAATTGAAAAATAACACCTAAACAGAACATACTAAGTTTTTTCCTTTAGAACAGGAAAGATTGAGGGATGATCTAATAAAAGTCTTTAAGAATAAAAAAGTTTTTTAAGTAAGATAAAGGTAAGATGTTTCTACTTGTGATACAGTCTGAAACTAAGGGTGGTAAGTAAAGGTAGTCACAAACCAAGCCAATAAGGAATTCAGGAAGAATTTATTTAACCAGAAAGTGGTTAGAAAATGGAACTTGCTATTCACATGAAGCAAATAACATAAATGCCTTTTAAGAGGAAGCTATATAAATATATGGAAGAGAAAGAAATAAAAGGTTAAGACAATAGAATTGCAGAATGAAGAGGGGAGGGAGTCGGTTTGTGTTGACCATTGGCCTTAGCATAGTCCATTAGCTTCTCTGTTCTACATTCTTATGTTATTCAACCAATGATGTGCCAGAATAGCTAAATCAAAATAGAGAAGAAAACATTTAATATTGAGAGAGACAAATATGAAGCCAGCTAAAATTGTTAGCTGGGATTTTCCAGCCCCACCATGGTGGGCATCATGACTGGGTATGTGGCAGGCCAGTTAGAAGTTCATTGACTTCCAGCAGGACCAGATGATCCATGCAGTAAGCAGAGCAGGAAAATCCTGTCCTCTAAGATAATTTGGCTTAAACTCCATGCATGAAAATTTTTGTTTTACCAACTTTTTTAAGGTTAGAAAGGATTTTAGTGCTTGAAGTTTTAATGGACATGGAAAAATTGTCCATTCAAATTTAACATTAATTACAGTTCTATTGAGTCTTAACTTGGATAGTTAGTAAGTTAATTGAGGAAAATTTAGTTGGCTGTCAAGTTTGTACTTAAACCATTTTGGTTTTAGTAGGTAGAATAATTGCTTTCTCAAATGTTTTTTAAAAATCCAGTGGTTTTTTAAAAATGCAGTTGAACAGATAATTAGAGAGGATGAAATAAATAACTCCTGAGGCCAGAAGACATCCTGAAGGTGAAAGAGTTAATTTTTATTTGGTAATATCACTTCTCTGTAGTTTATGCTCAATGATCCTGGTAGGACTGTTAATTTTGAGCTTTAATGCTGAGTAATTATAGTTCAATATCATAACTATATTCTAACTAATTATTTTTAATATATTGATTATTTGTTGCAGTCTCCTGTAATGTCAGTCTGCTTTGCCCGATTCCACCCAAACTTAGTAGTTGGTGGGACATACTCCGGACAAATAGTTCTTTGGGATAACCGCAGTCACCGACGAACTCCAGTTCAACGAACACCTCTTTCTGCTGCTGCTCACACTGTGAGTAAAATATTCTTACACTTGAATGTATTATTGAACTAAGAACAGAGGATATTTGGAAAAAGCGCAGCAGGTCTGGCAGCATCTGTAAGGAGAAAAAGCAGAGTTAATGTTTTGAGTCTTTTTGACTTTTTGTCAGAATTAATATTGAACATTTTTAAAAATTTCCCAATTGAATTTCATTCAGCAAATAATTACGCATATATTTTTTAAAATAACAGAAATTTCACCACCATCTGATCCAACTAGTCTCTATCAGTACACATCTACATGAGCAGTAAGTCTTATCTCACTATTCTGCCCAGTTTGCAAGTCCCTCACAAAACCCAGATAGACATTGGAACCCTGTCTCCCAAGGACATTGTCTGTCCAGCCATCCGTCCGTCCTCCTCCCCCCCCCCCAACACACACACACATATATCTTGGGGGCTTCAGTGGCCTCCAATCCCTAGGCAAGGTAATCGGGTCTGGTGGGGACAAGCATGATTCTCTTTGAGGAGAACCTCTGCCCGTGAGGTAGTACAGATAATTGAACGTGGACAATAATGTCAGGCAAATGCAAAGCATGTCATTAATATTTAAATCAGCTTCATGCCCAAAACAGTAGGATCGAAGGAGGCGGAAAACCAGACACGAACCTGATTTTTTTTTTTTTGCCTCCCGCCTGAACTCATCACCTCACTTTGCCGAAAGTCGGATGGTATGAGATCATAAGACCTTGGCCTTAGTCTTGATTCCCTGAATGCATCTTCCCATGAATGATCAAATCTAAATAAAAAAATTAAGGTATTATGTAAAAATAACTACACCCATTGCTTTAAAATAAGGACTGAATTATGATTGATTCTGCATTCTGGTCCAATTTTGGTTCACCTTTGAATCCCATTTCACTTGAAGACTATTCTTTATCATGACTCCTCTGTGTTACACCATGAGCAATCTAGTTGGCATAAATATATGAAAATTCTATGCAACCATAACTAATAGTACAGAACATAATGTGACTGCATGAATTATGTTCATTTATAAAGTACAAGAAATGACATCGCAGAGTTCTTGCTGTGATCATTTCAAATATCATGATTGATTACAACATTATTATCAAAATTACATGTGAATTTTAAAAAAGCCAAGATTCTGAAACTCAATATCCTAAGGGGAAATCTGAAGTTCAGGATTGTATAGAACAAGAGGGAAAGTTATGCAATATACGCACAAATAACATCTGGTGAATAACTTTGCTCAAAAATGAGGATGACGTGAATTTTATTCAAAATGTAACTTGAAGCTTTAATATGAAATTTCAATCTTCCTAACATAGCTTGCATTTTAGGTTTTAAATTACTCAAGGTAATATGTTTAGCATAAAGACTGATTTAACATAAGATTCAAGTAGAACCAAAGGATAAAAATCGTGGCATTTTTTGGATCAAAATGTATAACTTCATTTTTTAATGATTTTTCACCATTGTACTTGCTTTGTTTCAGCACCCTGTGTACTGTGTGAATGTTGTTGGAACACAAAATGCTCACAATCTAATCACAGTTTCCACAGATGGAAAAATGTGTTCCTGGAGCCTAGATATGCTGACTCAACCACAAGTAAGTTAATTCTTGAACTGTTTGCTGGTTCCGATTTAAGCTGCTCATTTTAAAAAAAGAAAACTTGTTACTAACAATTAATAATGCCATGAGTTTTTTTTCTTATCAATATGTGTAGTTTAGTGAATTTATAACGTCATGACAGGGAAAGAAATGTTTGTTGATGATGAGTGATAGAATGAAATATGGAATGGCAAGATTCATTGTCATGCCCCGCTCTGACACAGCCCACTGACCAACCTGACTCCTCCGCGTAACTCCAACATTTATAGCAAGCAAACCTAACCATCTCACTTACCCAACCTAGTCCCCAACACCAACTGCAAACTGATTATCTCCATATCTGACAACCTTTCCAGACCTGATCTGAGCACTTCCCCAACTCACCTGCCACCCTGACCTCTTACCCACTTATCTTTTTCGCTCCACAACCTTCTCTCCCTAACTTTTCAAAGTAGCTTGGGAACATTTAAACTCTTTACTTGACAAATTGCAGTAGCCAATGCTATTAAAAAGAGGGTTTGATTTGTTTTTCTCTGACAATTCCCCCATAGAGGAAGTAACAGTTCTATTTCAGATAAGCCCCATATTTCTGGCTGGAAGTATTGACTACCAGAACTCTCCGTTCACCTGACGAAGGGACAACTCCCGAAAGCTTGTGAGCTTTACTATCAAATAAATTGGTTGGACTTAAACCAGGCGTCGTCAGACTTCTTACTGTGTTTACCCTAGTCCAACGCCAGCATCCCTGCATCATGGAAGTATTGACCCCAAGTTCTTCAGAAATGTGGAGCTCCAGTATCTCACTGGTATACTGGGATTCTTTTATGAAGTAACTGATCTTTAAATTCTGTGTTTAATTCAAAGCATTCACAAATCATGTCATTAGAAGAATTGAATTACAATATACGCAACAGAAATACTTTTGTAGGATTAATAGTATGGAAATGGCAATGCTTTCTAACTAAAAGTATATTTCTCCCCCTCTCCCTATCTTTGGTTTTTGTGTGCTTTGATAGTTTTGTCTAAAATAATGTAATTTCAGTGCATAGTGCATGATAAAACCTGCTGTTCAGCAAATCAGTGTTTGCTGTGCTGTCCAGTTTAATGTATACTATTTTGCCTTTTGACAGACGTGAGTTGTAATCTAACATGTCCAAATATATATCAGTCAAGGATGAACAAGTGAAAGTCAAATGAATGTCATCAATGTGTAAATGTGTTTATGATAAATACTCTGTTTCAAGTGTACATCAAAACCACAAGACTATATAATTTTATATTAAAGAAAATTGCACTTTACAGCAATTGCTTAAAAAGACCTCCTTACCTAAATAGATCTGTCGTTTTAAAAACTGTTGTTCAGAATGTATTAATTGATTAGTGAGTCACTGAAATGTTCACTTATGTTGTACAGGGGATTGCCATGGCAGAAGATACAATTGCTTGATTTTTGCTTGCAGCACATCTGTTTCATATTCATGATAAATACATATTTAGTCAGCACACACTGAATGTTTATACTGACAGTATAAGTGAAGCACTTAAGTTAAACTATTCTATCTCTTTAAATAATCTGATGTACACACTAATCTCTGTAACCTCCTCCAGCCCTTTTTACATTCTAAAACCTCTGCACTCTTCTCAAATATCTCCCATGTTCATTATATACCTTTGGCACCCATGCTTCCTTCCAGCTACTAAAGCCTTAGGTTCTGGAAATCTCTACCTAAACTTTGAATATATCTCTCCTCTTAAGTGTCTCTTTAAACCTACTCTTTTGACCAAGATTTTGGTCATCTGTCCTAAAATATCTTTGTGGTTTGACATGAAATGTTGTCTCCTAATGCTCTTGTGAGCACTTAGGACTTTTTAGGCTCCATAAATGCACTTTCCTTTTAACAGATTCTAATAATGATAACATCCTGACCTTATGTTTGGGGTAATGTTGCCATTACGTTGGATAGTTTTGATGCTAGGCTTTGTTTCCAAGGCAGCCTATTAAACAAAATACTATGTTACCCCCTAAGAAACCTTTCACTTTAACAAATAGTATAATTGTGTGCAGTCGAAGGAAGAAGGTCTTTTATAGTAAAGAAGGGCAGAGATAATTGTACCTTCTATCAGCCGATGGTAATTTGATTCTTATGAAAACTCACCTTGTCTCTCCCTCTACTCGTCTGGCACCAATATTCCTCCCAACTCCAGTTTGCTGTATGCAGCCAGTTTGTTGCATTGTATGGATCCTTTGATATTGACACACAGCTGTGTACATGCACGGTTAATTTGTTCACTGTGAAGCACGTTCCTGATTGCCATGTACCTTCATAGTTTAGAGAAAACACTTTCTCCCCCTGTTACTCTTCGCTTTGTTTAAACCTTAAATCCTTAGCTCTATCAATGACTAAAGCCCCATCCCTACTTATTTATTACATGATTCTAATATTTTTGTTCCCTTACCCTTGCACTGAGCAACCCCTTGTCTCTCACCTACGTTCATGCTAGCCTCTTAATCTTGTCTTCTGGCCTGTGTATTCCCATTGTTTCAATTGCAGGTAAGACAAAATCCAATCACTTAATTATATCCCACACCAATCTCTCCTTCCTTCAACCCGCACTACTTCCACATTCCCACTGGGGAAGAATCTTTCCTGAGTCACAAGGATAGTTTCAATTCCCAAACAGGAATATTTAAATGGATTTTAGTGTTGTTATCCATGACAAAAGTCACTAAGAATATAGATTAAGGGAATTCAACGTATGTGTATATTTTAATTTTTCACAGTTTGATAAAGTAGATATGACATTTACAAAGGGTGAAATCTTTGATCCAAAGTGGCGGCAGTGGCCAGAAGATAAAATGCAGAATAGGACTAAGTAAATAATTTTCAAATTTATAATATTTTGTTAGTGATATGCCCTGTCTTTTTCATATAAATAATTCTGTCTAACATGAGTTGAATGGGATAAGCAAACTACTGCTATCAAAGTAGGGCGTGTGTATTCTATAGCAAAGAGTTTGGAAATCCGTGTGTTCCCCAACCAGAAGGCATGAATGAACAAAGATATCCACTGCTTGCTGAAGTCCAGGTCTAAGGCGCTCAAGTCAGGTAGCACCGACTGATACAAGAAAGCCAGATACGATCTTAGGAGATCTTCCAAAGATGTCAAAAGACAATACTGGACCAACCTAGAGTCCCAGGCTAGCCACAGCGACATCTGCCAACAATGGCAAAGTCTGCAAGACGTAACAGGCTACAAGATGAAAGCATATAAAATTGCCAGCTCTGACACACCCCTCCCTGATGAGCTCAATGCATTCTATGCCTGTTTTTGAGCAAGAGATCAGCGAGAACATGCCCTCCACCCTGGAAGTCCTGGATGAAACTGCACCTGGAGTCATCATTTGCAAATGTAAGAAGAGCTCTCTCTTGAAAATCGACCTTTGGAAAACAACTGGCCAGATGGGGTACTGAATGTGCACTTGGATCCTGCGTTGGAGGTATTGACGTATATCTTCAACCTTTCTTTACAACAATCTGAGGTCTCTATCTACTTGAGGAAAACTACTATCGTCCCGGAACTTAAGAAAAACTAGCAGCATGCCTTCATGACTATCGGCCAATGGCTCTGACATCCATCATTATGAAATGCTTCGAAAGATTAGTCATAGCACGAATCAATTCCAGTCTCCCAGATTGCTTGGATCCATTACAGTTTGCCGTCCACCGCAGATGCTATTTCCCTGGCCCTGCCCTCAACCCTGGAACACCAAGATAACAAGGACACTTTTATGTCAGACTCCTATTTATTGACTATAGTTCAGCCTCCAACACTATTATTCCCACAAAACCCATCTCCAAACTCCGTGGTTTGGGCCTTGGCACCTCGCTTTGTGACTAGATCCTGAACTTCCTAACTCACAGACCACAATCAGTGAGGATAGGCAGCAACAATACCTCCATGATCGTCCTCAACATTAGTGCCCACAAGACTGTGTTCTCAAACCCCTACTATACTCCTTATACAGCTATGACAGTGCGGTCAAATTCCCCTCTGATTCAATTTTCAAGTTTGCTGACAATATCACCGTAGTAGGTCAGATCTCAAACAATGATGAGACAGAGTACAGAATGAGAGAGAGAATCTGGTAACTGATAATCTGCAGCAACAATAATCTCTCCTCAATGTCAACAAAAGAAAGGAGATTGTCACCGACTTCAGGAAGCATAAAGGAGAACATGCCCTTGTCTTCATCAATGGGGATGAAGTAGAAAGTGTCGAGTGCTTCAAGTTTTTAGGATCCAGATCACCAACAATCTGTTCTTGTTTCCCTGTGCCAACATTATAGTAAAGAAAGCCCACCAACTCCTCTATTTTCTCAAAAGACTAAAGACGTTTGGCATGTCAGTTACAACACTAACTTTTACAGATGCACCATAGAAAGCATTTTTCTGGTTATATCAGCTTGGTATGGCTCCTGCTCTGTCCAAAACTGCAAGAAACTACAAAAGATTGTGAATGTAGCCCATTCCATGCAAACTAGCCTCCCATCCATTGACTCTGTCTATACTTCCGGTTGCCTCAGCAAAGCAGCCAAGATAATTAAGGACCCTAGATGTTCTCCCTTCCACTTTCTTCTGTTGGGAAAAAGAAACAGAAGTCTGACGTCACGTATCAAGTGACTCAAGAACAGCTTTCCTGCTGCTGTCAGACTTTTGAATGGACTTGTCTTGTATTAAGTTGCCTTTCTCGACACTCTAGCTCTGAACAGTACATTCTGCACTCTCTCATTTTTTTGAGTATTTTTCACTATATGCTAATACTTGTGACAATAAATCAACTCAAAGTCTTCTACATTCTTTGATAACTGATATTTGTCAAATGCAGTCCAACATATGCTCATTCAGGTTTGGACTGAGATGAGCACTCTGACTGCAGAGGAAATGAAGGAGCTGAGAGTAGTGGTAGTAAGATTAAGTTGAATGTCAGTTGTAGGTGGGACCTGACATCTTGGTCCAGATCTTCTAGTCTCTGGATTGTATGATCAAAGATGTAGATTGACACTGCCCAGAAATTCTGATATGATGACCTGATATGTGAATTGCCCGGGATGTTTCCCAGGACCCTGTGCAAATGTCTTCATCTCAACTAAAGTCAAAGACTTTGGACAGTTGTGTAGGCCATGCATGAATAGTTAACCATAAAATGTTAGACACAGGGTAACTACAGAACTGACACCCCCCCCCACCCCCCCCCCCCCCCCCCCAACCCCAATCACTTACACTGCCCACCTGGCTACATCCCCTGGCCAGACCTGAATAGCCCCACTGCAAGAGTAGCTCATGACTTGACTACTCCTTCTGCCGCTTCATCTACATTACACAAAACCCACCTATCCATTCATACACACAGGAACATTCACACTGGACCTTGAAACTTATCATGTGGCAGCTAGTGCCGTTTAAGAAGGGATGAGTTGTATTCCTGTGGGCCATGTATCTGTGATGCAGTTCTTTAAAGGATGCGGCATTTCAGGACTTCCAGAGGAGTTGCACTTGTAAAACCTAACAAGAAATGCAGAAAAGTGCTGAAGCATGGGAATGTTCAAACAGAGAACAATTCAGCAGTGATTGCTGATTTGTGGAATATCTGGGCCCACATGTTTTCAGGTAATGTTGCAAAGGGACAGAAGATAAATGAGAAATTGGAGAATGTCAAGGATAGGCCCAAAGGTAATGACATGGGGCAGGAAAGAATGCCATCGTTGGAGATTCTCTGGCTATGACTAAATCGGTAAGAGTGGAACAAGGTGATGGCTATTCCACTTAGCTGGACAATGGATAAGGTGATGGTAGTGTGGCCAACTGTGTCAGAGTCCATAGATCATTCGTGTAAGGCAAGGAGGAATAGTTCACAATTGCCTGATTTTGATTAATAAGCTGCTTTGACATTGGCTTAAGGATGAGATTCAAATATGGAGTTGCAGTAAAGGGGGCACAGATTTGGGGTATGAAGTTTCGAGAGGAGGTCAGTATTGGTGAAGGACAGTGGGGTCAAGATATTTTTCAGATGTTTTGAATGGAAGCAGGCCAGTCCCTAAGGAAGGCGAACTGGTTTCAAACTCAGCTAGCATGAAGACCACAAGGGGCATTGATGTGAGTGAATAGAATAACGGGATGATCTAAAAGAATGCATTTGGGGAGACTAAAGACTACAGAAAGGTGCAAGTTCAGAGGGTGTTATGCACAAATGAGATTCGGATGCTTTGAATCAGCTGAGCCTACCTGCTCCTGTTCCTGATCAAGCATCTTCCCTTCCACCCAGCATCCCCACCGTCAAACTTTGTGTAAATGTGTAGGAGATCAACTAATAATCCCTTACAAATGAAGCAACCAATGTGTGCTGTGAAGTTGTATAATGCATAATATGTATGTACTGGCAGATGAAAGGCTGATAAAATGTGCACAACAGATGGGAAGCTTTTATAAGAAATATTTTCAATTCAAATGCTTACAAAGGCAAGATTAGATTTCTATATTTCAGAACTTTCTCTATATAGTGTCCTTTTATATGTTGAAACTAAAAAGAGATATTGTTTGAAAAATTATCCAAATTTCATTTGTAAACAACACTCAACAGAAAGAAGTAAATTTATGTTGAAACAAATGATTTGAGTGTGAATTTGAAGTAATGAAAATGGCTTTTTTAACAATCATGTCTTTCTTCCCCATCTCCAACATAATCAGTTCTTTTCATGAGGAGGTTAATTTTATAAGTAAAATATGAACAATGCCAATTATTGCACCTTTTTTCTAATATGAGTAGATTTCTGATGATTTAAATATAATTTGTTTAAATACAAATTATTCACAATGGTGTATCTGTAATGAATGTTCATGATGCATGTTCGAGGAAGCTCTCTCTTTTGTTTTAATGATCTGTTTCCTAAAGTTGAGCCTTAAACAGCAATTCAGTCTTCCTAATGCTACTAAGCCGTGTTTGATTGGTACATAACCTAGTTAAACGCCAATTGTATATTAAATGTGTATTGAATCTAATGCTATCATTTCTACAATAATTGGGTAACAATTGGATGGAATATAAAGAACATCAAAGAATGAAAAATTAATGAGGGAAAAATTAGATTGCGGGAGAAAGATAGCTTGAAATATAAGGAAGGATAATACTTTCTATAGATAAGTGAGAGTTAGCAAAGTGAGCATTGGTCCTGTATCTCCTTTGTTCATACAGGAAAGGAAATGGTTAGCAAGAGACTATAAGTCAGTTAGCTTAGCATCTGTCAAAGGGAAAATGTTAGAACGTATTATTAACAATATTATGGCAGGACCGTTTTTAAAAAAAAATGCAAAGCAATCAGGCAGAATCAACATGGTTTGTGAAAAGAAAATCTTGTTTAACCAATTAATTAGAGTTTATTGAAGGAGTCACTGGATAAAGGGGTGCCAACTGATGGATGTATTATATCAGAAGGCATTTGAAGTTATTGCGGAAAATAAAAGCTCATGGTGTACGGGGTAACAAATTGACATGGACTGAAGATTGTCTAGTTCACAGGGAACAAAGGGTAGCCATGAATGAGTCTTTGTCTGGTTGGCAGGATGTAATGAGTGGTGTGCCACAGGTAGCACTGTTGGGGCCTCAACATTTTACAATTTATATAAACACCTTGAATAAAGGGACAGAAGGTATGGTTGCTAAATTCGCTGGTTATAGAATCCTATAGTGCAGAAGGAGGCCATTCAGCCCATTGAGTCTGCACCGATTGTAATCCCCATCCAAGTCCTATCCTCATAACCCCATGCATTTTGCCTACGTACTCCCCGACACTAAAGGGTAATTTAGCCAATGCACCTAACCCGCATATGTTTGGACTTTGAAACTGATGACCTTGCACTGATGATATAAAGATAGAAAGCAAAGCAAGTTGTGAAGATGACATAAGGAAGCTACAAGAGGACATAGGTTAAGTGCGTGGGGCAAAGGTCTGGCAAATAGAGTATAATGTCCATTTTTATTAAAAAAAAATAAAGAGCATAGTACCCAGATGGTAAGAGATTGCAGAGCGCCAAGATTCATGGCTATCCAGCGGTCCTTGTGCATGAACGACTAGTATGTTGGTATGGCAAGAAGTTAGGGAAGCTAATAAAATGTTATCATTTATTATGAAGGGAGTTGAATATAATAGGGAGTTTAAGCTTCAGTTGCACAGGACACTGAGACCACATATGAAGTACAGTGTTCTCTTAATTTAAGAGAAGATATAAATGCATTAATAGTTCAGAAAAAAAATTACCAGACTGATGCCAGGAATTGGTGGGCTGTTTGAGTGGATTGGATGATCTAGGCTTAAATCTACTTCAGGTTAGAGGAGGAAGAATCAACTTAATTGAAACATATATAATTCTGAGCATTCTTGACATGATGGATGTGAAGATGTTTCCTGTTGTGAGAGAATCTAGAACAAGAAGTCACTTTAAAAATAAGTGGTCACCCATTTAAGACAGATGAAAGGAAATTTTTGAGCTAGTCTTTGGAACTCCCTGCCTCAAAAGATAGCGGAAGCAGAGTATTTGAATGGTTTCAAGGCAGAGTTGATAGTTTCTTGATAAGCAAATGAGTGAAAGGTTATTGGGCATGGGTTGGAGGTTACGATTTGATCTTTCGTCTTCATGTGGAATAACAAGGCAGACTCAAAGAGGCAGATGCCCTAATCCTGTTCCTAACTCATGTTAATTCATAAGGGCGAAGAAATTTTCTTTCAAATGCTCCCATTGCTATATCTTGATCTTAATTTTTCTGTTGTGCTTGGATAATGTGTTAGAATGTAACTGGTGACAATTTTATATTGGACGGGAAGAAGATGCAAGGGTCAGCTGACCCAGTAAAACATGGAACCAATTACAGAGTGACATAATAGTCAACTGACCAGCTGAATCACTATAAATAACGAACTATTAGAATTGGAGTGGCCTGGGGTGAGGTCCTAAATTTGGAGTAATAATGTTTCTTTATTAAATCTTTTCTTTGGTTTATAAATTGGAGTAAGTTGTTGTATTTTCATTAGCTGCATTTTTGAAGAGTTCCTTTTGAAGAAACATAATGTTTCAAAATGTTATATTCCAACTTGTCATGTGCTGCTTTTTTGTACTTTCATGCAAAATGCAAATTATGTTCAATTATTTTCCAGTGTTCCATGAAAGGATTCTTCTATGATTCTTTTATTCACCTTATAAATGATTTGTGGAACATATCGGCCAAAAATTGATAATAACTTAAAAGGCTCAAAGTGCTCGCTGTATTTCTAAGTTACGAATGCCACAGCAACTTTGAGGCGAGAAACATTACTGGAAATAGAAATGGAGAAGTTTCTGTCAGAAGTGTCACGCCACTGATAGCTTCTCGAACATGACATCTTGCTGCCTGGTTTCTCATTCAAATGCATTGAGCAGAGTGAAGTTCTGTACTCGCACCATAGATAGGAAACAGTTTGTGATGAAAAGCTAGGTCAACTCATTTCAAGTCTCAGCTGCCTTTAATACCGTAATTGTTAGCTACTGAGAGTGATTCCATCAGATTCTAATTACATTGGAGATTTTGAGAGTTTATCTTCTCCTTGTCCTTTCCCTTGCTTAATCCAATTACCCATCCCTCCTTTCTGTACTTAGTTTGACATTGAATTCATCCATTCTAACTTGCATTTTCTTGCATGATTTATTTCACAACCCTTGAACCTGGTTGATTAAGATGATGTAGATTTGTTTTCTTTCAGATCCCAGATGCCACATAGAATGTTTTGCAGTTTCCAGTTCACACACCCAGCAATTTGCCATGTATATGGAGACTAAACAGGCATGCATAAGTTTAACTTATAGTAGATGCTGTTTATTGACAGGTTTCAGAAACTTTTGGGCCAATCTGTATTCCAATCACATCATTGTTACTGACACATCATGGTTACTGACACATCATGCTATCAAGTAAGTATTAAAAGTCTACCCATTAAATGGTCTCTAAGCTTTGCAAGACAACTGGACAAGCCCAATAAATCTTGTAACAATGATAGGAAAGGTCACAATTAATATTAACTTTGGAGAATGCCATAGACAGTACAATTTATGCAGGTTTTCTCCAGCATTTAGATGTATGGTAAATATTTGCAAAATAATATATTGGGGTATGCCAGAAAGAGCACTAATAACTAAATTAACAGCAATACTTGCAGAAGAGATTGCCAAGTAGTAGATAAAAAGATATAGAAACCAACAAACAGTATTCCCACCTTAGCACTAGTGCAGGAGATATCATTCTGATAAACTTTATTTGTAGAATACATTTTTAATTTTACATGAGCAGCATTATATTTAACAAAAATGTAATTTTTAAATAGTTTAAAAATTCAAATATTAATTAGATTGGCTATTCTTTTAAGCTAGTGTAAAACTATACACAGTAAAATCTTTTCCTGTCCTGTAATTTATATTTAAGTGCTGAATTTGGAATATAACATTTTAAATTTGGATTAAACATAAAATGTATTTTAAAGAATATTCTAGGAGGCTGACAATTTTACTGTTTTTATTACCCCCCCCCCCCACCTGCATTTGGGATGCATTACAAAATGTGGAATTGTACAATTTTTACTTGATTCAGATATTGTGGTTCATCGAGTTAGTGGTTGGGAAGCCATTAGATATGAGTTCAGTCCCCAATCTTTCAATTGAAAAATTTTCAAAAATGGGGATCAATTTATACACAGCATAAAATGTCAAGCATAGGCCTAAACATCCATTCTGGCATCAAAAAATAATGTTGTTTTAGATTCTGGGTCCTACACACCTTCCTGTGAAGTTTTACACATGATTACAGCTCAACAGATGTCTTCCATAATTCAGCATGGAAAAAGTCTTCAAAGAGAAAAATTGAGGAGAAAGAACACAATTCTATATGCTAATGTTTTAAAATCTTTTTAATTAGGAGAACATGGAGCTGGTTTACAACAAGTCAAAGCCTGTGGCTGTCACTAGCATGGCGTTCCCAACAGGAGATGTCAATAATTTTGTTGTAGGCAGTGAGGAAGGAATGATTTATACTGCATGTCGACATGGCAGGTAATGTTTATTACTATTCAGTGTTTAATATGCATTCATACATTCTTTTTCACTCATTTGATTGTATTTGTTAAGAACAAGCACGTAACTTGTAATGCATTACAATTTTTAACAAACTTGCCATCCAATAAGCGTGTTTCTTTTCTAAATGAAGCCTTTTGATTACCAGAAATCTTTCTTTCAGATGAGTTTTTTAACCTAACAAGATCAATATGCTGGAATATCAGAATAGTTAGTTTTAGCAAAATAGTATAACTATTACTTACCGCACCATATTGTGCAGGCAAAACCATGCTGCTCGCTGCTGTCAACAACTTTTATTCATACCAAACCTTTAATATAAAACATCACAAAGTACCTTACAGGAGTACCGTAAAGCCAAATTAGGCACTAGGCCACAAAAAATGATATTAGGACAGATAGCCAAAAACTTGCTCAAAAGGTCAAGAAAGGTTAAGAGTCAGAGAAGTTTAGGGGGTAATTTCAGAGATTAGGACCTGGGCAGTTGAATACATTGCCACTAGTGATGGAATGATTGAAATTGAGATTGCTCAAGTGGCCAGAATCAGAAGAGCTCAAATATTTCAGGATTGTGGACTGAAGAGGATTACGGTTGGTGATTCTAACTAATAATATAAGGGATATTGATGAAACTGTTTGTTCTTTTGCTTCTGAAAAGAAACAAAATTTTGGATATAGTAGTGAGTAAAAGTGAGAAGAAAAGATTGAGCATAAATTATAAGAAAACAAAATGTTTGATGGTATGCAAAAACAAAAAGCTGAAATGTAAGATCATAGTGCAGAATGAAAAGGGAGGGGCAAGGCCATGAAGGGATTTGAAAGGAAGGATAAGAATTTTAAGATTGAGATATTGCTTGAACAAGAACCAGTATAGACACATGAGCACATCATTGAATAGGACTTGGTGCAAATGAGGACGTGGTCAGCAAATTTTATGCTGACCTGAATTTTACTGAGATTAGTATGTGGAAACATAAAAATTTGAAATGATGGAAGCAATTTTTTGAAGGTTAAAGTAGGTTCAGGGAGCATTTGCTCCCAGATTTTATTCAGTTTCTATATTGAAAATGTGAGAGATTGAAGACCTTCCCGATTATTAATCGAAGCTTCCAACCATAATGATATAAGTGATGTTGATGACACTGTTCTTACTGTCAATTCTGAACAGAAACAACACAAGATTTTGGATATAATGGTAATGAGTAAAAGTGAGAAAAAAGGACAGAGCATAAATTATAAGAAAACAAAGTCTAATAATGTGCAAAAACAAAATCGTATCAGAAGGTAAGATCATAGTGCAGAATGAAAAAAATTAAGTGGTAAACAAATTTGGTTACCAAGGAAGAATATTATCGTAAATAACTCAAAGAATTGAAATGGTCAAAGATGTATTTCAAAAAAGAAAAAAGATTGAGTAATTCAAACTAGCATTTATTGTTGGAGAGTGGATGGAGGAGTCAGGGATAATAACTTAAGAGGATGGTTTGACAATAAAAAATGCTGCCCAAAGATGTATAATCATCTCCTGTGGCATGGTCATCCCTTTTCCTAACATTTATTCAAATCTGGAGTGAAATCAAGAAGGTTTTTAAGCATCCATCAGCAGAGATTCTCATATTCTAGAGTAACAAACCAGAAATATAAATGCATTGTTTATCAGCACTTTTAATTTATTCTGTATCCTCTCCAGTGAAATGCCATCTGTCCTATAATGTTGTGAGCAGAACTGCATGCAGTGCCTCTGTTATGGCCTAACCAGCATTTTATGCAATTCCAGTATGGATCTCACTGGTGTTGTATTCTGTGCCTTGGTTAATAAAGACAAGCATCTTGTGCGTTCTTGACCGCCTATCTGTCTACTTACCCTGCCACCTTCAGGGGATCTGTGGATCTACGCTCCAAGATCCTTTTGACCTTCAGTATAATTTGAGTCATGTTGAGATTGGGGTTTTTAAGAAACATTAAAGTAGACAAGTCCCCGGGGCCTGATAGGATATACCCCAAAATACTGAGAGAGGCAAGGGAGGAAATCTTTGTATCCTCACTGGCTACAAGGGAGGTCCCAGAAGATTGGAGAACAGCCAATTCCTTTGTTTAGAAGGGTAGCGAGAATAATCTAGGTAATTACAGGCCGGTAAGCCTTGTATCAATGGTAGAGAAATTATTGGAAAGGATTCTTCGAGACAGGATTTATTCCCACTTGGAAATAAGTGAACACATTAGTGAGAGGTAACATGGGTTTTGTGAAGATGAAGCCCTGTCTTATGAACTTGATCAAGTTTTTCCAGGAAGTGACGAAGATGATTAATAAGGATAGGGCAGTGGATGTTGTCAACATGGACTTCAATAAGACCTTTGACAACCTTATGGCAGACTGGTGGAGAAGGTGAAGTTGCATGGAATCAGGTAAACTGGCTCGGTCAAAGAAGACAGAGGATAGTAGTGGAAGGCTTTGTTTCTGAATGGAGGACTGTGATAAGTGGAGTACCTCAGGTATCACTGCTGGGACCTTTGCTGTTAATATAGAACATTACAGCGCAGTACAGACCCTTTTGGCTTTTGATACATTTGAAGGAAAATGTAACTGAATTGATTAGTTGGTGGATTTGTGGATGGCAATGAGGACCATCAGAGGATACAGCAGGATATAGACCAGTTGGAGACTTGGGTGGAGAGATGGCAGATGAAGTTCAATTCGGACAAATGTGAGGAATGCATTTTGGAAGGTCTAATAAGGATAGGAAATATACAGTAAATGGCAGAACTCTTTAAGAGTATTGATAGGCAAAGGTATACAGGTACACAAGTCACTGAATGTGGCAATGCAGGTGGAGAAGGTGGTCAGGAAGGCCTATGCCTTCATCGGCTAGGGTATTGAGTTTAAAAATTGGCAAGCCATGTTCCAGCTTTACAGTACCTTAGTTAGGCCATGCTTGGAATATAGTGTTCAGTTCTGGTCGCCACATTAACAGAAGGATGTTGGAGGCTTTGGAGAGGGTACAGAAAATATTTACCGCAATGTTGCCTGGCATGGAGGGCATTAGCCACGAGAAGAGATTGGAGAAACTTGTTTTTTTTTCTCACTGGAGCGACAGCGATTGAGGGGAAACCTGATAAAAGTCTACAAGATTGAGAGACATGGACAGATTGGATACTCAGAAGCTTTTTCCCAGGGTGGAAGAATCAATTACTAGGGGGCCTACATTTAAAGTGTGAGGGCAAGGTTCAAAGCAGATGTACGATGCAAATATTTTACACAGAGTAGTGGGTCCCAACGTGGACCACAATGCCTGGCTGTTCATCTTCCTCCTTCAGAATGCCCTCCAGTTGTTGCATGACATCCCTGATCCTGGTACTCAGAAGTTATCAGTTTCAATAAAGTACTGCCAGCAGATGCTGACAGTTTTGCCATCATTTCTATAGGCCAATGGATTTGTGTAGAATACGTTCCAATACACTTATAGGAAGCAAGAAATCAGAGTTTTAAATTGGAAGATTTATCCAAAAATGCAGTTGAAGAGAAATGTTTTGAAGATGGATGAAGCAAGGCTTCAACTGGGAAGAATTTCAGAGAGGAAATGTAATGACTGAAGATTTAATGAACATCAATAGAGCAGACCAGAATTGTAAGATTAGAGTCTGTTTTGAATGAATTGAGCCTGGAACTGATGAGGGAATAAATGGGTAGTTTATTTTACTGGAGTGAGTCATGGATAGTAATGGTGATATTTTGAAGGTGCAAGGAGGCAATCTTGGTAATAGTTTATATAAGGAATTTTACGTTGCAAACTGTTGAGACAAAAGTTAGAAGGAATTCCCCGGGAAAGAGCCATGGCTGAGAACTGGGGGCTGAAGATGATGGCTTTGGGCTTCAGGATTTTCTGGTTCATCCCTACTCTGATGGAGTGCATGTAGGTACATAATAAACTATGAATATAGTTTCTCTTCCATGAGGATGCTCATCTTAGAACTTGAGGTGAGTAAATAAAAGATAGTTGTTGTCTGACCCGTGGAATAAAGATCATGACCCTTTTTATGTTTTTTGTTTATAACTCACTTGTGTGTCACTGATTCAATTTGTCAGTTTTAAATAGGAAGTAAATTGCACTCAGGAATATTAAGGAGTTTTGATGTGAATTATTTCCACAGCTTTATAGGTTGTGAATTGTAACATCTTCAGAAGACGTATTTAAGCAATCATGGTAATAACATTGGAAAAGTACAATACATTCAAAATGCTTTCCACACAGAGGAAAATAATGATGTGCCACCATTTCTTATTTGCCTTTACTAAATTATACTAGTTTGATTAATCTCGATTGGTTGTAAACTGACAGTGCATTATTTGAAATATCATCAGTACCTTAATTTCCCTGGGGTGTTTGAGGATGGAAGCCAACAGTGTCTCATTTTTTTTTGGAATACCTGGCAGACTTGACTTCCTTTTTGGAATGGGCTGTTATTTACCTTAAGTGTTTAATGTTATCATTGATCCAGGGAAAAAAAAATCCCTCCTTTTTTTTTTGCTGAAATAGAGCTTCTTTTTCCATTATTGCTTGCAGTAGAAAGATGGTCAATCTTTTCTAGTGCCTCAGCAAAGACACATTATGGACCTGCCTTCACTACAGCAGTGGTCAGAGATAAACCAGAACTTTCTGCAGTTTGGGTATAAAGTCATTTTGTTCAAACCCCTGCAGAAACTCTGCTTCCTGATTCAGCTAGGAAAATGAATAGCTTGGCTGCACAGATAGCTATTATGAATAATGACAGACAGGAAATGTTCCATTGGTCCATTGAACTTGCCCTACATGACTGAGATGCCTTGTACACCACATTACGTATGAATCTTACCTCTGAAAGCCATGTAAGTGCATGGAAGGGGTAGCAAATTAGATTTAAACCCAGACAAATTAATGGGGTTGGATAAGAAAATTAAACCTTTGACTGGTAATATGACATGAAGACGGATAAACTAGTGTTCCGTGCTAACAAGCTGTGTCTCAAAATGTTCCCTATAACAGTATATGTAACAATAGAAGCAATTGCATTCATTACTTGAATAGTTTGCCATCTGATATGAAATCTGTGTGTTTAATACAATTATAATATTATCAGTGTATTTTGTAAATTGGGTTTCAAAGGTTCAATATCTATCCAGTAATTATAAACAAAGAGCTTTCTACATACTGCATACAGAGGCCTCAACAACACTGATGATTTATTATGAGATTCATTATTGGATTGTCTAACTCAAGATTTTGAAAACATTGGCTTTGTAAAGGCACACTTCAAAGCTACTAAGAAGTCAGACTTTGATGTGTACTTAAGTACTTCAGTAATAATTGCTTATGTTATGTGATGCTGTTCAGATTCAGCAGCAATTGAGTCACTTTAGTAATGACATGCTCCCTAAATCCAACACTCAGTTTCAGTCGGTTCTTCAGCTGCAAGTTACCTTGGTAAAGCTTAACTGCTGGTTTGTTGCAGAGCACAGTATGTTCTCAGATATTCTCCTTGGTTTTAATGCTGTAGCTGTTTTTCTTTTTTAAAAAAAAAATGCTTTTCCATAGGGAGACTATCAGGAAGGCTGCTCTACTGTATTTCCTAGCAACATGCTACAAAGCAATTTTGACAGAAGTCTGGAAATAGATTTTCTGTTGGTCCTTTCAAAGAAAAATGTGCAAAATGAAAAGTATCAGCATGGATTTTAAATCATGATTGCTACAGATATCTTCTGTAATTTTTTCATATCTATGCAACATATGATATTGGTTTGCTAGCATTAACTTTGTAGTAGTAGTAATAATAATAATGCTCAAAATTTGGACCAGTACTGAAAATAGAGTACTAACTTTGCAATTCTGTTTGTGACTGGGTGATCTGCGCTTTTCTAAAAGAGGAAAAAGGCTCCTTTTTCCCAAGAAATGCTTTGTCAATTTTATAATGTTTAGGATATGCTTTGGACTTTAGAAGACAGAGACAATCTAATTGAAACCTACAGTATTAAGGGGCTTGATTAGATGCATATTGGGATCCTTCCTGCTGGCTGGTGAATCTAAAACACAGGAACACACACTCAGGACAAGGGACTGTTTACTGAGGACTTCATTCAAAGGATTATATATCTTTGGAATCCTCTACCTTAGAGGGTTGTGGATATTCTATCGCTGGCTATATTTAATCATGAGGTAGACAAATCTTAGGAATCTCAGGGAATTGCAGAAAATGTAAACCATGTGGAAAGTGGATTTGAAGCCCAAAATTAGCCATGATCGTATAGAATGGCAGAACAGGCTCTCTGGGCCATGTGACCTACTCCTATTTCTTTTGTTTCTTCGACAACCAAATCTTTGAAGCATATTTTGTAAATATACAAAATATTTAAAGGATCAAGAGAAGCAATGCTTCATGGTTTACCAAATCAAATAATTTGGACAATTCAATGAATTCCCAGCTGTGATGACTTGACTCCAACTGCACTCCCTTGATAAATCATCACTTTTCTCAGTGTTCAGAATTGACTGAATGCACTATCGGCCTACTTCTTCTTGACTGCTTGTTGGTAGTCCAATTCCTCTTCTCCCATATTATCTTATGCTGCAAGGTGAAATATGGAGAGTCAATTAGCTCAGTTTGTTGAACGGTTGGCTCACAATGTAGAGCGATACCAAAGCAGGTTCAATTCCCATACATGTTGAAGTTATTCACAAAGGGCTGCCTTCTGTGTGAGGTGTGGGGTCCTCAGGTTAAATCATCACCAATCAGCTCTCCCTCTTTGCATAAGCAAAGCAGCCTACGCTCATCTGGGCACTATGGTAATTTTATCTTTACTGCATCTATAAACATGCTAACAAGAAAAGGTCTCAATCTTGCGCAATATGTTGCTACTCATACTCCAAAATCTGGGCTTATCTGGTCACAGCTGTAGTACTTCCTACACAGATGATTGTTCAGGGCACAAGAAATATCCTGAAATTCTTACATAGAGCAGAATGTGAGTCTAGAGGTGGGGCTGTCCTACCAAACTTTTATATATTTCAAATCTTGAAAAAAAAAGGAAACGCCACTTACTTCAATTCCATTGTCAGTTTAATAGGAAGAAACTCATTGAAATGTTTTACTTTACCAAAAATCTGAATGTTTTATTTCTCAGTTGCATGTTCCCTCAGCTCATTTCAGTGTCCTGACTTATTCTCCTCCTTTCCTGATTCAGTGATAATGACCAGCTCCACACTCCTCCTGGTCAACTTCACAATGATGCTGACTTATTGCACCCTCTTTCCTTGTCTGCTTCATGGTGACACTGACCTGCTCCACATCCTGATCTGATGCTTCAGTGATCCAGACTTTTTTCCAGTACTCTCTTTTTCCAATCTGTTTCAAAGTGTTTCACCTGTTTCACATTGCTCTCGGTCTCACATTATCATATTGTTACATATTGATCAGTATTGGAAAACTCCCGAATGTAAGAAGCTCCAACCACTATTGAAACTGACTCTAAACCTAAAAGAATCTAATACAGGACCCAAATTTGTAATATCCATTAATCACTATCATTTTCCATAATGGCATTATCATCTCCATCAATGTTACAAAGTTTCACCAGAATGCAAGCTCAATCAATATTTTGAGGTCTCATTCAATACAAGTGTTCCTGCACTGGTTGCCACATTGGCTTCCTCATAATAATGCTCATGCCCCAGGGCTGAGTTAATCGACATATTAGAGGTAGGCGTCCCATAACAGCAGCAGCAAAAGGACAATGTCCGCACATTGTACTAAATGGATCAAGTCAAACAGCTGCCTACCTTTTGATTTCCCCCTGCCCTCTTTGACTTAAAACTATGTTCCGTTGTCATGGTGAATTGTGGTTCATTTTAACCAAAAAGAATTTGGAAATGTGCACATATTATTTTAAAGAATAGGAACTTCTGTTCCAGTCTTTATTGCAGCATATGCTGGAATAACATATTGATCAAAGCATTTTATAAGATGTTGATGTTTGAATTTACAATATTAGCATGAATTACTTATAATCTCCTTTTGATCATTAGTTTTTTTTCAAGAACTTTGTTGTATCTCTTGCCAAATCTATGGTAACAATTTACAATGAATCCCAAAGACATGAATCTGAAAGGAAACTGCTTTGTGAAAAAAAATCGGTAAATCCACCATACCAAACATTTCCATCCTAAATCTTCAAATATATGAAATGCAAGTTTTTTTTTGTGGGAGGATGATGTAAAACTGCGATTTGATTCAACATGGTAGGAAATGTTTGAAGACCCCATAGTTTATGAAAAAGCAGAAGAATTTTTAGGAAGCAATTGTAATTGGGTGATATGGTATAAATCATTTATTAGAGGCATATACAACTTCTGCTTATACTTATATTATCCTAGGTGCAAAATTAAGGAAAATGCAATGCAAAATCTGATTTTGATACCATGCCACTGGTGTGCTCTGATGAAACAGCACAAACATAGGATCTGAATGGGGAGAAGGAAAAGGATTAATTTACCTTCTGTTAGAAACCTCTGGTTGGATTTTCCATACAGTTATGTTTTGACATTTTTTGTCTAGTTTTTTTCTTTCTGATGGTCAATGAGGAAATAAGTTCCATATGAACTGGTGGAATTCCCCACCTTGTTTTAGGAAGAGTATTTGGTGGGTAGGGGGGGGGGATGGTTGGAGTACTTTGGGAATGATTAAATTTTTTATTTCACTATTGCTGAACTTATTTGATTCGTTATTTGTTTCTGTTTGAGACCAAATCAAAAATGCTCACATCACAGAGTGATCATTTACCCACTGTATCTCTATCTGAGTAATGTTAAACTAGCCCTGTCAGTCTGCTCAGTTCCCATTTTGCTAGCTCTTCCTCTGCTTCAAATATTTATTTGGGTTTCTCAAAGAAGATAGTGTTCCTGACAGCACTCCACATTCTAGCATTTCTCCTGAGTCCTTGTTCACTCTCTTAATGATGCCCTCCTCCCTAGAAAAAAGGGTTAACTGATGGGATATGCTATTATATGAAGATGATGTGTCATCTGCAAGTTTTGGTATTCTGTTGAGTCATTCTATTTCTTTTTAATGACACCCTGGGGACATCACTTTTCACATTACCATCTGAATAATGTCCATTAATCATGTTCTGATTTTTGCCCTTCTCATAACTCTTTGCTGTTATCATATTTCCCTTAATCCCATTTACCTTACGTTTACCAAGTCCGTTCCATGTCAAAGATCTTTTGAAAACCCAAATAACAGCTGCTAGTGAATTTCCTTTGTCAACACACTCAGTTTCCCAGTCTTTTACATTTAGATATGCCAATCCTAAATTAACTGAATCTTTCTCACGAAGTGTCATTTTATCCTGTACTATTGAATATCTGAATATGATGTTTGCTTCAAGATGGCTGTTGAGTCGACAACTCCCTAAAGTTTTTTGCTGTGCAACCTCCCCCTTGCTATTCCTTCCTTCACACATCTCCTCTGTTCCACAGTTTACACTCCCTAGCTTCTAATTATGGGTGCATTTCAGCCCTAATTACTAATTAACTGCTTGTTTATGTGAGCTCTTCCCTTGATTATGCCTGCTTGGTATTTTCATTAATGAGCACTGGATTTTTGTCAAATTTGGCTCCCAAATGCATTTCTCTCTACACTTCTCCACTGAACCACACTTGAAAAGTCCAGTTGTCTGCTGTGTTGCTTATGTTTAAAGGTGACCTTGTCTAGCCTACAGCCTTTCTCCTGCTGCTGCTGTTACCTGCTAATTATATAACTGTCCTACTGGTTTTTCAACTTCATATACAGTCTGCTTCTTGGTCAGAAATTCATTCTGCTGCAGTGTAGACAATTTCTCTACTGTCTGGAGATTTTACAGTGACCTCCAACTTCACCATTTTTCAAACCCACAAAAGGTTCTACGTACTTTGCTTTTTGTTACCATGAAATGCTTCCAGTAATGTGTCCTCCAAAGCTTTACCCTTTTCACAGAATCACACTTTGGTCTGCTCTTACTCCTCTTATACTTTCTCATCCTGTAAGCATCTAATCTTAATCCCAGTTGTTTTGTCCCTCATTTAGAATAATTGATCTCTATCGACCGTCCAAGTTCCACAGCAAGTTTCTCCCTAAGATGTATAAACATACAAAATACAAAGAGTCATCCAGATGTGAAACATTGGCTTTATTCTCTCTCCACTGATGCTATCAAATCTGTTGAGATTTTCCGGCGTTTTCTCTTTTTGTGAAATTATAGATGAAACTTGTTTTTTATTCAACCTGCCTCGAAATCTTTGAATTTTCTAAAAACTTTTCACTGTTCACTGTTCGTGGATGGGAATGTGAATCAGTTTCTCATTATAGCATTCATGATTTTTCACAGGAATTAGTGCTAACTTCTAGAGCGGTGCAATTTGAAAGGAATTTGTCTATCTCCTTTATTTCTATTTATTTATGGATGTCTTCTGTCAGTCCTCATGTGTTAAGACTTTTGCAAGTCAGCTACTTTTTTATTAAAGTATGATCTTTTTGATATCTTTACCAAGTTATTATTTATTTTAATTGGTTGAAATCAGTTTGTTAGCATTGCCTGCCATATCCCTGCTCGAAACCTTTCAGCTTAACAGACTGATTCCGTAGTTAGGCATTTCTAAGATGGTGCAAAGAAAGAGTATGCCTGTCCTAAAATACAGTAGAGAGTTCAAATACTTTATATCTGTATTTCCCTAAGATTTTCCTTTGAACAAGCACCAGGAGTAGCCAGCCACCAGCCCATACTGCCATCTTGTCCTGGCAAGATTGTTTTCATTTTTATACAACTATTTGATGAACTCAGTATTCAAAAGATGGATATTTTCAAAACTTTAGTACTTGCATGAAAAATTATCATTGAATTTTCTCAAGGAATTCCTCCCAGAGTTCAATTCCTCTCGGAAGTAACTTATTTATAATTTGTGAGATTTTAAAAAATCAATTAAATAATTTTTCTGATGAATTGTGGAATATATAAACTGTATAATGAAATAAACTGAGCCGTCTTTGAATAATGCATGTGATGAACTGAAGTGACTGAACTCTGTCTTCTGATCCTTCAACTGCTGAACCAAATGGGAAAAACTGGGTCAATGAATGGATAACTTATGGACGATAGATTACAGCTGTGTTTCTTATAGTTTGTATATATTTACCTGGAAGAGAATTATTGAGCCTGAAACTTGTTTTCCAGTAAGGCTGGTATTGGTGAAATGTTCGAGGGTCACCAAGGTCCAGTAACCGGTATCAATTGCCACATGGCAGTGGGACAGATTGATTTCTCTCATCTGTTTGTCACCTCTTCATTTGATTGGACAGTTAAATTGTGGACCACAAAGGTAAGAGAAATTTATGTATTTAACACTTAGAAACTAAAATGCATGACGTTCTTGCATGATTCTTTTCCAAGCCTTGATATTTTTCCAGGATATTGTTCATCTTAACTAGAGATTTCCACTTTTCCTATGTTTTAATTAATTGAAAAATCAGATATTTATGCAACTCCTACGTTGTCAGGTGTTCAAACGATTTGGGACATTTGGTTTTTCACTGCCTGTAAATATTTTCCAGCTGTCATATTCTGTGAAACGTGTGCATTTGGAGCTTGTTTCTTTTAGCTAGGATGTTTTGGTAACTCCACAGTGCAAAAATTTAACATTAATGGTCTCTGCATGTGCTTCCTCCTCCTCTTCTTTCCCTGCCACTCCCAACCATTTTCAATGATGAATTTAATTTCCATGTGGTTTTGTTGCAGTCTTCTCGAATGTGAGATATAAACCTCCTCCTATTTGAATCATAATGGTTCAAAAACCCACATCTCTGGGTTTTGTATCAGTGTGACACTAATCTTGAAGTGCAGATATAGGTTTCATTTTGTAACTTATTTAACTTTGTTCCAAATTTTCTTGATCTCTCCCTGTGGTGGAAAAGATGTTAGTTCAAGTGAGGGTAAACTTTGTCATGTGTTGAGTGGGTGAATAAGTTACGAAAAGTTGTTGCAATCATGTTGCGGGATACAGGAAAGACAGTGGTGCTGGCAAGAGGACTCTCATGATGTTGCTGAAGAAAATTCCCACAGAAGAAATAAGTTTAATATTTTCAAAACCGCTGCAGTTATTTGAAAATGTTAAAACATTTGTTGAAAATATAAAAGGTGGAAGCTGCTGTGGTTTTCTTTTTTAAAAAAGGGAAATTTTACAGTCTAGAAATAGGATTTTGTAACAACCATTTCCCAGGTGTTATGCTGCTTCCTAAGTCCCCAATGTGGTAGACTTGGAGATGTACATGCACTGCTGCACAGATAGAATGTCACCTGCCATGTTAGAGTAATAACAAAATCAAAAGGTATCCTTTATCCACAGCTGAAAATGGGCATTAGATCCTTTGTACATACAAGTAAGAAGCTTAATGCCTGCTTGTTGTTCTTGCTGTAATGTGGATTTGCCATGAAGTACTCTGCACTCGAGGAAATCCAGCCTGCAGAAAAATATTATTTACCAGTTGTTGCCTTGACCTGCATGCGACCTCTCACCTTGGCCGAGAGGCTCCCTGACCACTACACTCTATTAACCACTTCTCCCCTTGTACACGAGTCTTCTGAATCTTCAAATCCACATCTCTCATCTCCATCCAGATTAGAAACTCAAAAACCTGCCAAAAGATCAACATTTTCACTATTTAGATAGAATAGCCGTAATCACTCTTGCCAGACTACTGCACCACCTCAATTTGATTCCCCCATACATGCATTTGTAGCACATTTGGACCTGATGCCAATATATAGTACAATGCCAGAATACTTAGTATTATTTTACATTCCTATGAATGCTTGTAAGCAAAATGTACAATTACATTAACCTCAATAAATCCAGCATGCAATTTGAAGAAAGTAAAAATCAGAAAGGTAGTTTCAACAATTTGATGATTTATAAAATCGCAAATGCCTTTTAAGATGCCCCTGTGAAAGCTACACTCTTTGAAGTTCAGTATTTGTCTGCACTCAGTGGCTGTTGCCAGTGAGAAACAAGAGTTCTTGTTTATTAGAAACAAGAAAGGAGAGGTCACACTGTTGGGAGTTTTTTATAGGCCTCCAAAAAGTTCCAGAGAAGTAGAGGAAGGGATTGCAAAGTTGATCCTGGATAGGTGTGAAAGTAACAGGGTAATTGTAATGGGGGACTTTAACTTTTCTAATATCGATTGGAAAAGCTATAGTTCAAGTACGTTAGAGGGGTCAGTTTTTGTTCAATATGTGCAGGAAGGTTTCATGACTCAGTATGTAGATAGGCCAACAAGAGGTGAGGCTATATTGGATTTGGTACTGGGTAATGAACCAGACCAGGTGTTAGACTTGGAGGTGGGTGAGCACTTTGGTGATAGTGACCACAATTCGGTTACGTTTACCTTAGTGATGGAAAGGGATGGGCACATACAGAATAACAGTAGTTATAGCTGGGGAAAAGGTAATTATGAGGCTATTAGGAGAGATTTAGGATGCATAGGGTGGAGCAGGATATTGCAGGGGCTGGGGACATCTGAAATGTGGAGCATATTTAAGGAACAGCTTCTGCATGTCCGTAATAAATATGTACCTGCCAGGCAGGGAGGAAGTGGTCGAGTGAGGGAACCATGGTGTACTAGGGAAGTTGAATCTCTGGTGAAGAGGAAGAAGGAGGCTTATATAATGATGAGACGTGAAGGCTCAGTTAGGGCGCTGGAGAGCTATAAATCAGCCAGGAAGGAGCTAAAGAGGGAGTTGAGAAGAGCTAGAAGAGGACACGAGAAGACTTTGGCGGATAGGATTAAGGAGAATCCTAAAGCTTTTTACAGGTATATAAATAATAAAAGATTGGTTAGGGCAAGATTAGGGCCAGTCAGAGATAGCAGTGGGAAGTTGTGCGTGGAGCCTGAGGAGATAGGAGAGACACTGAATGAGTATTTTTCATCAGTATTCACGCAGGAGAAAGACAATGTTGTCGGGGAGAATACTGCGATACCAGGTTGTAGACTGGGCAGGATTGAGGTTCATAAGGAGGAGGTGTTAGCGAATCTTGAGGGTATGAAAATTGATAAGTCCCCTGGGCCAGATGGGATTTACCCCAGGATTCTCTGGGAGGCTAGAGAGGAGATTGCAGAGCCTTTGGCTTTGATCTTCATGTCGTCGTTAGCTACAGGTATAGTGCCGGAAGACTGGAGGATGGCAAATGTTGTCCCTTTGTTCAAAAAGGGGAGTAGGGACCATCCTGGAAATTATAGACCGGTGAGCCTGACTTCTGTTGTGGGCAAAGTCTTGGAAAGAATTATAAGGGATAGGATTTACAAGCATCTAGAGAGAAATAAATTGATTAGGGATAGTCAGCACGGTTTTGTGAAGGGTAGGTCGTGCCTCACAAACCTTATTGAGTTTTTTGAGGAGGTGACCAAAGAGGTAGATAAGGGTAAGGCAGTTGATGTAGTGTATATGGATTTTAGCAAAGCGTTTGATAAGGTTCCCCATGGTAGGCTACTGCAGAAAGTGCAGATGCATGGGATTGAAGGTGATTTAGCAGTTTGGATTAGGAATTGGCTAGCTGATAGAAGACAGAGGGTGGTGGTTGATGGGAAATATTCAACCTGGAGTGCAGTTACAAGTGGTGTACCTCAAGGATCTGTTTTAGGGCCACTGCTGTTTGTCATTTTTATAAATGACCTAGATGAGGGTGTAGAGGGTTGGATTAGTAAATTTGCTGACGATACCAAAGTGGGGGGAGTTGTAGACAGCGAGGATGGATGTTACAGTTTGCAGAGGGACATAGGTTGCAGAGCTGGGCCGTGAGGTGGCAAATGGAATTCAATAAGGATAAGTGTGAGGTGATTCACTTTGGTAGGAATAACAGGCATATGAAATATAGGGCTAATGGAAGGACCCTTAATAGTGTTGTCGAGCAGAGGGATCTTGGGGTACAAGTACATAGCTCTTTGAAAGTTGGCACCCAGGTTGATAAAGTTGTTAAGAAGGCGTACGGTGTGTTAGCTTTTATTGGTAGAGGGATTGAATTTAGGAGCTGTGAGGTTATGTTACAACTGTACAAAACTCTGGTGCGGCCGCACTTGGAGTATTGCGTACAGTTCTGGTCGCCGCATTATAGGAAAGATGTGGAAGCATTGGAAAGGGTGCAGAGGAGGTTTACCAGGATGTTGCCTGGTATGGTGGGAAGGCCTTATGAGGAAAGGCTGAGGGACCTGAGGTTATTTTCATTAGAGAGAAGAAGGTTACGCGGTGACCTAATTGAGGCGTATAAGATGATCAAAGGACTGGATAGGGTGGATAGTGAGAGCCTTTTTCCTCGGATGGTGATGACCAACACGAGGGGACATAACTTTAAATTAAGAGGTGGTAGTTATAGGACGGATGTCAGAGGCAGGTTCTTTACACAGAGGGTGGTGAGGGCGTGGAATGCCCTGCCTGCAGCAGTTGTGGACTCGCCTACTTTGGGGGCATTCAAATGGTCGGTGGATAGGCATATGGATGATATTGGAATAGTTTAGGTTAGAGGGTCCACTGGCCAGCGCAACATCGAGGGTCGAAGGGCCTGTACTGCGCTGTTATGCTCTATGTAGTGCAGAGATGTGTCATCACCACACTGTTGTCAGTGCTTGGGTGCCTATTTGGCTGGATCCTAAGCTATAAGATCTGCGGTACTATAAGTGGGACTTTCATGATGAAAGGTATGTTTTGTGGAACATTTTGAGTCTTTTTTTAAGAAACTGTTATTTTGGTTTGTGATTTATCCAAACCATGACTCACTAAGGTACATCAGCACATGGATGAATTCATAATGTTAAATTGTTTCATTCATTTTTTTAACTAAAGCCTTATAAATGTGGCAATCTCCACAATTATGTATTAATAATCTAGAATAATACAATGCAGAAGAAAACCATTTGGCCCCTCATGCCT
Source organism: Sphyrna mokarran (assembly GCA_024679065.1). Lineage (NCBI taxonomy): Eukaryota > Metazoa > Chordata > Chondrichthyes > Carcharhiniformes > Carcharhinidae > Sphyrna > Sphyrna mokarran. Next base: position 72,926,354 of record JAGIQG010000002.1, on the reverse strand, counting down.
ATTCCATTTCTCAGATCTTATTTCCATGTCCTTCCTCAAAACCCTGAACACTCTTCTTTCAAATATTTATCCAAGCTCTTTTTGAATATTAATATTGAGTCTACTTTCACCAGTTTTTAAGATGATGCATTCCCAGTCCTACAATTCACTTATGTGCCGTGTGTGTGTAGTATAAGTAATTTTATTGTAATGTGGTTAACAAAAATATAACAGCTTTTAAGGTATTTGCCATGCCATATCTATTTTATAAAATGGCATTTTAATGAAAATATGCTTATTTTGAGCAAGATCTCTTCTGATGCTGGATGTTCTCATAAAAGGATCAAATATTGTACCAGCTAGCAAGCTGGATTCCCGTGCCAAATGTATAGGATGTGATTTAGCAGTTCTGTTAGAGCAAATCCTGCTTAATAGCTACAAAATATCCTGAGATATTAAATATGGTTTTTGTGAGATTTCAGAATGCAATGTTCCCAGACCCACCCCCAGTGACACAATCAGGAAGATCACATACTATGATCTCTGCTTTATCACCCTCCCCTTCAGTGACTTCCTGGACTCTGGCATCAGGAAGGCAACACACCATCCTAGAGTCACACTGACGGCCACAATAGCGCCAACCTGTACTCCTGACTATAGAATTCGCTATTTCTATTGCTTTGCCTCTCTCCTGCTTCTCTTGTACCGACAGGCTGCTTATGATGCTGGAAGCTTGGCTCTTTCTGCACTCCCCAGAAGAGCCAGTGTCCTCTTCAGCCTCAAGTGGAATACTGATTTATAAGTGAAATCCCAGGGGACTCCTGAACTACCTGCCTGTCTCTCTTATACTGCCTGGTGGCCATCCATGCCCTTCCTTCCTCAAGTCCCTTCAGCTGCAGTGTGACAACTTCTTTAAATGTGCTCTCTGTAATGCTCTAAGACTCGTGGCTGCTCCATAGTGTCTCCAGCTGCCATTCCAGCTCTGAAACTCAAGCTTTCAGGAACTGCAGATGGACACACATGATGGTCCAGAGCACTAGAAATGCGCTCGGCCTTCTACATAAAGCAGGAGGAGCAAACCACAGCCTTGAGCTTTCCTGGCATGACTTAAACCCTTTAAGTTTAGAACTTTGCAACACTTTTTATATAAATAAAGTAAGTGCTACCCTTGCTTAAACAATGACTTGCAATTTGATTTTAAAATGTTAAAATTTTAAAATAAAGAAAAGACTTCAGTAAAGCCTTTGACAAGATACCTCATGGTAAACTGGTATGAAAGATGAAGTCACGTGGGATTACTGCTGGCAAGATGGTTACAGAACTGGTTTGGGCATTGAAAACAGAGAGTAGTGGTAGATGGGTGATTTTCTGAATGGAATACTGTGATTAGTGGTGCCTAATTCTGGAATCTTTGTTCGCAGCATATATAAATGATTTGGAGAAAAATGTAGCTGGTCTGATTATTAAATTTGCAGGCAACACAAAAATTGGTGGATTGCTGGATAATGAAGAGGATTGTCAGAAAATACAGCAAGATGTAAACCAATTGGAAAATTGGATGGAGAAATGGCAAATGGACTTTAATCTGGACAAATGTGAAATAATGTGTTTTGGAAGATCCAATGTATATAGTAATGATGCAGTTAATGGTAGAAGCCCTAGGTGTATTGACAGGCAAGAAGATCTGGGCTTATATGTTCATTGATCACTGAAAGTGGCAACGCAGGTGGATAAGGTAGTCTAGAATGCGTACAGCATGCTTGTCTTCATCGTTGGGGCATTGAGTATAAAAATTAGCAGGTCATGCTGCAGCTGAACAGAATCTTAATTAGACCTCATTTGGAATATTATGTACAATTCTGGTGGTCACGCTACTAGAAGGATGTGGAAGTTTTGGAGAGGGTACAGAAGAGGTTTACCAAAATGTTGCCTGGTCTGAAGCATATTAGTTATGAGGAGAGGTTGTATAAACTTGATTTGTCCTTACTGTAACGATGGAGGTTCAGAGGATTCCTGATAGAGGTTTGTAAGATTGAGTGGCATGAACAGAGTATGTAGTCAGATGCTCTTTGCTCGGGTAGAAAAGTCAAGTACTAGGGGACATAGGTTTAAGGTGTGTGAAGAAAAGTTTAGACAAGATGTGAGGCAGGATTTTTCTTTTACAGTGTGAATGTCTGGAATGCTGCCTGATGACATGGTGGGAGCAGGTAGGATAGTGGTATTTAAGGGGCATCTAGAAGAATACATGAATAGGATGAGAACGGACTCTAAGTGCATACAGTTTTAGTATAGGCAGGCATCCTAGTCAGTGCAGACTTGGAGAGCTGAAAGGTGTGTTCCTGTGCTGCACTATTTTCAATCAGCTGTTCTCAATGACACCTGTGAGGAGGTCTGAGACCAAAGCAAAGACCTATTATAATAAGGCTCACAGTGGCACTTGGGTGCTTGCTGAGTGGTGCGTCAACCTGCTGAAGATGTGCTTCTGCTGCCTCAACAGGGGGAGGTGGGGAGGGGGCTACAGAACAGCCTTGAGAAGGCCCCTGCATGTCACTGTCTGCTGTGTCCTCCATAACTTAGCACAGCAGCAGGGAAACATCCTCACTGAACAACAGGAGTGGGACGTTTACTCTAATGAGGAGGAAGTCCAGGAGTGAGTGGAGAGAGAGCCTGAAGAGGAGCCAGGCGGAGTGAAAGTTTGCATGGGATGCTCTCGTTGTTTTCCAGTTTGTAGACTTGGGCCATCATGTTGTCTGGTAGCTTTACAACTGCCCAGCCCCCCACTCCACCCAAAATCTTTGTGATAATCTCTGTGTCTACGGTAGGGTGCCCACTTCAGAAACATTTCATCAGGGTAGACCCTGTGCATGCTTAACATGCCAATGCATTGGGGTGGTGATAACTCTCTCAGCAAAGAAAGCTTTAAGTTCCGCAGGTTTTGCTCATATCTGTCTGTCAGCAGCCACCATGCTGACTTACTGTCCCATGTGCAAGTGACGGTCAGAACCACACCCTTCTGATCCGTAGCTCTAGTGGGGAATAAAGGGCTAGGCTTGGGCTTTACTGATTAATGTCAGAATCCTTCCAAGATGTATGTTCCTCTTGGTTTGAGTTCACCTGACTGTTCACATTATACTGAGGGTTTTTGGAAAAATTTGTGTCCAGATGAGGTGAAGATCTATCAAAGTGGGGGAAGGGTCAGAAGCCTAAAATGTTGTGAACAAAAGGTTTTAATAAGGTGATGTGCTTTCATGACAAACACCAAATAACGATGTCTAAGTTCACTCATGCCCACTCTCTATCCCTAAAACTCCTATCTTTCGAGCCCTCCTACTACATCCAAGTATATTCCCAGGATGCACATCAAGATGGAAGTAGTTTGCTGCCCTCCATAACTTACTGCCTTCAATGCCCTTGATGGGCATCTTCTGGAGGACCTGCACCTGGGGAGTTGACTTTGGGTGGCCCTGATGTTGCTGTGTCACCCTGTTCTGCCCACTATCTCTGAGAAACACTGGTATGAGGAAGGGGGGATTCAGAAGGCCGGTCACTTCCAACGTCTCCTGGGTGGAAGGGCCCAGGATGGTCTTCGGCACTTCCCCCCCCTCTCTCTGGGGGCTCACGAGCCCCAGGGTTGTTCCATGGGACAGAGAGGTAACGTGAGTGAGCTCCAGAAGCCCCAACATCATCTGATGCTGCCAGTCCTGGCGGCCTGTCAGTGTCTGCACCACGGTGTTGAAGCCGTCAACAATGATCTTCTGTCTACACCACGGTCTTGGTGCTGTCAGCTATGGTCCTTGGAGATTAAACCCTGACTGGGGCATAACTATGTCCTGAGATCCAGCAAATCTCTGCTTGATTCCTGGGATGTTCCTATGTTCCACTAATGTGTATCAACAGCAGTGTGGTGCTCACCAGCTGGTGATTCAGAAATCTGCCTGTTAGATTCATCTGTGATAGTAGATGGTGCGGGTGATATCTGTGATGCATCTTCTTTGTCCCTCTTGGATCTCCTCTGAGCTGGTGGCTGGAGGGCGGCTTTGCTTGTTGATGCCTGAAGCTCATCAGTTGATAATTCTGCAAGGCAATGGACATGATTTCAGTATGTAGCTTGGTCAGGGGCTTGGACACTAAGTATGTCACTTGGGACAGCTCGTGTGGAAGAAGTGGCTTTTGTCTTCTTTGCAAACCAACTGAGCACTTGGTGCAGACCCATTATGGCCCTTTCCTGCAAGCTTCATAGCCCTTTCCTCAAAGGTTATCAGAATTCTCAACTTGGACATAGCACTGCCTGTTTTCTCTCTTTTGCGTCTGTTATGGCCTGTCTTCTGCAGGAACACTGAAAGGGATATTGTGAGTCAGATGCCTGGCAGATCCGAGGTTGAGAACAACTGGCATGTATGAGCACTGTAAGTAGACAGGTAGGGGATCTGATGAGTGCCAAGGCTTTTGAAGATGCTGCTGAGAGTTTCTGTGCTGGAAACCAGCAAGGTAGCAACTTGTGTGTTCAAAGTGACACTCTGGGGATGATCCAAGGGTTGAATGCCAAGGGGAGATGGGGCATTTACTCTTCCAAATCAGAGGAGGTCATTCAAATTTCTCTGACATTGGACCCACATCATCTTTATCATGCTGCTGGCACTGACTACTGCTGCCACTGCACTCCAGACAGGATTTATCACCTTGCTGGGAGGCCATCTCCTAACCCAAGAATAGAATATTGCCCGTCTCTTCTCTACCACATCCAGTCATTGAATGAAGGGGGAACTGGAATTCTGGCAGCCATCATTCTGGCTTGAATGAGTGTGTGTGTTGTGGAACTGCTTAAATGCAGCATTCCCTTATTGCAGTGCTTGGATGACCCACAGGGTGAGTGAATGAGGCAGTTTGCATCTGAGGTGATACGTCTTTTGCATGGGGAGGAAAAAAAAAATTCAGAGAGCCTCAAGATTGTGATCTGGATACTCCGCTCAGCATTGCACCAATTTTGACGCATTGCCATTTATCATACAATTCCACCGATCGTTTTTGACTCCTATCATTATTTAACATATGGATTCAAATCTTTATGGAAATATCTTATGGAAACAGATTTGAGGCATGTGAGTTAGTAGGTTGCATTAAGTGATAGAATTTGCCACCTTAGAAATAACAAATCAGGGAACCTGACCTGCTGTGCTGAGTGTTTTTGGAGGCCATTATGGTGACATAACTACAGTCTAATACTGGAATTATAGTTGGACGAGAACATTGCAGAGACAGAATTGATTTGTGGAGGAGTATGTTAGCAAGAGATGTTTTTTTCCATCATTGAAGAGCTAGAGGAAGTTTTAAAGAACCAGAATACTGGTGTTGCAATCTGCTAAGAGGAGTTTTGTAACTTAAAATAATTTAAAAGTCCCAAAATTTTACTTGGTGTCTTTTTTTTCCTCAACTGACATTGAGTTGCTAGATCTTATGATCCAATAGACTGAAGTAAAAATAAAGCTTATGTAAAAATTCCTTACCCACCCCTTTTCTCAGTGGCTGACTAACCAACATCCTGGTTGTTCAGGTATCTGTCACAACACATTCTTTCCTTTGCCGGATGCTTTGATTTTCTTGCAACAGAAAGCCATACTTATCATCATCCCTTTGTTGTTTGTCTCATTTATCAAACTCTGATATAAAGAATGCATTGCCTTAAAAAAACAAATAGCAAACGTATAATCAGTTTATCTTCAGACTGAATTTATATTAACATTTTTTGAACATTTGGATATTTTTAATCAGAGTACACTGTATATTAAATTATAAAGTTTCACCTGTACTGTTGATAAAGGAGCTGTGTTCTACTGACCAGTCGAATATTTATAAAACCTGTAATAAAGCGACTGGATTTATCTTGGGCAGGGGATGGAGCTTCATTTCTGGAAACTGTGACAATAGAATACTCAGACGTAATCCTAATATGAATTAAAAGTTGGATTATTTTACCTTTGGGGCAATTTTATTTTTAAGAACTACATTTGACAGTCTTAATTTGTTGCTATAAACGTTATTGATGATTCCCAATGTGAATTAAAGCAGACCAGATTGTTGTGAGGTTGTACTTGCAATTAATGAATGGGATCATTTAAATATTTTTATATAGTGTAGGTAATGTAATAGCAGTTAATTTGTGTCCCAACTTCCTGGTAAAGATCATGATGATATGTCAACGGAAAGCTTTTAAGTGCTTTGTTCGTACACTTGTTTTGCCATAACAGTTGCATTTGAGAATGACATCCAAACAGTCATTAATTTCTGAAATGGCAGGGTTTTGAAGAATTAACTTTAACTGCATTCTTTGACTGCATTCCAAATTGAACAATTCTAAAGTTAACATTGCTTTTTTATTCGTTATCTAGCAATCAAAAAAAATAAAATTAAAATACTGCTGTACACTATTCAGGCGCCACTGACCTTTTTGACCCCAGTTGAGGTGGCAGAAGCTGATGTGAGATGTGACTTCTCATTGGTGTTCTTTACAATGCAACTTATTTGTACTTGACTAATGAAATACAGTTATAACATAATACGGTTAATTTTTATCTTTCTGGGATAAATGCCCATAATACGTGGAATTTTGAGTAATTTACTGTTTATTCCTAAAAAAATTAAAATCGTATCCCTGGTGTGAAAGCAATTCGTGCTAAAGATGAATGTAACCAGAGGTACTGTGCAGCAATAAAGACCCTATTGGGTAGGGAAAATGTGCAGCTTATGCTATCACTACAGTGAAGAAGAATAGCATGTTTAACTCCAACAGGTCTTTCCCTTATAGAAGGTTAGATTGAGGAATGTGGGGGTGGGTGAGTGTAAGAGGAGGAGGAGGAGAAGCACTTTTCATTCAAATGTCTTGAGAGAAGATGACAGCTAATAGCAGTAGCCAGTATGTTGATCTTTAAAGTTGAACGTTTTGTCTTTGATGTTGGCTAGTTTGTCTTTGCAGCTTTCCACACTGGAGATGAAATGTCTGGAATGGAGATAAGCAGGGGAGAGGGCATATGACCCCCAGGGAAATGGTTCACCACAATTACAGTAGCTACTGCTGCATAATTTTTTTCACTAGATGGCACTCTGTATCTATAATGGCAGGTTATTATCTGAAAGTCTGCAGTAAAATTCTACTGCCTGGTTCATTTAGAGCATCCCATAATCCTTGGCAGGTTTACCACAGTTTGATTCATTTGGACATGTAACCTCCTACTTGTCGTGGATGAATTGTGAGTTAAAGGCCTAAACGTCTACCTGTCTTGGGAATGCTCATGCAGTCTTTAGGCTATTCATTTTTAAAATATTTATCTTACTGGACAGCTGTTGTACTGAAGTTACAGCACACCTTTGCAGGCTTTCATCTCATTGGTTTATGACACTTTGAAAATGTGCAAAGTTTTTAATTAGATTTGCCAGACAGCCTCAGGCAGCACTAGCGCCACAAAGTCTTCTTGCTCTCTCCGCCTTACAGCACAACAAGCCTCTCTACTCCTTTGAAGACAATGCAGACTATGTCTACGACGTCATGTGGTCACCAGTGCATCCTGCGCTATTTGCCTGTGTGGATGGGATGGGTCGATTAGACCTCTGGAACCTCAACAATGACACCGAGGTGAGGAAGAAATGAACCTTTTTGTGATTTAATCACCTTTTTAAAATATGTTTGGAAACATTAGAACTTTTACAGTTAGTGTTGGTGAAGTGTTAGTGAAGGGTCGTAATTCTCGACAACATTCTTTGCTTGTTCACTGAATTATAGAAAATGAAAACATGACCAATTGATCAGAACAAAATTATTTGAAAACTGGATTTAAAAAAAAATTAAAGTTGGCGTTTGAATTCCTATCACAGATTAGAATATGTGCATTATATTACAATCTCATCTTTTTCCAAATTCAATATTAGGATTGTTAACTGCAAGATGCAGTAAATTAAAAAAATATTTGCACAACGAAATTCGTTCTTGATGTGACGGTGTTTGCTGAAAGCAAGCAATTTGTTATTAAACCTAATATTATTTTTACTTATTATCTATAATGTAAATATTATTTTGATTTTTATTAAATGTTACATCAACTATAAATAAAAATGTGGGCAAGTCACTTCAAGCTGGACGTCAACCAGCTAAAGACGAAAAGATCTTTTGAAGTGTCCACAGCAGGAAGCAGTTCAGCCTTTTTAATTATGAACTGCACAGCTGCAGGATATGAGTGGGAAAGGCTTTTTCTACATCAACCATGTTTTAGGAGGAGATTACAGTACTGTCAGGTATATTTTGTGGAATGTGCCAATCTAGTAAATGTCAATTTCAAAAGAACATTTAGAAGTTCAATTTGTCATCTCTTGGTTTGATAAAACATTTTCCTTTTGATGCTTGACTGTTTAAATATTTAACCTTTTCAGTTAGAACGTAGAACAGTACAGCACAGGAACAGGTCCTTTGGACGATGTTGTGCTGAATGTGACGCCAAATTAAACTAATCCGTTCTGCCTACACTTGGTCCACATCCTTCAATTCCTTGCATATTCATATGCTTATCTAAATGCCCCTATTTTATCTACATGCACCACCAACTCTGGCAACTCATTCCAGACACCTATCTCACAAAAAAAAATTGCCTCACGTTTCTTTTGAACTTGACCCTCTCACGTTAAGCGCATGCCACTTGGTATTAGACATTTCAACTTTGGGATAGGATTCTGACTATCAACCCTATCTATGCCTCTCATAGATATATCAGTTCCAAACTAGTACTACAGAATTTACAATAACTTTCACCCTCCACTCTGTGTGGAATTCTCCTATTCTCCTAAGTGCATTGGCAGGAGCCTCCAGTTGCATTTTTCCTGTACCAGATTCTGCACTTAAAACTTCATTAATTATTCATAGACAAGTTTCTATCCAAATCTCCTGGTCGGCTGGCAGCTAATTCACCCATCACTTGGCTGATGGATTCGAAGGTCCTTCTGCCATATTTAAATACTAGTCCAGCACATTCCTCTCACTCTCTTCAGCACATTCCTCTCACTCTCTTCAGCACAGCCATCTTCAAATCATGCAGGATGTCAACAACCTAGAAGTAAACGGCTGGTAGCCTCCAGGAATTTTCCTCAATTCAAACACCTTCCCCCTGAGCCCATCACTTGCAAGGCACTCGTGCCCCACTTAGACTGCCACCCATTATCTTCATCCCTTACCAATAAATAACTTGATCCCCTTTATAAGCTTTTCGTGCAGGCTTGTCGGGATCCAGCTTCCCTCCCCTCAGCCTTCCATTATTTGTCCTGTCCATTTGTCTCTTTTCCCTTCTGCCTGCCATTGTGAGCCTTTGCCCTTCCCTCACCCCTTCCTTGAAATCCAACCCCCGTCGTACTTTATACCTTTTGCTGTGATGGCTACGTGTGCTATTTGGTGTGAGGAAGGAGGAAAGGAGACCAAGTGCATTTCCAAACTCCAGGCACAGTACTGATCTGAGATGGTGACACAGGAGGATCCATGAAACGGCACCATCTATTGCAGGCCAGCTCAGCATAGAGATGGAAGTCAGGAACCTGTCTGCCCTGGCAGAATGGTGATCAGCACATCAGGAACGGCCAGTCCTATGGCAGAAAGCCTTTCTTGCACTCACCTCAAAGTCTTTGGCAAACTGAGGATCACCTTTTGCATGCCACTCTTTATCAAAGTAATTTGATGTAACACAAGATTGTGGAATTCGCTTTTGGACGTTGAATCAAAAACTGATGAGAGACAGGCTTCTCCACAAACTTTATTGCATCAGAGGAGAGATCGCTAGACCATGCGCATCACGGATGGGTTCGTGAGTCTCTGGCTTACAAAACAGTTTCAGTATACACGACGGAGATACATCCACATACTTCTGTTAGCCAATAAGAGCGTAGCTGTGTTGTTACATTTTGATCAGATTACCTTCAAGAAAAAAGGCGATAGCCACAGAAGAACAGTTTCTAATTAGATTACTTTCAAGAACAAAAGGCCAATCGATAAGGCCCTGCCCTCCGAAGCCAGAATCACAACTAATTAACAGTTTCTTCAATGTGATCATTAGTTTCAGTGAACCTTGTCGCCGTCGCTTCAGGCCTTTTCCATAACCAGTTTATCCCTCAACTGATTTCTAGTTACACATCCCAATTTTAATCCTTTCCTCTTCTGAATCTACCTTATACACATTCTCATGATGGGATGTTGGCAAGCAGCTGTTTGAGAGCATTCATGGATGTAAATGAATTCAAGTGGCATTGCAAATGAATGATTAAACTGCCATTAACCTGTCATTGACAGAATTGCAATATGATTTTACGTCAGTGGGTTTCCAATTTCCTAGCTGTCACTAGATTTTCCATGCCCGCCACCATCAAACTCGCAGTCAACCAAAAGGGAGAGTTCCTCCCCATATATTTGGAATTCAGATGGCTGAAAAATGACACTAGATTTGATGTAGCTTATCTCAGTCAGAATGACCTATAATTTTAATGAACCTTACACACAGTTTGTAATAATTTGCATATTGTAAAGATCTGAATGCTTTAAAATCCTGGCATCCATTATACCCGAATTTACACCAACAACTTTCAAATAACTGAGTATGTGCAAGAATTCACCACTATTTAAATGTTAATTTCGCAGCTTTCAATTCTAGCTATCTCACTGTCCTGGAAGATAAGATACACATTTGTATAGAGGGAAACAACATTGCTGATCGTTGTGTTAATAGTATCTTACATAATTGCTGTTTTAGCTGCTGCTCTTCAAGTAGGAACCTAGTTGAAGCAGGCCTTATTGTTCTCTGTTGTTCTGCATCAAATATCAATCTTAATCAGTAGAAATGTTTTATTACCTGAATTGGAAACTATTGCTGTTTGAATTAAATATTTGTCATTGTTTTAAACTATTAAAATCTATGATTAATTTGATAAATGAAAGATCGCCTTTTTGGGTACAGTTTTTTTCCTCCATTGATCTACATTCAGGAGTAGATTAGTTATTGATTCATAGAATGAAATTTCTGGCAATTCCCTCTGGCAAAATCTTTGGGTTCCACCAATAGAGACCTCCCACCATGGCAATGAAGGGTGAATACAACAGGAAAGCCTGTTGATAGTGGCAGGACCAGAAGATGCCATGGTATCCATTCAAACCGTAATTTAAAATTCATCTATTTTAGTTTGAAACGAAATTGATCATTTCTGTTGCAGTTGACCTTCATGGCCACTTGAGTGTAACACAGTAAGCCTGAACTTTCTGGGGGAAGAAAAAGAGGATACATCAAAACTACACTTCATTAATATTGTATAAATTAGCCAGGGGATTAAGAAATGTACCATACATTGTAAATATCTTGAATTTGCTGATCGAGTTACACTACTGCCATTTGCTTCATATCAGCTCCTCCTAAGCCTACTGTAACTTTCATGATCTTGCTGGATTTGGACAATAGTTCCCTAGTAAACTCATTTCAAAACGTTTGATTTAGTAACTAATAGTGCAAGTATCTACTTCATGTAATAATTAACAACTGCCAATCAATTTTCCTGGCACAACGTGAAAAATTTGAACTGTAAAGTTTCATTCCTTTTGGTAATGAATTGTTGGAAGTTTGAAAAACAAAAGTTTTCAATTTTTTCTTTGACTATTTTCTCTTCTAGTACAATCTCTTTCTTTCCTGTTTCTCTTTCTGCATTGGATTTGACATTAGTTCACACAGCTTTGCAGTCCTCCCTCTGTTTATTTCTCAGTCCTTAAATCTAATAAGTTAAGGAGCTACCTGTTGGTCGCATTGTTCACTATGGAGCCAGATGCCATGTTATCCTTACCATGATTGTATCCACGCAGATTTCCAGCAAATCGAGGCACCAATAAATTTTAAAGTGATGGATTCAGGGAAAAGCTTAACTGAAGACATATGGCATAAGATGCCCTTCTCGAGCAAGTTTATTTTAATTAGTTCCTGGGATGTAGGCATTGTGCCAGGGTCAACATTTATTACACTTCCCTAATTGCCTTTTAGTGGGTGCTGCCAACCTGCTTTCCTGAACCATTGCAAATATGCAGTAGATATATCCACAGCAATATTATGTGTGGAATTGACCCAAGACAGTGAAGGAACAGTGATACTGTTTTCTGTTAGGTTAATGGAATGTTAATACAGTTTCATGTCAGGATGGTCTATGGCTAGGTGAGGAACTTGCAGGTTCCAAAGAGGTTGTGGATTTGACCAGTACCATGGCATCTTGCGGCAGTGAATCCTTCAGATACACACTGCAGACACAGTGGTGAAGGGAATGAATGTTTAAGGTGGTGGATGGAATGCTGGTCAGGTGGGGCTGTTATATCCTGCTGGTGTCGAAATTCTTATCGAAGCTACAGTCATCCAGACGTGGAGAGTATTTTATTCCACAGCGGACTTGTCTTGTGAATGCTAGAAAGACTTTGAGGAACAAGGTGGTGAGTTACTTGACTTTCCAGCCTCCAATCTATTCTTGTAAGCACAGTATGTATGTGGTTGGCCAAATTCAGTTTCTGGTCTGTGATAATCCACAGACGTTTATGGTGGGGATTCAACAATGGTAATGTTGTTACTAATCAAGGGGAGATTCTGTGTTGTTTGATGTAGTGATTGTCTGACACTTTTATGGTACAAATGTTACTTGCCATTTATCAGCCCAGGGCTGATTGTTGCCCAGGTCTTGCACAGACTGGTTCAGTATTTGAGGGATTGCATAGAAACATAGGAGTAGGCTATTTAACCCCTGAAGCCTGTTCTGCCATTCAACTAGGTAATAGTTTATCTCAATGCAATTACATCAATTTCATTGATATCCAGAAAAAAATTATCGCTCTCTGCTTTGTAACTGTCCTGTCATGGAACTGAAAACTGTGTAATTGTCAGCAACTATTTCTATTCCTGATCTTTATAGGATCATAGAATGGTTACAGCATATAAGAAGGCCATTCAACCCTTAGTATCTGTTTTAAGTCTCTGCAATAGTATCTCAACTAGTCCCATTCCCCACCTTTGCTCTGCCTGCAAATGTTTTCTGTTCAGATAAATATTCAATTGTCTTTCAAAAGACATGATTGACTCTGAATCTGTCTCCACCATCCATTCAGGCAGTGCTTTCCAGATCCTAAATACTTTCTATGTATATATAAAAAAAATTTACTGTCTCAATGGTTTTTAGGGTGGAGAGTTGGTGGAGGGGAGAATTATTGCAGGAATTCATCGGAAATCCTGCCTCTCCTTTACGTAAGGAGACAGCAGATCAACTTTTACAGAGAATTGTGATCTTATCAGGCATGTATAGGAAACACTGGGTTGGAGGCCAGTCGATGAGAAATTAGCCAGTGGTGTCAGGACAAAAGATTGGTCAGTGAACCTGGCTGCGGCATGTTGTCTCAACTAAGCTAGGCCACATGTTTGGTGGTTCTGCAGAGGAAGTACTGCTGTTGCACAGCTGTCTTCAATGTCCTATAAATCTGCTGGTAGTGGGTCAAAGAGCAATAAAAGGATCAAAACAATGGTGGCTTCTTCAGCTAATGGGTGTTTTTGGGCTCTAACTCATCCTCCAAGGCGATGAGAGTGGCCCAGAGATAGACATATAGCTCCATGTTACACATTTGCAGGGATAAGGGGACCTGCAATAGCCAAGCTGGACAACTTGGTCACAGAAGGTGCTTTGTGGCTAAACAGTTCTACTGGCAGAGACTTAGCTTCAATGAGATGTTGAATCAACAACACCTACACCAAATGTGCCTTTCAGGGAGAAGGTGCTGAAGCAAAATAGAATAATGCAACATGAGTTGAGGACATAGGCATTGGGCAATTGCCACTATCCCAATTTCCTCAAAGGTGACATTGGTACTTAATTTTTACATCCAGTTGGTTGTTCCAGATAATGTTCAAAAATGTGTATGGCCTCTCAGCAACCCATTACTGTATCAAGACCATTCTGGATGCTATGTACCTTTGGGCTAGACAAGTTCACAATTGATGGGATCAGTCAATCCGAGGGGTTAATCAATTTTGGGTGACGGTGAGTTTCTGCAAGGACAGAGGGTCATCAATGTACAAAGTTCCCTTACAGCAATTGGGCATTTTTACTAATAGAAAGGGACTGTGTTTTGTGCTTTTGTGCGAGAGGTTTCTTGGAAATTGCATCCTTAAGTAGTTTGTTTGCCTGAGCTCGTTAAGTCATTGTGTGTCTTTGTGTTGGATCCTGGAGGACAAGGCTAGGATATTCTGTGCCAGAATTGGCCTGATTAATCATCTTTGGACACACCATAACCAGCCTCAATGGCGCGGTCCTCATCGAAGACGATGGATGAACAACTTCTGAGAAATGTGCTGTGTAGATTATATGGCACTAGAACTGTGCAATATTTATCCATCTTCTCTTATAATCCTTGCATTTATAATGGTAGAATGTTATATGGTATTCTTTAATCATGGTGAACATGAGTAGCATCACTGCAGCTAGGTGGGCAAGTGTCTTAATATAGAGATTGTAGGTATGGTCCTATGAATCCTCGAATTGGTAAACATAAAAGAACATAAGAACTGGGAGCAAGGGTAGACCATTTGGCTCCTCCAGGAAAATACTCTTGGAACTAATGGTGTTGCATATTTTTAGTATTTCTATTACTTTGGGGGTGAAGAATTTCTGGCTTATTTCTGTAAAGGCGTGGACAGATTGTGTGTCCTGGGAAAATAAAACCATTATATATCGATAGTGCCTCCAGTGAGTTGAAGATGGGGAAAGTATGTTCTGATGCATGCCCAAGCATGGTGTGAGAATCTCTGGCTAATCGGCCTTTCTTGACCTGTGTCAAAATACTGTATTCTTTTTGGCTGAATAAGCAATGGCAATGGCTACTTTAAAAATGTAGTTCTGTCTCTGTAATGCTGTTAGTAAGGCTGTAGACCGCTTTGCCATTTACTCCAGGCTTTATCCTGGTATCCCCATTCTCTAACATATCCTTCCATTGTTTATATGGTGGGAGGCATAGGCAACAATGAATAATCCACATCAGCTTTGTTGGCCTTTTCCAGTCTTTTTCTGTAGAAAATGTGTGAAACATTTTGAGCTTTAATGTACCAGATTTTCTTGTGTTGTTTATAAAAATTGGAAAAATCTTCAATAAAAAGATATTTGAAAAAATTGAAACAAGAAGAATGAGAAATGATCTCACTGAAACATATAAAATTGTGAAGGGTCTTGACACGGCAGATAGTGAGAAAGATTCCATGACCAGCAGAACCAAAAATATGGGGCACTGTCTCAGGATAAGAGGTCGATCATTTAGGATTGATGTGGTGAAATTGCTTCACTCGTGAAACGTCCTTGCAACATGAATGATCATCCTCCATGGAGTTGAAGAGTGTGTTTGGGAGAGGAAATTAACACCATAGAACAAGTGTTATTAATTGCTATTTCATTTGCGTTCCCTACACATTGGGCAATTCCTTTATAAAGCTATAAGTCAATGGCAATCTTATGCTCCTGCGGCAAATGAGAGGGAAATCATTGCAGAAGAAACCTCTGGTCTCCTAAACAATTTTTAGAAGTTGACCCTAAAGCTGATGACTTATATCAGTTGGAATTATAGCATACTGTAACAATGAGGGATGCTAGGTGACTGTTCGAATCAGTGATGGCTCTTTGCTAGAGCTATCCAATTAGTTTGATTTTCTTGTTCTGTCCCATTGTATCTGTCAAGTATTTATTCAATTATCTTTCGAATGCTATTCTTGAATATGATCCAACAGTGTTTCAAGTAGCGCATGTCAAATCACTGGGTGCAAAAGAAACAAACTGCTTTCTCATGCTGCCACTGGTTCTCTTGCAAATCAGCTTAAGTTTGTGTTCTCTGTTTACTCGCGTTTCTGCTTTTGGATACAGTCTCCTTATATACCAAAGCAAAATTGTTCATGATTTTGGCAATCATATCTACCAAATTCTGCATCTGTTCTGTGGAAAACAGCAACAGCGTTTTTGGTCTGTCCACATAACTGGAGTCTCTCATGTCTGGTACAATTCTAATAAATCATTTTAGCATCTGTTCTAAGGCCTTGATACCCTTCATATCATAAAGTGTGTTGCCCAGAATCAAATAGTCTAGCCTAGGGCTTAATATTATAAAAATTTTGCATTACTTGCTTTTGTTTTTATTCCTTTATTAATTAATCTTAGGACCCGGTATTCTTTTTAAACAATCTCACTTGTTCTGCCGACTTACAATTTACGTATATATACCCAGTCTATTTTGCAACCACTTTAAACTTGTGCCATTTGGCACATATTACATCATCTTCTTCCTGCTAAAAGGTGTCTCAAGATATTCTGTCCCTGCCTATTACACAAATCTGTCTATATCCTTCTGACGTCTGTTACTATCTTCCTCATTGTTTACTATATTTGTGTTTTTAATCTATAAATTGTGAAATTATGCCCTATATGCCCAAATCTTGGTCATTAATATATTCGAAAATAACAGTGGCACTAATATTAGCCCTTGAGAAACTAACGCTCTTTGCCTCCCTCCAGTATGGAAGACAGTTCACTACTATAGGCAGATCGAAAGTAGAGAAGAGAGAAGATGCCAGTTAACTTGACACTCATTGGGAAAATGCTTGAATCTCATTATTAAAGACTTAGACAATGAAAGTATGATCAGAGTCAACATGGTTCTATGAAAGGAAATCATATTTGATATAGATAGAAGAACTAATATACTTGGATTGTCATAATAAATATACTAAGTTGCCACACAGGCAAGTTGAGGGCCTATGGAGTCCCAATATTAGCATGTATTGGGAGTTGGCTAATAGATAGAAAGCAGAAAGTAGGGATAAATGGGGTACTTTCAAGTTGGCAGGCTGTAACTACTAGAGTGTCACCATATTGATATTTCTATTTCTTGTGCATTGGTCACTTAGGCTGTAATGCGGTTTAACTTTTTAAAATTGCTTTTTAGGTACCAACAGCAAGTGCAGCTGTTGAGGGAACGTCTGCACTAAATCGAGTCAGGTGGGCATCAACTGGCAGGGAGGTGGCAGTGGGAGATTCAGAAGGACATGTGTGGGTTTATGATGTTAATGAGGTAATTAACATTTGTTATTTGTTATAATATTTTTGTAATCTGTTTAATTGGTCTGATTTCATTAGTTGTCCATTCATATATCTATTTGAAATTTTACTTCCTCTTTCAAAAAAATGTAATCTTGAATTTTTGTACTAATTCTAATGTAACTTCTGGAAAATGTTTTTAAAAAAAGCTAGATATGGATTTGCATATTTTTTGTTTTACTCATTATATTTAGCATTGATTTCGTTGCATGTGTTGACTGACATTTCCTGCTAATGGTTCTCAATGCAGATAATGAACAAACCACTCAGTTAAGCGTAATTAGGGATGGGCAATAAATGTTAGCTCGGCCATGAGTTATGAGTGATGGCATGACTTGATTTCAGATCTGTAACTTTGGGCATTAGGTGATGATTATTTCTATCCATTATACTTGAGTAGGTTATAGCTCATGAAAAATATATGTTTGAAATGTATTATGATACAAGCTGATATATTTTTTCATTGAGGTATTTAACCTGCAGGGTTCTAAATATTCTGATAATAACTGTTCATTTTATTTGGTATTTAAAATCCCTTGTTTAATTAGCAATGTAATCATCTGCCAAAGCAGAATCTTCATAAAATTTATGTTTTGAGTTGTAAGAAAAAGGAAGTCTGGTTGATGATCATTTGACCACTTAATAAAAGGGTTCTGAAGAGTTCTGATCAGATGTCAACAATGATTGATTTAATATTTCTTTTTAGTTATAGTATTTCTATTTAAAACTACATGATAAACATTGTGAATAAAAGGTTCTTCAGTTAACTGCTATTAATCTGGATGGCCCCTTAACTCACTCCACAGGATTTCAAGACTACATTTTTCCCATAAACTAGACTATCTAGAAAAATGTAAAAGACAAAAACTGCAAGGCAGTTAGTCATTCCAATTGCTGCTGCTTTCTCAGATAACATTCCCAGTAATTTTCTCCAAAGGTATACTTTTAGATTTGTTTCGCATTTGAAGAATCCTTAATGCTGATGTAACTAAGTTATTTCTAACCTGCCCCATTGCACAGATTCACAGTACAAGGCTACAATAATGTTTTATTTTATTTTCTCCTCAATATAAATATAGTTTTTCAGCATTGTATCTGTTTTCCTGTGTACGTTTGTCAAAAATTAATTTATTGGAACAAACCAACAATAAACAGACAAAAGCAAATTACTGTGAATGCTAGAATCTGAAACAAAAGAGAAAATGCTGGGAAATCTCACATCTGACAGCATCTGTAAGGAGAAAAAAGAGCTGACGTTTCGCATTCTGGGGACCCTTTGTCAGAGCCTTAAGATGACAGTCTCAGGATTTTCATTGAGATTTTTACAAATCATTGCAAATTCTGAAATCAGTACAAAGGCTTTGACAAAGGGTCATCTGGATTCAATGTCAGCTCTTTTCTCCTCTTACAGATGCTGCTAGACCTGCTGAGAATAAACAGACAAAAATTGAAATATGAACTAACATTTTTCATTTTGAAGTACTTTATTTGCACTTATTTTATTCATTAAGGATGCAATGTAATAAATAATTACAGAAATATAGAACGTTCACTTGTGCAATTCAGCCACAATTAATAATGGAATGTTGGAATAATGTTACAAGTTCTCATTTTGTCAATTCAGGTTTTAAAGGTTGAATCTTCAATTTCAAATCAGGCATTATATATCTTTTATTCCTGCTAGATCTCACCACATTTTGAAAGTGTGCTCAACTTGACCACTTTAATGTCTGTTTGACACATTTAAGTTGAATCTCAATGACTAGTGAGGCTTTGTACTCTTCAAACAATGAAAGAGACATTGAATGGAAGAGCAAACTTTGTATATCAAATAACTCTATTTCTCACTGATCACTGGATAATAGAACCATAATACATAAATAATGTAAAACTCTGCTGTTCACTTTTTAAAATATGAGAAGATAGTTGCTCTGTCTTTTAAAAAGACCACCTTGTACTGATTTTCTGATTTTGCAATGATTAATAGAAACCTCGGAATAAAAATCCTGAGTCTGTCATCTAAGGCTTAAGGCCTTTTGTTCCCAAACACTGAACTTTATTTAATTTGATCATTAATGCAATGGAAAAGCATACCATACAAGTAATGAATAACCTAATCAGTAATCTATTTTGCCAATCTCTTTTCTGAAAAATGGGGAAATTTTGAAATGTTTCCATTAATTTTGTTGTCTTGATTGTGTATTTTTATTTTTGCATCATTCTAAGTTACTATTCTGCCACTTGCCATTTATTGTAATAACAATCTTTACTCAGATACAGCAAATATTAATCCTACCTTTGCAGGCTAATACAAAATAAACCATTCCAGATTATTAAAGTAGTAAAATATATTCCTAGTCATTTCTCAATATGTGAAACACAAACAGCATAGATGGACCATATTTGGGTACCCATTGTCCTAATTTACTTTAACATGTCAAGTTTAACTTTCCAATGCATTTTTTAAACTCTGAATTCAAAATGTTTTCTTTGCAGTAAAAAATTTGGCATTACTTTCAAAGTCAGGTTTAAGACTATCTTCTGACAAGACAGTGATTTTAATAAGGAAAAGACAAGTATAACGGAATAATTAAACTGGATTGATCACATTGTAAAGACCATTTTTGAGTAGTCTGGTTTAATTTTAATGTAGAATTATCTACAAAACAAAATAAATATGAAGACTATTTGCTTTACACCTTTTACTGCTAATTATTTTTTCTTCTGTTTATATTACCCTTTAATAGAATTTTGAATCATATGTAATATTTTATTTCTGCTGATTATTGCTTCATAAATTTCATGCATTGCTTATTTTTTACTTGTCATATAGTCAGATGAGTTGACTCTTTTTAAATATTTGCTTTATTGTTGGGCTGAAGGACCTGTTTCCTGTGCTGTGTTCTTTTTAAGATATACTATAGCTCGAGATAAATAGTGAAAAAAAAGGAATCTAATTATATTATTGGTGGCCCTGCCAGCTTGGGGGTCCTGATTTGCCAGTTGGTTGCCAAATGTTCTCACACTGTTCCCAACTTTAATAAACTAACTCCAGAGTGTCAGCAGGACTAACTAAAGTATTAAATTGATTCTCATCTGCAGGGAAGTATTCAATGATCCAGGTAAATGCCTGCTAATGTTATAAGATTTAAAAATTGGATTGAGTTAAAATTATGTAGGAGGGTTCTTTTAAATCAGGAAGGATATAGATGCCAATAACCTATTAAATCTGTCCTTAAAGCACTTCCATTTGGATGTTTGTCAATAAAATCATTCGCACAGCGATTAAACTCTCCTCTACCAAAATATCAAAATTCCTTTCCAGTTAATGGCATGTTTGCCAACAACTCATTAAGTAACATGTTTGTTTTTTTTCTTTTTAGAAAGCTTAACCCTTGGTACAGAATTTTTTTTAGAAGTGACTAGACAGCCAAAACTAATCTTCCTGCTAGAATCTCCTGAATACAATACCTGTCAAATGATCTTTAAAATAAATCA
Source organism: Sphyrna mokarran (assembly GCA_024679065.1). Taxonomy (NCBI): domain Eukaryota; kingdom Metazoa; phylum Chordata; class Chondrichthyes; order Carcharhiniformes; family Carcharhinidae; genus Sphyrna; species Sphyrna mokarran. Next base: position 72,905,717 of record JAGIQG010000002.1, on the reverse strand, counting down.
AAAGTCACCCACACATCTGCACAGTATTGCAGAAAAATAATGAACCAGATTCTTTTAAAATATTCCTCAAGGTTCATCTTTTTTTATACAAAATTGTGTGCATGTTTACTGCTAGGCCAGTACGTAGGTTGGCTATTTTTTACCAATGGTGGGGAGGAGTGGGGGAGAGAATAATTCTCGGGTCCACTGGCTGTTGGGGAGTAGCACGATGGCCCGGAAAATTGAGAGTCAATAGAAAAAGGTTCCATGCTAGTCGCCAATCTTATTACAACTCTCCCAGGTCGCACTGCCAGCCCTGATTGTGTTCCCACCCATAGAAAATTCAGTACTTTAAATGTAATTAGACCCTCAGCAATGGCAGGCATTCTACACCCTAACCCCACACTACACAGGAACGAGGTTTGTTTGACCTGAACCCCTTTCCTAAGATGCGTTCAGGCCACGCATCTTGGTAGTATCAATAGTACATTGGCACTGACACAAAGTCTTCTGCATGGGGGCTCAGAGGTAGGTCCAGTGGTCTCTTGCCACTCTGCTGACGTCAGGCGGTAGCAGAAGTGTCCCTCAAGAGTCTTGGAAGTTGGTTGGACTTGGGCTAAGGGCAAGGGGCTGACCTCACCACTCTCCTCTGAGATGGGAGTATCCTGGCTGCACTGTCCCTTCTACTCCTGGCAGATGAGAGAGCAGACCCTTTTGAAGTCCTCTGATAAAGAGATGTCAATTTCATTGAGGGGGGAGGGGGTCCTTGCACAGCTGAAATTGCACTTGAAGCTTTTGATTTGTAAAAACATCAAGATGCAGTGCCTTGTAAAAGATTCAGCTGCCAGCTCAATGAATTTCTACAATCCTCCAGCATGTGTGTTTATTTTCATTTCTGTTCATGGTTTTTATGGTTGAGTGCACCTCAAGCATCCGTTGATCCTGACCCAAACATTGTCAATCAGGATTAGATTGTTAGTCCATGGTTTCATTTTGCATAAATGTCAAAGAGAAAGTGATCCTGCTGGGAAATACTTGTGTGGGCTCTCAGTGAGAAATAGAATGTGGCTTTGCTGTGGCGTTCCACATTTGAATGGTTTACTGTTATTCACTAAGACAGCTCACACATAGTAGTTAGTTCAGTGTTCTATCCCTACAGTTTTAACTTTTTAAAAATGTTATTGTGAATTGAGAGTCTACGCAAGAAAACTCCACATACATCAGTGTGTATCTTGTGGATGGAATTTTACCAAAAAAATCACCTGTGTAATTTTGAGCAAAAAAACTGGTGCAATTTACACGATATGTGCAGTGGGACTGGGATTGCAATCATCTTCCCCTTGGTCATCTTTTTAGATTGGGGGGGTGATGGGGGGAACAGTTTTTCACCAGTTTGGAAAGGAGGTGGAGCTAAACATAACAAACCTGGCTTCACAGATATATGGCATTGTTTTAAAGGGTGCCCCATCTGAAACCGAACACCTCCACCCCCCCCCCTCCCCATCCCTCATTGACAGCATCCTTCCCCTGAATCACTAACCTGATCTCCCCTCGTCCTGAACATGCATCACTGGCATTAGGGCCTCCCAATGGGCTCCCCTGTATGCTCCACTCCTCCTTGCTCTGCCCCCTTGGCACACTGCCTGCATGCATGCTTGGGGTAATGCCTGGCCTGCAAGTCTCCTGGTGTGGCCATCATGCCTAGACTCCATTTGTAGAAACCAATAATTATTTCCACTGAGTTCCAGCTGACCTGAGGATTAGAGAATGCTGGGAGTAGAGAGAATGTGGTTTGAAACTGATTAATCATGTATAGTTGTGCTAATCTGGTTTCTGCCCTTCCTAGGGGCTGGGAGAATCCCAAATGGTGTTCTCACTAGGCAGTAAATGCACTAGTTGTCTCCTCAGCAGTTCTCTGACCCTGCAGCGATCCCAATGCAATCTGCACAAGTGTATGGGGCTGGAAAATCACCCCCAGTTCATGGTTCAAAACTACATGAACCAATTACAAGACTGCGGAGGTCACTATAAATGCAGAGGAGGTGCAAGTGTCTTATAGTTACAATACTCCATTTGCTGCACTGCGTTTTGAAATTACTGAATAAACTGATGTCATGAACAAGAATTAATGCTTCAAATTTCATTCCAGCATAAATTTGATTAAAGATAACAAAACCTGTTTACCTAGAAGTTTTTTTTGTTGTTTAGTCATCGGAAATGTAGCCCTATTTACCACAACACCAGCGTTGCATTAATTTTCCGCAACACTCTGCAATATCCGCAATCCTTGTGTGATCTACCCAAATTTGTGCTAATAGATACATTAGTACTACAGGCCCACATCTGTTGGAAATGGGTCAAGACTGGCCAAACCAGTGCCACATGACATTTACTGCAAGGACTTTCAAGTGTTTTAGCTAAATTCAAACCCACTTCTTGAGATGAAAGAACAATGGGCTACCAAATTCCTAACAGTAGTGTAAATATTTAAAAAATACAAAATGCTCTCAACATGCTCAACAGGACTGTCTGCAATTAATAGCCCTTTGTAATAATTAAATGACATTTACTGCAGCTAGTGCTTTAAAACTTTGATATGTGACATTGCCAAATAAATGTTTGAGCCTTTACACCTGTTATTCTATTTATGTGCCAATAGAGAATCCTAATATATACAAACGTGAATGAAATAATCTTGACCAATAACATTAAAAATATAAAGTATAATGGATTAATATAGTCAGCATATAAATGCAATAGGAGATGAGTTACATCTTTTGAAAGTTTCAATATTGAGAGCTAGGATTTTTTTTTTGTTGGAAAGATTATATAATTCCATTCCTTCTCATTTACAGCAATTGGCAATTCCTCACAGTGATGAATGGGCTCGTTTTGCTAGGACACTGGTGGAGATCCGAGCTAACCGGGCAGATGCTGAGGAGGAAAATGTTGTTGAATTGGCTGTACAGCTGTAAGACAATGTATCTACCCACCTTGCCAATCCAATGACACTAAACTAAGAAATGCCAGTGTAAAGTGCCATTTATGATGAAAAGCTGCTATTATTAGTTTTACCGTTTCACTTCTAGTATGTTTAACAATATGTAAAGTGTGTTTAAAAGCAACATAGCATTATGAAATTACTGCTCAATTCTGTTGTTAAATGAGTGCCATAAATCCTGAAATTGCATAATGCATTCATTGATGCCTTTTAACTAGTTAGTTGTACTTAATGACTAGAAGCCCATGGTTAAGCTTGTAATTCACATGCATGTATGGCATAGATCTATTAAACCCATTTGATGCCAGATATGATGATGTGCAGATGTCGTGAGTAACACTGAGCCAAGAATTTCAAATGTGGTGGTGTCACGTTGGTAATGCACATTATAAATGGTTGTACTATATGAGCTTTGCTGTTCCATATTTAAACTACTGCATGGAAATACTAGGAATACTTTAAAATAAACTATCCTAGAACAAGCCTGTATTTCCTTTTAGTGTCTCTTACCTTTAGTGAAGACAATAAAAAAGTATTAGAGACTATGTTGACCTTCATTTAAAGAAATTAATATTTCCCCAACAGCTCATGTTCCCAAATAGTATGGTAGCCATTCTCATTCAAATGAATTTTAAAGGTCCATTCCCAAAAACACTAAAAACAATTTGCATCTTCTGTTATGATCTGCATTGTTACACTTTTATGTGACATGAACATATGCTTAAAATCAATTTTAACTGGCTTCTATTCAAATAAAATCATGACTGATAAAAGATCCAATCAATTCTTTGGCTGCAATATCTTCTAGACAAAGCTTGCTTTTATACAACAACAAAAAAAACTATACAACACTCAGCAAATTACTGTTTATCAGCATTGATGAGACCACATTGCAGTATTGTGTAAAGTTTTTTTGGTCCTTTTTTTAAGAAAGATATAAAAGTATTAGAAGTAGATTCATTTGACTGAATCCTTCCTCTCACCCCAATCTCCACTCCACATCCTTCCTCCCTCAACTCCCACCACTTCTTTCCCCACCCCATTCTCTCCCCACCCCATCCTCTTTTCTCTCTTCTCTCTCCATCCCCTTCTGCTCCATTCCCCTTGTATTCCTTTCTACCTCCTTCATTCCCCCTCCTCCTGCTCTCTTTTTCCCTTATCTCCGCCCTTCTGCTTCTCTTTCCCCTTGCTCCTTCTATGATCAAAATCAGCAATATTGTAAACTGGGTTCACATACTACAGCCTGCCAGTGTGAGAACAGGCCATTTATTACCACTATTTCTGCCACTCCACAATACACCAAAATATGTTGTGTTCTGGTCCATATGCTTTTGCTTTGCTATTAATCGCATCAAAAGCATTCTGCAAGTCCATCATCATTCCTTTATTAATTTTGTTAGTGTTTGACTTTTTTGAAGATGTTACTATTTCTCAATCATAAATGCCCAAAGCTTGATTGTAGCTGCACTGTACTTGCTGCAGCCACTTCTACCTGAAGTGGAAGTTGATGTGCTTCAAGGTGAAGATCTTAGGTGTAAATGGCTGAGTCTTCTATATCTTCTGTAAACAGCTTCTCCCCTGTTACCTCTGCTCCATCTCCTTTTCCCAAAGAACCTAACTGTAATACTCACAACTAAGAGAATGTAGAATTGAACTGAGCAAAAAAAACTTGAGTGAAGGAACTTGTGAACACCTATACCATCATTTCTATAGCAAAGTCAAAAACACACCAGCTGAAATTTGAATGCCAAGTTCTTTAAATAATTCTGCTAGTATGAAAGTTGTTTTTGCATCTGAACAGCTGGATTGGCTGGACTTGCAGATAGCAATGAACATTGTCAGAGAGTATAGCAGGATACAGCGAGGTGGGAAAATTGGGTGGAGAAATGGCAGATGGAATTTAATCCAGATAAATATGAAGTTATGCATTTTGATAGCTTTCCCCCCACATTAATTCTACACTATAAATGGCAGAATCATCAAAAGTATAGACACAGAGGGACCTGAAGGTGTTCATCACAGGTGGAGAAGAAGGCATATGGCATGCTTGCCTTTAATTTTTATACTCTATGTCCTAACCTATAGAGTATAGAACATTTGAGTACTGTATTCAGTTTTGGTCACCACCCTACCAGAAGGACATGGAGGCTTTGGAGAGTAATACCGAAAAGGTTTACCAGGGTGTTGCCTGGTATGAAGGGTCTTAGCTGAGGAGAGATTGGGTAAACTGGGGTTGTTCTCCCTGGAAAGAATGAGGGGAGACCTAATAGCGGTATATAAGATTATGAAGGGCATAGATAGGGTGAACAGTGGAAAGTTTTTTCTCCAGGTCAGAGGTGACAATCACGTGAGGTCACAAGTTCAAGGTGAAGGGGCGAGGTTTAACTCAGATATCAGAGGAATGTATTTTACAGAGGGTGGTGGGGGCCTGGAATGTACTGCCCAGCAGGAAGGTGGAGGCAGATATGCCAGGATTGTTTAAGACTCACCTGGATAGTCACATGAACAGACTGGGAATGGAGGGCTACAAACAAATGGTCTAGTTGGACTAATGAGGTGCACGGGCTTGGAGGGCCAAAGGGTCTGTTTCCTGTGCTGTTTTGTTCTTTGCCTATTTGTATGCAAGGGAGAATTTTAACAGGGCTTGTGAATTCAAAAATGCCCAGTATGGCACCAAATTATTTCAACACTGAGTACATCATAATTTGCCCATCCTGCATAGTTCCATAAATGCACTGGACAAAAACCATGCTATCACACTTCCTAATGTGGCAATTAATCCAGATTTTGCCAGATGTTTCATCTTCCATAACAATGAAATTAGTAACAATCTTATCAGTGCACCTCATTGACCATTGTTTGACTTGATCCCAGCTGCCACATGAGAGCCTTTGAATCTCTTACAGACAATTTAACAGAGAGTCTTTTAATGTTCTGCAAACAGCACCTTGCTGAGCAAAAATCTATAGAAAGTTTATGATCAAATGCAAATCTAAAGGATAGCCACTCGAGCAAAATTTGGCCTTTTTTAAATAGAAGTTAATTCAAGAAATATGATTCAGGTCCTTAAATGCTAAAAATCTTAGCTAATAGAAATATATAACATTTAAAGTGGTGTGTGCAGAGAACTAAAATGAATACAAGAATTATAGGGTCTATTTTAGCACGTTAAAAGTTTTGGGATAGGATGTCAGTGTGACTGGGTTTTCTTGTGTCCAGTAGAAAAATAAAACTCTGGTAAGAATTCCTTAGGTCCTTGAATTGAATGACACACATGCTAGCTGTGAGGATTTTGAAGCAGAGGTTTGAAGCAATCAACAATCCTTGAATAATAATAATCCTTGAATAAATTCTGGAACATATATTTTGAACTTGGTTACAAGAATGCCAGAAATGCCTGTGGTACTAAAACATTTTGAAAAAGCATCACAATTTTTGAAAATTTTGTGTTTTTAGGAGTTAAACTTCAAACATAACTGGAATATTTAAATGATTGCAGTCCACCACAATTTTTACAAATAACTTCAACAACATCACTTTCGATTCAACAGTAAACATTCCTTCACATTTAATAAATTGCTATATTTGATGTTCCAGTGGTTCATTCAAAAGAAATAAAACTGCAAATCAATGAAAATGCAGGTTTACAGCTCAATACCGGTCAGGGTTAGAACAATTCTTGCTCAAATACAATCAAATTATTTCTACATTACAATTAAAATTTCAAAATTTCCACTGATTAAAATGGATATTTATTTGAAGTATCATAATTTCTGTTAAGTATATGTTAATCCAATACTAAACAAAATAAATAATTTCAATCAACTGTACTCTAGATTAAATCAGCAACTGGATCCTTTCAAATAGGTCACTATTCACATGAATATATATAAAACAAAGATGTTAAAAGTAAAATTTTAATAAATCACAAAACAGAAACAATTCATGTAATCTGTACCAATTAACTAGATTTACATCAAATTGACAAGTAAAAGCATCTCACGTTGACAGCTGTCAAATAGCTGTTAACTAAAATGTGTTGCCTCATACCTTCACTACCTATTGCCACAAAGTCTTTACACTTTACTTTGAGATCACAACATCATGGTGGATTGGATGATGAAAATCGTGGTAGATAAAGTCCAAATTTGCGTTCAACTCCAGAAAACGTAGAAATGACTAACTTGTAGCCACCAATATGGTCTCTATTATGGCCAGTTAAGCTAAATCTAGTTTGTGGTAGTGAATCCTTTTCATGCTTTTTCCTTGGGAACAAAAAGGTGAAATAAAAGACAACATGTATTAATTAGACGAATTTCAGCTTTAAGCACCATGCAATCTTTACTCCAAGTACAAGAAACAAACTCAGCAAAGCTGCAAAAGTCCTGTATTAACATGTAACCAATGTTTTATGCTCTCTGTACAAGCTATGGTACATACGAAAGAAGGGAAATCTCACTCACTAATAACTCAGTTTTGAGATCTTTATATGTTCTTTATATGCTAGACATATATCACAGTTCGTTATATGCTAGAATTTCAACTTCAAATCACATAGTAACCCAGTGATCCATTCAAGTAACTTGCTTCAACCTCCCCAATACATTCTAGCTATCATCCAAACCTATCATAGGTTAGTGGAAGTGATTTTCACTTCCACTAACCTATCCTGAATATCATTCAATGTATTGATCATTCTTTCCTAGGATCAATCATAAATTTCCTTCCAACAATTTCAGTCTATATCCCTTGCTTTAATATCTTGGTATATCTCAAAGTCGTGCTTCAGATTAAGTTACCTATTGCCACTTTATTTTTTATTCATTTATAGGATATGGGCATTGCTGTCTGGCCAGCATTTATTGCCTAACCCTGGTTGCCCTTGAGGTGGTGGTGAGCCTTCTTGAACTGCTACAGTCCATGTTCTGTGAGTTGATCCACAATGCGGTTAGAGAGGGAATTTCAAGATTTTGACCCAGCAACTGTGAAGGAATGGTGAAATATTTCCAAGTCAGGATGATGGCTTGGAGGGGAACTTGCAAGTGATAGTATTTCCATGCTGCTCTTGTCCTTCGAGATGGAAATGGTCATGGGTTTGGAAGGTGCTGCCTAAGGTTCTTCTCTGAATATCTTGAAGATAGTACATACTGCTCTACTGACTATTGGTGGTGGAGGGATTGAATGTTTGTACATGTGGTGCCAATCAAGCAGGCTACTTCATCCTGGATGGTGTCAAGCTTTTGAGTGTTGTTGGAGCTGCACTCATCCAAGCAAGTAAGAAGTATTCCATCACATTTCTAACTTACACATTGTAGATGGTGGGTAGGTTTTGAGAAGGTAGGAGGTTAGTGTTATTCACCACAATATTCCTAGTCTCTGACCTGCTCTTCTAGCTGCTGTGTTTATATGCTGAGCCCAGTTGAGTTTCTGGTCAATGGCAACCCAAGGATGTTAACAGTGGGGGAATGTTATGGTAACACTATTGAATGTCAAGAGACAGTAGTTATGAGTGTCTTATTGTTGATGGCCATTTATGTGGCATGAATGCTACTTGCCACCCAAGCCTGGATATTGTCCAGATCTTTGTTGCATTTGAACATGAACTGTTTCAATATTTAAGTCATCATGAATGGTGCTGAATATTCTGTAAACATCGGTGAACATCTCCACTTCTGATCTTCTGTTGGAGAGGAGGTCATTGATGAAACAGCTGAAGATTGTTGGACCTACGACACTATCCTGTGGGACTTCAGCAGAGATGTCTGGAACTGAGATGTCTGACCCTCCACAACCATCTTCCTATGTACCCAGTATGACTTCAAAGAGTGTTTGCACTCTGATATCCATTGATTCCAGTTTCTCTAGAGCTCCTTGATGCCATACTTGGTCGAATATGGCCTTGATGTAAAGGACTTTCACTGTCATCTCAGCACTGGAATTCATATCTTTTGTCCATGTTTGAACCAAGGTTATAATGAGGTCAGAAGCTGACTGATTCTGGTGAAACCCAAACTAGGCACCTTTGAATAGGTTGTTACTAAGCAGGTGCTGCTTGATAATATTGTTGATGATCCCTTCGATCATTTTACTGATTGGCAAAACAAATTTTCCCTAAATTGTCTTGCAAATTTGGTTCCAATGCAGATTTCTGTAAGCATAGACAGGGATGATGGGTGGAAGTGGGAACATCAAGGTGGCAACCTGTGCTGTTTTGTTCTTTATACTGATGATTGAGATTGAGCAGTAACTGGCAGGGTTGGATTTGTCCTGCTGTGTGTGTACAGGACATACCTGAACAATTTTCCACAATGCTGTAACTGTACTGGAAGAGTTTGGCTAGGAGAGCAATAAGTTCTGGAACACAAATCTTCAATACTATTGCCAAAATGTTATCAAGGGGCCACTGCTTTTGCAGCATCCAGTGCCTCCAATCGTTTCTTGATATCATGTGGAGTGTATCGAATTGGCTAGAACCTGGCATCTGAGATGCTGGGGACTACTGGAGGAGGCTGAGATAGATCATCCACTCAGACTGGTGCAAATACTTCAGCCTCATCTTTTATAATGATGTGCTGGGCTCCTCCATCATTGAGGATGCAGAATTTGTGGAGCTTCTTTGTCCAGTGAGTTGTTTGCCCGCCACCATTCATGACTAAGTGTAGCAGGATTGCAGAGCTTATATCTGATCTATTGGTTGTGGGATCGCTTAGCTCTATCTGTCACTTGCCATTTTTTCCATTTGAATGTAAGTAGTTTACACCTCATTTTTAGGTATGCCTGCTGCTCCTCCTGGTAGGTCCTTCTACACTCTCCATTGAACCAAAGTTGATCTCCTGGCTTGATGGGTATCAATGAGGCATTGTGCGCACTAACACCTGTGCTAAACGGGACTGACTTCAAACTGATCTAGCAACTCAATGGACCATTAACAGCAGTGGAACTTACTCCAGCACAAACTACAACCTCAGATTAGATATTCCCCCCATTCAGTCGTTACATGTAACACCTCAGATACCATTACCTTCCATGGATATGTCCTGTCCTGACATCAGGGAAAATCTAGTAGAGCTATACAATAGGGAGGGAGTTGCCCGGAGAGTCCTTAACATTGACTCTGGACCTCATGAAGGTTAAAGGGGGTTATATCAGGCTATAAGGTTGCAGATTGTGCTGGAGGACAGTTCCACTGCTGTTGATGGTCAACAGTGCCTCATTGATGCCCAGTCTGGAGTTGCTAGATCGGTTTGAAGTCTATCCCATTTAGCGTGGATATAGTGCCGCATAATATGATGGAGGTTATTTTCAATGTGAAGGCAGGACTTCAACTCCACAAGGACTGTGTGTTAATCACTCTTACAGTTATTATGTGGAAAGATGCACCTGCGGCCAGCAGATTGGTATGGATGAAGTCAAGTTATTTCCTCTGTCGTTTCCTTCACCACCTGCTGTAGACCCAGTCTAGCAGTTATATCCTTTAGGATCGAACCAGTTCGATCAGTAATGCTGCTACTGAGCCACTCTTGGTAGCAGACATTGAAATCCCCCACTTGGAGTATATTAAGTACTCTTGCCACCCTCCATGCTTCCTCCAAGTATTGCTCAACATAGAGGAATTACTGATTCATCAGCTAAAAGAGGACAGTACATTGTAACCAGTAAGCGGTTTCCTTGCCCATGTTTAACCTTCACGTGGTCCAGACTCAATGTTAATATCTCCCAGGGCAACTCCCTCCTGACTGTATTCCACTGTGCCACCACCTCTGCCGGGTCTGTCCTAATGGTGGGACTGGACATATCCAAGGAAGGTCATGGTCTGGAGTGTTATCTGTAAGATATAATTTCACGAGAATGACTAAGTCAGGCTATTGCTTGACTAGTCTGCGACACAATTTTGACATTAGCCCTCAGACGTTAGAGCTGTTTGTTTTGCCGTTGTCTTTTCCAGTGCTTTGGTCAATGCCAGATGTCCATCCAGTTTCATTCCTTTGTTGAGACTTCATAGTGATTGAGTGGTTTGCTAGGCCATTTCAGAGGGCAGTTGAAAGTTGTTGCCGTGGCTCTGGAGTCAAATGTAGGCCAGACGAGGTAAGGACAGCAGATTTCCTTCCTTGAAGGACAGTAGTGAATCTGATAGGTTTTTCCGACAATTGACAATGATTTCATGGTTATCAGTAGACTCTTAATTCCAGATATTTTTAATTGAATTCAAATTTCCACCAGCTGCTATGGTGAGATTTGAACCCAGATCCCCAGAACATTATCTGGGTTTCTGGATTAATAGTCGAGTGATAATACCACTAGGCCGTCTTGTATATTATTATTCTGTAATTATCCTTCTAAGTTTCCTCTTTACAAAATTAAAAATTGTCCAGTTTTTCCATTCCTTTCTTGTTATTCAACTGTTTGATGCTGAGGATTTGTGGCCTTAGTCACCCTGTTGATTTGACTGATTCTCTCATGCCTGTAGTTTCACAACACCAGGTTAAAGTCCAACAGGTTTATTTGTGGCATGAGCTTTCGGAGTACTGTTCTTTCACTGAGTGCCAAAAATTATGGGATCAAAAATAGCACAAATTAAATGTAGAAGTTTAGACACCTATTTCTGTACTTTGTCTAAAAGAGGGAAACCTTTCAATGTTAGAAATAATTAGAAATAAAAGTGATTAAGAAAAAGTGTTTTTAAGTTGAAATATATATTTGATGAATCTGAAGTGTGTGCCAGACAATATATACTGGTGAATAATACATAATAATTGCTAAAGGGGGCAAACTACATAGAGGTTTACTTAAATATAGGTTTATTTAGATTAGGGTCCTCATAACAAAATTTCAAACTTTAGCTTTCATAAATTATTGGTGGACAAATTTAGGTCACAATTTTTACCCGGAAGTTACCTAATATGCAAATAGAGAACCTCTCAGATCATACTACTGTATGTTTTTCATTTGAGTATTTTTGATTGGTTATGTAAATCTAATAATGTATAAGCATTTTAGAATTGACGTTTTATGATTTAAAGTAAAAATGATAAATTCCCAGAAGTGTGCCAATTTCTAGAATGGGCATGCATTTTGGTTTCTTTCAGGCCTTCCAGAAGTGGGAGGGAAGCATTAGCTGAATATCTTTACAAGGCCATCGGCTGGAATTGTGCCAAAATTTGTCACTGTCAACTTCAGGTTGTGTTTTATCTCCAAATTCATTAATTCACTAGTACTCAGTACACAGAGAATCGGGGGTTGGGTGGGTGCATGGGGATGGTAAGGGGAAGAGAGGACTGGCTTGCAGCGTCACTCTGGCAGAGTCCAATGCAGACATTGAGCTCCCATTTATGATGGGTACCTTGAGCTGCACAAAACACAAGTTTCACCCCGGACAAGGTGAACTTCCTGAAGCACTGGAGTGACATCTACCCACTAAATTGGCATTGCCAGACTGTCAGGGCAAAGACTGGGCATGTCCCTCATCAGCCAGCAGCTATACTTACCTGTGCGTCCCCAGCATGATTTTGGTTTTTGAAAACCAGTAGTGATTTGTACTCGCAAGAATCATACTGACTAGATGGGAAGATATGTTAAGGGTGGAAGTACTGGCATCAAGCCTGCAAATTATAATCTGTTAATATACGCTAATTAGGCTAACACCTTTCCTGGGCTTGGACCGATTGCATCATTGGAAGTGGTTAGAAGTGAACCCAGACTAAAATTTTGATGATATAAATCCTATTTTTGGCCTACTGGAGAGTTAAAGGGCATTATGGGATGTGCGCCTGCAAATAGCACTCAACTATCTCCAGTGCTGAAGTAGAAACAACAGGAATGGAATCTATTCAACCCGGTTATCTTTAAGTTCAGCTCTCTATAGCTGGCAAGTACTTTGGTCCTGGCACCATATTTGATGCTTGCATTTCTATTAAATAACATTCACCCTACACAAATGTCAGCCAATGACCATCTCCAACAAGACAGCATCTAACTACCTCACCTTGATGTTCAGCAGCACTACCATTAACCAGAAACTGAACTGGACCTTCCATATAAAAACAGATTAAAACAACAAGTAAGAGGCTGGGAATTCTACAGAGAGTAACTTACTTTCCTTCTCTAATCCATCAGCTACACAACACAAGTCAGGAATGTGATGAAGTGCTCCACACTTGTCTGGATGAGTGCAGCTCCAACAACTCAAGAAGGCTGAAATCATCCAGGACAAAGAATCTGCTTGACTGGCACCCTATCCACCATCTTGAACATTCACTCCCTCCATCAGCGACACCGAGGTAGCAATGTGTAGCATCTCCAATTCTTTCAAACTGGGATAGTATATTCGGTCTCCAATGATCCAAAGGCTAGAAGATTTGGGCCTGTGTGTTAACAGCAAATTTGTACATGTGGCTTACTATCCTATCATTTATATTGCTAATAAGTGTGAGGAAATAAGGTCCTATTAAAAATCCTTGTTGGACTCCGTGGTTGGAATTCTCTGGCCATTCATGCTCTGCTGCTGCTGCAGGGATGGAGAATTTGGCGTTCAGCCAAATCTCTATTCATTACAGCAGGACCAGGGAATCCCAATGGTTTGAACAGCTGGAAATTTCCATCCCACTAATTACTACCCTTACTCTGTTCCTTGCCACTCAGCCTATTTCCTAACCAGGTCAACAATTTGTCTTCAATGTCATGAGCTTCATGTTTAGCTAATAGTATCAGAGAAATTTTATCAATGCCTTGTGTCCATCTAAAGAACAATCAAAGATTCCCCTTTACTTTAGGAATCTCTTCAAAAACATTCAATCCAATTCGTATCATTCTATCTGGAATGGAATCCATCTAAAGACTTGTTACTTTTTAGTGCCATTATTTTCTTCATTACTGCTCCTCGGGACCACGTCCTTCATTCAGTATTTTTTCCTTAAGGACACCTGGCATTCTTCTATTTTTATTACTGATGCAAAGTTATTATTCAATGGACCCAATTTTAACTCTGTGCAGTGGATAGGTTACAATAAATTAAAATCTTGCCTTACATGTCCATCATTTATTTATTTTCATTAATAATATTACTTATCAACTTTGAAGGACCACCATATTGCACTTAATTACCTCTTTTTCCTAAAATAATTAGAAAAATATTTTGCGCTTAACATCCCTTGCCAACTTGTTTTCATAATCCCTTTTGTGGCACTTTTTTTTAGTTTTTGTTCTTTGCGTCTCTTAATCGTTGGGATCTGTGCCTATCTTTTGTATTTAAAAATGATTTTTTGCTCTCGCTATGTCATTTTGTATCTCTTTATTTGTCCATATTTTTTAAGCAAGTAGGGTTCTTGCCTCAGAGGTATAAACTTGTTCTATATCACATTAAAATTTTTAGAATACCTTCTATGGATTTTCTTTTGATTGCCCATTAACATACTTGCACAGTTTGTCTCGTAGCATTAAAATCATTAAGGAGGACAGCTTAATATTCTAGGATACAGATGTTATAGAAAAGATAGAATACGAGGTAAAAAACGAGGGGGAGTTGCACTTTTGATTAGGAAAAGTATTATGGCTGTATTGAGAGAGGATATACAAGGGTTCGGCCACTGAATCTACAAGGGTAGAACTGAGAAATAAGGAGGAGAAAATCACTTTGATAGGGTTGTAAAATAGACTCCCAAATAGTCAGCAGGAAATTGAGGAGCAAATATGTAAGGAGATTACAGACAGCTCCAAGAAAAGTAGGATGGTAATAGTCAGGAATTTTAATTTTCCCAACATTGACTGGGACAGCCACAGTATTGGAGGGTTGGACGGACAGTAATTTGTTGAGTGTATTCAAGTGGAATTTCTCATTCAGTATGTGGATGGCCCAACTAGACAGGGGGCAAAACTTGACCTCCTCTTGAGAAATAAGGAAGGCAGGTAACAGAAGTGTTAGTGAGGGATCACTTCAACATCAGTGACCATAATTCTATTAGTTTTAAGATAGCTATGGAGAATGCAAGGTCTGTCCCAAAAGTTAATATTCTAAATTGGGGCAAAACCAATTTTGATGGCATCAGGCAGGAACTTTCAAAAGTTAATTAGGGGAGTCTATGGGAAAGAAAAAGTTTGTCTAGTAAGTGGCATGCTTTCAAAAGTGTATTTACCAGAGTTCAGGATAAATACATTCCTCAGAATGAAGGGCAAGGCTGGAAGAAGTCGGGAACCCTCATATTGAGGCCCTAGTCAAGAAGAAGAAAGAGGCATATAATATGCATAGACAGCTGGGATCAAGTGAATCTCTTCAAGAGTATAGGGACTGTAGGAGTAGAGTTAAGAGAGAAATCAGGAGGGCAAAAAGGGGACACAATTGTTTGGCAGATAAGGCAAAGGAGAATTCAAAGAGCTTCTTCAAATACATAAAGGGCAAAAGAATAACAAGGGAGAGAGATGAACCTCTTAAGGATCAACAAGGTCATCTATGTGCATATCTACAAGAGATAGGCGAGATCCTAAATATATATTTCTAATCAGTATTTACTGGTGAGAAAAATGGATGTTAAGGAACTTGGGGAATTAAATATTGATGTACATATTACAGGGAAGGTGGTGCTGGAAGTCTTAAAGCGCAACAAGATAGATAAATCTGCAGGACCTGATGAGATATATCTCAGGACAAGGCTAGGGAGGAAATTGCGGGTTCCCTAGCCGAGATATCTGAATCATTGATAGTCAAAGGTGAGGTGCCTGAAGATTGGAGAGTGGCAAATGTTGTGATTTTTTTTTTGAAAGGCTGCAGGGAAAAGCATGGGAACTACAGGCCAGTTAGCCTCACATCAGTGGTGATAAATTGTCTGGTATTTTGAAAGACAGGACCAACAGGCATTGAGAGATGCGAGAATTGATTAGGGATATTCAGCATGGCTTTGACAGTGGAAAATCATGTCTCTCAAATTTAATTGATGTTTTTGAAGGGGTAACTAAGAAGGTAGATGAGGGCAGTTGATATTGTCTACATGGACTTTAGGATGGCCTTTGACAAGGTACCACATGGTAGGTTGTTGCATAAAGTTAAATCTCATGGGATCCAGGATGAGGTATCTGAATGGATACAAAGTTGGCTTCTTGACAGAAGCCAGAGGGTAGTTGTAGAGAATTGTTTTTCAAACTGGAGGCCTGTGACCAGCGGTGTGTCTCAGGGATCAGTGCTGGGCCCAGTGTTATTTATCATTTATATTAATGATTTGGATGAGAATATAGGGGGCATGGTTATTAAGTTTGCATATGACATCAAGATTGGTGGCATAGTGGAAAGTGAGAAAGGTTATCTCCAATTGCAGCATCTTGATCAATTGGGTCAGTGGGCTGATGAAAGGCAGATGGAGTTTAACTTAGACAAACGTGAGGTCATGCATTTTGGTAGACTGAACCAGGGCAGGACTTACTCTGTTAATGGTAAGCTGTTGGGGAGAGTTACAGAACAGAGATCTTGGGGCACATGTTTATAGTTCCTTGAACGTACAGTCACAGATGGACAGAGTGCTGAAAAAGGCATTTAGCATGCTTGGTTTTATCAGTCAGAACACTGAATACAGGAGTCTTGTTGAAGTTGTACAAGACATTGGTAAGGCCACACTTGGAATACATTGTGTCATTCTGGTCTACCCAATTATAAAAAAGATATTATTAAATTAGAACGAGTACAGAAAAGATTTACTAAAATATTACCGAGACTTGATGGATTGAGTTATAAGGAGAGGATGAATAGACTGGGACTTTTTTCTCTGGAGTGTAGGAGGCTGAGGGGTGACCTTATAGAGGTCTATAAAATAATGAGCCGCACAGACAAGGTAGATAGTCAATACCTTTCCCCGAACATAGAGGAATCAAAAACTAGAGGGCATAAGTTTAAGATGAGAGGGGAGAGATACAGAAATGTCCAGAACAGCAACATTTTCACACAGAAGATGTTGAGTATCTGGAACAAACTGCCAGAGGTGGTAGTAGTAGAGGTGAATACAGTTTCATCTTTTAAAATGCATTTATACAATGACATGGGTACACTGGATATAGAGGAACGTGGGCCAAATGCAGGCAATTGGGATTAGCTCAGGGGCTTTTTAAAAAAAAGGCATGGTCAAGTTGGACCGAAGGGCCTGTTTCCGTGCTGTAAACCTCTATGACTCTAGGATGAATATAGTATTGACCCAGACCCACCCCCATTCCCCCTACCCCCCACAGGATATTCCCTTCTCCCTCGCCCAACCACCGTCCCAAGTCTCCACACCTGCCCCCGCTTGACTACTCTCTCAAGCTGACTATCCCTGTCCCCCCAACACCATCCAACTAACTCCTGCAATTGTCCCTGACATCTTGACTATCTCCCCAGCCCTCCAAAATGCCATATCTGAATACCTGAACCGTCATAAGAACTAGGAGCACAAGTAGGCTACTAGCCTCTTGAGTCTGCTCTGCTATTCAATAAGATCATGGCTGGTCTTTTCATGCACTCCACTTAACTGCCCACATATCATAACGCTTAATTCCTTTACTGTTCAAAAATGTATCTATCCTTGCCTTAAAAACATTCAGTGAGGTAGTCTCAACTGCTTCACAACCCTTTGGATGAATAAGTTCCTCTTCAACTCAGTCATAAATCTGCTCCTCCTTATTTTGAGATCATGCCCCCTAGTTCTAATTTCACCTGCTAGTGGAAACAATCTCCCTGCTTTATCTATTCCCTTCATAATAAAGATCTTACATGTTAATATATGATAATACATTACATGATAATAATCTTACATGTTTCTATAAAATCTCCCTTCATTCTTCTGAATTGCAATGAGTTTAGCCCCGGTCTACTCAGTCTCTCCTCATAAGCTAACTTTCTCAATCTCTGCTGTACCCCATCTAATGCCAGTGTATCTTTTCTCAAGTAAGCCATGACCACCTAACACTCCCTAACTATCCTACCCTGACTAGCTGACTACCCATATTATCCCCTCCTCTCTTGCACTCCCACCCTCCTTACAAACCAGCACATAAAAAGATGTATGGCTTCCTTTCCTCCAACTCTGCTGTCCTGGACTGAAGGCCTCAGGAACCCACTGTACTGTTTTTACTTGACCTGAGGCCAGCAGGTGAGGTGAGAAAGGTGCATAACATTCAAACGTAAGAGCTGAAATCAGACTGTGATTGTCTATCCTCAGAGATTTTGACCCATTGTTTCACTGTTTCTAATTGGATAAAGGGGTTGATGAACTAACAGAAACTAGTATTGATGAAAAGATAGCAATGAAAAAGTTAAATAGATTGAAAGTTGATAATCTTGGATCAGATGGGCTTCATCCCAGAATGTTGAAGGAGATGGCTAGAGAGACAATGTAATGTATTGGTGATTTACTTTCAAAATTCTTCAGATTCTAGAAGGGTTTCTGTGGACTGGAAAATAGCAAACATAACCCCATTGTTTTAAAGGGGCGAAAGAGGAAGTCTGGAGAACTACAAACTTGTCAGTTTGACATCAGTGGTAGAAAGGATGTGAAAACTGGGGATATTTAAAACACAATGGAAAAATTGGACTCAGTCAACATGTACTTATTAAAGGACAAACTTAATTTCTAAACATGTTACTTAGAGCATCAGTGATCAGCCCACAGCTTTGATAATCTACATCAATGATTTGGATATGAGAACCAAATGCATTATTTCCAAATTTGCTAATGGGACCAAACTGGGAATGAATGCAAGTTGTGAGGAGGATGAAAGAGTTTAAAAGCATTTGCATAGGCTTAGTGAATGGCTAGTACATGGCTGATTGAATATAACGTGAATAAATGTGAAGATATTTGGTAAAAATACAGAATATTGCTTAAATGGGACAGATTGGTCAATGTTGGTGTCCAAAGGGACTTGGATGGTCTTGGGCATTAGATACTAGCTCACAGGTGCAGCAAGCAATTAGAAAAGCTAATGGTATATTGGCCTTCATCATAAGGGGATTTGCATATATATGTGAAGATGTCTTGCTGCAGTTATATAGAGCCTTGGTGAGATCTTACCTGGTGAATTATATACAGTTTTGGCCCCCTAATCTAACAAAGGATATACCTGCCAGAGAAGATGTGAAATGGAGGTTCCCAAGGAATAATTCTTGGGATAGCTGGATTTTCTTCTGAAGAGACCATGTTCAGTATGTCCTATAGTTTTGAAGAATGAGTGATGACTTCATGGAAACTTACAAAATTCTTACAAGTCATGGCAAGATGGATGTAGGTGAAATGTTTCTCCTGGCTGCTGAGTCTAAAGCCTGGGTACGCAATCTCAGGATAAGGAATAGGTAATTTACGACTGAGATAAGAGAAATTTTTTCACTCACAGGGTGGTGAATCTTTGAAATTTTCTAACCCAGAGGCCTGTGAAAGTTCAATCATTGAACATGTTCAAGACAGACATCAATAATTACTAATGACATCATGGAATATGGAGGTGGTGCAGGAACTGGTATTCAGATAGATCAGTATTTTCTAAAAGATACAGCAGTTTTAAATGTGGAAAAAAAGCACACTTCTAGCTTGTCCAATCAAAAGTAGTTTTATCATTCTGTTGGCTACTGAGAAGTACACAAGTCAGGTTATCAGCATCCAATGTAGTAAGAAGCTATCTTTTGGTTGGATGAGCTGAAAATAGCAAAAAGTCAGAGCAAGAGCGAAGGCGACCAAAGGCAGAGTGAGGTAGACCACAAATCAAGGGCTGATTGAGGCCGGGAGAACGGAAACTGAGTGATTAGAGACTAGCAGTCCAAGTCAAAGAGACCAAAGCGAAGGGCTGGGCACTGAGAGAGAGGAAGTGAGAAGGCAGCTGGGAGAGGGTGAGAGACTGGGTAGCAGAGAGTGAATGGGTGAGTCAGAGACAGGGGGAAAGATGGGAGGGCAAGTATGAGACAGGATAGTTGATAGAAAGAAAGGTAATAGGATGGATGGAGAGAGTTTTGAGTGTGGGTGGGAAAAAGGAGGAGATGGGAGCATGGGTGGGAGAGATGGGAATGAGGGGAGAGAGGGAGAGGCAAAAGCATAAGAAGCAGAATCAGTTCTCCCGTTTAAAATTACAAAATCTATTTTATACATGTTGTTGTGCCTCAGTACGATAGTTTGCTTAGCTTAATAGAATCAAAGAAATCCTATAGTGCAGAAGAGGCCATTTGGCCCATTGAGTCTGCACCAACCACAATCTCACCAGGCCCCACTTCCATTTCCCTACACACTTATCTGCTAATCCCTCTAACCTACATATCTCAGGATACTAAGGGGCAATTTTTAACATGGCCAACTAACCTAACCCACACATCTTTGGACTGTGGGAGGAAACTGGAGCACCCGGAGAAAACACATGCAGACACGACAAGAATGTGCGAACTCCACATAGACAGGGAATCGAATCCAGGTTCTTGGAGTTGTAAAGCACCAGTACTAACCACTGTGCTACTATGCTGCCCTATCAAGGATGTTGAGAATGATTTTCTGCAACAATATGTCCTAGAATCAATGAGGGAGCATGTCATATTAAATTTAGAAGTAAGACTTTTTAAAAAATTTGTTCATGGGACGCGGGTATCGCTGGCTGGCCAGCATTTATTGCCCGTCTCCAGTCGCTCCCAAGCAAGTGGTGGTGAGCTGCCCTCTTGAATCGCTGCAATTCTGCAGGTTGACTCATAATGCTATTAGGGAAGGAATTCTAAGATCCCAACCCAGCGATTGTAAAGGAATGGTGACATACCTCCAAGTCAGGATGGTAGGTGGTGGTGCCCCCATTTATCCCCGCTACCCTCGTCTCCCCAGATGCAAACAGTCATGGGCCAGGAAGACGCTGTCAAATAGTACTTTTTGTTTTTGCTCATGTTTGAATCTAACATCAGGACTTGAGTATGTGATCCAGACTAACATTCCATTGTAATACTAGGATAATGCCATTACTGTTTGATGCTGTCAATCTTTGATCGAGTCATTCAAATTGGGACCAGTATGCTAGTTCAGGTGGATATTGAAGAATAGAGTACAGGAAAAAAAATTCAGAGTTACCTCATTCTAAGTCAATGTTCCTTCTTCAACAAGTGCCAACAAAAACAGATTACCATTTGCCATATGCTGCTTGCCTGCTGTGTTTTACCGACAGAACAGCAGTCATTGCACTCAAAGTTTTCTTTTAACCACCCCCATCTCATTTTGTCAAAGATGTGAGGAAGTTGAAGTATACAAGTGCAAGATATCAGATAAACAACTGCTAACATATAAAAAAAAGCACAATAAATATTGTGCTCAAGACAACTTTTAGGGAACACCTTTTAAAATGAAACATTAATACTTACGTGCCAAAATCAACATAAAAAATCTGCTGCAAAGCCTCGTAAGTGAATAAGGTAACACCAAACTGCGGTGAGGAACGCATCATACGGGCTATGAGGGGGAAACAAACAGAAATAGTTATTAATGACAGAACAAACTCCATAAGAATACAAGTTAAAACGCATTTGTGTACCTGCAACTCCTTTCCAAAAAGCACCTGGGCCCTCCTGTTGCAAGATCTTCCAAAAGCAATCCACCAATCCACTATATTTAGTTTGCCCTTCACGTGCAGACACCTGTAATCTTGTTTTGATAACATCAGCAGGTGTCACTAGACAAGCTGCAGGCATTCCTAATGTGGAAAACAACAAATATTTAAAAATGAAAAAAAAAGGACAAATCAAGTACATTTGGAATGTCCAAGAATAACTTATTGAGAAGTTCCAAAATTGTCACAAAGAACACAGCTCAAACTGGAGGAGCCCATGCTTGTTTTTCTTTTGGGGCAGAATTCAAGAGATTTCTGCACTCATTTTCTTTTCTATGAATGGTATACTTTGTATACTGTGCAAGAAAGAATATTTTTCACTGTATGCTAATATATGCAACAAAAATCAAATCGAATATATATTAAATAAGGTGCCTGTTTCGGTACGAGGGTAAAAGATTTTGCAGGACTCGAGAGAGAGAGAGAAATGACTCAGACCGCAATAAGATTAGGTTCTTATCTTTCGTACCTTTATTCCTACTAACTACACTAGTAATGCAATTTACACGGCATTGATTAATCAGAAGCAGCTGCATACATTTACACTCAGGACTGTGCCTTCGCCCTTCCAACGACTGGGGAGCCCGTTTCAGTCTCGGAGAAGGACCAACACGTTTGTCCGGAGAAAATACCGGGCGATGCGCGCGTATCCCACGGTTGAGCGTCCGAGACACTGGGAGATCCCCTTCTTAAAGGCTGAGAAAGTGAGTTGATCAGGCTCCTTTCCCTGCCCTGTTTTTGGTAATAGCCAATCTTCGACAGTCCTGAGGGTGTTCACGCGCCTCTCTCATGTTATTTACGCAGTTATATTAGTTGTTTTTGATTGTTAATGCATGAGTCATTTATGGCACTTTGCCCAAGGACATGTTCTTCCATACACACTTAAGTCGAGTTTCACAATGGCCATGTAACAAGGCATTGCTTCGCGGATCATAAAGCAATCATAATTTTGATTTCTTACAGTGCCACATAAAAGGGGTTTTAGGGGTGATACTATTAGGATGAATAGCAGCAAATCAAGATAAATAGATCATTTTAAGGTTGGAAATCCTTTGAGTGCAGTGGCACAGGGAATCAATGTTGAGGATTAAACTGCTCACAAACTATACTAATGGCTTGGATGAAGGGACCAAGTGCAATGTAGCCAAATTTGCTGAGACAAAGATTGGTAGGAAAGCAAGTGGTGGAGGGGGCTACAAAGTAAATATATAGAGATATGAAAAGATTACAGGATTGGACAAAAATTTGTCAAATGGAGCATAATGTGAGAAAATTGAGAGGTTGCTTGGCAGGAAGAACAGAAAAGCAAAATATTTGAAAGAGAGATGTTGCAGTAGAGGGAACCATGCATCCTTATATATGATTCACAAAACGTTAGCATGCATACACAGCAAGTAATTTAAAAGGCAAAAGGAATGTTGACCTTTATCACAAGAGGAGAGGAGTATAGAAGTAGCCAAAGGTTGCTATAACTCTACATCATCTTGGTGAGGCCACATCTAGAGTACCATGTACAGATTTGGTTTCTTTACTTAAGGATGTACTTGCATTATACACAGTTTTTGAACATTCACTAGGGAAATTCCAAGAATGAAGGGGTTGTCTTTAAGGTTCAGCAGGTCAGGCCTGTAGTCAGTGGAGTTTGGAAGAACATAAGAAATAGGAGTAGGAGTAGGCCATCCAGCCCCTTGAGCCTGCCCCGCCATTCAATAAGATCATGGCTGATCTGTAGTGGTTCAGTACCACTTTCCCGCTTTCTCACCATAACCCTTAATTCCCTTGTCAATTAAAAACCTATCCACTCTTGACTTGAACATATTCAGTGAGGAAGCCTCCACCACCTCATCAAGCAGAGAATTCCAAAGATTCACCACTCTTTGCATGAAGAAACCCCTCCACAACTCTGATCTGAACCACTCCCCCCCCAATCTTGAGGCTGTGTCCTCTAGTCTGCTATCTTTCTTAAGCGGGGAGAGTCTCTCAACCTCTACCAATTAGCTAATTGGATTAGGAATTGGCTAGCAGATAGAAGACAGAGGGTGGTGGTTGATGGGAGATATTCATCGTGGAGTTCGGTTACTAGTGGTGTACCTCAGGGATCTGTTTTGGGGCCCCTGCTGTTTGTAATTTTTATAAATGATCTGGATGAGGGTATTGAAGGATGGATTAGTAAATTTGCGGATGACACCAAAGTTGGAAGAGTGGTAGATAGTGAAGAGGGGTGTTATAGTTTGCAGAGAGACTTGGACAAGTTGCAGAGCTGGGCCGAGAGGTGGCAAATGGAGTTTAATGTGAAAAAGTGTGAGGTAATTCACTTTGGCAGGAATAACAAATGTGTAGAGTATAGGACTAATGGTAGGACTCTTAATAGTGTTGATGAACAGAGGGATCTTGGTGTATGTGTGCATAGATCCCTGAAAGTTGGCAATCAAGTCGATAAGGTTGTTAAGAAGGCATACGGAGTCTTAGCTTTTATTGGTAGGGGGATTGAATTTCGGAGCCGCAACGTCATGTTGCAAACTGTACAAAACTCTAGTGCGGCCGCACTTGGAGTATTGTGTGCAGTTCTGGTCCCCACATTATAAGAAAGATGTGGAGGCATTGGAGAGGGTACAGAGGAGGTTTTACCAGGATGTTGCCTGGTATGGAGGGCAGGTCTTATGAGGAGAGGCTGAGGGATTTGAGGTTGTTTTCGTTAGAAAGAAGTCGGCTAAGAGGAGACCTTATTGAAACATATAAGATGATTAGAGGTTTAGATAGGGTGGACAGTGATAGCTTTTTTCCTAGGATGGAGAAAGCTAGCACGAGGGGACATAGCTTTAAATTAAGGGGTGGTTGTTTTAGGACAGATGTCAGAGGTAGGTTCTTTACCCAGAGGGTGGTAAGGGTATGGAATGCCTTGCCTGCGTCAGTTGTAGATGCGCCAAGTTTGGTGGCGTTTAAGAGGTTAGTAGATAAGTTTATGGATGAAAGGGGAATGGATTAGGTTAGAGGGTCACTGCTTGTTCCTAATTGGTCGGCGCAACATCGAAGGCCGAAGGGCCTGTTCTGCGCTGTAATGTTCTATGTTCTACCCTATCCATCCCCTTCATTATCTTATATGTCTCTATAAGATCCTCTCTCAGCCTTCTAAACTCCAAAGAGTATAAACTTAGCCTATTCAGTCTCTCCTCATAATCCATCTTCATCTCCGGTACCAGCCTAGTAAACCTTCTCTGCACCCCCTCCAAGGCCAATATATCCCTCCTCGAATGCAGCGACCAAAACTGCATTCAGTACTCCACCTGCGGCCTCACCAGCACCATATACAGCTGCAAGAGAACCTCCCTATTTTTATATTCTATCCCCCTAGCTATAAAGGCCAACATTGCATTCGCCTTCTCAATCACCTGCTGCACTTGCATTCTGTGTTTTTGCTATTCATGAATAAGGACCCCCAGGGCCCTCTGCACCGAAGCATGCTGCAGCTTTTCTCCACTTAAATAGTAATCCTTCCTACCATTATTCTTACCAAAGTGGATAACACCTCACACTTGCTAACATTATACTCCATCTGCCAGGTCCTCGCCCACTCACTCAACCTATCCAGATCCCTCTGCAGGCTTTCCACACCTTCCACGCAATTTGCT
Source organism: Sphyrna mokarran (assembly GCA_024679065.1). Lineage (NCBI taxonomy): Eukaryota > Metazoa > Chordata > Chondrichthyes > Carcharhiniformes > Carcharhinidae > Sphyrna > Sphyrna mokarran. The sequence continues at coordinate 72,880,538 of JAGIQG010000002.1, read as the reverse complement.
TTTCCACTAATCTATGTGTCATCAGCAAATTTCATCACACTGCACTCTGCCCCTTCCTCCAGATCAGCTATGTAATGGTAAATAGTTGAGGCCCCAGCACCAAGCCTTGGGGCACTCCACTAATCACCAGCTGCCAATCAGAATAGCACCCATTAATACCTACCCTTTGCTTCCTATTAGAGGACCAATCCTCTATCCAGGCTAACACCCTACCCCCAACTCCCTGCACCTTAACCTTCTGCAACAATCTTTTGTGAGCCACCTTATCAAATGCTTTTTGGAAATCCAAAAACACCACATCCACCGGTTCCCCTCTATCTTCCACACTTGTCACTTCTTCATAGAACTCCAATAAATTCGTCAAGCATGACTTCCCCTTAACAAATCCGTGCTGCGTCTGCTTGATCAAACAGTTCGTATCCAAGTGCCTCGTTATTTCTGTTTTGATGACAGATTCAAGCACTTTTCCTACTACAGATGTTAAACTAACCGGCCTATAATTCCCTGCCTTCTGTCTGCTACCTTTTTTAAACAGCAGCGTAACATTAGTCGTTTTCTAATCTTCCTGCACTTGTCCAGAGTCCAGTGAATTTTGAAAGATAATTATCAGGGCATCCGCTATCACTTCTGCCATTTCCTTGAGGACCCTGGGATGCATTCTATCTGGTCCCGGGGACTTATCTGCCCTCAGCCATTAGCCTATCAAGCTAGAGAATGAGAGATGATCTTAATGAAACGTGTAACATTCTGTCTGAGTGGGATTTCCAGGTAGATGTTTCCATTCATAGAGTAATCCAAAACTAAGGGGGCACAGTTTCAAAATAAATCTTCCACTTAGAGTGGGGATGAACAGGAATTTCTTCTCCCTTGGCAATGGTTTGTGTTCGGAGTTCTTTTACACCCTGAACAGTGCAGTCTGGGTCATTAGGTGAGTTATACTCAGATTTTGATTGACAAGGGAATCAAGGGTTATAGGGCAGACAGAAAAGTGGAGTTAAGGTCATAATCAGATCAGACAACATCTTATTGAATGATGGAGCAAGATCAATGAGCCAAATAGCCTACTCCTGTTCCTATTTCTTATGATCTTATTCTCATGAATAGTCTTTTTGTAGAAACATCTGCACAATAATCAGTATTCTGCAGAAAAATTGAAAGACTTTAGAAGCACCAACTTTTCCTTGAGAAATGGTTTTGCCTATGCCATCAATGTTTGAATGCTGTCAGCAAATCTAAATTGTGTGCTATTTTGGGTATGGTTCAGATAGGCTGCAACTCCGTTTCACCTTTGTTGACTTATACGAACCTTCTTCTACATCGAGGAAAGTGCTTTTCTCTAATTGTACATGCCTGTTATTTGCACATGCACAATTATTTCAAAATCATGTTAATGACATCAGAGAGACTACGCATGTGCAACATCCATATACATTGCTGAATTCTTCCAATGGATTCACTATTGGATTTCTAAGCACATCTGAGATTAGTCCAAGTGAGAAAAGAAAATAGGAGAATAATCATGCTGTTGCAGGTTATCATGACTTAAGATAAAATAGTAAAATGAAAAGTTGGAAGCAAAACATCCACCTGCATCCTAGACTCATGTTGGCTTGCAATATAGAAAAATCAGGGTGGGGAAGAAAAAATAAACAAGTGCAGAAAATTACTATCGGAGATAGGCATATGTATGTAATATATAATCCTTTTCAGTCTTGCACCTTATTCTATACTGAACCACAAAGTTAAAGAAATAGGACACTTAACAGATGTGTAAGAATCAGTGTCACATTCTTTGCAAATGTTCACTTTTTAACCTATTAAGGTGGCCTAAATTTCAATATTTGGTTTTAGTATATTATGGAATTACACATTTGATTTATTGTCACATGTGTTGGTATACAGCAAAAAGTATTGTTTCTTGTGCACTATATAGCCAAAACAAACCATTCATAGAATGAAAGGAGAGGATATAGAATGTAGTGTTACTGCCATAGCTAGGCTGTAGAGAAAGATCACCTTAATATATAGTAGGTCCATTCAAAAGTCTGATGACAGCAGGGAAGAAGCTGAAGTCGCATACCAACTTGAGTCAGTTTTCATGAAAAAGATGGAAGACAGCAGAGTGTGTGGGCTCCTTGGCTGCTTTTCTGAGGCACCGGAAAGCGTAACAGAATCAATGTATGGGAGGCTGATTTGTGTGAAGGGAGTCTGGGCAACCCTTTTGTAGTTCATCGCAGTCTTGGTCAGAGCAGGAGCCATACCAAGCTGTGATACATCCAGAATTGATGCCCTCTATGGTGCATCTGTAAACGTTGGTGAGTGTCATTGCGGACATGCCAAATTTCTTTAGCCTCCTGAGAAAGTAGAGGCATTGATGGACTTTCTTAATTATAGTGTCAGCATGGAGGGACCAGAACAGGTTGATGGTGACCTAGACAATTAGGAAGCATATATAGGCCGGAATTTTCTGGTTCTGTTTGCATCAGGGGTTAAAATGTTGCGAAAAGACCACATTTCAAGTCTACGTAAATTTGGGACATAATCATCCTCTCTCCCCATCAGTGACAGGCTATGTTTCCCACTGTTCAAGGTCAGGAACCTCTTTGCAATACATCATCATATTACTAGGTCCATACACCAGGATCATAACCCCCATGTCGAATAATGCATCCAGAGCAGCATGATATCATTAGAAGAGCTAGGAGCAGGAGTAGGCCTTCAGGTCCCTTGAGCCTACTCCACAATTCAATAAGATCATAGTTGATATTTTTGTGGACTCAGCGCCACTTACCCTTTAATTCCTTTACTGTTCAAAAATCTATCCTTGCCTTAAAAGTATTCAATGAGGTAATCTCAACTGCTTCACTGGGCGGGGAATTCCACAGATTCACAATCCTTTGTATGAAGAAATTCCTTCTCAACTCAGTCCTAAATCTGCTCCTTCTTATTTTGAGGCCATGCCCCCTTGTTTATATGTCACAAAGGCAAGCAGAACTCCAAACAGAATAGGAGGTGAACACAACACTTGCTGAGTGGCTCCGCATCTTCGGAGGGAGGAGGAGAAAATAGATGAATATGGGGAGGAGGGGAGAAACAGGAAATGAGTTGAGCAGAGGCAGAGATAAAGTAGTGGAATATTAACATTTATTATGAGGGGAACTGAATACAGAAGTACGCATATTATTCTTCAGCAGTACAGGACACTGGTGAGGCCACATCTGGAGTATTGTGTACAGTATTGACCACTTTATTTAAGGAAAATATGTCAGAAGCAGCTCTGAAAAGGTTTATGAGACTAAAACCAGGAATTGATGGGTTATCTTACATCCCTCAGAAGATTAACAGGTGACTTGATTGAAACTTTTGAGATACCGAGGTATCTTAACAGGGTGGATGTGGAGCAGATGTTTCCTTTTGTCACAGAACTGAGAACTGATTGCGGGGGGTGGGGGGGGGGGGGTGCGGAGAGAGTCACTGTTTAAAAATAAGGCATGGCTTCTTTAAGATGGAAATCAGGAGGAAGTTTTCTGAGTTACGCATCTCAACTCACTTTCTCAAAAAGCAATTAGAGCAGAGTTTTGGAACATTTTGAAGACAGTTAGACAGACTCTTGGTTAACAAGGGGTAAAAGATTATCAGGGGTAGGTAAGCAAGAATGTACGGTTAAAATTACAATCAGATCAGCCATGGGGGAACAGGCTGAAGGGGCTGAGTGGTCTACTTCTGCTTGTATGTTCATATGTAAGATAAGCCAGTTTCTTGACCTGCTGCAGTTTGTGTTGCACTGCTGTTAGGAATGGAGTTCTATGAATTTGACCTGATGACAATGAAGTAATCAAGATAAATTTTCAAGTCAGGATGGTGTGACTTGGAGCAGAACTTGGAAACGGCATTGTTCCCATTCACCCATAAGAGTTGTTTTCCTAAGCAATAGAAAATATGGGTTTGGGAGGGATTACTGCAGAAATCTTGGTAAGTTGCAATACTGCAGAAATAACACTCACTGCAGCTATGGTATGCCAATGGCAGTCACAGAATCGTACAGCGCAGAAAAGTCTCTTTGGCCCATCAAGTCTGCACTGACAACAACTACCACTAAAGTTGCATGTTATTTTACAGGCAGACTTGATGGGCCGAAGCACCTTTTCTGTGCTGTGTAACCCTTCCACTGGCACACCATAGCTGTATTGATGTAGTATTTCAACTTACAAAAATTTCTGCAGTAACCCCCTCCTAAAGGAGCAAATATTTAAGTTGGTAACTGGAGTGTCAATCAAGTGAGCTGCTTTGTTGTGGATGGTATTAAATATCCAGGACTTGCATTCATCTATGAAAATGGAAATTATTTGCATTATTTGCAAGTGGACAGTCAAACAATGAATCACTCATCATTGAATACACAGCTTCTTGCCACCATAGATTAATTTTCAGTTTTTTCAAACCAAGATGACCTGGCAAAATTAAACATCTTCAGCATTTTGAAAAAAGTATTTTAAAACAGTAGGTAGTCATGGCACCAACATTTCTATTAAGCAAGCACAATACAGGCAGAGGCAAAAAGCAGGTGCTCACCAGCTAAAGTTCCTGACAACAGCATGTTTCCAGGATGAGTGTATCCACTCTCATCTGTAAAGAAGCTTTTTAAGTGAGAATAAGAAGGGAAGTAGATAGCAGAGAATGGGATATCACGCAAAAAACAGGCCCTTGCACCCTGCATGAGAAAGAAAACACAACAGTAATCAATATATGTTAAAAAGAATGTTCAATGTTAGATGCCAAAGAAATCTGCAGGTAAAGTTTAAATAAATGTGAGTTAGCATGAGTTAACAAAAATTACAAGTTATGAGTTAGCAGATCGCATGAAAGATTTTTGACCTGAACATTGGGGGCGATTCTCCAACCTCAACATGCCTTTAGCAGATCGTACCAATCTCAGAGAATAGCACACAAGCCTAAAAGTTGATTTCACACCCGATGCCATACAGTTTGCGATTCTCCTGGCTTCTTTCTAATGGGGCAAACTGGTTCATGCCCATTTCAATCCAAGTACACAGCCTTCATAGAACAGCATGTCATCTTCCAATTGGGCACTTTACTGCCTTCCAGATTAAACACTGAGTTCAACATCTTCAGAACATGAACACTCTCCTCCACCTTCATCCTATTTTCATTTTTTATTTCATCTCATCATCCTTATTTCTCACTTCCATTTTTCCACTTCTCCATTCTAGCTCTCCTTCGTGCACCTCTCCCCCACATCCCGTTTAGGGCAACTGCCATAATCCCCAGGCAGTCCCTTAATCATTTGCACCTCTGTTCTGCCATTTGCACATTCTACCCACTTAATGGACACTTACAGCACTTTCCCAGCCTTTTGTATCCTCATTTACATTCCCTTCATCCCAATCCATCACTCCTCTCCACCCTCGTAGCAGAAAAATCTCTGCCGATTCTCTTTGATGGCAGCTCTGACAAAAGACAAATATTTCTAGACTTGAAATATTGGTTCTGTTCTCTCCTCACAGTTGCTATTAGACTTGTTGAGATTTTCCACCATTTTCTGTTTTTGTTTCAGAATCCAACATCCAGTGTTTTGCTTTTGTTTTATTTCTCCTGACACTGTTTGCAAAATCAGCCTTTGGACTGTGGGCTGAAAACTTCAAAATCAATCTGGGGTGAATAGCAGGATCCATCTGCATGAGGAAAAATCCTGGTCAGTGGCTGCCAAAGGATAGGTTGCCAGACATAGAGCTATTGAATCACAAACACCTTGAACCTTGCTCTGGAGAATTCTACTGTGAATTAACTCCCTCCACCAATAACTCTAAATCCTTTAATTTTAGATTGTATCTGACCAAGTGAATAGATCAAGAACAAAAACAATCTCAGATTACAGAATGAGTCAGATAAACAACTTAAGAAGTCTCATAACACCAGGTTAAAATCCAATAGATTTATTTGGTAGGAAAAGCCAATAGCTTTTGGAGTGCTGCTCCCTTGTCGGGTAAGTGAAAGTTCTGTTCACAAACAAATGTTTATGAACAGAAGTCTCATGTACCTGATGAAGGACCATCGCTTCAAAAGCTAGAGGTTTTTGCCACCAAATAAATTTATTGGACTTTAACCTAGTGTTGAAAGGCTTCTTATGTGTTTACCCCAGTCAACGCCAGCATCTCCACATCAGATAGACAAATCAGACCTTCAGGCAAGACATTGTTTTGAAATTCTAATTTGGTTTCATACCAGCAACAGTTACGCACAAGGGGCTAAACAGTCTATGTTCCTAATAGGGGAGAGGATAATTATGCTCACAAAGGCATCTCTGTGTTAGGCTGAGCACAAGGAGCCAGCAGGTCTGGAATTTACTGGTTTAACCTTGTCTCCTGCAGTGAACGTACTATTGTCTACTTGAGAGAAAACACTAGTGAAAAAGCAAAAGATTCAACTTCTTGTTGTAGAATACAAATGCACTTAGGTTCCTTTTCAAATTATAAAATACACACGAATTATAACTTGCATTTAACATCTGTACTATTAAAACTCTATTTGTCCATTTGAGATTTGTACTAATATTTAAACTACTTCAGCAACTTTGTGTTAGATTGAGTTTCCAGAAAAAGCATTCCCAAAAGGGACAACATACCAAGTGTATTATGTGCTCTTCCTTGCTTTTGTCATCCATTAAAGAACAATATTTTACTTTTTACTGGACATGAAATTTAGAAGGAAGAAAAATTAACTTGTGGAACCAATAAGGCAGTTCCACGACACATGCTGAGTCACAGTGTGATAAAACAGCAAAGTGCTCTGCGTTTGCCTCATTTGTGTTGTTGATTCAAAGCAGCAAATAACACAAATTGTGCATAATGAAAGTACAATTTTCCTAGTAGCGTTGCTCAAAAGACTCATTCACAACTTGGTTTCTTAATTGTAGACTCATCCAGATTTGATAACCTTACTGCTGGTTTAAACAGATAAAATGTTCACCAACATGGAAAATAGTGTAGGGTGGATTTTCTCAAAACTTGTTAGTGTCAGGCTCTGAAAAGCAGCCTATACCTCTCTGGGTTCACAGCCAAGTTTTCATTTCAGATTTTCTAGCGGTTAACACTGTTGCCTCACAGCACCAGGGACCTGGGTTTAATTCCCGGCTTGGGTTACTGTCTGTGCAGAGTCTACATGTTCTCCCCATGTCTGCATGGTTTTTTTTTAATAGGGTACTCTGGTTTCCTCCCACAGTCCAAAAGGCGTGCTTGTTAAGTGCACTAGCCACGCTAAATTCTCTCTCAATGTACCCAAACAGATACCAGAGTGTGGCAATTAGGAGATTTTCACAAGCCAACTTGTGGCACTAATAAATAATGAATAAATAAACTTAGTCTGTAGAAAATCTGGGGACATAGTGGCGCATTACTCTGGGAGGAGTGCAGCCCGACCAACTCAGTAAGTCCATCTGTAAAAGGTGCCCCATTTGTGTTAAAAATAAATTCCCTCCCACCTTCCCATTGCCACAGCGGACCCCAACAAGCGTTGTGGAAACCTTCCCACCCATCACACAAGAATCAGGTCATTTCCATCCCACCCCCATCCACTGCACAATTAACAGGGCTCTCCTTTCTCCACCCCATCATGCATTCCTCTCTCAGGCATCGCACTCTCCCTCCTCACTGGCATCACTCCCTCCAAATGCCAGGATTTTCGGGTAGTGCAGAGCCATGTCCCTCACCACCCAGGGACTGTACTTACCAGCGTGCTCCTGCATCATTTCAAATTTGAAAACCAAACCAGTGGTAATTGCATCTGGAATGATATCACCTCAGTGGGGTGGGATGACGCAGAAAAAGCAGAAATAGTGGAATTAAGCCCTATAATAATATGCAAACTAATGTTAAATATGCAAATCAGGACCACATCCTTCCTGGGTGTGAACATGATCACATTATCAAAGGGGAAGCTGGGAAGATATTGTTCTAATATCTAACCCTCCTATGAGATTTAGCGGCCATTATGATTTAGACATGCAGCTAATACGGCTACTAGATTGCTGCCATTGGCTAACATAACTATATATATTAAGCAGCTTATGAATAGCTTAGAAGTGAATGTTAATTCCCAAAAATTAGCAGACTGTTTCAGGTGAATATTAAATATTGAATACCCACTCGCTTGCTTCCAATTTCAATATCAGTGGAAACAAGTTGTGCGATGTTTAGAGGCCAGAGGCATTATTAGGATCCAAGTAGTGGACTGACTGCAGACCAGAATAAAGACTGAAGCCAGCAGTGGATGGGGGAGAGGGAGGAGGATGAGAGGCGAATATCATGGGGTTGTGTGCCTCATTTAACAGCCATTTACTTGCTTTTGGGCCTCGAGAAATCCAACGGCAAAAGGGAGGATTCTGGATCCAGGTGATAAATACCTTTCTACTTACCTGCTGGATTCTGTTCAACTGCATCATCAGCCAACACCACACCTAATCTCACCTGTAATAGGACAATCCTGACCCTTCCAGTCTTCCCTTGGATCTTCTGGTTTACCCCCAAAACTCTGATATTGCCATTGCTCCAATCCTTGATATTTCCTCTGTTCTCCAATTTTCACTCTAACCTCCATTCATGCTTTACTCCATGCATATGGTTGCCAATTGAGATTAAAATTATTCCTGAAGATTTCATCCCATGACTTGCCGCCATACTCCAGCCATTAGTCAGCCAACACAACAGCGTGATGCACTGCTTTCCTACACCAATTTGAAAGTAAGACTCATTATTCAATTGGGTGGTGTGTAGCCATTAGCCAAACTGCCATTATTTCCCATTTTCATATTTTTATAGCTGATAAACAGGACTGTTCAAAGAAATGACAAAAAAAATCTTTTTGAATGTCCTGATGATTTCTTTCGAGAATTGCACACAGCAGATTGACCTTCAATTTTTGAAGACTCCACTCCAATCCTCGAGGGTTGGCAATCCTATCCAGACCCCATATTTCCTACAGCCTCCAATCACCTGTGTTTGAATACCATTCTTTTCTCTGGCCCCTGATCTTCCTCCATCTGCCCAATGTCCTGGCTTTTCCAATCCCTCTCTGCCTTCTCTCCACTCCCTGGCTCCAATCTGGTGATGACTGCTTACCCACTCAAAAGGCAGCCTCTCAAATTGGCAGGCTCTGGCCAGGAAATAGATTTTTTAAAATGCTAACCAGATCGTGTTATTAGATCCAGTGGGACCTGAGTTTCCCAATTCAAAAACAGCATCCAGCTCCAAGCTAATAGGCACCTGGCAATTTCCAGCATTTTTTTTCCATTCATGGGACACAGATGTCTCTAGTTGGCCAGCATTTACTGCCTGTCCTTCGTTGCTCTTGGAGGGTGGGCAGTTGAGAACCAACCACATGCTGTGGCTCCGGAATCACATGTAGGCCAGACCAGTTAAAAACAGCAGATTTCCTTCCCTAAAGGAAATTAATGAATCAGATGTATTTTTCTGACAATCAACGGTTTTGCGGTCATCAATAGATTCTTAATTGCAGATATTTTTTATTGAATTCAAATTTCATCATCTGCTATGGCAGGATTCAAACCCAGGTCCCCCTGAACATTAGCTGAGTTTCTGGATTAATACTCTAGTGGTAACACCACTAGGCCATCACCTCCCCAACTCATATTGTAATGATTCAAATGGAGCACTAAAAATATCTCTGAGCTTCACAAATTTAATTTCAATCAAAAGAATATTCAGTACATTTAATAAAAATAGAAAACGCTGTAAACATTCAGCAAATCAGGTAGCATATGCGGAGACCAAAACAGTGTCAACATAGAAACTAGATTCAGTAGATCATTCGGCCCTTTGAGTTTTCTGTGCCTTTCATTATGACCAAGGCTGATCATCAAATTCAATATCCTGATCCCCCATTCCCACGATATCCCTTGATCCCTTTTGCCTCAAGAGCTTTATCTAAATTCTTCTTGAAATCTCATAACATTTTGGCCTCAACTACCTTCTGCAGTAGTGAATTCCACACATTCACCACTCTTCAGGTGAAGAAATTTCTCCTTACCTCAATCCTAAAATATTTACTCCTTATTCTCAAATGATGACCTCTCCCCCCTACTCACCCACCCAAAATCTTAACTATACACCCTCTGTAGGAAGGGCATCTTTCCTCAGATAAGGACCATCAAAACTGCAAACAATACTCCATGTGCGGCCTCAGTAATGCCCTATACAATTGCAGCAAAATATCCTGTTCCTATACTCAAATCCTCCCGCTATAAAGGCCAACATATCATTTATCTTCTTTACTGCCTGCTGTACTTGCGCGCTTACTTTCAGCGACTGATGCAGGAAGACAACAAAGTTTCATTGAGTATCCATCTCTCTCAATTTACACCAATTCAAGTAATAGTCTATCTTCCTATTATTGCTATGAAAGTGGATAACCTCACATTCTTCCACATTATATAGCATCTACCATGCAAATACCCACACATGCAGCCTGATCAAATCATGCTCAAGTATCACTACTCACCCTCCCATCCAACTTTGTATCATCTGCAAATCTGGAGATAATACATTTAGCTCCCTCTTCAAAATCATTAATGTATAATGTGAACAGCTGGGATCCTGGCACAGATTCTTGCAGTACCCATGAGTCACTGCCCACCAATCAGAAAAAGATCAAATTATGCCAACTCTTGGCTTCCTATCCGCTAATCAGTTTTCTATTCATCTCAAGACAATACTTGCATTCCATGCGCTTTAACTTCACATAATAGTTTGCTTTGTGAGACCTTGTTGTAAGTCTTCCAAAAGTCTAAATAAACCACACCTACTGGTTCTCCTCAGTCAATTCTACCAGTTACACCCTCAAAGCATTCCAATAGATTCATGCACAATTTCCCCTTTGTAAATCCATGCTGACTTTGTCTGATTATATCACTGCTTTCCAAATGTTGAGTTAAGAAATCCTTGATGGTGGATTCTAGCAGCTTCCCCAGTACAGACATTAGCTTCATTGATTTATAGATTTCTGTTTTTTCTCTACCTCCCTTTTTTGAATACATCAACTGAGCTCAAATCTGTAAGAACTCTGGGGTTGTTACTCTTTTCTATCACCCTAGAGGGAATATGTACTCTTCCCATTTCTATTTTGAAGCCTCCTCCCCCCCCCACAATCTTCTATAGATTTCTCCAGTAGCAGCTGCTCCCAATCTACCTTGGCTAGACCCTGACTTATTTTGCTGAAATCCGCTCTTCCCAATCCAAAACGTTTTTTGCAACTTGCCTATTTCTTTGTCCATATCAAGCCTAAAAATTGTATTACACAATGATCGCTATCATTAAGATGTCCCCCCCTCACCACCATATCAACTACTGTTTCGTTCCTGAGAATCAAGTTCAATGCCAGTCCTTGCTATGTTGGACCATCGACACATTTGCCTAAAAAGAAATTTCAAGAAAACCACTCCATCCAAGCCCTTAACACAATGTATATCCCAGTTAATATTGGGAATGTTGAAATCACCTGCTATAATTACCGTCCTGTAATTTTTTTTTATATACATCTCTCAAATTGTGCACATATTGCTCCTCAATATCCTTCCGACTATCTGAATGTCTATGATAAACACCTAGCTATATGGCTGCCCCCTTTTTAATTTTTAAACTCTCCCAAAAAGTTTCATTCAATGCTCCCTTCAAAATATCATCTCTCCTTACTGCAACAACTGACTCCTTAATATTGCAATACTTCACTTCCTTTAAAAAGTTCCTGGATGAGTACTTGGCACATCATAACATTCAAGGGCATTGGCCAAGTGCTAACAAGTGGGATTAAGTGAGCTGGTCAGGACCTTTCGTGCGTCAATGCAGACTCAATGGGCCAAAGGGCCTTTTCTGCACCGTAGTATTCTGTGATTGAGGCATTTAAACCCCTCCCCGCTGCACCAAATCTGAAGTGATGCATTCTATATTTACGCCCTGTCTCCATTTTTGGCGAAGAAGTAGAAATGGTTGACAGCTTCAAGTTTTTGGGGTGCAATTTTCCAAAAAAAATTTTAATTCCTGAACTGATGGGAAAAATGGTGTAATTCATGAATGTTTTCTCAGCAGGAATTCAGACTCAAATTTCCCAATCACAATCATGAATCTCATTAAAAGCTCAGGGAGGATGTGGCCTATTCATACCAGTTCTGGGCCTCTGCGCATGCACAGTGGCCCCAAATTATCAATCTCCTGATCGCTGGCCAGCTCGATTGCTGGCCAGCTGGGACTCCCACACTACTGCCTCTCACGATATCCCCATGGCCCGATCGCAGCCTGCACAAGCACTCTCGGATCAGCCTCGACCCTCTACCCAATCACTGGCCTTCCTCCAATCCCGATCGATCCCATTGCAGAGTGGCATCGGACACTCACTCCATCCAATCACCCCCTAGGCCCCACCCACAATAGGCCTTGCCTGATATCTGATGAGCAGTGCCAAAGCACATCCTGGGCATGGGCACTTTTCCCCTCATGCAGTGCCAGGTGCCCAAGCAAAAACAGCATCACCGCACCACTAGACCCCTTAGGGGGGCTCCCCAATGTCTATCCCGCTAGTTTCTCAAACGTGAGGAGCTACTTTAACACCTGCCAGAGTGAAATACCTCTAACGGGATGAAAGATGCTATTGGGTCCAGAGAATCTAGTCCCAGTCTTCCTGCCGATTTCCAGTGTGGTCTCGGCTGTGCCTGTTCTCCGGCAGTGAGAAACATACACGTTAGGAACTCATGCGAATCCCGCGCAATGGCTAACATGCGCATCTCCCAACCCAACACGCCAAAAGACTAGTGAGACACAATGGGAGAATCTGGCCTTGGTGTCTAGATTACCAACAATCTGTCCATGTTTTTGCTATAGTTAAGAAAGTCCACTAATTATTTTCTCAGGAGATGAAGAAAATTTGGCATGTTCTCTACAACTCTCACCAACCTTTGCAGAGATGCACATCAGAAAGCATTCTTTCTGGCTGTATCACAGCTTAGTAAGGCTTCTACTCTCATCAAAACTGCAAAAAACTACAAAGGGTCATGAATGAAGCTCAGTCCTTCTCTCAAACCAGCATCCCATTCATTCATGCTGTCCACTTCCTGTTGCCTTGGAAAAGCAGTCAGCATAATCAAGGATCCCATGCACCCCACGTATGCTCTCTTCCACCTTCTTCCGTTGGGAAAAAGATACAGAAGTCTGAAATAACGCAGCAACCAGCTGATACAGCTTCTTCCCTGCTATCAGACTTTTGAGTGGACCTACCTCGCATCAAGTTGATTTTTTTCTATACTCTAGCTATGACTATAATGCTAATTCTGCACTCTCTCCTTTCTTATGTACAGTATGCTTTGCCTGTATTCCACACAAGAAACAATACTTTTCACCGTAAACTAATACACATGACAATAATAAATCAAATCATCTGCACTATTCTCCTATTTCTGTGCTCATTAACAGATGGCACTACAAGTAATTACAATCTGAGTGGTCCTAATTTTTGGTCTACTGCCTAGCTCCCTGAATTCTTGATGCAAGACCTCATCCCCCTTTCTATTTATATCATTTTACCAACATGTATCGTGGCTCCTGTTACTTCAGGATGCCCTGGTCAGTCGATCAGTTGCATGTGGCACTAGAGAGGAAATGCATCACTCTGGAATCATGTTGATGGCTACAAAGTGCCTGTCTGTTCCCCTGATTACAGAATCCTCTATTATTAGTGTCCTTCCTCTCTTCTTCCCCTCCTGTGTAGACAGACTGCTTATTGTGCAAGAGCTCGGCTTTTTCTGCACTCCCTGGAGGAACTAGAGCGCTCATCAATACTGATTTTCAAGGAAGACTTGCCTGTTTCTCTTGGGCTGCCTGGTGGTCACCCATTCCCTTTCTTCCTAAGTCCCTTCAGCTGTGTTGTGACCATGTCTCTAAACAGGCTATTTACAATGCTCTCAGCCTCATAGTTGTTCACTGTCTCCGGTGCCATTCCAATTCTGAAAACCAAACAGCAGCTGAACACACTTCCTGCATACATGCTGGTGCTAGGCACTGGAAATGTGCCCAGCTAACCACATGAAGAAAGAGGAGCAAACTCCAACTTCGAGTTGTCCTGCCATGAATAACCCCTTTTAAGTTTGAAAACTTTAGAAGACTTTTTTTAAATGAAAATCAATTAAATAACTCCCTCCCCATTGTTAAATAATGACTTACAATTTAATACTTTAGAAATAACCACACCCTTGATGAGTTTGAGGAAGATACAGTAGAATTTGCCAAGGATAGTGATCCCTCCTGTCACAGTGCAGAACTTGAGCTTTGCCAACAATTCTCAGTTCAATCACAGCACTCCATACTGCAATTCCAGAGAACATAATGTACTCTGCATTAGCTTCAGCTGACCTGCTAAAACTGTCCTTTTGCATTTTTGAGCAATGTGGCTGGCTAACCGGCACCCTAAGCCCTCAGAACACGTATGAAGATGGGGTCGCTCAGGAACAACCATTACTGTGCTGATCCACACCCTCCTCCAGTGTAGACATACACCTTGGCAGAGCTTGTTCAAGGTCAGAGTCTGGGTCACTTACCGGGAAGTATCACTCTCACGACTCCACAACAGTCGGACGCAGGGACAGCTCAGGCCTCAGATACCTCCATTTCTTCCAGCTTCACCTTGTACTCATCTCCAGTCAAACTTCAGACCTTTGTTGTGGTGGCTGCACGTGTGGCACAGCAGCAAGGATCCTGTACTCCCCAATCCTAGACAGTATTCATCTGGGATGCTAACAAAAGCAGATGCATGAGTCCAGCATCATGATGCAGTCCGTGAAAATGGAGATTGACAGCAGGAATTGGTCTATTCTGGCAGAGGATTTCAGGGTATCAGGGGCAGTACAGCACAATGGCAGCTAGGCTTTGCTGCACTCACCTCAAAGTCTCTTGTGAACTGAAGACCGTCTTGTGTATGTCACTATCGATGATATAATTTCCTGCTGGTGTGATGCAAGATCGAAAAGTTTCACGGAATTCTGGCTGCCAACTGTTTTAATGAGTATTCACCAAACGTAAATGATCATCAACTAGCAGGAACACCAACCCACCACTGGGAGAATTGTAATGTATTTTTTATGCTTGCTAATTTCTGACTTTTTATTTCCACTCCTGCCCATTATCAGACCCATCGCAACAGGATCAAAGAATTCCACCCAAATTTGAGCCTGGAAGGCTGTAAAGTCCCTAACAGAAAGATGAGGCTCTGTTCCTTGAGCTTCACTGGAACACCGTAGGAGCCGAGGGCACAGAGGTCAACAATAAAGAAACATGAGAAACTAAGATAACAAGTGACGAAGTTTAGAGTCATACCTGCAGACTGGAGTCGTTCTTCAAAGCAGTTACCTCATTGGTGTTTGGTCTTTCATAGAACACTACAGTACAAACAGGCCCTTCGGCCCACAAATTGCATCGATCATACCCATACCTACTAGGCCGTAGAACTATCTGTAACTCCCAATCCCCTTTAATCCCCATGTACTCATCCAGAAGTCTTTAAAAGACCCCAGAGGGTTCGCCTTCACCACTACTGATGGCAGCCAATTCCATTCACTCACCACCCTCAGTGAAAAACTTACCCTTAACGCCTCCTCTGTACTTGCTGCCCAGCACCTTATATTTCCATGTAGAGCAGACTGAATTGTGAGCAACTAAAACACTATACTAAATTGGAAGGCATACATATAAATTGCAATTTTACCTGGAAGGTGTGTTTGGAGCCGTGGATAGTGAGGAAGGAGGTGGTTAAAAAAATAGAAATTTCTTTGCATTGAAAGATGCTATTGGGATGCGATATTGGAGTTGAGTGGACCAGGGAACAGAACTTTTGGAAAGCTGAATGGGGAGGGGATGGGAAGATGCGTTTGGAGGTGACATCATGCTACAGATAGCAGAAATGGCAGAGGATGATCCATTAGAGAGACAGGCTAATGGTATAGATCTTGCATTTTCTATTTCTGATTTTAAAAATTGCCAACATGAACGTTGACAAATATGAAAATAAACATGCAAAATGACAAGGGCCATCTTTATAATTACAATGGCCTTATAATCGCAAAATAGTGCTCTAACATTTGCAGGCGAAGCCAGCTTCCAATCTCCCGCTATCGCTCATTAAGTTCCTCCCATGCCCTTCCATTTTCAATTAATTCCTATTCCTCCTGTCACTATTCAATCTCCCTCCGTTACCCCAGAACCTTTTAATGTTGATGCCCCCATGTGACCTGACCCTCCTTCTTCTCAAGACTACGTGCATACTTAGTTTGCAGGACCCCTCACTAGAAGACAATCCAATATATTCTCATGGTCCGAATTTTACACCTGGCATGGGCACAAAGTCAATGGGCTGAGAAATGGATGTAAAACCCACGCACAATCCAGATTAAATTCTTCATGTAATTTCATTTTGGTTTGCCAATTAAGGACCACCTTGTGTCTTCCGACTGGTCTGACAGTAAGGACAGGAGTGGGAACTAGTCGGACATTGACGTAGTAGAGAAGTAGGGGGCTTAAAAACTCTGCAGGCAACACTTCATGGACTCGGGCACTCTGTCCTGTTTTGTCAAATGCATTCCTGGGAGTTCTGGTGGGGAAGGTCAGTGCCAGGTGGGAAATTTTGAAGATTCACTGAGCTTCAGCAAGAACAAAGGCAGAGATGTCATAGAAATGTATGAAGAATAAGACACTTGGGTGTAAGAATGCATGTTTCAATTGGCGCAGAAGCTTGCGCTGCCAAGACTGGAATGTCTGAATGCTTGGCCTCCATGCATTGGAACATGAGGTATGTCACTCTGACATGCCCTACAATTGGCTGTGAGTGGGGGACAGAAGGGACCACTGCTCAGCTCTTTCCACTGGTTGTGGTGATGGAGGAGTCTTGGATGAAGTTAAGAGTACAGTGCACAAAGGAGTGCAAACATTATGGAGTCCCATCATCTGAAATGGAAATGTAATAACAAGAGAAGTGCTCACTGAAGTTTCGATGACATCATGCTGTAGATTTTCATTGTCTCATCTGCCTGCCCAGCATGCACAATGACTATGTGACGATTGAATGTACTGATATGTTGTCGTCCTCCGGCATCTATGACAGCCCCGCCCCCCCAAGCTCTGAAAATGATACATAGACATCTGCATTAGCATCACATCCTCCCTCTGAACTAGGTACGAGTGTAGTTATACATCAGCTTGCAACTGTTTTCTATAGCATGCAGCTGGAGCTTAGGGTCAGTTTGGCTTATCACAATTGCTGGTAAAGATGATAGTGTCATTGGCAAGAGGAAGCATTGATACTTTGCAGACCTATCTGTAGGATCGCATAATCTTGGCATTCCTGAGATCCCTGCCTACTTGCCGGCTGTCCAACTCTTTATCAGACCCATTACCAGAGTCATTCTCCCTGGCCTGTAGAATTGCCTTGCTTTCCTCAGCTTTCAGTGGGTGTTCCCCTTGCAGAACTAGAGTGCAGCACGCTATGACTATAATTGAGACACACTTTGGATGATACTACAATGCTCCTACTGATCAGTTTAGACATCTGAAGCTCATCTTGAGCATTCCGATGGTCTTTTCATCCACAGCCTTGTGGAAGTATGACTCCTGTTGTGTCTTTCCTTCACAAAAACAGAAAATGCTGGAAAATCTCAGCAGGTCTGACAGCAATTGTGGAGAAAGAATACAACCAATATTGAGTCTGGATGAATCTTCATGACTAATTATCTTTGGTAGGGAACTTTTTTTTATTCATGCCATACTTAGTACCCCCTGCTTGCCACTATTCCTGCCACTGGTGAAAGCAGAAAATTCCACTCAGTTATTAATTAACATTACAAGGTTCCTATTTTATTTATCCAAAACTCATCAAACTCCTACAGTTGCTCTATTATACATGAAATTACTTTTGTCTAGTAACACAGCAGGCATGCTGGTGCCACCAGAAAACTTATGCATGAGATTGCAGATTTCAGACACAAGTCCAAGACAGTTACAAAAAAACTTAATAAAATTGGACTATATTTATTGCATTTCATCCATTTACATGTATCTACTATGCAAGAAAAATGACTAAAGTAAAAGCATGTTAAAAACACAGTTCAAGAAAAACAAAGATCTAGCAGTTACTTTCCACACTATACCTTATACAGGCCAAAGAAACCCAATTCCTTTATAACAGCTAGTGCGCTGATACGAGGTCCTGTGGTGATTTCACCTGCCACCTGTAACCTGATCTTGACGATCTCCAGTGGGTTAGTGAAGATAACTTGTGAACAACCAGCCTATAAAAAGAATGAATGCAACATCTGGTCAGAAATTACATGCGTCTTACTCACTATACTGAATGCAAAAGTTAACAAATGGAATTAAAATCATAGTACCAAGTAAAACATAAGAGTTAAACGACGTGCAATCAAGTTTTCAGTGTTATTTTTTCACTGAGCCTTTACAAAATAAATTTACAATGCAATAATAAAAATCTACAGCATCCTTATTTAGCACTATCAATCTTTTTTAAAAATCAAGATAACTTTAAAATAGTTAAATTACTACATACTGTATTGTCAAAAATCAGGACAAGTCTCTTATGAAACAATTAAATATCTAAATATTCAACATCTCAAACACTAACAGTATCTCATGCTAAAAGATACTAAATTATTAGACCAAAGCCTCAACTTTAGTGGAAAGTTAAGAAATGTTTCAAAAATTGAATGGTAACACATAGTAAAAAACAAAGGATTTATTCATCTCCCTTACTTAGTGTGAAACACTGGAAAGATCACTCTGTTACAAGGTAATATGAACAAACAAAAAAAACTCCTTTTAAGATAAAAAAGAAACAGATTTGGATAAAGAAAAAATAATCCAATTTAATTTTAACCTGTTAACTTAAATATAATGTTCACTTGGACAAGAAAAGATAAAACAACTTCAGTCTTAAAATGAAAGATTTGGGTTCAATTACATCTGCTTTTCTGTCAGTAGCTGATAAGTCTTCAAGATAATGGGAAGTCTTGGAAAAACAGAAGATGTGGAGCTTAAAATATTGTCATCTTTGTAGTTGCACCTTTTTCCCTGAAAACTATTTGCTCAATACATATAAAGGACCAAATACTGTATTAATCAACCAGTAATGTACACTGATCTTGTAGCGGAAAAAAGGAAATATAGTTGGAGCCAACAGTGCTTTACATGCAAAAGTGATTTATTGAAGCACTCGGAGGCTAACATTTACATTTAGATGTGTTCTCCTTACATTGTATATTATAAAGCAAAATCTTACTAATATTCACAAATGATTTATTTTACTTCCATCATTACTCATCGATTTACTTAAAGAAGTAAGCTGACTCATCAGCTGACTCCAGCTACAAACTTAAGTGGTTCATTCTCCGTTGTTGGTTTGAGGCATTTGAATTAATTGCGCAAAAAAATTGCTTGATGCTAGTTCTTGCCAACATGTGGACATGACACATGTTCTGTCTGGCATTAGCCCAACTGGCTTCATAGAATCATTCAGCTCATCAAGTCTGCACCAAGTCTCTGAGCATCCCACACAAGCCCTGTCCCGATAACCCCATGTATTCAGCTCGCTAATCTCCCTAACCTACACATCTTGAAATACGAGAAGCAATTTAACATGGCCAATCCATCTAACCTGCACATCTTTGGATGTTCATAGTTCTGAAACACTTAAAAATAGGCACAATGAGATTACATCTGTAAAATTTCTGACATCTGGAACTAACAGAAATTTCTCAGAAATAAATGTTTCTAAATTCCTAAACATCTCATTACTGTTTGGCATCAGGGTAAATAATCTCTATATATTCAGTAAAATTGAAATGCATGTAATTCAGATGTAAACAAATATTTTATGATATCCATTCATATAGTAGCAGCAATGTTACAAGTGCGTAACCGACATTAGCACATTTCACACAAACAGCAAAGACTTTGATGATTTATATATTTGGGTGGGCTTTCAACATCATCCTTTCTTGACAGAACTTAAACTGGAATTTCCTGGGCAGCAGTATAAATATCTAGGTATAGTTCCACGAAGTAATACTTGCACATCCTTTTGACATCAGTCTCCAAGGCTTAAAAATTAGCTGGTTCTCGTCACAGGGGTCATGATTCACATCCTCCCTATGCATGTCCGGTTGAGACTGGTAGCACATAGACTTCATACTGCCTGCACATTGCAACAAATTCATGGTTCAAAAGTCAACAAAGGGTATACAATTGTACTCTTTGCATATGTCACAGTAAGCATCTGGCTCTTAAAAACAATCCATCCCTCCTAACGGGAGACAACATTGAATTATAAAGGGCCACTGTTGAATGCTACTGCTGCAATAACAGATCATGAGGCAAAGAGAAGGTTTCCTGATGTGATACTGTAGGTATCAATCAGAGAGGGCTGGTCAAATTGGCAGAACAGTGGAAAATGGAATTTAGCCCTGAAAAGTGTAAAATGATGCATTTTGGGAAGACTAACAAGACAAGAAATACACAATGAGTGATAGGATGCTAGGAAGCACAGAAGACCAAACGTATCTTGGGTTGCATTCCAAAGATCCCTCTAGCCAGCATAACAGGTAGATAAGATGGTTAAGAAGCCATGTGTGGGATACTTATACAACAGGGAGATTATGATGGAGCTGTATAAAATGCCTGTTAGGCCACAGCTAGAGTACTATATGCAGTTCTAGTTGTCACTCTATAGGAAGGATGTGATTGCACAGGAAGGATGGGGAGGAGATTCTAACGGAAGTATCATGGGCTGGAGTCTTTTAGTTTTGAATAAAGGCTGGTTAGGCTTAAGTTGTTTTCCTTCAAGCAGAGAGGACTGAAATGAAACTTGATCGAGGTGCACACATTTTTGAGGGATATGGACAGAGAACTAAAAATAAACTTTTTATTTTTATTCTAACATCGATTGGAAAAGCTATAGTTCAAGTACGTTAGAGGGGTCAGTTTTTGTTCAATATGTGCAGGAAGGTTTTATAACTCAGTATGTAGATAGGCCAAGAAGAGGTGAGGCTATATTGGATTTGGTACTGGGTAATGAATCAGACCAGGTGTTAGACTTGGAGGTGGGTGAGCACTTTGGTGATAGTGACCACAATTCGGTTACGTTTACCTTAGTGATGGAAAGGGATGGGCACATACCGAATAACAGTAGTTATAGCTGGAGGAAAGGTAATTATGAGGCTATTAGGAGAGATTTAGGATGCATAGGGTGGAGCAGGAAATTGCAGGGGCTGGGGACATCTGAAATGTGGAGCATATTTAAGGAACAGCTTCTGCATGTCCTTAATGAATATGTACCTGCCAGGCAGGGAGGAAGTGGTCAAGTGAGGGAACCATGGTGTACTAGGGAAGTTGAATCTCTGGTGAAGAGGAAGAAGGAGGCTTATATAATGATGAGACGTGAAGGCTCAGTTAGGGCACTGGAGAGCTATAAATTAGCCAGGAAGGAGCTAAAGAGGGAGTTGAGAAGAGCTAGAAGAGGACACGAGAAGACTTTGGCGGATAGGATTAAGGAGAATCCTAAAGTTTTTTACAGGTATATAAATAATAAAAGATTGGTTAGGGCAAGATTAGGGCCAGTCAGAGATAGCAGTGGGAAGTTGTGCGTGGAGCCTGAGGAGATAGGAGAGACACTGAATGAGTATTTTTCATCAGTATTCACGCAGGAGAAAGACAATGTTGTCAGGGAGAATACTGCGATACCAGGTTATAGACTGGGCAGGATTGAGGTTCATAAGGAGGAGGTGTTAGCGAATCTTGAGGGTATGAAAATTGATAAGTCCCCTGGGCCAGATGGGATTTACCCTAGGATTCTCTGGGAGGCTAGAGAGGAGATTGCAGAGCCTTTGGCTTTGATCTTCATGTCGTCGTTGGCTACAGGTATAGTGCCGGAAGACTGGAGGATGGCAAATGTTGTCCCTTTGTTCAAAAAGGGGAGTAGGGACCATCCTCGAAATTATAGACCAGTGAGCCTGACTTCTGTTGTGGGCAAAGTCTTGGAAAGAATTATAAGGGATAGGATTTACAAGCATCTAGAGAGAAATAAATTGATTAGGGATAGTCAGCACGGTTTTGTGAAGGGTAGGTCGTCCCTCACAAACCATAGAGTTTTTTGAGGAGGTGACCAAAGAGGTAGATAAGGATAAGGCAGTTGATGTAGTGTATATGGATTTTAGCAAAGCGTTTGATAAGGTTCCCCATGGTAGGCTACTGCAGAAAGTGCAGATGCATGGGATTGAAGGTGATTTAGCAGTTTGGATTAGGAATTGGCTAGCTGATAGAAGACAGAGGGTGGTGGTTGATGGGAAGTATTCAACCTGGAGTGCAGTTACAAGTGGTGTACCTCAAGGATCTGTTTTGGGGCCACTGCTGTTTGTCATTTTTATAAATGACTAGATGAGGGTGTAGAGGGTTGGATTAGTAAATTTGCTGACGATACCAAAGTGGGGGGAGTTGTAGACAGCGAGAATGGATGTTACAGTTTGCAGAGGGACATAGATAGGTTGCAGAGCTGGGCCGTGAGGTGGCAAATGGAATTCAATACAGATAAGTGTGAGGTGATTCACTTTGGTAGGAATAACAGCATATGAAATATAGGGCTAATGGAAGGACCCTTAATAGTGTTGTCGAGCAGAGGGATCTTGGGGTACAAGTACATAGCTCTTTGAAAGTTGGCACCCAGGTTGATAAAGTTGTTAAGAAGGCGTACGATGTGTTAGCTTTTATCGGTAGAGGGATTGAATTTAGGAGCCGTGAGGTTATGTTACAACTGTACTGAGGGGTGTTATAGTTTACAGAGTGACTTGGACAAGTTGCAGAGCTGGGCCGAGAGGTGGCAAATGGAGTTTAATGTGGAAAAGTGTGAGGTAATGCACTTGGGCAGGAACAATAAATGTGTAGAGTATAGGGCTAATGGTAGGGCTCTTAATAGTGTTGAGGAACAGAAGGATCTTGGTGTATGTGTCAATAGATCCCTGAATGTAGGCAGTCAAGTGGATAAAGTTGTTAAGAAGGCATATGGAGTCTTAGCTTTTATTGGTAGGGGGATTGAATTTAGGAGCCGCAGAATCATGTTGCAACTGTACAAAACTCTAGTGCGGCCGCACTTGGAGTATTGTGTGCAGTTCTGGTCCCCACATTATAAGAAAGATGTGAGGCATTGGAGAGGGTACAGAGGAGGTTTACCAGGATGTTGCCTGGTATGGAGGGCAGGTCCTAGGAAGAGAGGGTGAAGGATTTGAGGTTGTTTTCGTTAGAAAGGAGGCGGCTAAGAGGGGATCTTATTGAAGCATATAAGATGATTAGAGGTTTAGATAGGGTGGACAGTGATAGCCTTTTTCATAGGATGGAGAAAGCTAGCACGAGGGGACACAGCTTTAAATTAAGGGGTAGGAGTTATAGGACGGATATCAGAGGTAGGTTCTTTACTCAAAGAGTGATTAGGGAGTGGAATGCCCTGCCTGCAGCTGTTGTAGATGCGCCAAGTTTGGTGGCGTTTAAGAGGTTAATTGATAAGTATATGGAAGAGAAGGGAATGGTTTAGTTGGGAGGGGCATTGCTTTTTATTTTGGTCAGCACAACATCGAAGGCCGAAGGGCCTGTTCTGTGCTGTAATGTTCTATGTTCTAAAACTCTGGTGCGGCCGCACTTGGAGTATTGCGTACAGTTCTGGTCGCCGCATTATAAGAAAGATGTGGAGCATTGGAAAGGGTGCAGAGGAGATTTACAAGGATGTTGCCTGGTATGGTGGGAAGGCCTTATGAGGAAAGGCTGAGGGACCTGAGGTTATTTTCATTAGAGAGAAGAAGGTTACGCGGTGACCTAATTGAGGCATACAAGATGATGAAAGGACTGGATAGGGTGGATAGTGAGAGCCTTTTTCCTCGGATGGTGATGACCAACACGAGGGGACGTAACTTTAAATTAAGAGGTGGTAGTTATAGGAAGGATGTCAGAGGCAGGTTCTTCACACAGAGGGTGGTGAGGGCGTGGAATGCCCTGCCTGCAGCAGTTGTGGACTCGCCTACTTTGGGGGCATTCAAATGGTCGGTGGATAGGCATATGGATGATATTGGAATAGTTTAGGTTAGAAGGTCCACTGGCCAGCGCAACATCGAGGGCCGAAGGGCCTGTACTGTGCTGTAATGTTCTATGTTCTAAACTTTTCTCCTTAGTAGAGTGTTCAATAACCAACAGGCATAGATTTAAGGTAAGGAGCGCTGTAATCGCCATGATAGTTAATAACGATAGCAGAAGCCTCCAAGAATAATATTGAGAGACTTCCCTAATAATCTGTCATAAATAAATAGATGAAATTCCAAATCAATACATATTAATTAAATCCTTATTATTGTTCAATAACTAAGAGCTGAATGCACTTGTATATTAAACTTAGTGTACAGGGATAACATTGAAATTTCATTAACAAGTGTGAGACTATATCTGTAGAGATTATGGAATAAATTTTTAAAATTAATATAAATGAAATAGTTGCTCAAATCTGGTGAATTATTTTTTGCACAAAATGAAAATTATAACTCTTTTCTCAACAAGGAACAGAATGCTTTCCTCGTGTTTGAAAGATAAAAGATTCCATTTATAGCTTCCATGTATTATGTCACGTTCAACTCAATAATTCCTATTATTGATATTTCAACCTGCATATAGCCTTTTGTCCATACAATTCAATGTAGTAGAGAATACATCTGGGAGAAAAAGCAGATACAGTTATCAAAGGTGTACACATTCTAAATCACCATACTATGTTTGAAGACATCAAAAGGAGGCTAATCAAAGCACTGTTTTCTATTTCTGAGTACTCCTAAAATTACAGCACTACGCAAGAGATCCAGCAGGTCACTGATCAAACACAGGTAGCAGTAAGATGACTCTCTCATGATTCACACACAGTCAAGAATTATCAAGTTTTCTTTTCATATCTAATATAGGATGACTGATTGGGACAGAACCTCTGCTCATAACTGTGTATTGTTTGTTTTGACAACAATGCTTACCTAATGTTTTCTAATGCTTACTTACAAATGTGAATAATTTTTATTTTAAGGATTTCTATATATTCATCTGCTGATTTGAGAGGACATTGTATGCATTATAAAAATTGAAACTTTAATGTTAGCAACAAGGGGTAGGCTAACAACTTATATTTATAGTGTCCTTAATGAAATGAAGCATACCAAGGAGCTTCACAACAGAATTATAAAACAAAGTATGACACAGAGCCACAAAATGGAATAATTTGTCAGATGACTAAAAGCTTGGTCAAAGAGGAAGGTTATAAGAAGTGTCAAAGGGAGAAAGCCAGAATGAGAGGCAGGCATGTGTAATGAGTACTCCAGAGCTTGGGACCTAGTCATGGCCATCAATGGTGAAGCAATTATAATTGGGAACATAGATGTGGCCAGGATTAGAGGAGTATAAATCACCTTAAATGGTTGAAGGTTGGAGGATTAGGTTTAGAGTCCAGAAATTGATAGGAAGGATTTGAAATAAGGACGTGAATTTTAAAATCAAGACATTTAAAGCTACAGCCATAAAAAAAGTCTGTGCATGATCATAAGTTTATAAAGGACATACTTATGCCTTTATTTCCAGAATATGCCGAATAAAGTATCCGCAACATCTCATGTTGGAAGAGTCTGATTGTGAAAAAGTGAAAAAATACTTCATATTCAATAAAATCTTGGAAGGACATGGATGGCGCAAAACTTCAACCTGGGCACAAACTTATAGAATTTCCAGAGGTAAGAAAGAGCATTTGGTTTTTCACAGTGAGATCCCAATGCATACAAGATCTTTTCTAGTGAAAAATAACTTGAGGAAAACACTGGGACTGGCAGTCAGCAGCACTTATTGTACATCATAGAAGAAACAGGAGTTCATTGGTTGGGTGAAAAACTACCGTGAGGGCAGGTTATCAAATAGCTGAGAATTAGTAAAATTGTAGAGAATGAGAGAGAAGGGGCAATAAGAAACAAGCAATAAGGAAATAACTGGATTTTGATTTTAGCTTAGACTGCAAGTACAGCTTAAAAACTTTATATAATTAATATTTTAGAAATTCAAAGCTGAATTTCTTCACTTGACAGAGTGAAGGAGTTTTGGTTGTTTATCTGACATTAACAAGAATAACATTTTTTTAGTCTATATATTTTATTTAGTTAAGTCTGGGAACTCAGTTCCTGATTTGCATAAGCTACCAAATAAACCTGTTTGATTTTAATATGGTGTTGAGAGACTTACTGTGTCCATCGCTGGCATCTCCACATCACAGACTGAGTGCCTGTGGACTGCTAACATTATCCCATTATTGAAAAAGGGTGCTCGGGGTAGACCAGTCAGTCTAATCTCTATGTTTGGGAAGTAATCAAAGAATTTTGAGACACAGAATATATCTGCCCTTGGATAGACATGAATTATTCAGGGATAGTCAGTATATATTTGTTAGGTGAAAGTCACATTTGACAAATTTAATCAAACTTTTTGAGGAGATAATGAGGAGTGTTCATGAGGGCAATGCATTTGATATGGTTGATATGGACTTCAACGAAGCTTTTGTTAAAGTTCCTCATGACAGATTAGTCAAGAAAATAAGGGCCCAGAGCCAAAGCAAAGTGTCACCAAAAACGGCTGAGAGGCAGGAAGCAGAGGGTGATGATACGGGGATGTTTCTGTGACTGGAAGTCTGTTTCCAGTGGGGTATTGCAGCACTCAGTGCTACAATACATACAATTGTGGTGTACATTCATGATTTGGATCTAAATGTAGGGGATATGATTAACAAGTTTGCAGATGACATAAAAATTGAAAAGGTGGTAAATAATGAAGGGAGTAACTGTAGACTGCAGCAGAATGTCAATGCATTGGTCAGATGGGCAGAGCAGTGGGAAATGGAAAACCCCAAAAAGGGTGAGGTAATGCACATGGAGAGGGTTAACAAGGTAAAGGATTACACTGTGAATGGTAGACCCCTGGAAATTATTGAAGATCAGAGGGACCTTGAAGTGCAGATCATAGATGCAGGTCAGGTAGATAGATAAGGTGATTAAGATGGCATATTGGGTACTTGCCTTTATTAACCAAGGCACAAAAGAGCAGAAAGGTCATACTGGAACTGCATATTAGAAAACCACTTTATAGTAAGGATATGATTGCACTGGAAATGTTGCTGAAGAGATTTAGAATGATACTGCCTGGGCTGCAGGGTCTGAGTTATGAGGAAAGATTAGATAGGCTGGGACTATTTTCCTTACAGCAGTGAAGATTGAGGAGAACCAATAGAAGTGTGCAAAATTATGAAGGGCACTGATAGAGGGGACAAAAGTACTTTTTCTATTATTAGGGCCGAATGGTCTCCTTCTGTGCTGCAAATGTCTCTAAATTATGAATTTAAGATATATCCAAATAATTTTCTTACATGGTTCAGGATTCCATGGCATCAAATTAAAGGTTATCCATCTATCAAAGGCAAAATCTAGGATCAGGCTGGAAGATGGATTCATATAAAAAAATTAAAATATTTGAAACAGCATGAACTATGCTATGTACACCAGAGGCATTAAGCTTAATGGCAGGTCTGCAAAGATTCTCATTGTAGGGCCTCTGAAGTTCTTAACATGTAAATATAGCTTTTAGGCATTGGGCTTGAACGTATAGGGTGGATTTAATTTAATGTAGCTGTCTTGGTGGCATCATAGCTGCAGGACAGTTAATCACAGGAGAGACTCTCCATCGGTTTCCCAGCAGCAGCAAAAACTGATCTGATTAAGAGGGTGGAAAATACTACCACACGATTCCTAACTGCCATTGGCCAGATGCCAATTAGGCTCTTTAACCAGCTGATTGATAGCCATTATTGCTGAGCCCAGTGCCATTCAGTGGTGACTTGCGAATTAAGTGGGAGCCACAGTTTTACTGTGTTGCCTGAAAGCTATTCAGAAATTCAGTTGGGTTTGTGGGTTGGTGATGGTGAGTGAAGATGTCCCTCAAATCAGGTACAGTCCAGACTGAGGGAACCAGCATTGGAAAAGAGGATTGGCTCTGAAAGTTACCAGCTTGTTCTTGCCTTCTCTTTCCAATCCATCGTTCCGTCCCATCTTCATTCACTTTTGTCACGTTGTCCAGGGCCTCTGATGGGCATAATGCCGACAGGTGATCTGCTGACAAGTAATGGAAAGCTGCTGGCATCTGATTATGTAACAGATCTGGTAGGCAACATATCTGTTGCCGGGATCCCAAATCCCGAGGATGGCCTGACAGTGACCACTAAGTGCCTAAAGAGCTCTTAATACTATCAGACTTCCCCCATGAAACCGACCAAGATCTCCACTAATTCTGACTATTGAATGAGATCCACAAAGTCAGCCATTAGTAACAAGGAGAGTGAATGAACGAGGAGCAAGGTCTCTCATACTAGAAAAGAATATTATAGTCTATAGAATTAAATTCTGTTCACTGATCTATTTCATGCTAAAGTACATCATATAATCAACTACAACATTCCTTCCATTGATGTGCCTTTTTACATACTTGGTTTCAGTAAACTTAATTGAAATCTGGATAGCATTTACTCATGTCCTGTTCTATTTCCCTTACTTGCCCCTTCTTCCTATTTCTCATATTTCTTCTTTCAATCAATTTATTATGTAATCCATTCTCTTTGGGTCTACCTTTCCCTTTTGCGCTCTCCTTAGATTTTCTTTATTTTCTCTCATTCCTTCTGTTTTTCCTCATTCATTCATTCCTCCTCATTCCAATTATCCACTCTCATTGCTCTTTTGCACAATATTTTTTCTTTCCCTCAGTTGGGGCCTTCTTTCCTATCACATGGTCTTGTGCTCTTTCCCCATTTATCATTTCTTAAATCCCTGTTTCTTTTTGCATCATTCCTCCTCTTCCTTAGTTTCTCTCTCCTTGCCTTCTATTCTTTTTCTGTTTGTTGCTCTTATTCCCTTTCTTCTTTTTAGACTGCTCGAGTTAGATGAGCCACAATTTTCACCAATTCATCAAAGAGGAAAAATCAATGTTTTCCACAACTCCATACCTATTATCAATTTCATCCTGTCCATTGTCTCTGCTTCAGAATAAAACGGACTACATGTTCTGTGGTAAATAATTAATCTCAGATGCAAATTCCACACATCCAAAGTATTGCTGATGACTTGTGTGTCTGACTCATGAAGATCCTTAACATCGCTTAATGATGGTTAAGATTCTTTTTATTCAGATTCAAGTAACTCTTCATGCTAGCAAGCTAATGAATAAGATAATTCTGGATGGGGGAAGCAAAGGAAACCTAAGAGTGATGTTTTTCTGTAAGGATAGCAGTGTTAGTTGGCTAATACTGCTGCATACCTGTTAGACAACTAGGTCGGTCATGCACTGAATTCAATGGTCCTGGTAGTGGTGCCACAATCACTAGCAACCCTGCCAGAGCCATTT
Source organism: Sphyrna mokarran (assembly GCA_024679065.1). Taxonomy (NCBI): domain Eukaryota; kingdom Metazoa; phylum Chordata; class Chondrichthyes; order Carcharhiniformes; family Carcharhinidae; genus Sphyrna; species Sphyrna mokarran. The sequence goes on along the minus strand of JAGIQG010000002.1, from coordinate 72,850,968 downwards.
CCAGGAGCCCCAGAGGGATTAATCAGCCACTTAAGAGCCCAGCTTTCTTCCAGACAGGAATTCCCTCCTTGATTTTCCCACCCTTAACTTCATCAGGACAAGTTAGGAAGATGAAAGGTTCTCCAGCCCAAGCCTTCCCACTCGAATATATGAAGCCCTTTCATCCTAAGCCACTACTAGTGGAGAGGGAAATTAAATTCTTCTCCATGTTGGCTGATCAAAAACCTAGCCTATATAGGTTTTTCGGTAATTTGCTACAAGCAAAGTGGTGGTGGGCTCTCATGTTCCAGATATCCCACTGAGCAAAATAAATAAAAATAAAACAAAAATGAACAAATTGCAGTTCTTTACTGTAATTAGCTCCTTGTGTTGAAATACTATACGCAAGATTTCACAAACAGTAAAGTGTTGATTATTTACTGAAAAAGGCAATTATGAAACTGGCAACCTAATATATAATTAAAAACTAACAGTAGAACTATAAGTTTAAATTGTTAAGTACAAACTATAAATTTCAAGTCAAATACATTTTGCAGATTCAATGGTCAGAATTCTTAATTCTTCTGAATCACTGTGATGGTGGACAGTTTGAGTGGTGCCAGGATGATGTGATCTTGCACCCAATTCTGCACATGGAGCCTCATTAATTATGCACGGGAATGTTTCCAAAGCACCCGTGACTGATTTGCCTATCTGCCATCAGCTCAAAAGGTCCCACTGCTATACTTAAATATCAATCCAGCACACCCATATCACTCTCTCCTCCCATCTGTCGCTAGTAGACTTATCAACATGGCATTCAATAATAAGCAAATGCTAAGAAGGCAGCAGCACACCACTTCAACCATCAGGCCCTCGACACCTTGATCTGTAGAGTCTAGGTGCAGGTTGTGTCCTCTACTCACTGGATGGTTCAAAGCAGCACCAAATGTTATCTTTCAGGCCTGGGAGACTGTTGGTCAAGAGGTCAGCATGACTGGTGCCCATGCCAGAAGTACAATGCAGTGCAGAAAGTGGAAGAATATCATCTGCTGCACTAAGGTAAATCATGCTTCAAATCCCTCCATTGTAAAACTGTCATGGCATTGTATACTCAAATGATACTCTCTTCAAGAATCTCACACATCCATTAGCAGGGGCAACATATCAACACATTATCTCAGATACTTTTACGTTATCACATCCCAACTATCATGTTGCTCATATTCCAACTTTTGCCCTATTCCCGCTCATCACATGCTGTTTTTTCATCTTTATAAGGGGCCAGCAGGAAAATGACAAGTGACAGCAGCCCAAACTGGAGAGGGACAGCAAAGATCCTCATCCTCATAATCCAAAGAGGTTGCAGTTGACCTTGTTGAGGAGGACAGGGATCACTCTTGTGGCAAAGCAGAGATTGGACTCTCCCAACAACCTAGTATGGATTGCAGCTCAATCAAATCCTAATGATCAAAGTGTGTCAGATATACACTGAAATACCTTAAATTCATCCTCTGAAATTCTTTCTTGTTGGCATCAGTAGATTATGATCAGCCAAACATGTGAGCAGTAGCCCAGGCCCCCAAAGCATGTCTTTGGATAAGGGGACTCAAGATATGTCACAGTATTTACTTACACCCTCCAGCAATATAGAGATTATCTCAGAGGGATACAGCTCTGGATTAGATTTAATGAGACTGCTGCAGTCAGGGACAGGAACACCCAGGTCTCCTGTACATGGACAGCTGCTGGAGACAACATATTCTCTACTGAGAGTGATTTCATTCCTTTCCCCAACTGCTTGCTTAAAGCCAAGCAGCAACAAATCTCAGAGGCTGTTCAGCATAAAGTTTAGCTTGAAACTCCACATTCAGTTATCACCAAAATCACCTATTCATTCCATAGTTTCACCTTCCATACCTAACTTTGTCCTGCCAATGCTGAAATCCATACAGCTGCAGTTCAATGATAACACTCACCATCAGGTCAGGATTTTGTGGACTCAATTCTAAGTCCAGACTTGAGTACAAAATCTAATTCAATACTAAGGAAGCATTACATTGTCAGAGTACCATCTTGGATGAGACGATAAATCAAGATCTTGTCTGCCTCTCAGATTCCAAGGAATTATTTCAAAGAAGAACAGATGATTTCTCTTAAATTTCCTGGCAAACATTACAACCCTAACCAATATCAGATCATCAGGTCATCATCTCATTGCTGTTTGCAGAACTTTGCTGTATATGAACGGCTGCAACATTTCCAACATAATGTTAAGAACCACACTTGTAACATATGTCATTGATGTAGAGCTCATAGGGGTGTCCTGAGGATGTAAAGGCGATATATAAATGTAAATATTTCTTCTTACAATTTCATCAGTCCTTGTTCTGCCTTTCCTGAGCTCTATCTTATATAGATTCCAAGTTAATCAAAGCATTAACACTCACATATTAGCCCAACCTAAACGGTCGGTCTTATAAAATTTAGCAAATACACATTATAATTACCATCTGCTATGCTAGATCTGTGCATCAGGAGTTGACAATGCAAGTACCCCTTCAATATGAATACAAAACAACTATAGTTACAGGAAGGGAAGACATTTTAAAAACTTTTGTCCATGAAAATTACAACAGGAGATCAATAAGTCCAATACTCACACAACCACCAGCTAATATTTCTGCTGCAAGAGAGATAGATCCATCACTTCTGTAAAATCTGTCTTTTACAAAATCATTCATCTGAAATGAAATAAAATATTTTGAAATAGATTTTATAAATCTCCAAATCTATTCATGCTGAATTGTTAACAGTAACAAGTAGAAAAGTAATCTTTTAAATACTGAATTTTCCCTTGTATCTTAAAACTATATAGGTACTCAACTATCATTTTCTCACAAACAGCTTGCTTAGCTTATCACACAGACAAAAAATGGTTCCTTGAGCAAGATACTGAAGTATCATTTCTACGATATTGTATTTATTGTGAGTCATTACTTTTCATTTTTGGAACCTGGATTCAAAATGGTGAATGAAAATCTATATTTAATGATCATAATGGTCCTTGTCCAATGAGTTTAGACAGTCTCACTAAAATGAATATGAGCCTACAGCATGAAACTTTCTTTAAACCTGATACAAACTGGCAATAGCACTCAGACAAGAAGCAGAATAGCTACTGTGAAGAAAACAAAAACGCAAACGGGACTTCCCATGAAGTTGGGGATTCAGCAGGTTCAGCAAATAAAACATAATACTTCAGATGGATGAGTGAGCTGAAAGAATTTGAAGTCAACAATGAGGGTGGAATTTTATGCCCTCTCCCACAATGGGGGAGATTCGGTCAGACAAGAAGGTGAGGGCAGCCCCCTTTCTGCCTACACACCAATTAAGTCTGGCACTATCATTGAAAAGAATTACCAGCCAATGATTGGCTGGTTTATGATTGGCAGCAACTCTCAGGACAGAACTTCCCAATTCAAACCTCTACCATTAATATTTTAGAAAAAGGAAAAGGTAAAACAATCAGAAAAGTGGTGGATGAATACATTTTGAGAGGGGAATCTTGTGGGGGTGATGGGTTTTGGCTGCCAGCAGGACAACTGACATCATCCTCACATTACCACTTAACAAGCCAGAGGGTCTTTCCCTAGGATCAAGGACTATAAGGGAGGAGATGGAGGTCATCTGCCAAGCAGCAGTCTGCAACTCTTCTGTACTCAGCAGCACCACTAAGGAAGTGGCGGCTGATGTTAGTATGACACTGACCCAAAGCCTCGGGCTGAGAAGTGGCTCAGGCATGTCAGTGATAATAGGAAGGTCTTTCAAAGGGAATCACAGATTCATAGAATCCCTACAGTGCATGAGAAGGCCGTTTGGACCATCGAATTATGCGCCAACCATAATCTCACCCAGGTCCTATTCCTGGAACAACACATATTTACTCTGCTAATCCCCTGACATAAGGGTCAATTTGGCATGGTCAACCCTAACCCGCACATTTTTGGACTCAGAGGAAACCAAAGCACCTGGAGGAAACCCACACAGACAAGAGGAGAAGATGCAAACTCCATGCAGACAATGACCCAAGGCTGGAACTGAACCTGGGTCCTTGGCACTGCGAGACAGCAACAGTTATGGAGATGTGGGACAGAGGGGTCAGCAGGTTTTCAACAGCACATCCGTTCCCCCCACCTCCTGATGATGTGCTTTTGAACTAGGGACTCGCCTGGGGACCCACAAGCAAACAAGCCAAGGGTTGCTTTTGTACTCCCCGCATGGCAAATCCCTCTGAACACAGTTGTATTATTACAGTGATAGTGGGGTGAGCTCCTTATGTGTTGCACAATCAAGATTCCAAATGTAATTTATACAATTTGTGAAATTTGATTTTATATATTCTGAATGAAAGTTTATACTAAAATTTAGGAAACAAAGATTAATGAAATTAATCAAATTAAATTTAACTAGCTATATTTAGAGTGCCAAACAAGGTTTTTGGCAAAGTTAAGTTACTGGCGCTTACTGATAAATGCTATAAAGCATTCAATATGAACATGCATAGAAGTGTCTCTGTATTTAACTGCTCACAAATTCAGATACAGCACCAATGGACAAGAAAACTTTCGAAGACATATATTTTGTAATGTTGCATATTAAAGAACGCAATTACATCACTTACAGAGAGTTTTATAGCTTTTTCTGGTGCCACACCCATCAACTGTGGTAATAAACCTATTTTGAAATCAGACACAAAAAAATAAATTTATTGCTATCACTATATTTCCCCAATGAGAAAAAAAATTATTACGGCTCAAAGCTAGCAGTCAGTCAATGAAAAGCAACCAGGAACAGCAGCAGTTCTGGGTTTCTTTGAATGAGTTTTATTTCTTCAAAGCAGCAGAAATGTCTCAGATAAAAAGAAAAACTGTAATGCTAGAAAATGGAAATAACAAATTGCGCAAAATTATCAATCTACAATAAAAAAGGGCAATAAGGGTAGAATTTTCCAGTTCTGAGATGATGAGCAGCAGCTGATGGTTCTGTGGGCAACCGATTCCAATCTTTGAAGGTTCATTAATTACATACAGGTAAGTTTCGGACCAACTTGCCTAGTGGGTCAGGAGCAATTTGACTGCCTAATATAATTTGGTCGATTTAAAGGTTTGGACATGGGGCCCCATATTTAAATGCCAGTCCAATGCATACATCTGACCCCTGATTCTCTTCCCCTCCCCAGTCACCTGTTTTTAAACATGTCAGGGCTCCAGAACAATCAGACAAGCAGCCTCAAGTGGCAGCAACTCATGACCAGGCCCTTGAGGCATTGATCAAAGGGGTCTGGGGTCATAGGCATGTCCTGTACCCAAGGAATAGGTCAAGAAAGCACCCGAACATTATGTTTCTGGACTGCAAGGCCATCATCTAAGAGGTTAACACAGCTGCCAACTACACCCAAAGCATCATCAAGGGCAGGAAATTGCTTATTTACTCATCCATTCTGCCAAGATAAGCCATTCTTCAACCCTCCCCAGTATCAAAGAGTTGTCATAGCACTATATAATCAAACAACTATTCTTTTCACAATCTTACAAATCCATTAGACGGAAGTACATCATGAAGATTTTAACATCACCAACATCCCATCCTTAAGTTGCCCACATCCTCTCTTGTGGCCATTCTAGGGAGGGCTCACTGCACACAACATAAGAACTAGGAGCAGGAGTAGGCCATCTGGCCCTTCGAGGCTGCTCCACCAATCAATAAAATCATGGCTGATCTTTTCATGGATTCAGCTCTACTCACCCACCTGCTCACCATAACCCTCAATTCCTTTATTGTTCAAAAATGTACCTATTCTTGCCTTCAAAATATTCAATGAGATAACCTCAACTGCTTCATTGGGCAGGGAATTCCACAGATTTACAATCCTTTCGGTGAAGTTCCTTCTCAGTTCAGTCCTAATCTGCACCCCCGTTCTAATTTCACCCGCCAGTGGAAATAACTTCCCTGCTTCTATCTTATCTACTACCTTCATAATCTTATATGTTTCTAATTACAGGGTCATGGATTTCACCCAACCTCTGCTCCATTCCCTTTGATCACATGCCTCATTTTTGTCTTCACAAAGTTAAGTTGGTGCAAAACAAATATGAAAAAGTACAGATAGCCAGCATCTTTCATCTCTCAAGTTGAGGAGGCTGCAGCTGACCTGGCTGAGGAGGGCAGAAATTGTTCCTGTGGGGAAGGGGTGATCAGCTTCTCCCAACAATCTAGTACGGATCACAGCTCCATCACTTAATTGCATCCGAACAACTACAGTGAGTACATGCAGTTTTAAATAGTTGATGTTCACCTCTGAAACAGCTCTGGAAGTCCCCAGCATCAGATATCAAATTCGATTTATTGCACAATTTCAAGAAATAGCTGAAGGCATTGGATACTGAAAAGGATATGGCCTCTGATAATACTGTGGCAATAGTACTTAAGACTTGTGCTATAGGTCTTGCTGTACTCTCACCAACTGTTCCAGTATAGCTTTAACAGTGGCATGTACCTAGCCATGTAGAAAACTATCCAGATATCTCTATATATAGCAACCAGGACAAATCCAACCTGACAATTACTGCATTGTCTTTGTACTCTTGATCATCAGTAAAACGATGGAAGGGGGCAACAGTCCTTTCGTTTGCTTAACAATAGCCTGCTCATAGACATCCAGTCTGGGATCCACCAGAGTCACTCAGCTCCTGATCTCACTGCATCCTTGGTTTAAACTTTAACAGAAGAGCTGAACTCCAGAGGTGAGGTAAGTGACTACACTTGACATCAAGGCAGCATTTGATCATGTATGTATCAAGGAGCTCTAGCAAAACTAGAATCAAAGGGAATCAGGGGAAAACCACCAATGGTTGGAGTCATATCTGGCACAAAGGAAGACAGTTATGATGTTTGGAAGTGAATCACCTCAGTTCCAGGACATCACTGTAGGAATTCCTCAGGGTAGTGTCCTAGGCCCAACCAACTTCAACTGCTTCATCAGTAACCTTCTTTCCATCATAAGGTCATAAGTGGGGATGTTTGCTGAAGATTGCACAATATTCAGCATTCTTTGTGAGTCCCCAGAAAATGAAGCATGTCCAAATAGGGCAAGCCCTGGATAATATTCAGGCTTGGGCTGACAAGTAACATTTGTGGCACACAAGTGCTAAGCAATTACCATTTCCAATAAGAGAGAATCTAACCATTGACCCTTGACAGTAATGGAATTGCCATTGCTGAATTCTCCACTAACACTTCGGCCCGGGGGCGGGGGGGGGGGTTTTGCCCAGAAACTAAACTGGACTACTCCTACACAGTAGCTGCAAACACAGGTTAGAATCCTGTAGTGAATACCTGTAATAGTACTTCGCCTTTAAGAGATGTATTTTTTCAAAATCATGTAGAGGAAAGGATTGCAAAGTCGATCCTGGACAGGAGTAAAAGTAATAGGGTAATTGTTATGGGGGACTTTAACTTTACTAATATTGGAATAGCTATAATTCTAGCTCGTTAGAGGGATCAGTTTTTATGCAAAGTGTGCAGGAAGGTTTTTTGACTCAGTATGTAGATAGGCCAACTAGAGGTGAGGCTACATTGGATTTGGTGCTGGGCAATGAGCCAGACCAGGTGTTAGGCTTGGAGGTTGGTGAACATTTTGGTGATAGTGACCACAATTCGGTTACGTTCATCTTAGTGATGGATAGGGATAGGCATGAAGCTGGGGGCAGTAGTTATGGCTGGGGGAAGGGTAATTATGAGGCCATCAGGAGAGAATTAGGGTGCATAGATTGGACTAGGAAACTACAGGGACTGGGAACATCTGGAATGTGGAGCTTATTCAAGGAGCAGCTGCTGCGAGTCCTTGATAAGTATGTCCCTGTCAGGCAAGGAGAAAATGGTCGAGTAAGAGAACCTTGGTGTACGAAAAAAGTTGATTTGCTGGTTAAAAGGAAAAAGGAGGCTTATGTCAGGATGATGCTTGAAGGCTCGGTTAGTGCAATGGATAGCTATAGATTAGCCAGGAGGGAGCTAAAGAGTGAATTGAGGAGAGCGAAGAGAGGACATGAGAAGACTTTGGCTGATAGGATTAAGGAGAATCCGAAAGCTTTCTTTAGATATGTTAAGAATAGAAGATTGGTTAGGACAAGATTAGGGCCAGTCACAGACAGCAGTGGGAAGTTGTGCGTGGAGCCTGAAGAGATTGGAGAGGCACTGAACAAATATTTCTCTTCAGTATTCACGCAGGGAGATGTAAATGTAGTTGCGGAGAACACTGGGATACAGGGTTGCAAACTGGAAAGTGTTGAAGTAGATAAGGAGGATGTGCTAGATATTCTTGAGGGTTTGAAGTTAGATAAGTCCCCTGGGCTGGACGGGATTTACCCTAGGATTCTCTGGGAGGCGAGAGAGGCGATTGCAGAGCCTCTGGCTCTGATCTTCAGGTCGTCGTTGTTTACGGGTATAGTGCCGGAAGACTGGAGGATAGTGAATGTGGTCCCATTGTTCAAGAAGGGGAATAGAGACTTTCCTGGGAATTATAGACCGGTGAGTCTTACTTCTGTAGTGGGCAAAGTATTGGAAAGAATTATTAGGGATAGGATTTATAGTTATTTAGAGAGAAATGAATTGATTGGGGATAGTCAGCATGGTTTTGTGAAGGGTAGGTCGTGCCTTACTAACCTTAATGAGTTTTTTGAAAAAGTGACCAAAGAGGTGGATGGGGGTAAGGCAGTTGATGTGGTATATATGGACTTTAGTAAGGCGTTCGATAAGTGCCCCATGGAAGGCTTCTGCAGAAAATGCAGATGTATGGGATTGAGGGTGATTTAGCTAATTGGATTAGGAATTGGCTAGCTGATAGAAGACAGAGGGTGGTGGTTGATGGAAATTATTCATCGTGGATTTCGGTTACAAGTGGTATACCTCAGGGATCTGTTTTGGGGCCCCTGCTGTTTGTAATTTTTATAAATGATCTGGATGAGGGTATTGAAGGATGGATTAGTACATTTGCAGATGACACTAAAGTCGGTGGAGTGGTAGATAGTGAAGAGGGGTGTTATAGTTTGCAGAGAAACTTGGACAAGTTGCAGAGCTGGGCCGAGAGGTGGCAAATGGAGTTTAATGTGGAAAAGTGTGAGGTAATTCATTTTGGCAGGAATAACAGACGTGTAGAGTATAGGGCTAATGGGAGGACTCTTAATAGTGTGAAGAACAGAAGGATCTTGGTGTATACGTGCATAGATCCCTGAAAGTTGGCAATCAAGTCGATAAGGTTGTTAAGAAGGCATATGGAGTCTTAGCTTTTATTGGTAGGGGGATTGAATTTCGGAGCCGCAACGTCATGTTGCAACTGTACAAACTCTAGTGCGGCCGCACTTGGAGTATTGTGTGCAGTTCTGGTCCCCGCATTATAAGAAAGATGTGGAGCATTGGAGAGGGTACAGAGGAGGTTTACCAGGATGTTGCCTGGTATGGAGGGCAGGTCTTATGAAGAGAGGCTGAGGGATTTGAGGTTGTTTTCGTTAGAAAGAAGGCGGCTAAGAGGAGACCTTATTGAACATATAAGATGATTAGAGGTTTAGATAGGGTGGACAGTGATAGCCTTTTTCCTAGGATGGAGAAAGCTAGCACGAGGGGACACAGCTTTAAATTAAGGGGTGGTAGTTTTAGGACGGATGTCAGAGGTAGGTTCTTTACCCAGAGGGTGGTAAGGGTATGGAATGCCCTGCTTGCTGCAGTTGTAGATGTGCCAAGTTTGGTGGCGTTTAAGAGGTTAGTAGATAAGTTTATGGACGAAAAGGGAATGGTTTAGGTTAGAGGGTCATTGCTTTTTCCTAATTGGTCGGCGCAACATCGAAGGCCGAAGGGCGTGTTCTGCGCTGTAATGTTCTGTTCTCTGCAGTTTGTAAGCCAGCCTTTTGTTTCTGTTGTTACATTGACTGCTGTTCAGATGTGCTTTTAGTGCTGCTTAAATGGGATTTTGTTTATGTTTACTTGGGACCTCATGCAGTATCTGGGATTTTTATGAGCCTAAATTGGAGGATGATTGATTGACAAGTCAAAGTTAAGTGGTTCCTCCAGTGAGGAATCCAAGGACTCATTTTCAGTTTTATTTGGAAGGTGTTTTTACTTCAGAGTGGATGCAGTTTCTGTCTCTCTCAGGATAAAAGCAAATTACAGTGCATACTGGAATCTGAAACCAAAAGAGAAAATGCTAAAAAATCTCAGCAGATCTGGCAGCACTTGTAAGGACAGAAAAGAGCCAACGTTTCGAGTCCAGATGACCCTTTATCAAAGCTGCTCACTATCTACACAGCACAAGTCAGGTATATGACAGAATACTCTCCACTTGCTTGGATGAATGCAGCTCCAACAACATTTAAGAATTTAAGCAGCTCAACATCATCCAGGATAAAGTAGCCCATTTCATATGTATGCCATCTACAAATATTCTATCCTTTCACCACTGAGGCAGCCATGTGAACCATGTACAAGATGGACTGTCAGAACTCACTGAGACTCCTGAGGCAGCACCTTCCAAACCCTCAACTGTTACCATCTAAAAAGGACAAAGACAGCAGATACCTGGGAACACCAGCACCTAGAAATTCCCTTCCAAGTCTCTCACCTTCTTGACTTGGAAAAAACATCACTGTTCTTTCACTGGCATGTGTCTAAATCCTAGCACTATCTCCCAAGCACTGTAGGTGAACTTACAGCTCAGGGATTGCTACAGTTCAAGGAAGCAGTTCACCACCACCTTCTCAAGGCAAACTTGGGATGGGTAATAAATGTCTTATCAGAAATGGCATTGGAGTTCTGAACACCCCTGTATCTAGCATGCAACATTTTCACCAGGAAGGCAGGAGAGGAACGAGAATGGGATATGTTCTGCGAATCCATAGTTCTTGGAGACAGCGGTATGTTTAACAGAATTAATAGTGCAGCTGCTTACATTTAGAAGCAATTTTTGTCAGTAATGTTTCTTGATGCACAACACCTAGGATTTATAAATTTCTGGAAATGATCTAAATATGCCAGAATTCTCTAAGGATTCTCTTTGGGATTGTTACAAGTAAACATGAATGTGCATAAAAAGGTGAATAACATCTTTGAATTGTAAAGTCATTTAAATCCACAGCTTTTTCAATTTTGGGAAACAACAGCCTCCAGTTGAAAATAAATCTGTGCTGGAATTTCAATGGATGTTTGTTGACATAAGCCTGAGGGCCATCACTATGATATTAGTACTGCTCGACTACTTCCACAACTTTGCATTATCAGAGTGAGGGCTTAAATTCATAATCTTCATGAGAGCTTCAATGAAGAGTGTAGGATTACATGTTAGGAACATCGAGAAACCTCAAAAATGAGTCTCCAATGCAGGACTACTTGCAAGACAAGCAGCGGAAGCCACACGCACTGGACAGAACAAAGCTGTTCCATTGTCAACTAGTCAGTTTTGAAGCACCATAATTCTGCCTTAGAGTCACGAATGGTGATGGGCATTTAAACAATTAAAAGAGGAGGTGGTTCACCAATGCTCAACGATGGGAAAATCCAGCACATTAGTGCAAAAGATAAAGGCTGAATCATTTGAAAACACTGTCAACTCCATCCAGGCCTCCTCCCCAGGTCCTGGCATCACAGATGCCAGTCTTCAGACAACTTGATTCCCTCCTTATATCAAGGAGCGATTGAGGACCTTCGAAGGATATAACCCTGACAACATTCCGGCAACAGTATTGACAATTTGCATTCCAGTCCTAGCCACGCACCTAGCTATTGTAGAACAGCCACAACACTGACATCTACTTGGCAACGTGGAAAATTTCCTGACATTGTATATCCAATTCAGGAGCAAAGTACATAGCCAATTGATGATTACCTCCAATGTTTTTTATTTACAAACAGGAGTAATCTTATGCCAGGTGGGTACTCAGCAGCTTTTACTGTGCAAGCTGATGTTCAAGTAAGGTGGAGGAACTTCCTTTGCAGGTCACTGTGCTCAAAGGCAATCCATCTCAAAGATCATGATTTGCCTTTAATTCTCCCACACAGCCTCTGAATGCTCCTCAGTTATAAGAACATAAGAAATAGGAGCAGGAGTAGGCCATTTAGCCCCTCAAACCTGTCCCGCCATTCAATAAGATCATGGTTGATCTGAATTGGATCAGTACCACTTACCCACCGATTCCCCATAACCCTTAACTTCCTTATCGATCAGAAATCTATCTACCCATGACTTAAACATATTCAACGAGGTAGTCTCCATCACTTCAATGGGCAGAGAATTCCAGAGATTCAATACCCTCTGACAGAAGTTCCTCCTCAACTCTGTTCTAAACTGACCACCCCCCCACCACCGCGCTCCCCCCCCCCCCCCCCCAGCTCATTTTGGGGCTGTGCCCTCTAGTTCTGATTTCCTTTCTAAGTGGAAAGAATTCTCTACCTCTACCCTATCTAGCCCCTTCATTATCTTATGTCTCTATAAAACCACCCCTCAGCCTTCTAAATTTTAATGAGTACAGGCCCAATCTACTCAATCTCTCTTCATAAGCTAACCCCCTCATCGCCAGTATCAGCCTAGTGAACCTTCTCTGTACTCTTTCCAAGGCCAATATATTGTTTCGCAAATAAGGGGACCAAAATTGCACACAGTACTCCATTTGCGGCCTCATCAGTGCCTCGTACAGTTGCAACAAGACCTCCCTGCTTTTATATTCTATTTCCCTCATGATAAAGGCCAATATTCTATTCACCTTCTTGATCACCTGCTACACCTGCAGACTGAGTTTTTGCAATTCGTGCACAAGGACCTCCAGGTCCCTCTGCACAGTAGCATGCTGCAACTTTTCACCATTTAAATAATATTCCATGCTGCTATTATTTCTTCCAAAATGGATAACCTCATATAACATTGGCAAATACTCCATCTGCCAGTTCCTCGCCCACTCGCTCAGCCTATCCAAATTTCTCTGCAGACTTTCCACATCCTCCCATCATCTTCATGTCATCAGCAAACTTTATCATCCTACACTCAGCCCTCTCCTCCAAATTGTCCGTGTATATGATAAACAGTTGAGGTCCCAGCACCAATCCCTGCAGCACACCACTAATCACCAACTGCCAACCAGAAAAGCACCCATTTATTCCAACTCTCTGCTTCCTGTTAGATAACCAATCCTCAATCCATGCTAACACTTTACCCCCAACTCTGTGTACCCTAACCTTCTGCAGCCACCTTTTGTGAGGCACCTTATCAAACACCTTCTGAAAATCTAAAAACACATCCATCAGTTCCCCTCTGTCTACTGCACTAGTCATAGAGGTTTACAACATGGAAGCAGGCCCTTTGGCCCAATTTGTCCATGTTCCCCCTTTTTTTTTAAATGTGGAGATGCTGGCGTCAAACTAGGGTAAACACAGTAAATGAACAAGCAATGTTCATTCATCCATTGTCGTACTGCTCGACAATCACCAGGTAAGATTGTTCCCTTCCTGTTGGCAACACTTCAGCAGTCACGGGCGTTTGGCCTCTGATCTTCGGGTAAGCGTTATCTAAGGCTGCCTTCATGACATGACAGGGCAGAATCATTGAGCAGAGACTGATTAGTCAAGTTCCGCACACGAGGACAGACTCAACAGGGATCTTGGGTTCACATCGCACTATCTGTAACTCTCATAACTTGCCAGGGCTTGTAAAATCTCACTTACTGTTCTGTCTGGAGACAATACACATCTCTTTAACCTATGCCTAATGCTATCTCCACTCACATTGTCTGCATCTTTAAGACTTAAATAGCAGGTTAGCTATAAAACTTGCATTCTAATCAGTAATTTGTAAACTGTGTGCGCCTTTATATGCCCTTCTCTGATCAGAACCTGCCACACACCTGACAAAGGAATAGCATTTCCAAAAGCTTGTGGGTTTACTATCAAATAAACTGGTTGGACTTTAACCTGGTCTTATAAGACTTCTTACTGTGTTAACCCCTTTTTTTAATCCATTAAGCTAGTCTCAATTGCCCGCGTTTGGCCCATAGCCTTCTATACCTATCTCACCCATGTAACTGTCTGAGATAAAATTGTACCCACCTCCACTACTAGCTCTGGCAGCTTGTTCCAAATGGGATAGGCCTCTCCATCCTCATTCCATCACAAAAGCTAACTGTAACTCAAGTCCCAAGTCATCAACCCCTACCTCCACTAACACCTCCCTCCTAATATGCACATCCCACCCCCACCAAACTTTCTCAATCCAAAATTATTTTACTGCCAGTGCACACACATGCTGAACCCCAATCCACAATTTCCCTCATCCCCCATGCACACTTTAACACTGCAACATAGATAAGCTACCCCTCCCATTTCCAACAAGACTCTCCAAACAGAGGCAATGGAGGGAAAGGAATGAACTCAAAAGAACATATGACAATCATTATATTGAAGGCAAGACACCACAAAAGACAAAAGGGGACAAGAGCCAAAAAGAAAGAAAAGGGGATCAGTAGAAGAGCAGAACACAATTCCATCCGCATCCCCCCCTCACTCCATCTGGATTGGAGGCACACCTAACGGACTCTCAATGAATAAAAGCCAAAGGTGGATACTGGAAGAAGGGCAATAATGCAAAACAAAACACGGAAGAAAATATCTCGTTACTCGCCAAAGCAGCTGACTCCATGCTGATGGAACTTAATCCCCACCCTCCAGAAGCCAACAAACCTAACCCAGGGATACAAACCTCTACCCCTTGAGTGACCCCAAAAACAACACACAGATTTGGAACAACTCCCCAAATTTAGGAAATCTTCTCATTCTCTATTAAAAAAAGCCTCCAACCCCCGACCCATCCATCAACATTCCTGTCAGTACTAACCTCCACATATCCCCCACAGTAAAAGCCCCCCCCAACATGGTGACTACTCAGCAACAGGCACATCTCCCCAGCCAGAAAACCCAAGAAACAGGGAACCCCTTTCCATAGAATCACTTCCCAACATACATACCACTTGAATCCACTCCAACTGCCTGGAACATAACAAAAGTTCCCAAACTAAGAGCCCTTTACCCCTAACACACATCACATTAACAATCATCCTTCCACAAGCACCTAGAAAATGGCAGAATGTATGCAGTTGCTACATTCTTTCTCCAGGTACGCCCCACCAACACCCCCTTTTTAATCACTACTCCTACCCCCAAGAACTGTTGTTCTGTTTTGGACAATTCATTGCATAATAATATTTCGAGTCACATTTGAAACATCCTCAGTTATTCCTGGATTTCATTCTTCTGCCATAACTACCCAATTCCTATTCTCTGCTAGAGCTACCAAAAGAGTCTCTATGCTCATTTATTTTATGTCACTCTCCTTCTGTATTGATGCTTGCACCCCATATCTAAACAGTTCCGAAACCTGCCAAAATTGAATCCTCCATCTTATGTGCTACTGCTAAGGATCCCATTGATGTCATGAAAATAGTTGCAGATGAGTCTATCTGTTCCAGAATTTCTTTCTGAAAATCTAATTCCAGACAAAATTAGGAGCCTATCCATCTTTGATACTTCAATACAATCCAACAAATTGAAAACAAGCATTGAATTAGGGATCTCCAAATAAAATTTCTGCAATCCTGCAGATATTGTTAAATTCCGTAATATAATCTTCTCTGAAACAGCTGTACATCTTTCTAAATTGATCAAAATCTGACCCATGCCTCGTATGTATTTAGCAGATTATCTTTCTTATAAATGTTGTCCATAAATTTTGAGAGATTATTTAAACCTTCTCAGTGTTCAAATGATGAGATTCTAGCTCTGAGAAAACCTTGTATATGATCCTGTTTCTGTTAGGAAGTGAAAGCGATAAGGCCATATGATACTTTTTCTTTGGTAATGATGTAACCCATGTCCATATATTCACTTTATTTTCCATTGTTCATATGGTTTGGCGTCACAAAATAACTGCAGAAAATCAAACTTAAATTATTTATATAAAATCAAATTACTGCAGATGCTGGAATCAAGACCCTGATTATTTATCATTTATACTTGGATTCAGTCATTCTTCTCCAAAGTAATTCCAATTACAATCTTTAAGTTTAGTTTCCAATCTTCAACTATAGCTAATTGTTCTGTTACCAAAATTTAACCAGATTCAAACTGACAGATGAAGTCGAAACCAAGTCACAAAGTCTTTCCTTGCTGAGATAGTTTATTGACTCCGTCCAGTCCTCGCCAATAACCAAAGTCTTAGCTATCCACTATTTGTAGGAGTTCAAATGCCCATCACCTGTCTTAATAATTCAATTAACCAGACTTTAACAAAGGATCCTGTTGTCCTTTTTATGAAAGCTGTTGGCGGGCTTTAGGGAATCTTGATGGCTCCAAGTGCAACGGACCACTCTACTTGACTCTGCAGTTCAATATGGTACAGCACATAGTTGTTGACCATCAGTGACCTCCTTGATTCACTGATGTGTTGCTGACTGCAAAATCCTACACAAATCTTCAGTGAATGCCAGGAAAGTCCAAGAGACCTAGAAGTATGGAGCCATAGTGACCAATAATGCCAATGGAATTAGGTGTCCATAGAATCCCACAGGTCTCAGCTCATTATGCAACACAGTATATAAATCAGTTATGAACTGCTTGGGAAGGCAGTCTTTGTTCACATTTCTAATCAAACATTTGGAAGCAACTGAGCCTCAGGTAATGGACTATCTTATAAGATTAGACTCTTCTGCATACAGGAAGTTATTCATATGTCTTTCTGCACCCTTCTTTGGCATTCCCAACCTGAGGCTTATTTTCTTGTTCATCCAGAGGTTGCTGCACTGCCTGTGCCTGGACTTCCCTCCCCCTTTGGTGTTCATCCTCCTCAATGGCATCACAAAATCTGGGTGCCTGGCAGATGCAAAACTTCATATCCAAATGGTCTCTCCCCTCCTTCATTTCTTTTCTTTTGAACAAGTTCAATGCCTCAATGGCAACCTGGCAGCATACTGCGGTGTTGGCAGTCCCTCCCCGAATCCCGTCTTCGACTGCAGGTGCCTGCACTGCTTCACTCTGCCATGGTCTGCTGGTTCCCTTGATGGCTGCTGGAGTGAGCCAACACTGAGCTCCTGCTTGCTTGCCATCTTCTTTCAGCAGAAATTCAAAATGCACCACAAAATCAAGGTCAATTGGCCAGTTAAGTAACTTTACTTTCTTCCCATTGTGTTGCTGTGTAAAATTTGCTCTTCGTGTTGCCTATATTGGTAACAATGCGAAGACACTGGGCTTCTGATTCAGCATCGTCTCTTCCAATTTTATACCCCTCTCCCAGCTACCAAATCCATTCCAAATGGTCCCCCTAATTCTGGCCAGAGGGACATATTTCTATGTTTAATTTCAAAAATACTTCAATTAGGACCTTTTTTAAAAACATACATATAAAAGTGCAAGAAAGTATTTATAGAACAGATACAACCTGTAATTTGAGCCAAAAGTGCTATTCAAAGATTTTTTAAAAAATCTTCCGAGTATTATACACTCTGGAAGCCACTCAGTGACAAAACTTTTCTTGGCAATCTCTAAATTTAATATTTATGGAAATATCAGAATGGATATTAAATGAAAACAAATGTTCTATGTTGAAAGTGAAAGAAAGTTGATCTAAATTATGGGCAGCTCCAGGAATATAACAAGAATACTAACACATTTTGTAACAGTTTATCTAAGATGGCAATCTCTGCTGTCTACTTTTGCAACACAAATCCCACAACACCAGTTTTAAGTCCAAACAGGTTTATTTGTAGCAAACATCGCAAGCTTTCGGGACAACTTGTCCCTTCGTCAGATGGCTGGGAGCTCTGGTTGTAAAAATGACACAAAGACACAAACTCAATTTACGTGCATAATGATTGGAATGCGAGTCTTTACAGCTAATCAATTCTTAAAGGTACAGACAATGTGATGGAAAAAGCTTTAAGCACAGGTTAAAGAGATGTGTATTGTTTCCAAACAGGACAGTTAGTGAGATTTTGCAAGTCCAGGCAAGTTGTGGGGGTTACAGATAGTGTGACATGAACCCAAGATCCCAGTTGAGGCCGTTCTCATGTGTGCGGAACTTGGCTATCAGATTTAGCTTAGCGACTCTGCGCTATCGTGTGTCCTGAACGCTGCCTTGGAGGACGCTGACCTGAAGATCAGAGGCCGAATGCCTGTGACTGCTAAAGTGTTCCCAAAATGAGAATGGCTTCAACTGGGATTTTGGGTTCATGTACACTATCTGTAATCCCCACAACTTGCCTGGACTTGTAAAATCTTACTCACTGTCCTGTCTGGAAACAATACACAACTCTTTAACCTGTGCTTAAAGCTCTTTCCACTCTCATTGTCTGTACCTTTAAGAACTGATTAGCTGTAAAGACTCACATTCCAATCATTATCATGTAAATTGAGTTTGTATCTTTGTGTCATTTGTATAACTCCCAGCCACCTGACGAAGGGACAGCTGTCCTGAAAACTTGCGGCGTTTGCTACAAATAAACCTGTTTGGACTTTAAACTGGTGTTGTGGGATTTCTTTGTGTTTTATCTCAGTCCAACGCTGGCATCTCCAGATCATGACAACTTTTGCAACATTAGAGCAGGAGGATCACATTGAATGTGAACTGATTGCAGAATAATGCATAAACTGACCTCTATAAAGTCCAAAAAAGCCTTCATATCGCACCACTTTTCTGAAGCAATCAATGCTGTTACGGTACATAATCTCTTCTACAAATGATCCTGTGGAACGTTGATTTTGCATGCGGGTTTTCACCAGGTCAATTGGATAGACAAAAGTGGCACCTGTGGCTGTACAGCAGAGCAGCAATAAAGTTATTTTTAAATTGTAGCAATGCAAAAAAGGGAAGCGACACTAAATTACTCCCTAGTAGAAATTTCATTCATTCATTAAGTTCTTTTTATCTGCCAATTTTACAAAGATTTTAATTAAAATGCTTTCAGAAGTAACTTTAACTTATTATTAACTTGAATCTGCTGAAACCAGTGGAGCCAAGTGAGACACCTCTGAACAGTGACAAGTATAAAAGCACTTCTATAAAGGTTCCTATGGTATGGTCTCCCATCAATACAATGAAGAATATGCACTGAACGAAGGTAGAAAAGGCATTTCTTTCTTAAAAGAAATTGTATACGAAGAAGGAAAAGATAATATATACCAACTAACCTCCAGCAATTCCACCAAAAGTAAATCTGTATGCCGATTCTGCCAGTTCCATCAGAGCAAGATTACGTCTGTCATTTTTGGTCAGCTTTTTTAAGAAAATCAAAAATTTGAGAACACAATCTACAAGGTCTGGTGATTTTATTATTCATTATAAGTTCCAAATATCAAGTTACTATGCCACAGCACAGAACTAATAAATCTGTTCTGATTTAATGAAAAGGTGTAGGATATTACAATATGTGCCTAATCCCTGACTAAGAATGCAACAAATCAAATCATTTGAGAAAACACTTTAAAACGCCTCTCAATATCCTCAGAACGTGACAAAATCCACACCAGATAGTTTACTGTAGAAAAGAACAGCATAAACAGGCCTTTCGGCCCACTCATCATATCCTTCCCTACTAGGCTTACCTATAACCCTCAATCCTGTTAAGTCTCATGTACTCATCCAGAAGTCTCTTAAAAGACCCTATTGAATTTGCCTCCATCACCACCAATGGCAGCCAATTCCACTCATCCACCACCCTCTGAGTGAAAAACTTACCACTGACACCTCCTCTGTACCTACTCCCCAGCATTTTAAACCTGTGAGCTCTTGTAGCGACCATTTCAGCCCTGGAAAATAGCCTCTGAGAATCCATCACATCTACACCTCTCAATATCTTATAAACCTCTATCAGGTCACCTCTCATCCTTCCTCGCCAGGGAGAAAAGACTGAGCTCCCTCAACCTATCCTCATTAGGCATGTCACCCAATCCAGGCAACATCCTTGTAAATCTCCTCTGCACCCTTCCACCTCCCTCCTATAATGAGGCGACTAGAACTGAGCACAATTGTCCAAGGGTCTGACTAGAGTCTTATAAAGCTGCAGCATTACCTCCTGACTCCTAAACTCAATGCCTCAATTGATGAAGGCCAGTACACAGTACGCCTTCTTGATGACATCCTCTACCTATGAGGCTGACTTAAGAGTCCAATGATCCGGACCCCAAGATCCTTCTGATCCTCTACACTGCTAAGACTCTTACCGTTGATATTATACTTCTTCATCCCATTTGACCTGCCAAAATGGACCACTACACATTTATCTGGGTTGAAGTCCATCTGCCACTTTTCCATCCAGTCTTGCATCTTATCTATATCATGCTTCAACTTCTGATATCCCTCCAGACTATACACAACACCACTAACCTCATGTCGTCAGCAAACTTACCAACCCATCCCTTCACTTCTCATCCAAGTCATTTATGAAAATTACAAACAGTAAGGATCCCAGAACAGATCCCTGTGGCACTCCACCGATAACCGACCTCCATGCAGAAAAAGAGCCATTCACAACCAGACTCTGCCTTCTGCAGGCAAACCAGTTCTGGATCCACAAGGCAACAGCCCCTTGGATCCCATGTTCTCTCACTTTCTCAAGAAATCTTGCACTGGGGACCTTATCTAATGCCTTGCTGAAGTACATACAAACTACATCTACCGCTTTTCCTTCATCAATACGTTTAGTCACATTTTCAAAGAACTCAACCGGGCTCGTAAGACACGACCTGCCTTTGACAAAGCTGTGCTGACTACTTTTGAGCATACTAAACTTCTCTAAATGTTCATAAATCCTATCTCTCGGGATCTTCTCCATCAACTTACCAAACACTAAGGTTAGACTCACGAGTCGGTAATTTCCTGAGCTATCCCTATTCCCTTTCTTGAATATTGGAACCACATCACCATCCTCCAGAACCTCTCCTGTTTCCATCAGCGACACAAAGATCATCACCAAAGGCTCTGCAACGTGTTCCCACGCCTCCTGCAGTAACCTGGGGTACATCCCATCCGGTCCCGGTGACTTATCTATCTTGATGCTATTCAAAATTTCCAACAGATCCTCTTTCTTAATGCCCACATACTCAATCTTTTCAGTCCCCCGCAAGCCTGCAGTACAAGCACCCAGATCTTTTTCCACCATGAATAAAGTATTCATTAAGCACCTCTGCTATTTCTACTGCTTCCATAAAAACCTTCCCACCCTGATGTTTTATGGGTCCTACTCCTTCACATCTCTTCACATATTTGTAGAATGTCTTAGGGTTCTCCTTAATCTTACCTTCCAAGGCCTTCTTAAGACCCTTTCTGGCTCTCTTAAAGCTGTACACTCCTCTAAATCCCTTACATCAAATGGTATTTGGTTTTAGAAGACTAAACAAGTACATTATCCAAACAACCTGTTCCTCACAGCAAGAAAAGGTTTCATACTAAAAATACTTCTGGAAAAAGTACAACCTAATCTTATAATTTTTCTGTTTGTATCTAATTTTTGTGTGCAATTGACAGAAAAAATAAACTCCCATTTTTTATGCAGTCCTGCTGTTTCTTCTGGCTCAAAATTGCAACATGCCAAACAAAGCATTGCCATTTAAATAGAATTTAAATCGCATTTTGGTAATTCTAACAGCATTCCAGCTTTTTGTTGCAGGTCATTCACAAATCAGATGCAGAATGCCTCAAAGGTGGGCAAAAAGAAAGAAACAGCATTTCTGTAATATTTGCATTGGATAAGGCAGAATGTTTCTCTCAAGTGAGTTTCTTACTTTCCTGTTGGTTTTTATAGCTGAGTTTAAGTTCTATACTGTGGAGTTCTGAACAGTAAATTCCTGACATCAGAATAGAAGCAGCAATCATATTTGGTCTATGATGGTGAAGGCAAGTATGAAATTCATCTTGATGACAATCGGTACGGATAATACTTTCTGTTCCTAACTGCCGACGCTTGAGGAAATTTTAACATGGGTGAAAAAGTGGATTTGGATACACGTTGAGGTGAAATCCAAGAAAAATGCAAGTTTGTCGAGAAGCTGACTCCAACCCTTTATGTTCTCCGCTTAACTGTAGTACATGATGCAATGTGCAATCAAGTTCTTGGATTGACAGTTTGTCAAATTAATTTTTAATTACAGCAAATTGAAGATATATACTATATATATATATATACACCTTTGAGGTGCAAGCCTGACCTAAAATTTGATGCACTTAATTATTTTATCAGCATAGATGTCACCGATATCATGGTACTTTGGACTTCAGATGAGGATCAAGGAGACCAGCAGCAACACTAGTGTCTATAGCATGAACAACCTGCTTCTCACAGCTCTGCAGCTCCACAGAAAGGAGGACATCAGCAAAGATGCAGCTCTTAGCAGGCAATATGTAGCACAAAGTCTACAGATAGAGGATATGCTTTCTCTGTAAATGAATGTTTCAGGAGCATCAGGTGGTTGTATTAAACGATGGCAGGCATTTACAGCCTTTAGGTGACCATAACAAACCATGACTGGCAATCTCTACCACTCAACATTTTAAGCTTTAAAGCTTTCCAGGACACATTCTTAGACATTTGCAGGATTTTGCTGGCAGTGACACAGAAATGCATAAATCAGGTAATTAATTGTTTCATTACCAACAATTGATATGTCAACTTGGTCTGTAATTGTATCAGTCAGGATTACCTCTCTGCTTGGCTTCCTACAGGTGGAGGGCATTACTGACTACATGCTAATGGTAATTAGGGCAACCATGTATCACACAGCAATATTTGTAAGCCTCAAGTGCTTCCATTCCATTAATATGCAGCTGGTGTGCAGCTGCAATAAGATACCAATACAGATATGTGTAAGATTTCTGGATTGTTTTCATAATGCTTCTGCCTTATCCAATGCAAATATTACAGAAATGCCTTTTGTCTCTTTTTGCCCATCTTTGAGGCATTCTGCATCTGATTTATGAATGACCTGCAACAAAAAGCTGGGGTGCTGTTAGTATTTCCAAAATGCAATTTAAATTCTATTTAAATAGCAATGCTTCATTTGGCATGTTGCAATTTTGAACCAGAAGAAACAGCAGGACTGTACAAAAATGGGAGTTTATTTTTCCTGTCAATTGCACACGAAAATTAGATACAAACACAAAATTATAAGGTTAGGTTGTACTTTTTCCAGAAGTATTTTTAGTATGAAACCTTGTCCTGCTGTGAGGAACAGGTTGTTTGGATTGTGTACTGTTTAGTCTTCTAAAACCAAATACCATCTGATGTTAGGGATCTAGAGGATTATACGGCTTGTTGTGAGTTTCTTACTTTCCTGTTGGTTTTGATAGTGGCATTACTGAGTTTAAGTTCTGTATCTGTGGAGTTCTGAACAGTAAATTCCTGACATCAGAATAGAAGCAGCAATCATAATTGGTCTATGATGATGAAGGCAAGTATGAAATTCATCTTGATGACAATCAGTACAGATAACGCCTTCCAGTTCCTAACCTGCCAACATTTGGGGAAATTTTAACATGGGTGAAGAAGTGGATTTGGGCACAAGTTGAAGTGAAATCCAAGAAAAATGCAAGTTTGTCAAGAAGCTGACTCCAAACCTTTATGTTCTCCATTTAACTGTAGTACGTGATGCAATGTGCAACCAAGTTCTTGGACTGACAGGTCGTCAAATTCTAAAATAACTTCTCTTCAGCTGTTTTAAATGAACAACTCCTTACTTTTAAACAGTGACACCTAGAAATAAGTATTTTTCAAAATATTTCAGTAAAATTAAGGCTTGTTGCAAGAAGCTTGCTACTTGGAATTCTAGATCCTCTTCTGCTTCTTATTGTGTCTGTTCTCCTTCCTCTTCTCACTCCTGCTTCAGGGTTATGCCATTGTTAATGGCTAGGTTGTATTGCAAACAGAATACAATAGTGATTTTGGCAGTCTTGCTGTTTAATGTTATGTTCAGACACCAAAAATACTGTTTTGGAAAGCTGATTGTGTAATCTGTGATTGATTTTATGGAGACATCTTTGCATTTGTCTTGTATAGGAATTGAGGATGAGACAAAGAGATTGTGAGCCAAGTCAGGTATCCCTGTTCAATCAGCAACCACTCCTCACTGAGTACTGTGTGAGATTAAGTGTTGTGTGTGCTGGCAGGGAATTTGACACTGAAATGCATGATATGAAATGTGTTGGTTATTCACAAGCTGCTTGTTGATCAAGTAGACATCCTTCCTGTCCATGTAAATGTTACAGGCTTCTGTGGAGAATGTACACAAACAAGTAATCAGTCATGGCTCCCTGAAAGCTGGCCACTCAATGTATATGCCCACTGATTCTTGGGATCCACAGTGTTAACAGTGAATTTCCCAGATCTTGCAGACAATGTAGTTATGACTTGCTGAATGCACCTGTGGACTGCAGAATGACCACTCTTGTAGGTATGGCTCCTAGAGCTTCTCTGCCTCCAAGGACTTCAAGGAACTTCCGTCTTCTGTCTTGCAGTAATCCATCCCCACCCCCAAGAATAATATCGACCTAGACTAGTTGTTCAGAGACTATGCTCCTGATGTTACCTCTTTTGCTACCACCAAACGCACCTTCTTGGTGCGTCCAGCTAACTTCCTTCTAACAATATAAAACTTTACTCTCACAGCACCCACTACACAGGCAGGGTGGCATCACTGAACTGAGAAACAATTTTTGCTCTGCTTGCATTCATTCTCTCATCTCTTTCTCTTTGGTTTCCAACTCCAAGCTCCTTGGAACTGCAGCTTTTTCAGTGTCCCTTTAAATACTGAAATTGAAGTTGTGCCATGCAGATTATCACCATATTCAGTTTCAGTAACTGGTGGAAAATTATATGGTTGGGTTAAAATGCCACTGACAGACATGCTACAAAGTGTACCACTGGAATGCAGTCTCCTTAATGTCTTGATTTTAACATCCAGACGACTGTGGTGAAGGCAAAAGTTCACCAGGAAGACACAAAGGAACTTTGTAAAGGACAGTGTATGGAATTGGAGCCTTGCTACAGGGTTGATAATTATTCATCTGTCAAGATGAAAATTCCTTGAGATCCTTTGAGGCAGGGATGCTCTGGGAGCCATATTGACAAGAGTGCTCATTCTGCAGTCCACAGGTGCATTCAGCAAGTCATAACTACATTGTCTGCAAGATTTGGGAAATTCACTGTTAACACTGTGGATCCCAAGAATCAGTGGTCACATACATTAAGTGGCCAGATTTCAGGGAGCCATGACTGTACACAAACAAGTAATCATTCTCCACAGAGGCCTGTAACATTTACATGGACAGGAAGGATGTCTACTTGATCAACAAGCAGCTTGTGAATAACCATTCACAAGCTGGTGAATGCATTCATATCATGCATTTCAGTATCAAATTCCCAGCCAGCGCTCACAACACTTAATCTCACGCAGTACTCAGTGAGAAGTGGTTGTTCATTGAACAGGGACACCTGACTTGGCTCACAATCTCTGTCTCATCCTCAATTCCCATGCAAAGATGTCTTCATAAAATCAATCACACAATAAGCATTCCAAAACAGTATTTTTGGTATCTGAACATAACAATATTAAACAGCAAGACTGCCAAAATCACTACTGTATTCTGTTTGCAATACAACCTAGCCACTAACAATGTCATGACCCTAAAGCAGGAGTGAGAAGAGGAAGGAGAACAGACACAATAGGAAGCAGAAGAGGATCTAGAATTCCAAGTAGCAACCTTCTTGCAAGTTGCCTTAATTTTACTGAAATATTTTGAAAAATGCTTATTTCTAGGTGTCACTGTTTAAAAGTAAGGAGTTGTTCATTTAAGACAGCTGAGGAGAAATTATTTTAGAGGGTTGAGTCTTTAAAGCTCTCTTTCTCAAAAGGAGATGGAAGCAGAGACTTTAAATAGTTCTAAGGCAGATTAATTAGGCAATGATAGTCATAGAATTTCTCAAGCTGTACATTATTGAAACCAATTATTCAGCCCTACTACTGCATGCCAGTGTTTATGCTCCACTTAGGTCAATAAGTGGACACTTGAGCACTGCAAGAAACACCATCTGAATAAGACAAAGTCCATGTGAGCATATTTGAGAAATTGAAGCAAAGTGGAAATTTGATGCAAAGGAAGAGGTGCTCTTTTGCTTTCTAACTTTTTCAGCCTTCAGAAAGTGGTCTTGCCCTACTGCAAGAGTAGAGGTTAGGTTTTTTATAAAATGAGAATTTCAGCTGGTGTGAGGAAGTATTGGAAAGAAAATGAAAAAAAAAACAAGCATAACATCACAGGAAGCTGTTAAGTGAAGTGGCCAGTACATGCAAAGTGTAAGGGGCAGTGTCTGAAATAAGGGAAGATAGGGCCTACATAGTGAGGTCATTCAACTAATCCAAAATAGAATAGAGTTAACACAAGAAGTAAAGTTAAAACATGACAGAGCTGCTTGTCCAGTGGAATTCATGTTCTGCAATATATTTTAGAAAGTCATGGCTACTACCAGTGTCCTGGATGATCACGTTCAGGAAATGCAGCCAGCTACAGAAAACTAAGCTCAAGTGGTAGATAAAGTGAAATAGGCAGGTAATGAAATAATTTTCCTGTTTTGGAAGCAGTGGAAGATATTGCTTTCTCAGAATACAGTCAGAGCCAGATTTTTGTCATGATTGTGGCTCCACTCTACAGGAGGGGAGGAAGAAGGGAAGAGTAATAGTGATAGGGGATTTATTAATTAGGACAACAAACAGGAGTTTGTGGCTGTAAACATGACTCTAGGATGATATGTTGTCTCTTTGGTGCCAGGGTCAAAAATGCAGAGCATTGTTCTGGGGAAGAGAAAACAGGCAGAGGTTTGGTCCACATTGGTATCAATGACTTAGGCAGGAAAGGGGATAGAGTTCTGCTATCAGAATTTAGGGAGTTAGGCAGAAAACTAGCAAGAAGACCTCAAAAGATAGTAATCTGTGGATTACTCCCAGTGCCATGCAAAAGTGAGTATGGAAATAAGAGGATAAGGCAGATGAATGCATGGCTAGAAAGATGATGCAGGAGTGATTCCTGGTACACTGGTTCTAGGTGGATGGTACCCGTAAAGCCAGGTGGACTGCAGCTGAACACAGCTGGGACGGAGTTCCTTGCAGGATGATTTGCTAGGACTGGGGTATGGGAACCAAGAGGAAATATGAGATAGGAATACCCCGATGCACAAAATACTGGGTGAAACAGAAAACACTAATATAGAAAATAGTAAATTAAGAATAAAGTTGGAGTAAGCAAGAAAATTATAGAATCTAAGTCAGGGTTACTGTGCATGTATGCAAATGCACAAAGTACAGTAAATAAGATTGGAGAGCTACAGGTGCAGATTGCAGTGTGTAAATATGATGTTGTGATAACAGAGACCTGACTCAGTGAAGGGCAAGACTGGATGTTAAATATTCCTAGGTATAACGTATTCACAAAAGATAGGAAAGAAAGGGGGAGGAGTAGTGGTATTGGTTAGAGCATTGCAGTGCTGGAGGAAAAGGACTTCCCAGAGAATTCAAAGACACAGTCAACTTGGCAAGAGTTAAGGGCCAAATAGGGTGCAATTACATTGATCAGAGTAGTCTAAAAACCAACTAGTGAGAAAGATGCAGAACAACCAACATGCAGAAAAATTACAGAGAGATGTAAACATTATAGAATGAGGGACTTTATTCTCTGAATGCTGGAACAGTGGTAGTGTAAAGGATGGAGAGGGGCAGAAGTTCTTTGATTGTGTTCAGGAAAATCACTTACAACCGTATGTATTCAGTCCAATAAGAAAGCATGCACTATTGGAAATGGTTCTTGGAAATGAGGCGGACCAAATAGATCAGGTGTCAGTGGGGGAACATTTAAGAGATAGAGATCCTTGTACCATTAAGTTTAGGATAATGGCAGAAAAGGAAAATAGGCAATCCAGAGTGAAAATAATTAACTGTGGAGAGCTGACTTCAATAGGGCAAGAATGGAGTCTACTGGGCAGTTAGATTGGAATGAAAGATGGATGGGAAAAACTGTAGCTGAACCTTCAAAACAGAAATAGTCCAGACACACTCAAGGTATGTTCCCTTAAAAGAAAAAGGTAGGACAAATAAATCTAGAGCTTCCTGGATAAAACGGAGGTAGAAACTAAGGAAGAAAAATGTCCTTATGACAGGTAAAAGTGCTCATGCCAGCAGGAAAACACTGGCAGCATCTGTTGCGTGGGATTCACCCACATGAAAGACACTAATGAGCCCATTTCAAGCAACCCACTGGCCAGCTGCATTTTTAAAGAGCACCTCTATCTCCATACTTGGAGGCAGGCTCTCCTCCCACAAAAAACTAAATATGTTTTTCCCACTGACCAGGAGAGCACCAACAAGGAGGGACATTCCCATCTCTACCCACAAGTAAGGGTCCCTCATTCCTCCAAACCCCTACTATGCACACAGATTTGATTTGAAGTCACCGAGGCTACCCAACAAAGAGAAAATTAAACCACAAACTGTCAATCAGACTTAGACTCTGTCAACATTGCAGTCAGAATCTGCAGTCAGAAGTCAGAATGGGGTTCTTGAGGTGTATTACATACAGAGAAAGAAAAATAAACAGGTGGCTGGAGGATACAAAATCCATTGAACTAACAGCTGAATCTTTTACAAGACATTGCACATTGAATTTTTTTTTACAGATCAAAGGCTTCAAGAGCAATGGAGAGAGTTTCAATGATTTCAGCTTGCTGGAAGTCTCAGTAAGTTCAAATCAAAGTTGTGTGCATACATTGGGTTTGTGTACACAGCTGTGCAAACTATTTTTCCATGGTTAAGATGACTGATCGATCATTTTCTGAATATTTGTCTCCCCTCTTAAATACGTAAAATGCATTAACTATCTGACAGTCCTGTGGCACCACATCTTTTTCCTATTGTGAAATGTAAATAGTAATGCCTCTGCTATCTCTTCCCTTTTTTTTAAAATATGTGGGTGCAATACATCCAGACCAGGACTGGGCTGAGTCGGAGTTTGTTTAGGTTATTCACTATAGCCCCTTTTAATCTTAAAAGCACTCATCTAATTGCACTTCTTGATGTCAGGTCTACCTGTTCCATCTCCCTGTTCATATTTGAAGCTGTTACACCTCTCGAGTGGCAGTGATTTGGTTCTGACAGCTATCAGGCTGCTGAAATGCCTTTTGAATGGAGGGAAGGACTGATGTGAGTAGATTCTATCTAAAAAAGCAACAACCTCAATTCTTCCTGAACTTGCTTTGTCATATACTTTGCCAGTGTCATTATAACCAAATTCCCAACGGTTCCAAAAATAATTCTTAAAACAGGACACAGCATCATAGCTATTCCACCAGTTATTCTCACCTCACCTCTTGAATTCAACTTATTTGTCCATATATGAACCAAAGATGTAATAAAATCTAGCCAAGTGGCCCAAACTGGCCACCAATAAGCAGGTGACTGTTGTGCACGTGCTTCGTGATAGCATTATCAAAGACATTTTGGACTTGACTGGGCAATAATTGGTCATACATCTGATAGTCCTGCATCTTGTGGACAGGACATTCTTGAACAATTTTACACAATCAAATAGATGCCAGTATTGTACCTGTACTCAAACAGCTTGTCTAGAGGTATGGGTCTCTAGCACAAGTTTTTAGTATTACACCTTAGTGATGTAAACGTCCACAATCCTTGATTTATCCAATGCCGTTAGCCATTTCTTGATACTATGTGAAGTGAATCAAATTGGCAGAAGACTGATGCCCATGATGCTGGGGACTACAAGAGGAGACAATAATAGTCTGACCAAAAATGGTTGCAAATCTTTGGTAGTTTTAAAATCGATTGTTTGAGTGTGAGTATCATTTTGTAGTTTGATTAATATAATAAGCATTTTTGCAAATTAAACAAATTGGCAAAAGACATTCTTTTAAAAACTAAACTTGAATTATTGCAAACCTGTCAGATACATTAAATAGACATCCTTAATTGTGAGACAATTACATACTAATTCATTAATAGATATATTTGGAAGGTCTGTAGTGTAATCTGGAACACAGAAATGAATAACTTTTATAATTATAAACATTAACATTTGATTAATACAGACTCTTAAAAGGCATGAGAATAAGATGTGCCCTGTTCAAATGGACAGAAAATTGGTATCATTGCCTGTTTAACCTTGACAGGAGGAGTGAATAGTCTCCTATTCAAGATGTCTCAGATTTAAATGACAGACAGCTATGTTAACCAATTTTTGGTGGATACTTACTTCTATCTCTCGAGTTAGCCCAAAGAAGAAGCAAAGTCTTAAAACTGAGAAAATGGGCATAATTAGCTAAATACCAATAAGCTAACTGACTACATTGTTGACTAATTCGTTATTTTCCAACAACTGACTAAGGTGGGCTTTCAACATCTTTAAGATGTAGAAAAATCAACTCAAGAAGCCATATTGGTAAAGAGATGAATAGTGAGATGCTTACAGAGAGGTGTTGGTTTTGTATTTATCCATGGTTTGAGAAGGGTGGTAAAAAGTCTGTTCAATTGTTAAAGTTAAGCTTTCTCTTTCTCCTGTTAATTACTTTTTATAACTGCTAATTACTGTTAGTTGACATTTGCTTTTTAGCTTTCAGACTTGTTATCTTTTGAGTGGTTAATAAGCTTTCTGAATTCACTATTTAGTGTTCTTTCTTATCATGCAGTTAAGTCTCTAGAACCTGGAGTCATTTACAATTTGGAGGTTATTGCCACAGTCCAAAAGATGTGCTGTTAGGTGCATTTATCTGAACAGGTGCTGGACTGAGGCAACTAAGGGAATTTCACAGTAACTTCATTGCAACGTTAATGTAAGCCTCACTTGTGACTAACAAACAAACTTTAACTTTACAAATACAGAGAAATCTTCAAACCTCCCTAAGCCATACAAAATTAAGTATGCTACCTACTATGCAGAAAGGCATACTTTCTACAGTGAAGCAATACTATATATACATACTAGTGAAGCAATAAAGTGGCTGAAGTTGCTGATGAGTATCACAGCAGTACATTCAAGAATGAACTTACATCATTTACAGTTATCGGGAAAGTGAAGACTAAGTACCATTTCACCCTAGGATCTGATGCTAAGTCAATCTATCTCCTTACATGGAGGGAAGTCCCTCACCCACTCTTGGACAAAGCCAAAGGTGAAATTGAAAAGATGCTCCAGCAAAGAATTAGCCTTCTGGTCACTATGCCAACAAAGTTCAGAAATGGTCCTAAAGCCAAACAGCTCTATAAAAATCTGCCTGGATTTAATTCAACTAAACAAATCAATGGAACACTGATGCCTTCAGTGAATGACATCTTTGACAAAATAACAAAGAGTATTCGATTCAGGAAACTGGATGCAAACAGCAGATTTTGGCAGTTACTTCTGGACAAAAATTCCAGATTGTTGAACACATTTAGAATGCCATTTCATTGTAATTGTTTCAAATAGGCTATCTTTTGACTTCATGTTTGCACCTGAAATTTTCCGGAGAGCATAGTCACAATTGTGAGAATGCATGAAAAGAGTAACACGCCATATAGACAACATACTTATACAACTTTCTCCACTTCCTGACTTTCCAAACCTGTCCAAGGCAAAAGTCAGAAGCGTGACAGAAGATTCTCCACTTTCCTGGATGAGCATAGCTCCAACAACACAAGCCTAACATTACTCAGGACAAAACAACCCACTTGATTGGTACCTCATCCACCACCTTAAGCACTCACTCCCTTTACCACCAACACACAGTGGCAACAGTGTGTACCATAATCAAAATAAATTGCAGCAAATTACTAAAGCTCCTTCAATAGTTCTTCCAAATCCCATCTAGATTGAGAAGGACAAGAGCAGCACAAGCATGGAAACAGCACTACCTTCAAATCCCCTTGCAAATCACATCCTGACTTGGAGCTACTCACTGTTTCTGGACCAGCTCTCTTCCTAATAGTACATGGTCTGACTACATTACATGGATTAGAGCTATTGAAGAAAGTATCTGACCACATCTTATCAAAGACAAGTGGCATTAACAACAAATGCTGACCTTGCCAACAATAAGAAGTGTCACAACATCAGATTAAAGGCTAACAGGTTTATTTGGTAACGAATGCCATTAGCTTTCAGAGTGCTGCTCCTAAGTTCTCAGGGACAGAGTGTTTGGAAGTGCTGGTGGCTGAGTGTGAATTTTTCAATTTGCTTTTTTTTCCTCTCTCTTTTTGAGTGCTTTTTGCTGCTGTAGTTAGGCCTGGGGCTAGCTGGGAAGGGAGTGGGGAGTATAAAAAGAAAGTGGCAGTAGACAGCGGGCAGTGTGAGTGAGTAGGGAAGCAGAGTGAGAAGGGAAGCAGAGTGAGAAATATAAGGGCTTTGGCTCACAGGGCTTGGGCGAGAGCAGGCTTAGGCTGCTACTGGTTTTCCATTGCAATTCACACCTCCCAAAGGTTTTCATGACAATGGCAGGGATTAAGGGAAGACGCCTCACCTGTGTATGGTGTCATATGTGAGAGTTCCTGGAGGTGAGACCGCTGCCGAAAGTCCATGTATGCATCAAGTGTTTGGAGCTGCAGCGTCTGAGGGCTTGGGTCAAGCAACTAGAGCGGCAATTGGAAGATGCATTTTTAGTCAGGGAGAATGAGGCAATCATGGAAGGGAGGCCGAATAAGGTGGCGGACCCGGAGTGTAAGGCGGGGGACCTCACCCTTACAGATGGATTACTGTCAGGAAGGTGGAAAAAGGAGAGGCGAGACAGTCCAAAGACTTCTCCAGTGGCAGCCCCCCAAAATATCAAGGGCGGAGGGGTAAAAAAGGCAAGGCTCGAGGACCAGAGTACCTCAAAGGGGAGGAAAGGGGCTAAAAGGGAGATAGTGGTGGGGAATGGGAGGGTTAAAGGAATAGATAGGCACTTCTGTGGTCCAAGGCGGGACTCCAGGATGGTAATTTGCCTCCCTGGGGCAGGGGTGCAAGATGTGTCTGTCAGGGTAGAGGGCATTTTGAAGGTGAGGGGACCCAGGCGGATGTGATGATTCACGTAGGAGAGAAGGATGTAGGAAGGAAGTGCAAGGAGGATATACGAAGGCAGTTCAGGGAGTTGGGGGGGTAGGCTGAAGAGCAGGGCCTCCAGGGTGGCGATCTCAGGGCTGCTTCCAGGGCCAGGAGAAATGAAATCCTACAGCTGAATGCGTGGCTGAAGGACTGGTGTAGGGCACAGGGTTTCATATTTGTGGATAACTGGGAAATCTTTGTGAAGGAAGGGCACCTGTATAAAAGGGATAGGGAACACTTAAATGGGAAGGGCGTGAATATCTTAGCTGGGAGGTTAGCTGGAGTGTTTCAGCAGGATTTAAACTAATATGGAGAGGGGGAGAGGCTGAGACCGATAGCTCGGTAGAGAGCGAAATGGGAGATAGAGTAAGCTTGGATGAAAAGAAATACACCGGGGAGAAGGAGGTTCCGAGTGGGCTTGGAGGTCTGGAGTGTGTCTGTTTCAATGTGAGGAGCATAACGAGAAAAACGGATGAACTTAGGGCCTTAATGTTTGCAAGGAACTTGGATGTGGTTGCGATGACGGAGACGTGGTTAAAGGAAGGGGAGCAGTGGCAACTGAACATTCCTGGGTATAACTGTTTCAGGCATGACAGAGGAGGGTCCAGAAGAGGTGGGGGAGTGGCGTTGTTAGTTAAGGAGAGCATCACGGTGGTGCAGAGGGAGGACAATACAGAGGAGTTAGGACTGGAGTTGCTGTGGGTGGAGTTGAGGAATAGAAAGGGGGCGATTACTATGCTAGGGGTGTATTATAGGCCACCCAACAGCCCATGGGTAGTTGAAGGAGGCATATGTAAAGACATTTTGGATAGGTGCAGAAAGAAGAGTTGTTATAGTGGGAGATTTTAATCTCCCTAGGGTGGATTGGAAAGTACCTAGAACTGGGGGTTTGGACGGGCAGGAATTTGTAAAATGTATACTGGAAGGATCGTTGGAGCAGTATGTGGCTAGCCTGACTAGAGAAGGGGCTATATTCGATTTAGTTCTGAGTAATGAGCCAGGGCAGGTGGTTGATGTTGTAGTGGGAAAACATGTGGCTAACAGTGACCACAATTCTGTCTACTTTAGGATACAGATGGAAAAGGATGCTTGTTGCCCTAGGGGCAGGGTGCTGAATTGGGGGAAGGCTAACTACGGTCGGATTAGGCAGGACCTTAGGGAAACTGATTGGGAACAGTTGTTCGAGGGCAAGTCCACGCTAGGCATATGGGAGTCTTTCAAGGGAATACTGAAAATGTTGCAAGATAAATATGTGCCGGCCAAGAGGAAAGATGGGAAAGGTAGGATTAGAGAGCTGTGGATTACTAGGGATATTGACAACTTGGTTAGGAAGAGAGGTGTATGATAGGTCAAAGCAGTTGGGAATGGAGACAGCGTTGGAGGAATATAGACCCAGAGTAGGAGTGAGCTCAAACGGGGAGTTAGAAGGGCAAAAAGGGGACATGAAATGATTTTGGCAGATAGGATTAAGGAAAACGCAAAGGCTTTTTACTCCTATGTTAGGAATAAAAGGGTGGTTAGAGGAAAAATTGGACTTCTTAGGGACAGAGGAGGGGAGCTGTGCTTAGAGCCTGAGGGAATAGCGGAGATCCTGAATGAATACTTTGTGTCGGTATTCATGAAGGAGAGGGGTTTGTTGACAGCTCCTGTCTCTGAGGGAGCTGTGGACCAGTTGAGGGAAATATCCATACCGAAGGAGGAAGTGTTAGAGCTTCTAAGTAGTATTAAAACTGATAAATCTCCAGGGCCTGATGGCATTTATCCCAGGCTGCTTAGGGAGGTGCGAGATGAAATTGCTGGGACTCTGATGCAAATTTTTGTCTCTTCTTTGGACACAGGTGAGGTCCCAGAGGACTGGAGAATAGCTAATGTTGTACCTTCGTTTAAAAAGGGTAGTAGGGATAACCCTGGAAATTATAGGCCAGTGAGTTTGACGTCAGTGGTAGGGAAGCTGTTGGAGGGGATTCTTAGAGAAAGGATGTATAAGCACTTAGAGCATTGCGATCTGATTAGGGATACGCAGCATGGATTTGTTAAGGGGAGGTCGTGCCTTACAAATCTGGTACAATTTTTTGAGGAGGTGATGAAAACGATGGACGAAAGGCGAGCCGTTGATGTTGTCTATGTGGATTTTAGTAAGGCGCTTGACAAAGTCCCTCATGGGAGGTTAGTTGAAAAGGTCAAGGCTAATGGAATACAAGGACAGGTAGCTAGATGGATAAATAACTGGCTTAGTAATAGGAGACAGAGAGTAATAGTGGAAGAGTGTTTTTCTAGCTGGAGGTCGGTCACTAGCGGTGTGCCGCAGGGCTCGGTACTGGGACCTCTTCTATTTGTAATATATATAAATGACTTGGAAGAGGGAGTAAGTGATCAGCAAGTTTGCAGAAGATACAAAGATGACTGGACTTGCAGATAGTGAGGAGCATTGTCAGGCGATGCAGCAGGACATAGGTAGGCTGGTAGCTTGGGCAGACAGATGGCAGATGGAATTCAATCCTGATAAACGTGAGGTGCGGAATTTCAGGAGAAAGAATGTAGGGGGGAGGTATATGATAAA